>CAKJVC010000182.1:0-600000 GCA_918026815.1 Chalara sp. BL73
ACATCAAACGCGCCCGTACCAACTTTACTTGTCCTGCCAATCACGATCCGCGCGCTGGGACTAGACAGGTTGTCAAAATCGCCTTCGCAAACCGCATCCGCTAGGAAGCCAATCGTTGTCTCGAAGCTCATCTTCATGAAAGGACTGACGTTATCCTTCAGTCCATTTCGACTGAACCCGATGAAGCCTCCACCCCGCGTCATATAGTCAGCAATGAGATTCAAATGCCGTTGATTGACATCTATGCCGTGGCCACCAAAGACACCCGAGAGCTCTTGAATGATAGTAGCTCGACAAGCTTCAACACCATACACGCGAAGCATGGCTGCGATGTCGTTTGTGGATATTTTGTTCGGATTGATGAAGTCACCGTAATTCTGCATGGCTCTAAGATTGACCCCTTCAGTGTGCACCACCGGAGCTTTGGAAGCTTTCCCCGTCATAAAATCCTTGACATCTTCGTTAGGTACAAATGTGCATGCCCCTATATGCTCAATCTTCTGGATTTCCACCTTACGGAGGGCCTCCTCAACGATGGTAAGCATGAGGACTTTGTCAACTCCCGCCTCGTACTCCAGAGTTAGGCGACACCATTGTCCCGCTTCCTCGTCGCAAAGAAAGCTAGCAATGTCGTTGCATCTTTTTTCACTTCAGCCCCACGATCAGACGCTGCAGTTGAGATTACTTTAGTATCTGCCTGCAACTCATCGTCCTCCTCAGGAAGCATTCGAGGACTATGACCAATACCTTCGTCAACTTCCTCAAAGTCTTCTGGATCCATAGCATCTTGCTGAGCTTTCGATTGAATCGCATCATCTTCTTCGTCATTGGCCCCATAGCTTACAGCTTCTGCCCGATTCGCTCTTTGCTTGTCGTTTGTAGCATCGTCGTCCCCTTCATCGTCGTCCTCGTCCTCATCCACCTCTTTTGTAGCTTCAGGCCGCATTTCTTTCAGAGCACGGGAAGCAGTCCCGATCTCAGCCACCTTTTTGATCTTGGGGTCTCTATTCTTCTTCAGCGCTTTGCGAGTGAGTTGCTGTAGCCTTGGCGCGAATTTGTGTTGCAATGAATTAAGAACGTCGGCTATTGTGATGGCATATGTTTCGGTATAATCCTTAGACGGGAAAAACTTGATCTCGATATCATATGTTTTTGCTTGTGCATAAGCGATCCCTCGATCAATTCGTTCTTTAACGGTGACTGCATCGACCACCTCTGCAAGATACAATTCACTGATAGACTTTGCAAACTTTTCGCCCGCTTCTGGTGGAAGCTCCCCATTGATATGCAGCGTCATGGTTGGCGTTGAGATCTGGCCACTAGCTGTCATAATAATCTCTCGGAGACGCGGTATACCCAATGTAACATTCTTCGCAGAATGTCCTGCCAAGTGGAAAGTATTAAGTGTCATCTGTGTCGATGGCTCTCCTATCGACTGGCCCGCAACGATGCCTACTGCCTCCCCAGGTTCAACTGTTGATTTGAGGTATTTCGCCATTAAAATTTGTTCGAGAAGCTTACGACTGCCGACGGGTTTATGTAGGCAACCAATTGCATACTTCTCCTTAACTAATCCATCTGGGTTTTTCTTGAGATAACTTGTAACCTCATTGAAATATTTCTCGGAAGTTGCGTAAGCATGTTTGCCGGGATGAAACTGTGATTGAACTGGATCTGGGCCTTTGTTGAGATGAATACCATCAGCACTGGCATGCTTGACAGCCTTCTTCATTTTTCTCAGGATAAGTTCCTTTTCCTCGAAGATCGCTTCAACACCATCGTAGTATCCCAGCTGATGCAGCTCAGAATCTAAGTTCTCCAGCACAAACTTGAAATCGCGCGAATGTTTCTGCTTCGTTACATCAAGGCCGTCTTCGCCGTAAATAAACTGGATCATTGAGCCATCTGAGTCTCTCACCGACGTGTCATAATGTATTTTGCAACCTTCCAGGCCTTTAATGATACATCTTTGCAGGTAACCAGAGCGAGACGTTTTCACGGCTGTATCAATAAGCCCTTCTCTCCCTGCCATAGCATGGAAGTAGTACTCTTGCGGACGAATTCCTGTCAGGAACCGGTTAACAACATATCCTCCAGCTCGTATATGAGTCTCGAATGGCTTGAAGCACGGTAACGACTTTCCGCTGACCATAACCGGAACACGACGACCTTCTAGAACTTGCTGCCCAAGATTACACGATATTAGATTAGCGTTTACAGCAGAGCCCTTGGCTCCAGAAACAGTCATATTTTGCATCTGATTCTTCGGGAACTGCTTCACCAATCCTGTTGGAAGACATGCCATCGTTATGGCAGATGACAAATCCCGTGAGGCACCGTTCATCAACATATCCAGGCCTGATTGTTTGCTATCGTCTCTTAAGACGCCTTCCAAGCGGTCCAGGAGCTCTGGATCAGTATCCGTGGGCATTTGTTCCTCGAGACCGACATATTTAGCAGCAACTGATATGCCGACTTTATCAGCACCATTTAAAGTCTCTCTCCTCAATTTCTCTCCTTCCGGTGTTAATCGGAGGTCGTCCATACCACAAGTGAAGGCCCTCATATGCAGAAATTTCGTGAGTAGTCGACCCAGTATGCTCAGAGTTTTGCCAGCAACCGCTGGTCCATAAGCTTCGTGGATAGAATGAACAAAGCCTCCACTAGAAGGACCGATCTGAGATTTATCAAGGATACCGGTGACAAACTCTCCGCCGTGGAATATAACTAATCCTTCTTCTGACGTTGATCCCCACCGATCAGCGGAAGTCAAAGTTTTGCTTGAGAGGAATAAAGGTCCACAACCGACAGGGACTATGTTCTGTAATATTGTTGTAATGACTTGCTTACCCGTCCAACGAGCCACCGGCTTTAGTATTGCAGGAGGAACTGTCTCAATACGGTCACTGACCGTATGTCCGCTCTCAGGACGAAGACAATTATAGATGAGCTGCTGATAAGCTGCGCGGTCAAAAAAAGTGTCTCTGTTACACATCCAGACTGATACTGAAATATGATCCTGAATGAGACCACGCAATGGTTTACCCGAAGTTGCAACAAGATACTGGTGATCAGTATCTGCAATCTGCAATGCTTCGGCTCTGGCAATTTCATTTTGAGGAAAATGCATGTTCATTTCATCTCCATCGAAGTCGGCATTGTACGTATTACAATTAGCATAGTGCATTCGAATTGTCTTTTCCCCAGGGAGAACTCTTGCTCTGTGTCCCATTATTGAAGGCTTGTGCAAAGTGGGTTGTCGATTCATCAATACCACATCTCCATTTGTTAGATGCCGATGAACTTTCTTGTTGCGTCCACCACAAGAGCCACTGCCAGTGGTAGCCAGTAGTTGATTCGCCAGTGCCATCCGCTCATCAGGAGTTTTGGTTCGAAGGCTAATCACCATCCCATTCTCGTTCTCGATAGCAGCTGCCCCAGGCCATTTATCAATGCCATTAATGACTGCTTGCTGCAACTCCTTGAAATTGTGACTAGTGACAGGCTCTGGATATGTGAGTTTCTTGGCAAATACTGGAGGAACCCCGATTTCATTGGTCTCAATGTTCGGGTCTGGAGAGATGACACTACGTGCGGCGAAATTAACTCGCTTGCCCATCATATTCTTTCTAAAAAGCCCTTCCTTCTTCTCCAACTTCTGTTTGATTCCGTCCTCGTTCTTCTTTCCTGCAGCGCCCTGTATGGGATTGCGATCACGGTCAATAAGAGAGTTGACAGCATCTTGAAGTGCGCACCCTTCTTCCTGAAGATCCTGGTAGTCTCGGCGTCGTCGACCCGAGTTCTCCTCATCGTCGCCTTTGCTGATTTCTTGGTAAATCAATGCGACATTCTCTGATCGCTTCAAAATCAACTTATAAAGGTTGTTTTGTTGATCTTCGGACAGATCATTGTCTCCAGTACGGGCTTCTGGCCGATACTTATTCGGTGGAACTAACAAAGTCTGTAAAAAGAACATGTCTGCAGTAACCTTGGTAGGTCTTTTTGATGACGATCTGGAGGCGTAAATAAGAGAAAAAATATCCTGCTCCTTCTCAAAAAGAGCTTGCAATGAAGCTCTGACTTCTGTTGGGGGAATATATCGTTGCGAAACTTGGGCTTTCGTTCCCAAACTTCTACCCTTTTTCGTATTTGAATCTGCCATTATTACATCCCCGTTCACGTCCAAACTTTCGCCTTCTTCATCCTCATCACTAGTTGATGAGAGCATATCTGTAATTCCCTCATCAAAGCCGCCATCAGCCTTTTCTCCTTGTTGTATCTTCACAACAGAATTGACGGCTCTAAAATCTCCCTGCGCCATCTTTGCCTTTTCCTTCTCTGTGAGTGGTTTCTCGAATATTTTGACAAACCTATCCTTTCTATATGTTGGGGAGATTCCTCCGCAATTCCGGCAGTTTTTTCCCACAGAGATATCCCTCATAAACTGCTTCACAACTCTTTGGCGGGCCTCAAACACACCTTCGTTTTTTTCTTTCTTCCAGTTCCATGAAGGAATTTCCTTCCCGACAATTTTTATTGACCTCTTCACATACAGAGCCCTCCGCCGGATTACATCGTCAGCAGGTGATTCATTTTCAGAGATGTTGTCTCCTTCTGCCTCGTCTTTTGCCTGAGACACTTCAATATTGTCTATGTCTTCTGCTGCCGCAAGCAAGCCATGCTGAATTAAACGAAGCTTGCATTGGTATCTATTTACCTCCTGGCGAGACATCTTCAATTTGTCGCAGTAGATACATCTGGCTCGCAAAAGTCGTAAAGTGATACTCATGAACGTGGGGTGGTAAACAGGAACTGGAAGTTCGATATGACCAACATGGCCGGGGCAGGCAAAAGACGAGAGGTTACAAGTCGTGCATCTATGCTTCAAGTCAGTAATCTGAACTAAATGCGATTGATTCAAAAACCAACGTGTTGTCACCCCAAGCGCCGAGAGCAGGGTCATATAAGCCTCCTGGCACTGGGTGTAAGAGTGTATCAAAAGTGACTGGATTCTGTATCCGCTTTACAGAGAGCGCCTTGACCTCATCGCCGGTGTAGAAGCCAAAGTCCACAGCGGCAATGACTGAGGGAACAGGCTGAGAGATATTCATTTTGGGCTGATCGATCCAAAGCGCAAGCCTTAGGACGCATAGAGTATGCTGACTAGATCAATCAATCAGTGAATCAATCAAATATTGAATCTTGACTTGACTCGGATTTTTTTCCGCGTATTGAAGACTTCATCAATTGAAGACCAAAAAAAAAAGTTGCGATAAGAGACCCACTACAGCTTCGGGCCCACTTCCACTAGGTTATCTGTCGCACGTGATGATAGGGTTCTAGAAAAGTATCATTGATTAAATAAAGTACACCTGAATGACCACTGAGTCCTACTCATCTCCATCCCCTTTCATATCCATCGCCCACAAGTCGACGCCTCCACGCCGCGTCAGATAATTTCTGCACCTACGCACTACCGCCTTTGAAAATGGATCGGCACAAATCAAATCCAGGGGCATCACCCATCCTGTCTCCTCGGCATGATTCAGCTAGTCGTATTGGGAAGCCAGAATCAGCTGCAGAGAAGCTGGCAGCTCTGAAAGCTAGAGTTGCAGCAGCAGTGGGTAGTAGTAAGGCAAAGAGCCTAGGTCCCGGGATGCCTTCCACTGCAGTATCAGCAAGAGGAGGTCTGAATGTGGATTTACATCCAGCTTTACAAAATATGGAACAATACAAGCCTTCCAAGACGGTAGCTCCAAAGTTTGCAACAAGCATTGGAAATGCACGGCCTCAGCCTGAGAAGTCTGTACCGAAGAAACAGCTCGACCTATCTGGACCTTCCGCTGAAGAGACTCGCAACAATCCATACTTCGACAACAGCCTAGGTGGACAAACGGCTACACTAAAGAATAGGCACTCCCGAGTGCTAGTGTTTAATCCTAAGGGAAAATATATTCAGCAGGCAAACGCGCTCCGAAGACAGGCTAAACTGGAGGAAATGAAAAAGCGGATTGCTGAATCATCCCGAAAGATTGGCATTGACGAGGATATAGATACTGAAAAAAAATATATCATCGAGTTGCCTCCAGAGATAGAATGGTGGGACGAAGGTTTGATGGAATCGAAGAATTATGATCGCATATATGATGTGAAGACGTTAAAAATCGATACAGCTGACTCTATTATTACGGAATATGTCCAACACCCCGTCCTTCTTGAGCCTCCGCAGGAAAAGAACGCACCCGCTCCAAAGCCTATGTTCTTAACCAAAAAGGAGCAAAGTAAACTGCGGCGCCAACGCCGAATGGCCGATTTGAAGGAGCAACAAGCCAAAATTCGATTGGGCCTTGTACCAGCACCTGCCCCAAAAGTCAAGAAGGGTAATCTAATGAGGGTTCTCGGTGAAGAAGCAGTGAAAGATCCAACAGCAGTGGAGGCACGAGTCAACCAGGAAATTGCTGCACGGCACGAGGCCCATGTTGAAATGAACGAAGAACGAAAGCTTACCAAAGAACAACGTCATGAGAAACTGGCTTTGAACCAAGAAAAGGATGCTGCGAAGGGTATACACGTTCTAGTGTTCAAGATCAATAATTTGTCAAATGGGGCACATCGTTTCAAAATTGGCAAGAACGCAGAGCAGATGGCACTAACAGGAGTTTGCATAATTCATCCACGCCTCTGCTTGGTTGTTGTTGAAGGTGGGGAGCATAGTGTTCGCCAATATCGAAAACTTATGATGCAACGAATTGATTGGACCGAGAACTCTCCGACGCGCATCAAAGAGGGCGCAAGAGCTGAGGGTCTACAGGATTGGTTGAAGGCCGAGGACGAGAAAGGAGAACTGAAAGATCTGGCATTGAATAAGTGCGAGCTGATCTTTGAGGGCGAACAGAAGTCAAGAGCATTCAGGAAATGGGGAAGCAAGGTGTGCGAGACGGATAGTGCGGCTCGGGATGCTTTGACCAGGGCAAAGATGGAAAACTTCTGGACCATGGCTAAGAATATGTAATTAGTTACCACCGGCACCCTCACAGTAAATGCCATCTTAGATACTCCCCCAATAATAATCTACTCAATAGGGGAAAAAAATAGTTTCAGGATATGCGCTCATGCGCTATAGGCAATATCAATCTCAATACTACTTTACATCTTTGCTTTACTCGTTACATTGATTGGTCCGTTACGGGCACTTCCCTCAATTTTCATCCATAGCCATCAGAGAAGCTTCCAGTTCATCATCATCATATCCATATTCATCTCCATTCGCCACCAAATTCTTTACACCATCCTGCACTGCCTGTAATTCTACGTCTCCCTTTTCTTTCAATGCCTTGACCTCCTCGTCTCCTTGCCTTTCCTGGAAAGCCTTCAGATCACGCAAACTCCATGTACTAATACCTTCCTGGTCTCTAGCCATAAATGGCTGGGCCATATCCCGCAGAAATTTTCTCGCGCTGCCTACTGCCATGTCAGTACTAAGATTAACTTCACTCTCTAGTAAAGCCTGGTTTATCCATTTCGGAAGCTGGGTTCGCTTTTTGAGGAACCTTCTGTCCGCTAGCACCATTATTCCATAGTCATCCTTTCCTCTCAAGACACGTCCTAGACATTGTGCTGCGTGACGCATAGCGTCGAAGGACAAGAAGTCATTTTCTTTAATACGATACTTCTCTCGCAGGAATTCGAGGCGGGCTTTAAGGATTCGCGATTCGGTATACTGAAACGGAACTCCTATGCAAAGCACAGTCCTGCCATACTGGTGGTCAAAATCGATTCCCTCGCTAACTTTTCCACGGGCGACGCAAAGAAGTATTGCGCCTCGACCATTGCAACAGGCTGTGCGGTAAGTCTCCAAAGCTAAAGAGGTCTCTTGTGCGTCAGGAGTTTCGACCAGGATGAGCTTATATTTCCAGACTTCATCTAAGATACCCATTCCCTGCCACATGCTGATAATAGACTCCATATATAAGTAGGAGGGGAAAAAAACGACCATGCCATCAGGTGTAAGTTTCGAAAATTCGGTAAGAATATTACCGTAATTCCGAACTACAGACGGCTCATTTCTAACCAAGAAACTCGATGAAACGTTGACCTGATCCGAGCCTCGAGTAACGATCATGGGCAAGAAAGAGCGCCGTGCCAATGTCATGCTATACGATTCCTGGACAACAGTCTCAAACCCGAGCATTTTGGGGTACATTTCAAGAGGAGAAATAGTTCCAGAAGTGATGATAACGGAGGAAAATCGGTCAAATACAGGTTTAATCGCGATAGCAGCGTCAAGGCACGTAAAATGGAGAACCGGGTTAGGAACTTCAGCAGTGTCTGACTCGTATGGTTCTAGTATGAGGAGGAAACCAGTCTCGTACGTGGCAACTAGTGTAGCAAAAGTAGCTACCTCCTGAAGTGGTTGGTAATCTTCGATGTTTGTAAGTTCGAGTGTACGTACGAGGGATGTAAGCCTCTCTGCACAGAAGCGTAATGGTTTCTTTTCGATGAAAGTGTATTCCTTCAGGTGGGCCAAAAATGATGGGGGCGTCTCGGAGATGACCTGGCGTACTTTCATACGCGTCTTTAGATATTCAATGAATCGCATCAAAAACGCAACAAAGTGCTCAGCTCGACGTATATTTCCCGGTACTGCCTCCTGGAGGAGATCATCCGGCAGAGCTGGGTTTGACATAAACGCTTCTTCTTCACGGGCTTCACCCGCTTCTTTCAAGCCCTCGACCAACGCATTGTATTCGTTCTTGAGTTTTTCTGCATCGCTATCTCTCATTTCGGAGATCTTCTTTTCTAGATTTTTTGCACCTCGGGTCGCTTTACGCAGCGAATCCTCGGTGATGTCGGTGCTCAGAGATTCAATACATACGTTATCGATGTTATGGGCCTCATCAAATACTACTATGCAGTCTTTCGAAAGCTCCTTCGATACCCTCTCGGCGATCTTAGGGTCGAGTAAATAGTGATACGAGTAGATTATGACGTTGCAAAACGACATCTAAGTAGATTAGTGTTTCTGATATTTCCTATTTGCATGAAGACAGACCATTCTTCTTGATGTAAAATAGGGGCATTGCTTTTTTTCTTCTCCATATCTCATGATCCCATCCAAGGTCCAGACGCCATTTGGAATAAGGTTATGTGGCTCCAGAAGATCCAGGTTCTGCGAAAATTAGCATTACTGTCATCGACAAACTAGTATTAAACTCACATCGTGATAAATGCACACTGGAACGTCCTCTCCTCTTTCTTTCTTCTCCTTAACAAAACCAGCGGTCAGACTTCGGCATCGTGCATCAACTACTGCGCCACTCTTCTCTCGCTTGACAGATGGATGGAGGCAGAGATTCTTCCGACTTGTTAATCCTAAGCCTCGAAACTCCTCCACATGCCCAAGCTGCTCCGCGCGGTACTTCATCAAGGCTCTCAGCTCTGCCAGTGCCTTTTCGATCTCAGACATCGTGCCTACTAAGTTAGTTTTGTAACCGATGCGGGGCAAATGATGTGACTCACGTGAGCAGTAAATAAGTTTGCGGTGCTCTGGATTGTATTGTTGGTATGCAACAATCAGGGATAGAAGAGACACAGTCTTGCCTGTCCCTGATGGCATCTCCAGAACACAATGGCCACCTGCATCAAGGGTTTCTGTTCTATGTCAGCGAACGACGGACTGGCACTTGTGAAGACCTGGGCTCACTTTTGAGATCACACATGTAGCTTCGAGTAAAAACATGATTAATTGTGATATCTAACTCAAGGCCAGGACAACTTACGCATATTGCTCTGTAGGTCGGATTAGTTTTGTAGATATCTAGGAAGTCCTGAAGGTTCATACCTGGATAAATTCTTGGATATGGAAACAACACGGGCAGATCACTACATATTCAATCAGCCTCAAGCAAAACAACGAAGGCTCTCCATATGGGCTATTACTCGATATTGAATCTCATCTTGACCTTCGTTGGCAGATATATCTACGGCTCAGATCTCGGAGGTGCCTAAATGAATATTCCAAGTAGTCAATGAGGCTACCGCCAAGATAACTGTGCCAAGACCACAAGCTGTAAGGCTACCTCGTGGCATGCCTGCCTAGAGGTCACGCAGAGACTCATATAAAGTCGAGCTACTCCCACAATCTCAATTTGTACACTCATTTTCCAGTTCTGCACAGCTTTCGAGTTGTAAGCATAAGTGTGCGTCTCCTGCCTTTTGGTATTGTGCAGCATATCAATTATACTCATTCTTCTTTCTTATAGTCTTGCACTGTTTTATGGCCCATGAATCTGAACCAAGGTCCATTTATGAAGATGAATTGCTTCTTTCTCATGTAAGGAATACTGTATAAACACTCTGTGGATACATCGGGCAGCACAATTTAAGTAATGCTCAGCTAATAGAAGAATTCTTATCGAGTACGGACATAATCTTGCAGGAACTAAGTGAAGACGAACTTAGCAATGATACCATCTTCGCCAGATTCCGCATTGTTTATTATTTGAGCAGCCCCCGTAGACTAGAGAGCCATAGGCGATAAGTTCGGCCACCCTCCGTTTGCTTCTCACAGCCTGGGTGATGCCTCATCTGGTGTTGATACAGTGCTCGCTCCTTAGACAGGAACGCTAGCGGCTATGAGCGACAGCAAACCAAAGGTGTACATGCATAGGTTTCGCGTGTTTACGGTTTCGTAATCTGTTAGTAAACCTACGGCTGACACAGTCTCTTTCTTATACATGGCACACATCTTAAATGGAGATGAGAGGTACGCACAATGTTCAATCGTGACAGTCGTGTGCGTCCTCGGTTATGGAGACGCCGATCTCCTCGTCGGGTTGCTAGTCCACCTCGACATTGAAAGGTACCCGTATTATCCCAGCTCAGGGGAGTAGGTGTTGACTATGAGACTGGCCTAAGATCAGTTACTCAACGACTTTGCAAGACTGATCCATCTTCAGGCCTCTCTTATATCCCGATCAAACTTGGGAAGTCTCTCTCCTAGAACACACTTCTTACGGACAAGGAGCTAGCCTATCAGGCTCTCCTCGAAATGGAGAGCAGTGGACATATGGTTATTTCTAGCCTAATGCTAGGATTGTGTACTTAAGCTCCATAGGCGAGAGTGTGAAATGGTAAATAATAAGCTTCAGCAAGTATTTCTACCCGGCAGGCAGAGTTTCATGAGTTCTTGGCCTCCAAGACGGATTTGAAGTAGCAGATGAATGTTTGGGAAGTACGGCCTTCATGAAAGGGCTTTCTGGCACCAATCTGAACATAAACTGCCAAATAGTTCCTAAAGACTTCCACCTTGGGTTGTCTAAGACATCAACGCAAATCACAGGGGTTCAGCAACTAAGCTCTTGACAATATATCACATTCCCACGTCTTTATCTACTCCTGCCAAAGCAAATAGAGCTCCAAACCTTAATATGATCTTTATCATGGCTATCAACGTTCAGCAAAACTAGAAGCCAGCTAGATTCCCTTGTAGTGGGAAGATTGCCCCCTGCTACAAATTCCAGTCAGTCCGCCTGAAGTCAATAAAGCATGATACTCCGATGTATCTGTCAGCATATGACAACTTAGATAAATATAGTTGTGTAGCCATGCTTCAGGTGACCGAATTATGTACACAAATGCTACATTGCTAGTTAGATCGCCACTCTTTAATGTTGCCTATTGAGAGGCTACAATAGATGCAATGTGGCATCGGAGAACAGTTTCCCAATACAATAACACTTGTGCTCAACCCAGATCTGAAAATTTTGTTCGCTGTTGTTTGTGCTTCTCACAAGAGATGGATCAGATATACCAAGTTCCAGTACGAGGCCTGCTACTGAGGATACAGTCATTCACTAACGTGCAAAGTATCTTCTGTAATCGAATTTAGTTGCAACCATATTGAGCAGAAAAAACCAATTCTCTTATGGTAAAACATATTCAAAGCACCTCAGTCTTATGAAGGCTCCGGTATCCAGCTACAATAAGCAATCCATTATTCTCACACCAGTGGAGGAGAAGCAGCTCTTCGGCTTGCCTATCATAGCGGTAGCCCAATCTAATAGAAACAATTATTACCTTCCAAGTCTTCAGACATATCACTTACTAGACCAATTATGCCCTAGAGTACTGTCGCAAATGCTCTGTCTTTCTAGCGCAAGCCTTATATTCTTGAGCCTAGCTCATTCTAAACGCGTGCGCATGTGGTAAATAAAGGCCATGCGCTATCCAATATAGAATCATATCAATAACGATGGCTCCCTGCCAAAAACATAACAGCGTGGTTACGCGCGTTAATGCGACAGTGTAATCATTTCTCATATACAACATACATGTCACAATGTAATCAGCAGTGGTTAAAAATCATGATTCATTTGATGGCTCAGCGCCCCATCGCTGGCCCAAATAATATACACCCTGTGTCATTTGCGAAATAACTCCATGCCATAAACCCATGTGTAAAAAGACCCGGCCCAACCCATTATGCCACCAAATACCTCGAGTCGACTTTCCGGGGCACAAGGCCAACCATCATTGTACCTCGTCCCAAGATTGTCATGTCGAGAGACCCAGCGGAAGACGCGCGAAATCAGAAATCTAGCTTCGCTCGCCACGAAGTCTTCGGCTAGAGAATGTTAGCAACTGTCTGAAGGACGCGGGTGTTGTATACGAACGCAAGTTGGATGTCCTTGGATTGGATGGTGACGCGTTTGGCGTGGATGGCGCAGAGGTTGGTATCTTCAAACAAAGATACTAGATATGCCTCAACAGACTCTTGGAGAGCGCCGATGGCTGAAGATTGGAAGCGGAGGTCTGACTTGAAGTCTTGAGCAATCTCACGAACGAGTCGCTGGAAAGGGAGCTTGCGGATGAGCAACTCGGTAGACTTCTGGTAGCGACGGATCTCACGGAGAGCGACGGTTCCTGGCTTGTATCTGTGTGGCTTCTTGACACCTCCGGTCGATGGTGCAGACTTGCGGGCTGCCTTGGAAGCAAGTTGCTTACGTGGGGCCTTGCCACCAGTGGACTTGCCTAACGGGAAATGTTAGTCGCGATGGATAAATATGAGTATGAGGATTGGTTGATGTTGTGGAGACGCGTCAAAGTGAGGCTGAAAGTTCAATTGCCGCCACTCCTCCTCCACCACAAGGAGCGCAAAATTGCGACGGCGCGTCGAGAGGTAGGGTGAGACGTAGTAATAACAAATGACATAATAAATACTTACGTGCGGTTTGCTTGGTGCGTGCCATTGTAGAGGATGGATGAAAGGGTATTGGTTTGGTTGGTTGTTGATGAAGTTGTCGAATGGTAGTTGTTGTCGAGTGTGGATGATGAGGAAAGGAAGAGAAGTGGGAAGGGAGATTATTTGTATGCTGGGTGGCTAAGCGAGTGATCTGGTTTTAGCGTGATTCTTTCAAGGGCTGGCGGGTTCAAGGCTGCCCTGTGCGTCAGATTACTGCCAAAAAGTTTTAGGTTGCGGGCGGGCTTTTTCACAGCCTAGAAAAGAAGATGTGTTCGGAAAACTGCCTTTACTCGGGCCAATCAAAAGCTATCGTTAGTTCGACAAAACATCTTTCCAACAGGGTGTGAATTTACCATTTTACGCTGGTAACTGGTTGTGGTGAATGAATGAACTGAAGAATTGCCACCAAGATGACTCACCACAAGTCCAGAATGGATTTGGCTTTCTTTGAAGTATCTGTCTATCTAGCTACTCTATCTACGATACGGTACTCTATCATTATTACTGTACAATAGTCCTCCAACACTCGCTTCGTAGCAGTACAGTAGTACCGCGCTCGCTCTCTCTCTTTCTCTCCACTTTTCCTCATTCTTTGCATCGTCCCTGCCCCACCCAGCAATCTTCCCTATCATACTTCAAAATCAGCCAATCAGACACGCGCTTACCCTTTGTTTTGGACATATTCTCGCTTGTCCCAACCCATCTTAGCGCCTCAGCTTTAGCGGTGATTCAACGCGCATCCTTGCTTGCGAGGCTCAGTCAAATAGGCACTTGCCCCTCCATCTCCTACCTTTCTACCCCCCCAATTCACACGACACTGCAGCATCTTCTCGACAAACCACTACTATCTAACAATTCAATCCATACTCAACCACACCCTTTCAGCAATCCTCACTAATACTACCTCATCATGACTGGACGTGAGTATATCTTGCTCTCTCTGAATCTCCCTTGCGAGATGTCATACATTCGAATTGCGGTGGTCCTTCACATCAAAACACCATGCTAACGCGTCTTCATAGGCGGAAAGGGAGGCAAGGGACTTGGCAAGGGCGGGGCCAAGCGTCACCGCAAGATTCTTCGTGACAACATCCAAGGTATCACAAAGCCTGCTATCAGACGTCTCGCCCGACGTGGTGGTGTCAAGCGTATCTCAGCCAGTAAGTCGCCATTCGCGTTATTGTATCTTCTGGCGTGTCCCTAACCCTAGCGCAGTGATTTACGAAGAGACCCGCGGTGTCTTGAAGACATTCCTTGAGGGTGTCATCCGAGATGCAGTCACCTATACAGAACACGCCAAGCGCAAGACCGTCACGTCTCTCGATGTGGTCTATGCTCTTAAACGACAGGGCCGTACCTTGTATGGTTTCGGCGGATAGATTGTTGGGTATGCACGGTTCTTCTGCAATGTTACTTATGAATTGTCTCTGGCCGTTTAGGCTGGAGGATGGGTTGCGACATGGGATTGGGTTTTGCTTGCTGGTGTTTATTGTATCATACGGACATGGGGTTTCTCCGGCATAGTTGATAACGTCTTATGAGATAATCAACATACACATATGATTGCTTTGTTCCCTGTGCATTTTACTGCTTTTGTTGTATGCTTTTAAAGCATCATTTGCGATAGCTGTGGCTATGTGTTGGTATTTCGTTCCGTTTCGTTTTCGCTTGTGTTGGTGACCACTATCAGCCCTCGAACTGAGTAAGTGTGACTTTTGTTTGGTACCTTCAAGTATATGAATCACGTTCTGTGCTTTTATCTTCTTGGTGATCTCCACATCGGGAGCGACATTTCCACATTATTTGTCGCTGCCTTGCCAATATAAAATAAGTCACTGCCAAAGGGCAAGACCCTTACAAACGCCAAAAAGCATGACGAACCTGACGTTAACTTTTAGCAATAACTATAAGTCTTGCTAGTAATTGGTATCTGGAACCCCAGTTTAATTATACGTATGTTAGTGTTTTACAGTGCCACTTCTTTTTTTCCTGAGGCTACCTGTATACTATCTTAGTATTCCAGGAAGGAATACTATAGCTACATATAGGGCTAGATGGCCCCTACCCACATCTTATACTAGTCTGATCACTTGTCAAGCCACGCTGATCTTATTGAGGTAGGGGAAGGCATACTTTGTTTTGTTCATGTACTCGTAGATTTGTGAAGTTACAAACCTTGTTAGGGCAAACAAGACATATGCAACCATATCCACAGGTCAGAGTGATCTCAGTGACAGAATAAAGCTTTGGCAGTTAATTCTACAATGATTCATAGTTGAGGTATTAGTTTCCCCGATATTTAGAAGCAGCAGGTATTAGTTATGTCAGAGGCAATGCATCGTTTTAGTCTTCCTTCTTGTGCTGTTCAACCAAGATATCTGAAATGTTAAATACTTTGTAGTATTTGTACTGCTGCACATATCTTGCTTTTCCTTGAATTTGGCAGTAGCTATGGAACGCATGAAATTGAATATATATCTGACCTAGAACAAAAAAAGGCTCACCTATGAGATACTATATTCTTCTGTCCTCACTTTTCTATTCGCGGCTGTCATGATTGTAACTTCCCTGTTCTTCCTCGTCCTCTAGATTCTAAGTGCATTTGGTCCTTTGTCCTATGGAGTGCTACTGGATCTAGGCTTTGCATTCCCTGGAATACCATGATAAAGCAGATACTAGGAATTTACGTAAATATGGACATACCTAGTAGGACCATTGGAGTCTTTGTTACTCTTGGAGTTTAGCAAGTGCATCGCCCCTTTTAACATTTGGCTACCGTAATAGTTCCAACTTCAGTGCTGTAAGCAGACTTGGTGAAGGTATTCCTAGGACCGGCTCGGTCCCTGGAAAGTCAGGAACGGCTGTAATAAGCTGGGTTGTGATAGCACCGCCGAAAGAAAAAGGAAGAGGGCTACGTGACGGGGCCTGGAGGCCCAGGACCAGTGAAGGAAATAGTATTTCCTCGAGATTATTATTATTATTATTATTATTATTATTATTATTATTATTATTATTATTATTATTATTATTATTATTATTATTATTATTATTATTATTATTATTATTATTATTATTATTATTATTATTATTATTATTATTATTATTATTATTATTATTATTATTATTATTATTATTATTATTATTATTATTATTATTATTATTATTATTATTCCTTTTAACGTGCTGTATCAGTCGAGGACTATGTAACACGGCTAGGCCCCCAGGCCTGGCTCTTAAGCAGTGTCACGATCACGATCCTATGGCCTGTAAGGGCGCTGAATAAGTGCTTCAATTACGAGAATACTAAACTAAAAAGGAAAAGTGTAGCTGTTGCTGTGGCATCCCTGATATCAAGACTATGACCACGTGACCACCGTAGGCGAGCTGGTAAGCGAACCAATAAGCGTTTGGTGCGATATTGAGAAGCGTGACAATATCCCTTTTTCCAAATAAGCTCGTCCTCGAGCTTAAAAACTATCTGTCACGCTCCTTAATGATGCTCATTGGTTCGCTTACTAGTTCGCCAATGTGAGTCACGTAATCATGGTTTTATTTATAAAGAATGCCACATTTACAGCTACACTTTTCCTCCTTAGTTTAGTATTCTCGTAATTGAAGCACCTATTTAGCGCTTTTACAGGCTATAAGATCGTGATCGTGACATCTAGCTCGAATTGACTTAATCTCGGCTTTCCAGACGTGCTGAAAGTTTATAAAGAGCACCGCGTACAGGTGTTAAGTCTTCGCTTTTCTATTTTCTTGAAATATCGACCTCTAAAATCGAATACTATACACTATGCAATATGAGATTTAAAAATTGTATACGTATTACGGCCAAATTAGTAATCTTTTCTATATCTTTTTTTTTTATTGAAAAGCTTGCTTTTCTTTTACTTACGGATCAAAAAATGCTTAAACGTTCTTAGCAAAATAATTAGCTGAAAAAAAAGTCTGTCACGTGAAATGACACGTAATAAAAAGTTGAAAGAAGCGCTGCTTCTTTATATAGTAAAAATTTACGTGAAAAAAAAGTTAAAAAAGCACCGTTTTTTTATATAGTAAAATTTGATTTTATAGCTTAATGTTACAGCTTTTTACAGTTTTAATACAAAGTTTTTTGTTTTTAATTTAATCGATTTTAAAGCTGTAAATTTTATAACTGTAAAGCACGTAGTTAGCGCTTTAGCGTTGTTAAACTAGTAACAAAACATTGAAATCGAACTATATTTTAGCTTTTATACAACGTGTATTTTACAGATTTGCAAAAAAATTTACAGTTTAATTATTTTAATAATTTTTTATATTGCAATACTTGCTAAAATCGGTAGTTATTAATTAATTTTTTACAAAATAGTATTACAAACAAAACTTAAAAAATATATAAAAAGTTTGTTTTGTGCTATAAATATCGAAATAAAGCTAAATCGAAAAAAGTTTTATAAACTACAAATACTAATTTTTTAAAAAAAACAGTGTTTACAAAAACTATTAAAACTAATAAATCTGCGTTTTTTTTTTTTTTTTAAGCTTTTCGATTTTAAATTTAATTTTTTTATTTATATACAAATAACAAATAATACAAAAGTTTAACAGTATTATAACAAATATACAAATAAAATATTGTTTTTATTGTTAAAAAAAGTAGTTTGCAATAAAATTGCAAAATAAATTTTATTACAAATATATTTTATACAAAAAAACCAAATACGTTATATTTGTTATTTGTAAACAATAAATTAAATTTAAAAAAAGTACTAAAATATTTATTTTAGTTTATTTAGTTTAAAAAAAGTTTTATTATTTAGTTATATATTTAAATAATAGTATTTCGATATTGTAGTTGTTTAATATTACTATTTTAGCTATTGTATAAATTTTATACAAAATATAGTTAAAACTATTAATATTTTTTATTTATTTATTTACAAAGTTTAATATTGTTTTTTTATAGCTAAGTATATATTTTTTAAATATTAATATTAATTTCGTTTCGATTTTTGTATTTATAAAAACAACGTTTTAGTTTAGTTTTAATATTTAAAATATTACAATTTCGACTATTAATATATTGTTATTTTTTTTAGTACAACTAAACGTTTTATTTAACAATAATAATATTTTTTTTACGTTACGAATTGCAAATAACTTTTTTAGTTTTAACATTTTAAAAAAACGAAATATTAATATAAACAATAACGCTTTTTTTTAAGTTATTTATAGCTTTAATAGTTTTTAATTTTAAATTACTGAAATAATTACGAAACAATTTTATACAAATTTACAAATAGCAATTTACAAATTTTTGCTTTTTTTATTAAAATAACGCTAATTAATAAAACAGCCAAAAAAATACGTATTTTAAATATAACTTTTTTTAATTACAAAAAATTAGTTTAAAAAAATACGTTCGTTATTTAATATATTTTTACAATAAACAATTCGATTGTTATTTATAATAGCGTTTTTTTAATTTTAATTTTATTATATATTACGAGTTTGCGGCTTTTTAGCCTATGCGCTATGTCGTTACGCTCGAGTAGTTTATATACGGCTAAAAAAACTTAGCTCGCTTTGCGAAGCTTTATTAAGCTTTATAAACTTATAATACAATATTTTAATAAATTAGCAAATGTTTTACAAGTGTTTTGCGAGCGTTTTGCGAATGTAAATAAATAATTTGTGTCACGCTTTTCAATATCGCACCAGACGCTTATTAGTTCGCTTACCAGCTCGCTTATAGTAGTCACGTGGTTATAGTTTTAATATTAAAGATGCTACAGCAATAACTATTTTTTTTTTTTTTAGTTTAGTATTTTTGTAATTAAAGCATTTATTTAGCGCTTTTACAAACTATAAAATCGTAATCGTAATATTATATTAAACTTAACTAACTTTTATTTTTGCGAAAAAACTAAAATTACTTTTTTTTCGAGTATATAAAACTTACGTTTAGTATATTGTTTTAATACAACTCGAAAAGTTTTTATTGTTATTAATTTATTAATTATTAATTACTAATATTATTTATTTACAGTTTACTAAAAATAACACGTTTTTTAAATAACGAAGCTTTAGCGTTTCGAGCTAACAATAATTTAAAAAAAAAAAAATTTATAGCGTTTAATTAGTTAAATATAGTTTTAAAATTAACTCGATTTTTAAATTACAAAACTTTTAAAAATATAACAAATTTAAATATAAAAAGTTTGTTTGTAATTATAAAACAAACTAAATATACAATAAAAAATTAAAAAGCAAAAATTGTAAAATTAAAAAAACAAACAACAATTTTAGCTGTTATTATAATTAACAATAAAACAGTTATTATATATTTAAAACGTTTTAAAACTTTGTTAACTACAGTTAAAATTGCTGTTAAACTAGTTTTATTAAAAAATAAATTTAATTTTAACTTTTCAATAAATAGTACTAGTTTTAAAAATTAAAAAATTTAAATTAAAAATAAATTTAAAATTAATACTAACTATTTTGTTATAAAACAAATTAAAATAAATTATTTATATAATTGTACTAATAAAAATATTTAAAAATATTTACAAATTTAATACAAATTAAAAACTATAAACAAATTTGTTTTAGTTTAAAAAATAATTTAATATTTGTTAAATATTTATACTAATTTTTATAAAGTTTAAAACGTTTGTAACAATTATTAATAATTTACAATAAAAAATTTACAGTTTTTTTTTTTAATTTTATATTTAGTTTTTGTATTTTACTAATATTGTTTAAATTTTTAAAAATAACTAAAAACTTAATTTATATAACAAACTTATAATAAAATTTTAAACTGCAATTTTTTTTATATTTAATAGTTTCGATATTTGTAAAACTTTTACTAATTAATATTTATTGTTCGATTAAAGTTTTAAAAAAATCAAAAAACGTATTAATTGTTTTTAAAAAACAAAAGTTATATTATTTATAATTTTAGCAATAACAGTAAATACTCGATTATTTAATTAACTATTTAAAACTGTAAAAATAGTTATTATTTCGAAAATTAAATTTTTTTAATTAATATTTTCGTTTGTTAACGCAGTTCGCTAATAAAAATATATAAATAAAATGTGTTTTTATTGTAAAACGTTTAATTATATTTTAAAAATTTATTTTTAATTTTTAAAATTAACAATTACAACAATTAAAAAAATGTCGAAACAATATACTAAAAAATCGAAAAAAGCCGATTTTTAAAATAAACCTTTTTTTTAAAAATAAACAATGTTAATATTAGTAATGTTAATTTAAATTAATTGTTTAAAAAACAAATTTTTTTATATAATTAATTAAAATAAAATTAGTATTTAAACTACAATATTTATTAATATAAAAATAAATAGCTTATTATTTATTAATACAAATTTTACTAATTTAATTTACAAACATTTAAATACTAGTTTATATACTTTTTCGATATTTAATATTATACGTAAATATAATAACAAAAACAGTACTATTTTTTTTTAATATTTTTATTATTAATTTAACAATAAATTAACATTTTTTAAAAAAAGTGCTAATATTTGTTATTAAGCTAAAAAACAAAAATATAATACTAAACAAAAAATAAACAATTAATAATAAAAATTTTATTAATTGCAAAAATTATCGATTAATATAATTAAAAAATCGATTTGCAAATTAAACTTAAAATCGAATTATTACAGTTAAATAAAAAAATTTAATTATAAAATTTAATTTAATATACTAATTAAATACTATTTAACGAAATTAGTTATATAAAAACTTTTAAAAATTAAAAAAACTATTACAATAGTCGAACGTTAGTTTATAATAAAAAATAATAATAAAAGCAATATAAAATAATAAAAAACGAATTAAAAAACTAATGTTTTAAAACAATTTGTAAATATTAATTTATGCAATTTTTAAAATAAAAACTAATTATCGATATTTACAGCGTTTTTGCTATTAAATTTTATATTAGTTTACAACTCAAAAAAAACGTGTTTTTTGTTACTAGTTTATATAAAATTAACGAAATTTTAAAAAAACGCAAAATTGTTAAATTCGAGTTTAACAAACAACAAACTAAAAAAACAAAAATACAATAATTATAACGTATTTTGTAAAAAAAAAAAAATTGTATTATATTAACGTTTTTTTAAAAAATAGCTTTTAATAAATTGCTGTTTTATTAATTGTATAATTACAAAATTAAACTTAAAAATTTAAATAACAAAAAAAGTTTAAATTACAATTCGTTATACTAACAGTTTACGCAAAAGCTAAAAAAAATTAAACGATTTTTAATCGAAAACTTAAACAAAAAATTTATTGCTGTAAATTAAACACTTTTTGCTGTTTTTATGTTATTTATACAAAAGTTTAACGAAAGTTTACAGTTTTATATCGATTTCTGTAAACTGAATAGTTTTACAAAAAAAAACTGTTATTTATTATTACTAATCGAAAAAACGCTAGCTCGAATTTTAAAAACTAAAATTTTTACTAAATTAAATATTAAACAAACATTTTACAAAATTTGTATAAATTTTAATTTAAAAAAACTAACAACATTTCGAACGCAATACAAAGTTTATAAATATAAAGTTTTGTTCGAAAAACTAATTAATAAACTTGCTACGTATTAGTATTATATAAATAACGTTTTATTTAACTATTTCGACGTATTTTATACAACGTATTTAAATAATATTTTAATTTATTTTTAAAATTTTTATAAGTATAAACAACTTGTAAAACAAGTATTAAAACGACTGCGTAAAGCCGGTTTACAAATCGATATTAAAAAATTAAAATTTAATATTAGCAATACTAAATATTTAAAGTTTATTATTTTAACTAAAAATATTACAACAAACTTTTAAAAAATCGAAATAATTAAAAATTAGCAATTTTTTACTGCTGTAAAAAACGTGTAATCGTTTTTAAAGTTTTGCAATTTTTATCGGCGGTTTATTAAAAATTACAAACGTATAGCAAAACTGTTATATTGCTTAACAATTAAAAATATTTCGTATTTATAAACTATTAAGTGCAAAAAAGCGTTTAAAACTTTAAAGTATACTTTAATTAATTTTTCGATATTACGTTATTACAAGCTTAAATTACAAACTATACTAAAAATTAACGCGTTATTATTATTCCTTTTAACGTGCTGTATCAGTCGAGGACTATGTAGCACGGCTAGCGCCTAGGCGCTAGCGTTCCTATCTAGTTTATTTACAAGTAATAGTGGTAGTTAATCTATTCCAGTGAGTGTTGAGAGTCTAGCCCTAGTTGTAGCAAAACAAATGAAAATCGCAAAAATCATAACGAACGTTTAATCTTCTCCTTTTAGCTCTCTTGGCTTTTCTAGCTTTCGCTCTCGCTCTAGCCTGTTCAGGTGATTCCGTCTAGTACAGACGCTAGTCGCTTTAAGAAACGCTAGCGTCTTTTCAATGCCGATAGTTGTATGCAGTAATAAAGCTATTGTAAGCCTGTTTCTTTCAAAGTCGTTTTTAAGCTTTAATCTAACTAAAACTAGCTTAAGATTATTACAGCTAAGTAGCAAATGCTAAGCTGTTTTTTTTATTCTGCACACGCACTTGTCAAACGTCACATAACTTAGCTTGTGCAAATATAATCGAATATAGCTATAGCCAAGCTTTAGTTAAAATAGCGAACTAGCTAGCTCTTTAGTCGTTCCGCGCAGTAGTTGTATTTTTGACTTGATTTTTCACGAAAATAGCTTTTTGTACGTAAATGGATTTGTACTAAGCTTGCTGTTGTACTTTGCTAGCATCGTTTTTCATTTTGCAATATTAGCTTTTTTAGCTTCGCAGCTTAATACTGCAAAACTAGTCGTTGTAGTGCTAAGTTCGATAGTTGTAGCTAGTTTAGCTAATTTGTCGGCTTAGTCGTTTCCGTAAATATCTGTATGCTTTAAAACTTATTTTAGTGCAATACTAGCTCTTTTTCTATTGCATATAGCGTAGCTTCGCTAGCTTTGATTTGCTGTAATTAGCCGGGATTGTCGTTAGCTAATTTTAGCCTGTGAAGTGCGGCTTGATTGTCGGCATAAATATTGTAGTTCTAGCCAGGCTGTGCTATTGTACTAGCGTATTCGATAGCTTGCGTGATTCTTTTTAGCTCTTTATTGTAAACTAGCTGTAATTGGCTAATATTGTTAATATTACGATGTATTGTACTAAGCCGTCCTTAATTGTCGTATTGTAGCAAGTTTAAGTTAAAAAGTTCAACAAATAGTTCAATTCAATTTCAAGTCAAAGTCAATACAGCATTCTATGAGCGATTCCGTATAGCTATTACTATTAGCTTCTCACGTCGCAATACGTACTAGCCAAGCTCAATTAAATCAACAAAACAACTCAACAACAATTTTCAACCCCCCCTATTTTGTTCAAAACACGTCTCCAATACTTGAAGAACTAGCTCACTAGCCTATTCCTCCCAGCAATAGCCAGCTCGACGCGTGGTGCGCGTAGAAAACGCTTTGTTGTGGTCGATATGTCGAGCGCGTCCGACCCCTTTTCCGAGGCGCCCGCCTCTAGCCCACCCCCAAGTGATGCTGTCGACATGATCGATGTGCCTATCGAAAGCTCTAGCTTAGAGCTACCAAATCAGCCTATTAGCAACAGTGCTATCAGGCCTATCGAGCTAGAACCTAGCTTCGACCCTATTGCCAGCAATCCTTTCGCGACTGAAAATTTTTCTGCCGCATTTGCCTCAGGCATCAACTTTCACTGCCCGAATCACAACCAAAACGGAAAGCGTACGGCATTTAGTTTTTCCGCAACCGACAACAACAACAACGCGAAACAAGCACGTTTTGCAACAACAACAACAACACAATCGGCACGCGAGCTAGTTTTACAAGCTCGTGATTTATTGATCCAAGCTAGCTTAGCTACGCAATCACGCGACGAGCAATCGAAGCTACTAGATTTGCTAGAGATTTTCAGGGAATACACGAAACAAGGAAAACTGCGTACGGCGTCTACAATTATCACGTCGCAAATCGCCAACTTAGAATCAGCTACGCGTCAAATTGAGACGAAAGCTAAAGCACTAGCTAAAGTGCTTATCGCTACAGCTATAGCTACGGCACCTACAGCTACAGCACCCAAATCGACACCGTCGTACGCGTCTATCGCTACGACTAGCAACATGACTACAACCAAGCCTCAGGAATAGACCCTAGTTCAGCTTAGATCAAAAGCAAAAGTAGCTAATTTAGCTACTTCAAAAATTGAACTAAGCAAAACTAAAGTGCAAAGGCTAGTTTTGATCAGATCTTCAAATGCAAACAACACATTTTCGCCACTAGCATTACGGAATGCTTTCAACAACGCTTTCGCTCAAAAAGGCGTAAAAGAGCCGGTAGTTAATACTATCACAAAATCACTTGGCCAAAATCTAGTAGTTACCACGACTAGCCAATTTTCGGCACAATATCTACTCGACAAACAAGCTATTTGGCAACACCTAGTATCGTACAAACTAGCTCAAATCGACGAGCCTTGGCACAAAGTCGTGTTACACAATATTCCGACAGCCGATTTCAATACGCCTAGCGGCATGGAGCTAGTGATCGACGAAATCAAGACTTTTAACAAAGGTCTACAACCTATCGGAAAGCCGTATTGGCTGTCGTTAGCTGACAAACGGGCCAATCAGCGTGCCGGATCTATCGTCGTCGCATTTGCTACAGCCGACGAAGCTAGTCGAGCTATTCGACACCGGCTATTTGTTGCCGGCATCAGCGTACGCGTAAAGAAATTCTATGCTACAGCGCCGACTACGCAATGCGGCAAATGTCAGGCATTCGGGCATATCGACATGCATTGCAAAAAATCAGCAAAATGCAAGCTATGCAGTAAAAGTCACGTGACGCAAAAGCACGCTTGCAACACATGCAATACAAAAAGAGCCAAATGCGTGCATCTAGTTCCTAGTTGTGCAAATTGCAAAAGCAACCATACAGCTAATGATCGAACATGCGAGGTTTTTACCTCAATTAAATCGACTAAGCTAAATTAGCATAATTAGTAGCAATACTAAAGCTAGCGTACGACAATATGCTATTCGAGCTTTGAAGCTACCTCAAAATCACCCAATCAGACAAGCTATACAAACAGCTACAGCCGGCACACAGCTAGAACGCATCGCTAGTTCAGCTAGTTCAGCTAGTTCAGCTAGTTTAGCTAGTTCAGCTAGATTAGAGCACATACAACACTACAAGTACGCTCCATGGAATCGCACTACGCCGTACAACGTCGAAATCAGCTCGTTGTCAAAAGAGGACGCTACCACAATGCACCAAACTAGCTTGAATCACTTAAGCTACCTTAGTACAATTATTTACTCCGACGCGTCGATGATTCCGAGCACCGAATCTACAGGTGTAGGAATCGGCTTCATTGCGCTACAATACGACAATCAAGGACGGCCTAGTACAATACATCGTAATATCGACAACATTGGCCAATCACAGCTAGTCTACAATGGAGAGCTAGAAGGAATCACGCAAGCTATCGAATACGCTAGTACAATAGCACAGCCCGGCCAAAACTACAATATCTATGCCGACAACCAAGCCGCACTTTACAGGCTAAAATCAGCTGACGACAATCCCGGCCAATCACAGCAAATACGCGCTAGCGAAGCTACGCTACATGCAATAGAAAAAGGAGCTAGTATTGCACTAAAGTGGGTTCCAGGGCACACGGATATCTATGGAAACGACCAAGCCGACAAACTAGCTAAACTAGCTACAACTATCGAACCTAGCACTACAACGACTAGCTTTGCGGTATTAGGCTGCGAAGCTAAAAAAGCTAGTATTGCGGAATGGAAAAATGTGCTAGCAAAGTACGACAGCAAGCTTAGTACAAATCCATTTACGTACAAAAAGCTATTTCCGTGGAAAATCAAGTCAAAAATACAACTACCGCGCGGAACGACTAGAGAGCTAGCCAGCTCGCTATTTCAACTAAAGCTCGGCCATGGCTATATTCGATCATATTTGCACAAGCTAGGCCATGTGACGTCTGACAAGTGTGTGTGCGGAACGAAGGAAACAGCTCAGCATTTGCTACTTAGCTGTAATGATCCTAAGCTAGTTTTAGCTAGATCAAAGCTCAAAAACGACCTTGGAGGAAACAGGCTTACAATAGCCTTATTACTGCACACAACAATCGGCATTGAAAAGACGCTAGCGTTCCTTAAAGCGATTAGCGTTTGTACTAGACGGAATCACCTGAATAGGCTAGAGCGGGAACAGGAGCTAGAGGCGCTAGGGGAGCTAAAGAGAGAGGAATAAACGTTCGCTACGATTTCATTTGTTTTGCTATTTGCTACAATCAGGGCTAGACCCTCAACATTCACTGGAATAGATTGACTACCACCATTGCTTGTACATAAACTAGATAGGAACGCTAGCGCCTAGGCGCTAGCCGTGCTACATAGTCCTCGACTGATACAGCACGTTAAAAGGAATAATAATAATAATAATTGATTGTCGGCATAAATATTGTAGTTCTGGCCAGGCTGTGCTATTGTACTAGCGTATTCGATAGCTTGTGTAATTCCTTCTAGCTCTCCATTGTAAACTAGCTGTGATTGGCCAATGTTGTCGATATTACGATGTATTGTACTAGGCTGTCCTTAATTGTCGTATTGTAGCGCAATAAAGCCGATTCCTACACCTGTCGATTCGGTGCTCGGAATCATCGACGCGTCGGAGTAGATAATTGTACTAAGGTAGCTTAGGTGATTCAAGCTAGTTTGGTGCATTGTGGTGGCGTCCTCTTTTGACAGCGAGCTGATTTCGACTTTGTATGGCGTAGTGCGATTCCATGGACCGTACTTGTAGTGCTGAATATGCTCTAGTCTAGCTGAACTAGCTAAACTAGCTGAACTAGCGATGCGTTCTAGCTGTGTGCCGGCTGTAGCTGTTTGTGTAGCTTGTCTGATAGGGTGATTTTGAGGTAGCTTCAAAGCTCGAATTGCACATTGTCGTACGCTAGCATTAAGTCGTACGCTAGCGGGATACAATGCCGATTCGACTTCCATAGGGCAAATAGGGCTAGTTCGGAAAACGCCTAGTATTTTGCGTAGTGCTAGGTTTTGTAATGATTGTAATTGTCGGCTAAATTGTGCTTGACCTTTCCACCATATTATCGCTCCATAGTCGGCCACGCTAGTCACGCAAGCGAGGTACAATTGTCGAATAGCAAAAGGACTAAAACCTTGCTCCGTATTAGCTAGTCTAGCTAGTCGATTGAAAGCTGACCTAGCTTGACTAGTACGTATTGCGACGTGTTGTTTGAATGTGAGCCCTGAATCGAACCAAATGCCTAGCCAGCGTACCAGCTTTTTTGGCTGTACGACCTCGTTGTCAGGTAGTTGTAAGCTAATTGAACTAGCTAGTTTAGCTGTCGTAAAATGGATTAGTTCGGTTTTGCCCAAATCGAATTGAATTGCATTCAAGCTCGCTAGTTCAGCTAGTTTAGCTACTTCGCGTTCTAGTATGCGTACATTTTTCCGCAGGCTAGTCGATAACGTAGTCAATGACATGTCGTTTATGTACGACACTATTTTAATCGACGAAGCTAGTTTTGCCGCTAGGTCTCGTATGTAGATCAAGAATAGTATTGGCGAAATAGGACTGCTTTGCGGAATGCCGGTATCAATTGTACTAAATTGCTCTAATTGGTTGTCGAACGACAGTCGTAATTGTCGATTAGCTAGAAATGATGACACCCAGGAAATCAAGCTAGTCGGCATGCCGAGCTTTTGCAAAATAGCTAGTAGCTGATTTTTAGCCACGTGATCGAATGCTCCTTTGATGTCTAGAAACAACGTTGTTGTAATACGTTTTGCTAGTCGGTTTTGCTGTATTTCATTTGTCAATAGCATTGCTGCGTCGATAGCTGATTTTTTCAAGCGACCTCCGATTTGCGTATTGTGCAATAAGCTAGTTGTTTCCGCTAAGTAGCTAAGTCGCTGAGCTAGAATACGTTCGCTGATTTTGCCTAAGCAGTTTAGCAACGATCGGATTTGTATAGTCAGGCTTTTGATGTTTTTTGAGTATTACACCTGTAGCTTGCTTCCAGCACTTTGGGTGATAGCCGACATGCAATAGACTAGCAAATAGTCTATAAAATAGCTCCGGATCCGTACGATAAGCTTAGCGAATAATATCTTGATTGATCAAATCCGGACTTGGCGTTTTGCTTTTGATTTTTGCCGAGCATGCATTTTCAAGCTC
Organism: Chalara sp. BL73; assembly: GCA_918026815.1. Classification (NCBI taxonomy): domain Eukaryota; kingdom Fungi; phylum Ascomycota; class Leotiomycetes; order Helotiales; genus Chalara; species Chalara sp. BL73. The sequence goes on from CAKJVC010000182.1 coordinate 28,527, forward strand.
CGAAATAGCTAGTTTCGGCTATTCCTACATAGTACTAGGTCGATAATTGTTTCAAGCTAAATTAGCTGCTATTGGTAGCGGAGAGAACAGTTTGCTACGTAGCGCACTAGCTTTGCTTTGAAATGTCGTTTGGCCTGAAATAGCAGGCATCCGTTCCGTTTGTCGATCTTTTGTATAAGCCATAGCTTTGTAAATTGATCGCGGATCCTCTTTTTCCAGAAATTGATTCCAATACTTGCGTTTTGCACGTTTGATGGCCAAAAAATAGCTATTCCGAGCTACTAGATATTCCTGTTTCCGACTAGAATCACGTGCTGGTTGTTGACTAGAATCACGTGCTAGCTGTCGTTTGCACTGTAGCATAGTTTGCCGCAATTCCCGTAGTTCGTCATTCCACCAAGGCTTGGCTTTAGCGCTAGTTTTTTGTATTGAAATAGCTATTTTTGCTGCTGTAGTAATAGCTGTAGTAAACAATTCCGCGGCTTGATCTAAAAAATCAATAACTAGCATATCCGAATAGCTAGCGCTAGCGTGTTGTAAGATTTGTCCGATTTCCAAATCAGGATCCTAAAGCAGTTCCAAGCTGGCTGAGCTACTTTGATCAATTGTACTAAGCTGAACTAAAGTCGGACTGCTCAAAATCGAGCTATTTTCGATTTCTCGAGCAAAAGCTTCGAAAAATCGAGGCCAGTCAGCTAATTGCGTATTGAATCTAGTTTGCATATTATTGTCGAAATCCGAGCTAGTGCTAGTTCCGCGTATTGTGAAAAGAATGCCGTAGTGATCCGAGCCTAAATCAGGCAAAATTTGCCAGTCGTCGACTAGTTCAGCTAAATTGCTCGAAACTAGAGTCAAATCTAGTACCGATTCTCTAGCTAAGTGCGGCCGAAAAAAAGTGCCTTCGCCAGGCGTATTCAGTAACGCTAGTTCTTGATTTTCGATCCAATTAACTAGCTCGTCGGCATTTGAACTAAGCTTTGCTAATGGATCCCACCAAGAATGATGCGTATTAAAATCGCCGAGCAAAATCGTACTTAGCTGTAGCGTTCTAGCATACAAGCACCGATTTAGCATTTTGGGCCTTAATCTAGCTTAGTCTGATTCATAGTAAATATTGAGAAGTTGCAATTTTGACGTTTTTTCGACAATATCGACTACAAGCATGTCGGAGTCACGTAGTGACGTGCTTGCTATAGTGACTATTGGCCGATAGCTTTTTGCTACGTAGACTAGCGTACGGGGTCGGAATGCTAAGTCAGCCGGCAAAATCTGTAGAAATGCTGAATGAGCTATTGAGCGTGTTGTCGAATAATCTAGCTTATTGTCGGCTGGTTGCACTAGCCATGGTTCTTGAACGACGATTATGTCGATTTTTAGCTTAATAGCTAGCTGAAGTGCTAATTCGGTAGCTGCGGCGCTTTTGTTAAGGTTCACTTGTAGTACTTTAGTATTGCTATTATTATTATTATTATATTATTATTATTCCTTTTAACGTGCTGTATCAGTCGAGGACTATGTAGCACGGCTAGCGCCTAGGCGCTAGCGTTCCTATCTAGTTTATGTACAAGCAATGGTGGTAGTCAATCTATTCCAGTGAATGTTGAGGGTCTAGCCCTGATTGTAGCAAATAGCAAAACAAATGAAATCGTAGCGAACGTTTATTCCTCTCTCTTTAGCTCCCCTAGCGCCTCTAGCTCCTGTTCCCGCTCTAGCCTATTCAGGTGATTCCGTCTAGTACAAACGCTAATCGCTTTAAGGAACGCTAGCGTCTTTTCAATGCCGATTGTTGTGTGCAGTAATAAGGCTATTGTAAGCCTGTTTCCTCCAAGGTCGTTTTTGAGCTTTGATCTAGCTAAAACTAGCTTAGGATCATTACAGCTAAGTAGCAAATGCTGAGCTGTTTCCTTCGTTCCGCACACACACTTGTCAGACGTCACATGGCCTAGCTTGTGCAAATATGATCGAATATAGCCATGGCCGAGCTTTAGTTGAAATAGCGAGCTGGCTAGCTCTCTAGTCGTTCCGCGCGGTAGTTGTATTTTTGACTTGATTTTCCACGGAAATAGCTTTTTGTACGTAAATGGATTTGTACTAAGCTTGCTGTCGTACTTTGCTAGCACATTTTTCCATTCCGCAATACTAGCTTTTTTAGCTTCGCAGCCTAATACCGCAAAGCTAGTCGTTGTAGTGCTAGGTTCGATAGTTGTAGCTAGTTTAGCTAGTTTGTCGGCTTGGTCGTTTCCATAGATATCCGTGTGCCCTGGAACCCACTTTAGTGCAATACTAGCTCCTTTTTCTATTGCATGTAGCGTAGCTTCGCTAGCGCGTATTTGCTGTGATTGGCCGGGATTGTCGTCAGCTGATTTTAGCCTGTAAAGTGCGGCTTGGTTGTCGGCATAGATATTGTAGTTTTGGCCGGGCTGTGCTATTGTACTAGCGTATTCGATAGCTTGCGTGATTCCTTCTAGCTCTCCATTGTAGACTAGCTGTGATTGGCCAATGTTGTCGATATTACGATGTATTGTACTAGGCCGTCCTTGATTGTCGTATTGTAGCGCAATGAAGCCGATTCCTACACCTGTAGATTCGGTGCTCGGAATCATCGACGCGTCGGAGTAAATAATTGTACTAAGGTAGCTTAAGTGATTCAAGCTAGTTTGGTGCATTGTGGTAGCGTCCTCTTTTGACAACGAGCTGATTTCGACGTTGTACGGCGTAGTGCGATTCCATGGAGCGTACTTGTAGTGTTGTATGTGCTCTAATCTAGCTGAACTAGCTAAACTAGCTGAACTAGCTGAACTAGCTGAACTAGCGATGCGTTCTAGCTGTGTGCCGGCTGTAGCTGTTTGTATAGCTTGTCTGATTGGGTGATTTTGAGGTAGCTTCAAAGCTCGAATAGCATATTGTCGTACGCTAGCATTGAGTCGTACGCTAGCGGGATACAATGCCGATTCGACCTCTATAGGGCAAATTGGACTAGTTCGGAAAACACTTAGTATTTTGCGTAGTGCCAGGTTCTGTAATGATTGTAATTGTCGGCTGAATTGTGCTTGGCCTTTCCACTATATTACCGCTCCGTAGTCAGCTACGCTAGTCACGCAAGCGAGGTACAATTGTCGAATAGCAAAAGGACTAAGACTTTGCTCCGTATTAGCTAGTCTAGCTAGTCGATAAAAACTAGATCTAGCTTGACTAGTACGTATTGCGACGTGTTGCTTGAATGTGAGCCTTGAATCGAACCAAATGCTTAGCCAGCGTACTAGCTTTTTTGGCTGTATGACGTTGTTGTTAGGTAGTCGTAAGCTAATTGTACTAGCTAGTTTAGCTGTCGTAAAGTGGATTAGTTCGGTTTTGGCCAAATCAAATTGAATTGCATTCAAGCTCGCTAGTTCAGCTAGTTTAGCTACTTCGCGTTTTAGTATGCGTACATTTTTCCGTAGGCTGGTCGATGCTGTAGTCAATGACATGTCGTCCATGTACGACACTATTTTAATCGACGAAGCTAGCTTTGCCGCTAGGTTTCGTATGTAGATCAAAAATAGTATTGGCGAAATAGGACTGCTTTGCGGAATGCCGGTATCAATTGTACTGAATTGCTTTAGTTGGTTGTCGAACGAAAGTCGTAATTGTCGATTAGCTAGAAATAACGACACTCAGGAAATCAAGTTAGTCGGCATGCCGAGCTTTTGCAAAATAGCTAGTAGTTGATTTTTGGCTACGTGATCGAATGCTTCTTTAATGTCTAGAAACAGCGTTGTTGTAGTACGTTTTGCTAGTCGATTTTGTTGTATTTCATTTGTTAATAGCATTGCTGCGTCGATAGCTGATTTTTTCAAGCGACCTCCGATTTGCGTATTGTGTAATAAGCTAGTTGTTTCCGCTAAGTAGCTAAGTCGCTGAGCTAGAATGCGTTCGCTGATTTTGCCTAAGCAATTTAGTAGCGATATAACTCTGTATGCTGTTGGATTCGTGTAGTTCGGTTTTTGGTGCTTTTTAAGAATTACACCTGTAGCTTGTTTCCAGCACTTTGGGTGATAGCCGATATGCAATAGACTAGCAAATAGTCTATAAAATAGCTCTGGATCCGTACGATAAGCTTGGCGAATAATATCTTGATTGATTAAATCCGGACCTGGCGTTTTGCTTTTAATTTTTGCCGAGCATGCATTTTCAAGCTCCGAAATAGCTAGTTTCGGCCATGCCCACGTAGTACTAGGTCGATAATTGTACCAAGCTAGATTAGCTGCTATGGGTGGCGAAAGGAACAGCTTGCTACGTAGCGCACTAGCTTTGCTTTGGAACGTCGTTTGGCCTGATATAGTCGGCAATCTTTTCGTTTGTCGATTCTTTGTATAGGCTATAGCTTTGTAAATTGATCGCGGATTTTCTTTTTCCAGAAATTGATTCTAATGCTTGCGTTTTGCACGTTTGATGGCTAAAAAATAGCTATTCCGAGCTACTAGATATTCCTGTTTCCGATTAGAATCAAGTATTGGCTGTTGACTAGAATCACGTGCCGTAGAATCACGTGCTAGCTGTCGTTTGCACTGTAGCATAGTTTGTCGTAATTCTCGTAGTTCGTTATTTTACCAAGGCTTGGCTTTAGCGCTAGTTTTCTGTATTGGAATCGCTATTTTTGCTGCTGTAGTAATAGCTGTAGTAAGCGATTCCGCAGCTTGATCTAAAAAATCAGTAACTAGCATATCTGAATAGCTAGCGCTAGCGTGTTGTAGGATTTGTCCGATTTCCAAATTAGGATTCTGAAGCAGTTCTAAGCTGGCTGAGCTACTTTGATCAATTGTACTAAGCTGAACTAAGGCCGAACTGCTTAAAATCGAGCTATTTTCGATTTCTCGAGCAAAAGCTTCGGAAAATCGAGGCCAGTCAGCTAATTGCGTATTGAATCTAGTTTGCATATTGTTGTCGAGATCCGAGCTAGTGCTAGTTCCGCGTATAGTAAAAAGGATGCCGTAATGATCCGAGCCAAGGTCAGGCAAAATTTGCCAGTCGTCGACTAGTTCAGCTAAATTGCTCGAAACTAAAGTCAAATCTAGTACCGATTCTTTAGCTAAGTGCGGTCGAAAAAAAGTGCTTTCGCCAGGCGTATTCAATAGCGCTAGTTCTTGATTTTCGATCCAATTGACTAGCTCGTCGGCATTTGAACTAGGCTTTGCTAATGGATCTTACCAAGGATGATGCGTATTAAAATCGCTTAGCAAAATCGTACTTGGCTGTAGCGTTCTAGCATACAAGCACCGTTCTAGCGTTTTAGGCTTTAATCTAGCTTGGTCTGATTTATGGTAGATATTGAGAAGTTGCAATTTTGACGTTTTTTCGACAATATCGACTACAAGCATGTCGGAGTCACGTGGTGACGTGCTTGCTATAGTGACTATTGGCCGATAGCTTTTCGCTACGTAGACTAGCGTACGAGGTCGGAATGAAAGGTCGGCTGGCAAAATTTGTAGAAATGCTGAATGAGCTATTGAGCGTGTTGTCGAATAGTCTAGCTCATTGTCGGCTGGTTGCACTAGCCATGGTTCTTGAACTACTATTATATCGATTTTTAGCTTAATAGCTAGCTGAAGTGCTGATTCGGTAGCTGCAGCACTTTTGTTGAGGTTTACTTGTAAAACCTTAGTATTGCTACTAATCATGCTAATTTAGCTTAGTCGATTTAATTGAGGTAAAAACCTCGCATGTTCGATTATCAGCTGTATGATTGCCTTTGCAATTGGCGCACGTCGGCACTAAGTGAATGCATTTGGCTCCGACGGTATTGCACGTATTACAAGCATGTTGCTTGGTCACGTGACCTTCGCTACAAAGCTTGCATTTGGCTGATTTTTTGCAATGCGTGTCGATATGCCCGAATGCCTGACATTTGCCGCATTGCGTAGTCGGCGCTGTAGCATAGAATTTCTCTACGCGTACGCTGATGCCGGCAACAAATAGCCGGTGTCGAATAGCTCGACTAGCTTCGTCGGCTGTAGCAAATGCGACAACGATAGATCTCGCACGTTGATTGGCCCGTTTGTCAGCTGACGACAGCCAATACGGCTTTCCGATAGGTTGTAGACCTTTGTTGAAAGTCTTGATTTCGTCGATTACTAGCTCTATGCCGCTAGGCGTATTGAAGTCGGCGGTAGGAATATTGTGTAGTACGACTTTGTGCCAAGGCTCGTCGATTTGAGCTGTTTTGTACGATACTAAATGTTGCCAAATAGATTGTTTGTCGAGTAGAAATTGAGCTGAAAATTGACTAGTTGTTGTGATTACTAGATTTTGGCCTAGTGACTTTGTGATAGTATTAACTACCGGCTCTTTTACGCTTTTTTGAGCGAAAGCGTTGTTGAAAGCATTCCGTAATGCTAGTGGCGAAAATGCGTTGTTTGCATTTAGTGATCTGATCAAAACTAGCCTTTGCACTTTAGTTTTGCTTAGTTCAATTTTTGAAGTAGCTAGATTAGCTACTTTTGCTTTTGATCTAGGCTGAACTAGGGTCCATTCCTGAAGCTTGTTTGAAGGCATATTGCTGGCCGTAGCTATCGACGCGTACGACGGTGTTGATTTGGATGCTGTAGCTGTAGGTGCTGTAGCTATAGCTGTAGCGATAGGCACTTTAGCTAGTGCTTTAGCTTTCGTCTCAATTTGACGCGTAGCTGATTCTAGGTTGGCGATTTGCGACGTGATGATTGTAGACGCCGTACGCAATTTTCCTTGTTCCGTGTATTCCCTGAAAATCTCTAGCAAATCTAGTAGCTTCGATTGCTTATCGCGTGATTGCGTAGCTAAGCTAGCTTGAATCAATAAATCACAAGCTTGTAAAACTAGCTCGCGTGCCGATTGTAATGTTGTTGTTGTTGTTGCAAAACGTGCTTGTTTCGCGTTGTTGTTATTGTCGGTTGCGGAAAAACTAAATGCCGTACGCTTGCTGTTTTGGTTGTGATTCGGGCGGTGAAAGTTGATGCCTGAAGCAAATGCGGCAGAAAAATTTTCAGTCGCGAAAGGATTGCTGGCAATAGGGTCGGAGCTAAGTTCTAGCTCGATAGGCCTAATAGCACTGTTGCTAATAGGCTGATTTGGTAGCTTTAAGCTAGAGCTTTCGATAGGCACATCGATTATGTCGACAGCATCACTTGGTGGTGGGCTAGAGGCGGGCGCCTCCAAAAAGGGGTCAGACGCGCTCGACATATCGACCACAACAAAGCGTTTTCTACGCGCACCACGCGTCGAGCTGGCTATTGCTGGGAGGAATAGGCTAGTGAGCTAGTTCTTCAAGTATTGGAGACGTGTTTTGAACAAAATAGGGGGGGTTGAAAATTGTTGTTGTGACGCGCATGGCGTATTCTGTAATAAGTATTAGTAAAATTAATTTTTGTAAATCGTTTTAAACAACAAAGTTTATTTAGCGTTTTACTAATTAAAAATAACAGCGTTTTATTTTTAATTGTAATTTAATTTAATTTTTTGTAGTTTACGTATAGTTTAAAAAAACCGTTTTTTTTAAGTACAAATAAAATCGGCGTTTTTGCAAAACTAGTAAATCGGCGAATTTATTTTTTTAATAAAAAAAAATCGAAATATTTTTTTAATATTGTTAATTTTTTTTTTAAAAACGAGTAAACGAAGTTTTATAGCAGTATTATTTTCGGCTCGAAATTAATTTAATGCTTTATTAAATAATGTTTTAGTAAAATGTTTGCAAAAACGTTATTAAATATATTAGTATAATTTGTATATTTAAAAAAAAACAATACTAAACTTTTTTTTACTCGCTATAAAACTAAACAATAAATTATTTAGTTTTTGCTAGTTTTACAAAAGTTTTTAACGTTAAATATTTTAATTTAAACCGTTTTAAAAAAGTGTTGTTAGTTTTTTGTAAAAAAACGTATAACTACATTAATTTGTTTTAGCTAAAAGTACTTTAATATAAAAAAAACGTTTAGTATATTAAAATTGCACGTTACAAAATTGTGTTAGTAAAGTTTTGTAATGTTTTTAAAATTAGTAATTGCTAGCTCGATATTGTTAATTTTGTAAATAATAACTTTTTTATTATTATTATAACTAGTTAAAACTAAACGTTTTTCGATTTTTAATTATACTGTATAGCTAAAAACTGTTTTACGCAGTTTTGTTTTATACTGCTGTTAATAAACGCTTGTATTTTTTTCGTTTTTTTTTTAGTATTAAATACTTGTACCGAAATAACTATTTGTTTTTTTTTGCGTTTTTGCTTGTTTTTTTTAGCAAAAAAAATATTAAAAACAAGCTTTTTCGTTTTTTTGTTTAAGTTTTAAGCAATTAATAAAAATATAACTTTTTTTTTTGCAATTGTAGTATTTTATATTAAAGCATTTAAAAAATAAATAACTTTTTTTACTGCACTAATAATATCGAATAATACTATATTTACTTTTTATGCCGGTACTAATAAAAGTGCAATTCGTTTTACTTAAAGTGTTTTTTGTGTTTTTTTAAGTATTTTTTGCTGCAAAATATTAAGCCGACGTTTTTAATTCGGCCGTAAACGTAAAAGCATCGACGCTTTTCTGCAGGTTTTTTGTAGCTTTTTTACTTAAACTATTAAAGTTGCTAATAATTTTTTTTGCACTTTTTATTTTTCAAGTTAAAAATATTAGCGCTTCCCGGCTTTTAAAAAAATTTTTATAGCGCAATATATTTGCTTTTAAGTTATTTTTAAACTTTTTAAATAACGTACGTTAACAATACGTATTATTTACGATTTTTAGCTTTTTTTCGAGCGTTTTTAAGTGTATTACAAAAGTTTTTACCGACTAGTTTTTTTGCTGCTTAGCGTTTTTTAGCTTGCTAGCTGCGTTTAGTTTTCGATTAGTTTTATTCGTAAACAAATTATAAAAAAAAACTACAAACTTTTTTTATGTAGTATTGCTAACTTTTACTTTCTGTCATGAATGGTCACGTGATGCAGGTTGCAAGGTTGTGAGTCACGTGTTAGGTTCCTATAGGCGAGCGTCACGTGCTCCATTCTCTATTAGGTTGAGGGATCGTTCAACCACATACCTTTCCTCTCTAGTTTAGTATTGTCGAATAGAACCTTATGATAGCTACCTCTGCACCCATATTGGCTTCGTGACACTTTCGATTTATAATTGTTTTATTTTCGTTTTATTATTATATCGAAAGCAAAAACACAATAGTTTATTTTTTGCGTATTATTAAAAAAGTAGTAATTTTTGTTTGTTTTAAAACAGCGTTTTGCAGCTAACACAAAAAACTTGTCACGAACTAAATCCTGGGACTCGCCGAGGTCCCAGGAGAGGAGCCCCAGGATGCTTTGGCGTTCCGGGACTAATGGGGATTTTAGAGATGTGGGTCCCAGGATTAGCCAGTGTTTTAGGACTTTAAGTAAGTAAAAAAGCAAACGGCTTATTAACTTCTGGAAACCGCGACTGTGTTACGTAATAAAGTCTGGAAAAGTCTTGGGAGTTTATATAAACTCCAGGAACTTTAAAAAACTCCAGCTTAACTATAGTATATAAGTAATCGTAGTTTTATAATTTAAAAACTTCGTGTTTAACTTACTTTATAGTTTAGCAATATAGTTTTTGTTATACTTGTAACGTTTTACTTTTTAATAAAAAGCAGTGCTTAGTTTATTTTATATATACTATACTAACTAACGAGTTTTAAGCTTAGTTACTTAAGTTTAAAACTATTTAGTACGTTACATTTTAAACACTAAGTCTTGAAGTAACTAAACAATATAGCACTTAACACGAGAAGTTTTTCCGTTAGCACAACAGAACAAAAAGCAAAAAAAGAAGTAGTTACTTTAAATACTACTGCTACCGACAAAAACGAAAACATCGAGCTTCTCGACGTCGAACTTACTAAAATCGAAGTTTCGAAAACTTTGAAAGTTTTTTTACTAAATAAGTACTACAAAAACAAAAAAAACTTTAAAACTTTTTTTTTTTAAATAGAAATTTATTAAAAATTTAACAATAACAAGTTTTTTTATAAAAAAGCTTACTGTTTGTTCGCTGTTTTTTACTTTAGGAAAAATGCGGCCAAATAAGTCATGCTGCTTTTAAAAAACTACTTTTAGCATAACAAAAACATCGACAAATGTATAGTAGCTACTAAAATAACGTTGGAAAAATAGTCGAGATTTAAAAAAGCAATTAAAGCAGTATTCGGAAATATAAATAAAAAGAAAACTGCCGAACAACACTTGTACAGTTTACAACAAACAAGAACGATTATCGTTTACGCTACGGAATTCAGAAAGCACGCTGCTTAAACCGGCTAAAACGCGCAAGCTTTAATTAGCTACTATATAAAAGGACTTAAAGTTTATGTTTAAGCCGAACTCGCCCGAATAAACAATTTTACAAACATAAAATTATTAATCGAAATGTCCGTGCTAATAAATAATAAAATCAGTGATTTTTACAAAAATCAAAAATCTATAAAAAAACGCCGGTACAACAAAAACGAAAAAAAAAAGCGTGATTTAAAAAAAGAGCTAAACTGTTGGCTAAAACCTATAAAAATAAACGTTACAGAAAAAAAGAAATTTATATTTAAAAAAAAAATGCAGCACAAAAAAAAAAACAAACTGTGCTACACTTGCGACAAAAAAAAGCATATAGTTTTGTTTTACAAAAAGAACAGCGGTAAAAAACAAGCTAATGCTACTTAAGTCAAAAAAGTCTGTATAAAAAAACGTGTAAAAGAATATAAAACACGAAAATTTTTTTATAAGTTTTTTAAAAAAGAACTCGAAAACATAAAAATAGCAATACAACTTTCGGAGCTTGGCTTTTCTGCTTTAAGAACTATAAGCTCGGTACTAGCTTCAAAACTTTATTCGGAAATAGAAAAAAAATAAAAGCTAGCTTTGTTCGAAAAAAAAGCTAAAATATAGTTCTTTTTAACAGATGTAAAAAAGCTTAACTATTGAAAAAAGCCGCAAAAAAAAAGTATAAACACGGAACTCTTTAGTATAAAAGCCGAAATTATATATAAAAATAAACGCTGTGTAGCGTTCAGACTAGCTAACAAAAAAATTATCGAAAAATACGTAGCTAAAAAACGACTTTTAAGCTTAAAACAACACTTAAAAAAAAAAAACACTTAAAAAATAATAAATAACTTAAAAAAACGCTGCACTTAACGACGTATAACTAAAGATTTTAACTATAGAATATTCGCCGAAAATAAAAAGCTAAAAACTAGTTATATAGTCGAAAACAAGCTTTACAGGCTAATAAAAAAAAGACTCAATTACAAACTATAGCTAAACGCTATATATAGCAACGCTATTAAAAAGCAAAAACTAAAACAAACAGCAGCTACTTCAAAACTATACCAGTTTAAAAAAACCGTAAAGTTGGAAAACGCAAACACAAAAGTTATAATTAACACTAAAGTTATAAATATGTACATCAACACAAAATATGTTTAAAAAAAAACAATTAAAACAAAATACAAAAAACGTTTATACTAAGTAACAGCAATCGATAGCAAAAACGTCGGCACGAATAAATAAGTTAAAAAAGAAATTCTGCTTATAAAAATAGTTATGCTAAAAAAATACATCGAAAAAATAGTTTTTAATGTTATGCTAATCGAAAAGCATAACGTTATTTTTGAAACTTTTTAAGTTAAAAAGCATAACTTAAATATAAACTAAATAAATAACAGTATTCGGTTTAATAAATGCACTTGTATAAAAAGTAACTTACAGAATATACATAGCAAAAAAAAAGCTAGCGCTGTTTTTTTTAAGCTAAAACTTTAAAAACTTAAAAATCCGGTACAGCGAAATACAAAAAATACGTTCGATTAAATACTCGTACTATACAAAAAGTTTTTACGGCTGTTTGAAAACTTACAAAATATGCGTGTTTTGCTAAAACACTAACTGTAGAATTACGAAATTAATTTGAAAAAAAAAAAAAGCTATTTTCTGAAAAACTGAAACTTTACAACTTACAAACTTTAAAAACGCTTAAAAAGTATATAAAAAAATCAGCGAAAAAAAAATAGATTAAAAAGTTTAAATCGTTAGCAGCATCGAATATACTATTAGCACGCAAAAAAAAAAAAAAAAAAAAAACTCTAAAAAAAAACTTTGCGTAAACTATCGTAGCTTAAATAACGTCACGATAAAAAATGTATACTTCGTGTTTAGTAGCTAGTATTTGCGAAATAGTTTAGCTAAAACAAAAATATTTATTAAGCTCGATCAAAAAAGCTCGTTCGTTTTAATACGAATTAAAAAAAGCTATAAATAGAAAACAGCTTTTATACTACTTTTAAAGCTATAAAAGTATACAATTATACTTTTCGGCTTAACTAATGCTTTTGCAACTTGCTAAAAACAAAACGAAAACATTCTGAAAAAATTCTTATAAAAAACAGTCGTATACTATTTCGATAATATTTTAATTTACTCGGAAAAACCGAAAAAACACGAAAAGCACGTAAAACAAGTTATGCAGAAATTCGTATAAATAGACTTTCGCTTAAAGTTGTTAAAATGTAAATTCAGTATTATTAAAGTAGATTTTTTGAAATATATTATTAAAGCAAAATATTTCGCTATCGACTTTATTAAAATTAAAAATATTCAAGAATAAAAGTTATTACGCAACGTTAAAAACGTGCAATTATTTCTGAAGTTCGCTAACTTCTGCCGACAGTTTATTAAAAAATATTTAAAGTTAGTTTACTTTTTAACACAATTGATTAAAAAAAACGTGCTTTTCGAGTAGAAAATAAATCAAAAAGCAGCTTTCAAAAAAATTAAAAACAAGTTTGCTAAAAAACTAATTTTTTAACACTATAACAGAAATAAAAGAAATATAGTCGAAACTGATGTTTTAAATACAACAATAAAAGCAGTTTATTTCTAAAAAAACGACAACAACAAGCTACACTTTGTCGCTTACTTTTCGAAAACAATGTTATTAGCAAAACAGAACTACAATATTTATAAAAAAAAGCTGCTTACAATTGTAGAAGCGCTGAAGCACTAGCGCATTTACTTACAAGAAGCAAAATTTACAATTACTATTTATACCGACTATATAAATTTTCGAATTTTTACTACTACTAAAGTTTTAAATAATCGAAAATTGGCTAAATAAACTAAAAAACTAGCGGAATTCGACTTGGTTATTAAGCACGTTAACGAAACAAACAACGCGAAAGCTAACGCGTTTAGCAAAAAACTAAAGTACAAAAACTTTAAAGTATACTAAAAAACAGTTTTGTTTAAAAAGCTTAAAAATAAAAACTTTGTTTTAAATATAAAAAAAATTGCAACAACAGTAAAACATAACTTTACCGAACTATAATTAGCACGTTTTAAAAATAGCGCTAAACAAGATTTAAGCGCACAACGAATACTAAAAGAAACTTTCGAAAAGAATAAAAAAAATAACAAGATTTTTCGACAAAAAAAAACAAAAAAACTGTACATACTTAAAAAGATTAAAAAAAGCTTCGTTAGGAAACAGTATAGCTTTTTTGTACACGAACACTAAAAAATCAGAAAAACGTATAAAAAAATTGCGAAAACTTTTTAGTGTCCAAAACTAAAAACTATAGTAAAAACAGTAGTTAGCGGTTGTAATATTTGCATCAGAAACAAAGCTTTACGCCGAGCTTTTTATAAACAAATACAAACAACTTCGATACTACTTACACTATAAAAATCAATATTTTAAGACTTTATTGTTAAACTTTCGAAATTCAAAAATCCGGTAACGAAAGTAAAATACGATTTTATTCTAGTTATAGTAAAAAAACTAACAAAATATGTAATACTCGTTTTATACTACGAGTTAAGTACAGCAAAAAACTTCGCGCACACTTTCTTTAAAGAAGTAATCGCTTCGCATAAACTGCTAAAAAAAATTATATCAAACAAAAACAAACTTTTTATATTCAAGTTCTAAACAAGCTTTATAGCGCAGTTAAGCGCTAAAAAAAAACTGTTTACGTTTTTTTATTTACAAACAAATAGCTAAACGGAAAAAATAAACTAAGTAGTAAAAGTATACTTAAAATACTATATTAACTACAAACAAAACAACTAAGTACAGCTATTGCTATTTGCACAATTTGCATACAACAATTTAGCTACAAAAACAACTTTAGTTTTACTATTTTTCGCTAACTATAGTTACAAGCTAGTAGCATACAAAAAACTAAGAATTACGAATATTGACAATAAGTATGCTTGCGTCAAAGTTTAAAGTATTAAAAAACTATACAAAAAACTAGCAAAAAACTTGCAGTTTATAGCAGAAAAAAACGTTTACTACTATAACAAAAAACGTAGTTAAAAGCTTATTTTCGAAAAAAAAAAAAAAGTTTACTTGCTTAAAAAAAACATTAACACTAAAAAACTAAGCGACAAACTGGACTACAAAAAATTAAAACTATACAAAATCAAAAAAGTCAAAAAACTTTTAAATTACAAATTAAACTTGTTTAAAAACATAAATATTTATTTAGTATTTTATGTATTTTTGCTCGAAAAAGCACTACCGAGCGTTTTACTAGCACTAAAAACCGAAATTTTTTTAGTTAACTCGAACGCCGAATATAAAGTAAAACAAATTCTGAACTGCAAATACGTTAAAACACAAGTCAAGTATTTCGTTAAATAAAAAAACTATTTACATTTAGAAAATACATAAAAACTTAAAAGCAACTTTAATTGCTTTGAATTGTTAGCAAAATTTTATTAACAAAATCCTGATTTGTTTAAAAAAAGTTTGAAAAACTGAAAAATTTCGTTAAAAAATCGTTATAAAATTCGCTAGCAGCAAAAACAACGCTAGCAGCGGCGGCTTGCTTCTGCTTTTCGTTTTTTTTTGCTTTAGTTTTTTTTTTTTTTTTTTTTAGCAGTATCCAGCTTTTCTAAGTAGCGAAAACTACGACGAGCTATTTTTTTTCGACGATTTTTAATAAACGTTTTTTGTTTCCGAAAACAAGCTACTTTAGCTATAGCTTTTTAAGCCTGAGCCGAGGCTTTTTTTTTTTTATCGTTTAGCTTTTCCAGCTAACGATCGAAAAACGTTTAGTCAGCTAAGCGCGAAACTTCGAAGTTTTAACGCTCGGACAAAAAAACGCTTATATTACAAAAACACTTTGTTCGTATACATTTTAAACATTTCGCTAAACGTTCTTTTTTTGAATTAGCAACACATTTCAAATTCTTTTTTTTACACCGAGTATACGAAAACATTTTTTCGTCGACAAACTCGATAAAATTAGCCAGCTCGAATTTTTTACGAATTTTTTTTTTAAACAAACTTTTACTACGATTTTTAATTCTGCTCGTGCGCTAAAATAGCATAGTAAAAAAAAAAAAAAGCTATGCTTTTCGCGCGAGATTTCTTTACTTGTATTTAAGCGTAAAAACACGCTAAAGCGAAAAAAGAATAGTGTCACGAACTAAATTTTAAAACTTGCCGAAGTCCCAGAAAAAAAGCTTTAAAATACTTTGGCGTTTTGAGACTAATAAAAATCTTAAAAATGTAAGTCTTAGAATTAGCTAGTGTTTTAGAACTTTAAGTAAATAAAAAAGCAAACGGCTTATTAACTCTTAGAAACCGCGACCGTGTTACGTAATAAAGTTTAAAAAAGTTTTAAAAGTTTATATAAACTCTAAAAACTTTAAAAAACTCCAGCTTAACTATAGTATATAAATAATCGTAGTTTTATAATTTAGAAGCTTCGTGCTCAACTTACTTTATAGTTTAGCAATATAGTCTTTGTTATACTTGTAACGTTTCACTCTTTAGTGAGAAGCAATGCCTAGTCTATTTCATATATACCATACCAACCAACGAGCCCCAAGCCCAGCTACCTAGGCCCAAGGCTACCCAGTACGTTACAAAACTGCACTTTTAATAAAAAAATTTTTTTAAAATTAAATAAATTTTTAAGTTTTAGTACTAATTGCTAAAAAAATAATTAACGTTTAAGCTTTTTTTTAAACTTTGTTTTATTCGGAAACGTTTTGCTAGTATATCGGCAGCGTTTCGCTTTAGTTTTTTTTTCGGCTAGTTTTTAGCTTTTTTCGAAATTATTTAAGCTACGCAACTGTTTTTTTTTAAAAAAAAAATTGTTTTTTAATTTTTTTAAGTTTTTTAGCAGCGTTACTTGCTTTTGTAAATTTTTGCTTTTTGCGTTGCTTTGTTTAACGTATTTTTTTTAAAGCTTTGCTATAATAAATAGCTCGCGAACTAATATATTTTGTATGTTTATAACAACGTTGTTTTTTTGCTGTTTTTAAAGCGTTTCGTTTTCGATTTTTTTCGAATATTGATTTTTATTTTATTTTCTGCGTACACAAATTGTACTAAATAAGTTAAAACTTAGATTTTTTGTAAAAAACCGAGTAATAAATCGATAAGCTGTAAAAACAAATTTAGTTGTTTTTTTTTTTTTTTTCGACACTATAGCGTTTTAAGTGCGATACTTTTCTGACTTGTGCTAAACTACATTTCGTAACAAAAATTAAAATGTAAAATACTGGAGTAAAGTAGCACAAGTCAACTGCAATTAATACTAAAACTAATTTTTACTTTTTTTACTACGTTCCGAGTTTTTTACTTATACTTTTCGAACCTCTGGCGACTCCCTACGTGCCTATACATGCCAAGCCTCAGTGCCTTTACCGAGCCCCTCTCAGTGCCCCTTAGCACGTGACATCCTGGCGCCTGACAAAAATAAGCCGAAAAAAGTTTGTAACGAACAACAATTTAAATACAATAAAAAGCGAAAACTAAGTACAATAAAAACAATTAATAATATTTCTAAAATAAATAAGTAACAGCAATAATAACTTTTTAATTATAAATAAAAATAAGTAATAGTCAAATTTTAACTTATAAATAAGCGCTTTTTTTTTGTTTAGCTGCGTTTTTTTTTTTTTTTTTTGCAATATTATTACTAATACTATTACTACTATTATTACTATTACTACTATTATTACTATTACTACTATTATATTTATTTCGCGTTTCGCTTTTATTTCGGCTTCGGCTATTTCCGTTTATTTTTGCTGCGCAAAAATTGCAAGTTTTAAATTTAAAATTTGCTGTTTTTTTAATAAAAAAAGCAGCATTAAATACTTTTGCTATCGCAATTTTAAAACTAAATGTTTTTTTGTAAGTTGTCAGGGTCCAGACAGGGGTCGATCCCGACCCACATACATGCTACACATGCCAAGCACATGCCACACACATGCGACGCGCCACGTAAGGAACCGCTGGCGTATCGAAAGCTATAAAGAGGGGTGACGAACAAGAGTAGTACAGTAGAGAATAGTTTTGTGTTCTGTATGCGTCATAATACTACAATCGATACAATAGATCATTCCGCACGTACTAGACTAGTCACTCTACCTGTGTTCTGGCACCTTACAATTTATAAATTTAAATATTTTTTTATACAATTATATAACGTACTAGTTTAATGTATTTGTTAACTATAATTAATACAAAATTATATATTTAATTGTATTTTTTGTTAAACAGTAAATTTGTAATAAAATTTATAATTATTTTTTTTATAATTTTAAAAAAATTAAAATTAAAACTAATTTACTATAAATTCGATATTTTTTTAGTTTGTTTTTTTAGTATTTTGTATATGTTTTTATATGTTTTTTAATATTATTTTTTAAACTAAGCTAATAGTATTTTTAGTTTATTAATTCGCGCATTTTACGTATGCTAAAATAACTGACAAACTTTTTATTATAATATATATAAATTATTTTTACATATATTAATTTTTTGTTAAAAATATATACAGTTTTTTTATAACGAAATAAACTATTTTTATAGTTTATATTTTATAGTTTTTTCGTTTTAGTTTAGTTTTATTTTATAGTTTTTTCGATAATTTTTTAAACTAAAAAAAAAATAGTTTTTTACTATTTTTTTAAATAAAATAATATTAAATATCAATATATTTTGTATATACGTAAAATTAAATTTTTTTAACTAAAACAATAACTTTTTAATTGTTTTTGTAAATAATTATTATACTAATACTTTAATTTATATTAAAATAAATTTAACTAAAAAAGCTTTGTAACTATATGGTTTTTTTAGTCGCGTTAGTTTATTTAATATATTCGGTTTTGCAAAATAATAAAAATACTATAAGTTGTTGTTTCGTTAACTAGTTAATTACTGCGTTTTTAATACTAAATATATATTTTAAAGTTAATCGACGTGTTTTTATGTTTTATGTTTAATTTAAATTTGTGCAATTTGTTAATAACTATATTGTTTTTTAAAATATTAATTATATATATATATTTAATATATTACAATACTTGTTTATAAGTTTTATGTGTATTTCGTTTAAATTTAAAATATATCGATTAACAATAAATATAATATATACTAAATTAAAACGCGTATTTAATATAGTACATATAAAAAAGCCGATTATAAATTAGTATTAACAACGAAAAATTAAATCGAATTGTAGTTTTTATAAATATAACCCCAAAAGAATTTTTACGTAAATAAACTTTTTAAAAAAATCGCAAAGTTCGTTGTAAGCAGTTTGTCACGCTCCTCAATATCGCACCAGACGCCCATTGGTTCGCTTACCAGCTCGCCTATGATGGTCACGTGGTCATGGTCTTGATATCAGGGATGCCACAGCAACAGCTACACCTTTCCTCCTTAGTTTAGTATTCTCGTATTGAAGCACCTATTATACGCCCCAACAGGCTCATAGGATCGTGATCGTGACACAGTTGCGAATTATTTTTATTTTTAAGTAAAAACAATACAAGTTTAAATTTAATATATAAAACTGTTAATTAATTTTTATTTTAATAGTTTAAATGTTTATTTTTGAATTATCTACAATGAAAAAATCGTTTATATAGATTGTAATAATAATGCTCTTTTAATAAAATACACTAAAATTAACGTCGAAAAACTAAAAACTTTGTTTAACAAAAAAAAAAGTTAAAATCTTTTTTATATATAAAGTAAAATAAATTCAAATCATTTTAATTGACTTAATTTAATTCCGGAAAAGTTGTCGATTACGTGCGGACTTTACTTGACGGCGTGTTTTACTCCAACCAAAAAATTAACATTGAAAAAATCGAGTATTTTAATCGAAAACTTTTAAACTACTAATACAATTTTTTGAAATGTTAACAATTCTAATTACGCTAATTAAGCGCTTTTTATTAAACTAGTATATAGTTTGTTCTGTATTCTATAAAAAATATTTTTGATTTTGTTGTAGTCGATTTATATAGCAGTAATACACGATGCTACGTAATAAATATTAGCGTGTTTTGTAGCTAGCAAGTTTACTTTTTTTTGTATTTTGTATTTTTTTTTTTTAACAATAACACTTTAGTTTTAATTTTTACTATTAAACTTATTGTTTTATAGCTTTTTACAATACTGTTTTTTTTTTACGCTTTTTGTTTTTGCTGTAAAACGTCGCGAAACTAATTGTTGTTTAACAAGTTTTAAAACAGTTTTAAAGCTAGCTAGCATTATTAAATTTGTATTATTTGTTAAGTATATTATTTATTTATATTTACAGTTTAGCTAGTTAACTTTTTTGCAAATTAAACGTAATACGCGAACTGTTAATATACACTTAATACACTGTTATAACAATTGTAAGCATTAATTGTTTGCTGTTTTATTTACAGCGTACAACAATAACAAAAAACTAACTAACAAATAACAAACGTGTTTTAGTTATAAAAAATTTTAAAGTATTGCAAATTAGCTTAGTATTGTTATTTACTGCTAACTGAAATTAAATGTTAAAATTATTAAGCTTTTTGCCGGCCGCGTAGCAATAGTAATTTCTTTTTTACAAGCTGCTTTACAAAATATTTAATTTAATAACTATTTTTTTTTTGCAACGCGTTTTAAACATATTGTAACAAAAGTGTAAAACCTGTATTTTAGTTTCGAGTTTATATTGTATTTTAACTTCGAATTTACTTTTTTTATAACTTTTATACCTTTTTAAAAAAACATACAATTTACTCGCGAATTAAAATAAAAAAGTATACTAAGTTTTAATAATAATAAAAAAGCGAAATTCGACAGTAGTTAAAAAAAAAAAAAAAAAAAATTTGAAACTGTAGTAGTTATAACGAATAATTTGCAGTACTGCATATTTAATTTACAATACGCTAAATCGGTTTTTATACTAAAACAAAATAGCAAAATAAATATCAAATATTATTACTGTAAAATTATTTATTTTACAGTTAAAAAAACTGTGCAAAATTCCGGGTTTAAATTTTGTTATAAAAAAAATCAAAAAAATCGATTTTATTAAAAAGCTTTCGCGATATTTCAAAAAGTTGTAAATATTAAACTTTGTACAAATAAAATGTTTTTGTAAACAAATTCGCAAATATAACAATGCTTTTTTATTTACTTTTGTTAACTATTGTCGCAATAAACAAATAGATTTAAATAGCTGCAGTATACAACTGTTTTAAATACACAAAAATTTATATTATTTATAAAAACTATTAATGCTTGAAAATATTGCTGTTTTAGTATTTGTTTAATTGATTTTTTATAATTCTAATAAAGCTTTTGCAGTTTGTATATAGCAAAATAGTAGTTTAAATTGCAGTATATTAAATACTTTATTTGACTTAATATTACAAATTAACTAATTAACTAAAATTTATAAAATAGTTTGTAAACGCTTAGTAAAACACTGTTATAATAATAAGTATATTTTGCTTAATTTATAAATGCGATTAGTAATAAAAATTAGTGCTAATTACGAACAAAAAAATTTACTTTTCGCTAATAAAATTGCAAGCATTTTACTAAACAAAACAAACTAGTTTACTAGTCGAAATATTATATTAACAATTCGCGAAAATGCTGCAAATAAGCTATTTATATACTGTATAGCTATATTTTATGCTACATATATACTATCTGTTGAGAATTGGTCAATTATATTAAATAATTCAAACTTCTCAACAACAACAATTTTCAACCCCCCCTATTTTGTTCAAAACACGTCCCCAATACTTGAAGAACTAGCTCACTAGCCTATTCCTCCCAGCAATAGCCAGCTCGACGCGTGGTGCGCGTAGAAAACGCTTTGTTGTGGTCGATATGTCGAGCGCGTCCGACCCCTTTTCCGAGGCGCCCGCCTCTAGCCCACTCTCAAGTGACGTTGTCGATATAATCGACGTGCTTATCGAACCGCTTAGCTCTAAACTTCCAAATGCACTTATTGGCAACAGCGCTATTAGGCTTATTGAGCTAGAGTTTAGCTTCGACCCTATTGCCAGCAATCTTTTTGCGACTGAAAATTTTTCTGCCGCATTTGCTTCAGGCAACAACGTTCACCGCTCTGTTTTCGGCCTGAATAAGAAACGCGCGGCCGAAAGTTTTTCCGACTCCGTCCATACAGTTAAAGAACCTCGACTAGCTACAACTACAGCACAACACTTAGTACTACAAGCTAGAAACCTATTGATCAGAGCTAGCTTTGTCACCGGATCACGTGACGAGCAATTACGACTACTAGACCTATTAGAAGTTTTCAGAGAATACACGGAAAAAAGCAAATTACGTACAGCATCGACAATTATCACATTACAAATCGCCAATCTTGAATTAGCTATTCGACAAATCGAGACTAAAACTAAAGCATTGGCCAAAGCTTCTATAGCATCGACTAGCGCTAAATCAGCCAGCTAATTATATGCTCAAGCAGCTGCTAACAACACAACTAGCTTTAAGCTTTAGGAATAGACTCTAGTTCAGCCAAAGTCAAAAGCAAAACTAGCTAATTTAGCTAGTTTAAAAATTGAACTAGGCAAAACTAAAAGCTAAAGGCTAATTTTGATTAAATCTATCGACACAAACACGTTATTTTTACTACTTGCACTACGAAATGCTTTTAATAAAGCATTTGCTAATAAAAAAGTTCAAAGCTCTGTCGTTAATACTATTACAAAGTCACTAGGCCGAAACCTGGTAATTACAACAACTAGTCAATTTTCAGCTCAATTTCTACTCGACAAACAATCTATTTAGCAACATTTAGTTTCGTACAAAACAGCTCAAATCGACGAGCTTTAGCACAAAGTCGTACTACACAATATTCCTACCGCCGACTTCAATACGCCTAGCGGCATGGAGCTAGTAATCGACGAAATCAAAACTTTCAACAAAGGCCTACAACCTATCGGAAAGCCGTATTAGCTGTCGTTAGCTGACAAGCGAGCCAATCAGCGTGCCGGATCTATCGTCGTTGCATTTGCTACAGCCGACGAAGCTAGTCGAGCTATTCGACACCGGCTATTTGTAGCCGGCATCAGCGTACGCGTAGAGAAATTCTATGCTACAGCGCCAACTACGCAATGCGGCAAATGTCAGGCATTTAAGCATATCGACACGCATTGCAAAAAATCAGCAAAATGCAAGCTATACAGTAAAAGTCACGTAACGCAAAAGCACGCTTGCAACACATGCAATACAAAAAAAGCCAAATGCGTGCATTTAGTTTTTAGTTGTGCAAATTGCAAAAGCAACTATACAGCTGATAATCGAATATGCGAGGTTTTTACTTCAATTAAATCGACTAAGCTAAACTAGCTAGTATAATTAGTAGCAATACGAAAGTACTACAAGTGAACTTCAACAAAAGCGCCGCAACTACCTGTTGATTATTACGTAATCCAACATTACGTAATATTAGGTGATAGTATCTATACTCGCCACATGAGTCATATTTGCCACATAAGTCATATTGGCCACATGAGTCATATTGGCCACATGAGTCATATTTTGCCACGCTATTACAAATCGAATTCGATTTAAATCTTTTCGATTCTTTTTATTAGAAATCAATTCTAAAGACGCGTAAGCTATGACTCACGCTAGTAGAGCATAATAGGGTATAAATAAGCCTGTCCGCTCCTTTGTAAATTTAAAACAAGTCAAGTTCAAGTTAAAAAGTTCAATTCAATTTCAAGTCAAAGTCAATACAGCTTTCTATGAGCGATTCCGTATAGCTATTACTATTAGCTTCTATTATCACGTACCTACCTTTCTAACACTACCGAATCAGCACTTCAGCTAGTTATTGAGCTAAAAATCGACATAATAGTAGTTCAAGAACTATGGCTAGTGCAACTAGCCGACAATGAGCTAGACTATTCGACAACACGCTCAATAGCTTATTCAGCATTTCTACAAATTTTGCCAGCCGACTTTTCATTCCGACCTCGTACGCTAGTCTACGTAGCAAAAAGCTATCGGCCAATAGTCACTATAGCAAGCACGTCACCACGTGACTCCGACATGCTTGTAGTCGATGTTGTAAAAGAATCGTCAAAACTACAACTGCTCAATATCTACAATGAATCAGACCAAGCTAGATTAGGGCCCAAAATGCTAGATCGGTGCTTGTATGCTAAAACGCTACAGCTAAGTACAATTTTGCTAGGCGATTTTAATACGCATCATCTTTAGTGGGATTTATTAGCAAAGCCTAGTCCGAATGCCGACGAGCTAGTCAATTGGATCGAAAATCAAGAACTAGCGCTATTGAATACGCCTGGCGAAAGCACTTTTTTTCGACACTACATAACTAGAGAATCGGTACTAGATTTAACTTTAGTTTCAAGCAATTTAGCTGAACTAGTCGACGATTGGCAGATTTTGCCTGATTTAGGCTCGGACTATTACGGAATCCTTTTTACAATACGCGGAACTAGTACTAGCTCGGATTTCGACAACAATATGCAAACTAGATTCAATACGCAACTAGCTGACTAGCTTCGATTTTGAGCAGTTCGGCCTTAGTTCAGCTTAGTACAATTGATCAAAGTAGCTCAGTCAGCTTGGAAATGTTTCAGGATTCTAATTTGGAAATCGGACAAATTCTACAACACGCTAGCACTAGTTCTACTAATAGCTACTCGGATATGCTAGTTACCGATTTCTTAGATCAAGCCGCGGAATCGTTTACAACAGCTATTACTACAGCAGCAAAAATAGCAATTTCAACACAAAAAACTAGCGCTAAAACCAAGCTTTGGTAGAATAACGAACTACGGAGATTACGGCAAACTATGCTACAGTGCAAACGACAGCTAGCACGTGATTTTACGGCACGTGATTCTAGTCAACAGCCAATACTTGATTCTAGTCGGAAACAAAAATATCTAGTAGCTCGGAATAGCTATTTTTTGGCTATTAAACGTGCAAAACGCAAGCATTGGAATCAATTTCTGGAAAAAGAGGATCCGCGATCAATTTACAAAGCTATAGCCTATACAAAGGATCGACAAACGGAAAAATTGCCGACTATATCAGGCCAAACGACATTTTAAAGCAAAGCTAGTACGCTACGTAGCAAGCTGTTCTTTCCGCCACCAATAGCAGCTAATTTAGCTTAGTACAATTATCGATCTAGTACTAGCTGGGAGTGGCCTAAACTAGCTATTTCGGAGCTAGAAAATGCATGCTCGGCAAAAATCAAAAACAAAACGCCAGGGCCGGATTTGATCAATCAAGATATTATTCGCCAAGCTTATCGTACGGATCCGAAGCTATTTTATAGACTATTCGCTAGTCTATTGCATGTCGGCTATCACCCAAAATGCTGGAAGCAAGCTACAGGTGTAATACTCAAAAAACATCAAAAGCCTGACTACACGGATCCGACAGTATACAGAGTGATATCGTTGCTAAACTGCTTAGGCAAAATCAGCGAACGCATTCTAGCTCAGCGACTTAGCTACTTAGCGGAAACAACTAGCTTATTGCACAATACGCAAATCGGAGGCCGGCTGAAAAAGTCAGCTATCGACGCGGCAATGCTATTGACAAATGAAATACAACAAAATCGACTAGCAAAGCGTACTACAACAACGTTGTTACTAGACATCAAAGGAGCATTCGATCACGTGGCCAAAAATCAGCTACTAGCTATTTTGCAAAAGCTCGGCATGCCGACTAGCTTGATTTCCTGGGTGTCGTCATTTCTAGCTAATCGACAATTACGACTGTCGTTCGACAACCAATTAGAGCAATTTAGTACAATTGATACCGGCATTCCGCAAGGCAGTCCTATTTCGCCAATACTATTCTTGATTTACATACGAGACCTAGCGGCAAAGCTAGCTTCGTCGATTAAAATAGTGTCGTACATGGACGACATGTCATTGACTACAGCATCGACCAGCCTACGGAAAAATGTACGCATACTAGAACGCGAAGTAGCTAAACTAGCTGAACTAGCGAGCTTGAATGCAATTCAATTCGATTTGGCCAAAACCGAACTAATCCACTTTACGACAGCTAAACTAGCTAGTACAATTAGCTTACGACTACCTGACAACAACGTCGTACAGCCAAAAAAGCTAGTACGCTGGCTAGGCATTTGGTTCGATTCAGGGCTTACATTCAAGCAACACGTCGCAATACGTACTAGTCAAGCTAGATCTAGTTTTTATCGACTAGCTAGACTAGCTAATACGGAGCAAGGTTTTAGTCCTTTTGCTATTCGACAATTGTACCTCGCTTGCGTGACTAGCGTGGCTGACTACGGAGCGGTAATATGGTGGAAAGGCCAAGCACAATTCAGCCGACAATTACAATCATTACAGAACCTGGCACTACGCAAAATACTAAGTGTTTTCCGAACTAGTCCAATTTGCCCTATGGAGGTCGAATCAGCATTGTATCCCGCTAGCGTACGACTCAATGCTAGCGTACGACAATATGCTATTCGAGCTTTGAAGCTACCTCAAAATCACCCTATCAAACAAGCTACACAAACAGCTACAGCCGGCACACAGCTAGAACGCATCGCTAGTTCAGCTAGTTCAGCTAGTTCAGCTAGTTTAGCTAGTTTAGCTAGATTAGAGCACATACAACACTACAAGTACGCTCTATGGAATCGCACTACGCCGTACAAGGTCGAAATCAGCTCGTTGTCAAAAGAGGACGCTACTACAATGCACCAAACTAGCTTGAATCACTTAAGCTACCTTGGTACAATTATCTACTCCGACGCGTCGATGATTCCGAGCACCGAATCGACAGGTGTAGGAATCGGCTTCATTGCGCTACAATACGACAATCAAGGACGGCCTAGTACAATACATCGTAATATCGACAACATTGGCCAATCACAGCTAGTTTACAATGGAGAGCTAGAAGGAATCACCCAAGCTATCGAATACGCTAGTACAATAGCACAGCCTGGCCAAAATTACAATATCTATGCCGACAATCAAGCTGCACTTCACAGGCTAAAATCAGCTAACGACAATCCCGGCCAATCACAGCAAATACGCGCTAGCGAAGCTACGCTATACGCAATAGAAAAAGGAGCTAGTATTGCACTAAAGTGGGTTCCAGGGCATACGGATATCTACGGAAACGACCAAGCCGACAAATTAGCTAAACTAGCTACAACTATTGAGCCTAGCACTGCAACGACGAGTTTTGCGGTACTCGGCTGCGAAGCTAAAAAAGCTAATATTGCGGAATGGAAAAATGTGCTAGCAAAGTACGACAGCAAGCCTAGTACAAATCCATTTACGTACAAAAAGCTATTTCCGTGGAAAATCAAGTCAAAAATACAACTACCGCGCGGAACGACTAGAGAGCTAGCTAGCTCGCTATTTCAGTTGAAGCTCGGCCATGGCTATATTCGATCATATTTGCACAAGCTAGGTCATGTGACGTCTGACAAGTGCGTGTGCGGAACGAAAGAAACAGCTCAGCACTTGCTACTTAGCTGTAATGATCCTAAGCTAGTTTTAGCTAGATCAAAGCTCAAAAACGACCTTGGAGGAAACAGGCTTACAATGGCCTTATTACTGCACACAACAATCGGCATTGAAAAGACGCTAGCGTTCCTCAAAGCGACTAGCGTCTGTACTAGACGGAATCACCTGAATAGGCTAGAGCGGGAACAGGAGCTAGAGGCGCTAAGAGAGCTAGAGAGAGAGGAATAAACGTTCGCTACGATTTCATTTGTTTTGCTATTTGCTACAATCAGGGCTAGACCCTCAACATTCACTGGAATAGATTGACTACCACTATTGCTTGTACATAAACTAGATAGGAACGCTAGCGCCTAGGCGCTAGCCGTGCTACATAGTCCTCGACTGATACAGCACGTTAAAAGGAATAATAATAATAATAATTACAGAATACGCATTAAAAAAAGCGATAAGTAAAAAACAGCGTTTCGTATTTAATACAGCTATTTTAAATACTTAGTTTTTTTTTTTAAGTTTTTAAATGTTTTAGCTACGTTTTAAACTTATATTAACTAAACGCTAGTCAGCTTTATCGATATAATTTGCGTAGTTTACTTTAATAATATACTTATTTTTTCGGAAAAAATCGAAAACTATACAAAAGCAGTTTATAAAGTTTTTAAAAAGCTACGAAAATATAAACTATACGCAAACTTTTTTAAGTGCTGTTTTAATATAAATACTGTTAAGTTTTTAAACTTTATTGTAAAGCTAAAAAGCATAAAAATAATTTTTTTTCGCGTAAAAACCGTAAAGGAATAGCTTGTGCTTACGTGCTATAAAAATATTGTAAGCAGAATAAAGTAAGTGCCTGAAAAAAAACAATTTCTTAGGTATAAATATATTTTAGTTTTTTTTTTATGGAATTAATCAAGCAAAAACGAAGTTACTTTTTATTAAAAATAATTTATAAGTCTTCAAATCAAAATTACAAAGTTATACACCGGTTTATTTTTTTTACAATATTTAAGTGTTTTTAAAGTTTACTAACTTTTACAAACGATTTATTAAAAAATACGCTCGTATTTGTATACTACTAACAGACTTTTTTAAAAAAAATAAAAGAGTTTACAGTTTTTTTTCGAGTAAAACTCGAAATACTAGCGAGTTTTAAAGTTTTAAAATTAAAATTCCGAAAAATACTTTTGTTTAAACATTTTAATTCGTAACGTAAAATTAAAGTAAAAACAAATAGTTTTAAATAAGCTATAGCCGGAATTTTTTTGTAGTTGTTCGAAAAAAAAAATAAGCTAAATAGCACTTTATTGCTTTTTACTTAAAAAAAGTTACTTTTGTTAAGTTTCGATATAATATTTACAATATAAAATTAATAGTTATAGTTTATACTTTTCGACAATAAAAACAATATTTTCGAAATAGTGTTAATACTGTTACAGTTTGTACTGATTATAACAATTTAAAATATTTTATAATAAAAAAAAAATTTACAAGCTGTTAAACGAAATAAACCGAAAATTTAAGCAAGTTTAATTTTATAATTAAGTTTAAACTAAACAAAACTAATTTCGCAAATAAATTTTTACAAAAACCGGACTATAAAAAATCAACGCTAAATCGAAAGCAAAACAAAAAAAAAGCAAAAACGTTTTTTTCGACTTTATATAATAAACTACGTATAACAAAATTGTTTTATACTTTAAAAAACTATTTAAAAAATGTGTTTTTAAATAGTACGAATTAAGCGCGTTTATATAAAATTACGTTTGTTTCGAAAAGTAAACGTTTTTAAACCGATAAAATACTAAAACTAAAAACAAATATAACAAAATTATAAACTAAAAAGTATTACAACGTAATTCGAAAAGTTAAATTTAAGTTTGTTATTAGTATAGTTAATTGCAAACAGCGCGTATTACGAAAAGTAGCAATTATATTGTTATTGATCGAAACGATATATAATAAAATAACGAAGCTAATTTAAACCGTTTTAACAAAATTGCAAAAAACTAATTTTTTTTTAATTTAAAAAATTACTAAAAAAACTACAAAACAAAGCCGAACCGAAACAAAAAAACTATAAAGTATAAATTACGAAAATAGTTTTTTTTGTTATAAAAAAGCTGTATATATTTTTAACGAAAAATTAATACGCGCAAAAATAATTTACGTGTATTATAATAAAAAACTTGCCGGCTATTTTAACGTGCGTAAAACGCGCGAATTAATAAGCTGAAAATACTATTAATTAAACTTAAAAAATAATATTAAAAAATATATTAAAACATGTACAAAATACTAAAAAAACAAACCGAAAAAATATTAAACTTACAGCGAATTAGTTTCGATTTTTATTTTTTTTAAAACTATAAAAAAAAATAACTATAAATTTTATTATAAATTTACTGTTTAGCAAAAAACACAACTAAATATATAACTTTATATTAGTTATAATTAACAAATATACTAAATTAGTATACTATATAACTATATAAAAAAGTATTTAAATTTATAAACTTGCGAAACTGTTTATAAACTATATTTATAAAAATTTCGAATTTTTAAAAAAAATTGCTACTAACAAAAAGTTTGTTTTTATAAGCAAATTTTAAAAAAACTTTATATATTATTTTAAAATTCGCTGTTAACTTTTTATTGCTTTTTATTCGCAAACAAACAGTTAAACAAAACGACAAAATTAAATTTTAAAATTTTATTTAAAAACGTATTGCAATTATAAACAAAATAACTAAGTTTCGAAATTAGCTTTAGCAAAATTTATATACAACAATTTTGTTTATACAAATACCGGCAGTATTTCGTTTAAATTATTTTACAGTTTCGATTTTAAACTAAACTTAAACGTTAAAAACGATATTTCCGAAAAAAAAATACTAGTAGCTAAAAAAAAAATTAAGCTTTTAGTAAAAAAACAAAAAAAACTTTCGAGTAATTTTTAAAAAATTTACAAAAAATACAAAAAGTACTACAACGCAAAACACAAACTAACTCGTTTTTACGTAAAAAAAAAAGTAATATTTATTTCGAAAAATATTCGACAATTTAAGTTTAACTGCAAACTTGTAAACAAATATTTAAAGCTATTTAAAATTGTAAAAATTATAAAAAATCACAAACAAACTTACAAACTAAATTTACTACTATTTTACAAAATTTACAATATGTTTTATGTATTTTTATTAAAATTGTAATATAAACGTAAAAAAGTCGTTAAAAAACTAGCGCCGATTTTAGTATAAAAAAAAAAAAGTACAAAGTAAAAGCTATTTAAATTTACTAAACTACAAAAAAAAATTATATATATATTTAATACGCTAAAAAAAGTATTTTTTTTGTAAAAAACTCGTAAAAACTTCTAAAAAACTTTCAAAACGCTAGCAACGTAATACAAAAGTATTACTAAAAAACTACGTTTAAAATAGTAAAAAAGTCGAAAAAAAAAAGCAAATAGTTAATTTATGTTCGAAAGCAAACAGCAAAAGCCCGAAAGCGAAACAATAAATGCCCGAAAACGAAATTAAACGTTTAAAAAACTATTCGCTGCTAAAATTTTCGCTATTATTTTTTTTACTACTTTTTTTTTCGATTTTTTTATTATTTTTATTATTTTTTTTTATTTTTTTTATTATTTAATTTTTAATTTTTTAATTTTCGTTATTTTTATTTTTGTTTTCGTTTTTGTTAATGCCGGTTTAACTGAATTAAATCGGTTACAAATCGAAAAAAATTCGATTATTTATTGCTACTCGCTGCAATTTAACTAATTCTCGCAAAAAAAAATTAATTTTTTTAGCTTTTATAAAAAAAGCTAAAAAAACCGCTTTTACTTTTTTAAAGTAAGCTTGTTAGCGAAACAAAGCTTTTAAACGATTTTTAATTTTTAAAAAAACCTGAGCGATAATTCTATAAAAGCGCTTTTTGCGGTCGTTGAAACCGGAACGTTTTCGAAACAAACGCGACTAATATACAAAACGACTATTACAACAACAAAAAGCAGCCGGCAACTAGCCGAAATTAAATCGAAAAAGTATTGAAACTATAAAGTATTTACAAAAAAACATTTAGCTTTAAAGTTGCGACAGCAAAAATACTTAATGCTGCTTTTTTTATCGAAAAAGCAGCAAATTTCAAGTTTAAAGCTCGCAATTTTCGCGCAGCGAAAACAAACGAAAATAGCCGAAGCCGAAACAAAAACAAAACGCAAAGCAAATATAGTAATAGTAGTAATAGTAATAGTAATAATAATATTAGTAATAGTGTTGTAAAAAAAAAAAAAAACGCAACTAAACGAAAAAAAAGCGTTTATTTATAAGCTGAAATTCGACTATTACTTATTTCTATTTATAATTAAAAAGTTATTGTTGCTGTTACTTATTTATTTTAAAAATATTGTTAATTGTTTTTATTGTACTTAGTTTTCGCTTTTTATTGTATTTAAGTTGTTGTTTGTTACAAGCTTTTTTCGGCTTACTTTCGATTGCTTTATAAGTTAGCTACAATACTAAGCTACAATACTTGCGCTTAAAGTTTACAATACTAGCATAAACGTCGAAACAACGTTTTAAAAAAAAAAGCAATATTAAACGCTAGGATGTCACGTGCTAAAAAGCACTAAAAAAAGCTCGGTAAAAGCACTGAAACTTGGCATGTATAAGCACGTAAAAAGTCGCTAGAAGTTCGGAGGGTATAAGTAAAAAACTCGGGACGTAGTAAAGAAAGTAAAGATTAGTTTTGGTATCAATTGCAGTTGACTTGTGCCACCCTACTCCAGCACCTTACAATTTTCGATTACTTTACAAACTAGCTATAATACTAAATTACAATACTCGCGTTTAAAGTTTACAATACTAGTATAAACGTTAAAACAACGTTTAAAAAAAAAAGCAATATTAAACGCTAAAATGTTACATGCTAAAAAGCACCGAAAAAAGCTCGGTAAAAGCACTGAAACTTAGCATGTATAAACACGTAAAAAACCGCCAAAAGTTCGAAAAGTATAAATAGAAAACTCGGGACGTAGTAAAAAAAGTAGAGATTAATCTTCGTATCAATTGCAGTTGACTTGTGCCACCCTACTCCAGCACCTTACAGCTTGCTATTAAAAAATAGGCTACTTTACAGCAAAAAACCATTAATAATTGGATTATATCTATACTTAATAAGTTACAGGAGTGTATTAATTTAAAAGGCGAAATGACAGCTAATTAGAATATATAATGTTCTCAAACATTTGAGTTTGTATATGGTTGTATGGGAAAAAAGAGGTTTTGTTATGCGCACGCTCATTTCGGTTAAAAGAAGTGTTGCGGATGTATTATTGGTATTGCGTACGTAGGTTTGGTGGTGGTGGGGTATAGAAAAACCACTAAGGGGGTAAACCACTAAAGGGTGGATTACGTTAGAGCAAGCTGAACGGCTAACCAATTACGCAAACTCATGTTGGTTCTATTTGGGGACATCTGATTTTAAGGCACATAAAAGGCCAAGAAAACCAACGACAATCACAATAACACCGGAACGTGCCTGTACTTGAAGAAGATTTCGGGCTGGCGAATTCATCATTGCCGCTGCAATAGAACAGTGACTACACCGATGTCCTTGTCGGATCAGACGGCAGAAGCTGAGCCGATGGATCCAGGTAATCAAAGCAAACGCGCTAAAATAGGTCTATACTTGTGAGTATCATTTGCAATAAAGATGCGCTTGGTCCTGGTCCTAAGATATCACATAGGCATGACGGATGGGCCAAAAGCAAAGGGAAGGGTAAAGAAGAGCTGTTCAAAGGGAAAGTGGCACTAAAACACTCCCTTGGCCTCGGCGCAAAAGTATGTTTATAGTGAAAGCCAGAGTATCCCCACCTAGCGACGACCTACAGATATCTCATCCTAGCAGAGACTGTATGGATCAGAGTCAACACGTGCACTGTCTATATGAGCTGAAATGATGAGGACGTGTCGATATGGAACGACTCCCTACTACTTCACGACGTACTTTCCTGACTATATCTCATTAGTTGCCGCGCAGTTGCTGATGTGCCGATGTTCTAGCCTAATGTGATTCCACCTGGTGAAGCTAGCCTTGGTGCGGAGCTCCGAGTAGTCGAGATTGGATGGCATCCAGTAGCAGGCATGGGAGGCAAATGGTTCGCAGAGAAATCTGGTCTAGGAAAGGTGATAACTAAAAGCATTGGGAAGTATCCTGACCCGACACAACACTGGGCCGTTCTGGTTGGAGAATATGCCCATCAACTCTGGATGGATGAGCATCTTCATGTGATATACACTAATGAAAAAATTGTCCCAACTGAGTGGCACACGTTCGAAGCAGGCAAAACAAGATTTACCGATGAAGCCTTGAGACAAGCTGGTAAGTTGGTCTTGTATCCAAATCATAGTCCTTGAGGGTTTGACATGGCATCAGGCGAAATGATCAGTAAGTAACACAGCCAAATTTCCTGATCGTCCGGTTGCGTCATATTATCGCCATGGCCGTCATTCCTCTCATCAACAACTGACAATCGGCCAACGTAGTCCATAGAATGAGGGAAAAGCGACCTGCGTATAATTTGATCAGCAATAATTGTCAAAATTTTGCGGTTGATATGTTGGACGCTATCCAAATTGGAGCCCACAGAGAATTTGCAACGACATTTGCATTGTACCAGGCAGCGACAGGCTCTGGGACAATCAAAGACTTGTTTATCGATAAATATCCCGACGAGAAAAAAGAGACGAACACTGTACCGCATGCCGAGCAAGTTATCGAAGCCAATACCCCTCAACTGGACAATCACCATCACCTTTGTTAAAAATAAATACATACGGTATGAAAATATGGCATCGATCAAAGGAATCCAGACGATGACTTGATTGCTTTATGGATGTAGGGGCGGTTGGGTATGCTAAGATGCACTATTGACAAAGCTAGGCTAGTGTAAGGAGAAACTGCGTGAAGTGTTTTGCAGCAAGTCGGTAGGCAAGCACGCTCCAGTCGCGATGATGAGATTCCCCTCAGCATCTGTTCCAGACCCTTCACATGTATGGTTGCCAGTCCTGGATATAGCTAAATTTGTAGGGGATGACGTTGGCGGTGCAGGATTAATTCATTGCTAAACAAAAATCGAACGCTGCTTGATGCGTATAATTCACATATCTGATGATTATGGTGTTCCAAATCCAGATGTATCTAGCTAATTCTAGTAATCATCATCAGAATCGCTATTATCTCTTGGCAGCAAGGCTCTCCTGTTTGCCAAGTCCTCCTCTAATCCGCCACTACTCTCTGGATCAACATACCCCTCCCCTCCAAGAAAGCTTAGCGCCACAGGTAGAAATATCAGAGCATGGGTGGCGCCAAATACTACCAGAGCCAGCCATATTCTGAAGTAATAAATTTCAAAGATCTTACTTCTCGTGAATGCGAGGACACAAACGCCGAGCAGTTTAGTGATGGTGATGCCGGAGAAAACGGAACCGCCAACATTCACGACCGAGGTCCAGGCTCGAGCATCATGACCGCGGAATTTATTCTTTGCGCGCTCCATAATGGTGCGAGAAGGAAACATGAATGCTCGTGCTATATGTGCGCAGAACTCCACACCAATACCAACGCAGATGACAAGGTTGACTAGACTGACTGCATTAAGAGAAACATTGAAGACAGCCATAGTACCAATGATATCGACAACGATCATTATAACCGTGACTGTGATAACCATGCCGGTCTTGACCGAACCGAGGAGAATTGATGAGAAGACAAAGATCATCGCGAATGCTGAGCCAAGCAGAGTCGCCGTCAAGCGAACTATGCTAGCATACTGGTCGAAGAAGATGTAGAATATGCTGTAAGGAAAAACCTCAATGCCAGTGCTCGTTTTCATACTATCTGCTATTCTGCGAGCTGAGGCATAGGCTGCAATAAAATCTTCTTGACTGCGAAGTGGAGTGTGACTTGTTCGGAAGTGACTTGCTGGAATGGTATCTCTCTTATCGTCGATAACGATAGCGTTGCTATAAGATGCTTTACCACCTAGAGGGCATTCCGCATTCGTTGGCGCGTCGACCCATTTTTTCAGGTAGCGGACGAATTCCTGACCTTCAGGCATGCCATACAAGGTAATATTCCATTCAGGTTCGCGGTCACGGAAGCACGTCTTCCCGTCCTCCACACAACACTCTTCGAGTCCAGGATCTAACCAACGTAAGTAGTCGTCTATCCAATTGGCAGGAGTTGAGGCGATATAAGATGAATCTGGTCTTTTACGTTCTTGCTCAAGAACATTTGTAAGAGATGCTTGTTCGCAAGTTGTAAATCGAGAGCAAAGTTGCTGCTGGTGACTACGCTCTGTGCTGTTTAGTTCCCGGGTGACAAAATACACAGGCGGCCCAGAATCAAAATACTCATAAAGATCATTGAAGTATGGGATGAGGTAAGATCCGTCCGGAATAGCAACTCGTTGGTCTAAGCCTAAGGTGATGGCTGGGACCAGTGACACACCAGCTGTGAAAATGCCTAGGAACACCACGACTACGGTGACCTTTACCTTCTTTCCGAGAAGCAATGGGGCATAAGTCCGACGTATAAATTTCTGTAGGGCGCTTTCATCTTGTCCCTCATATTGGCCTATGTACCCGTTGCCATTTGCGCTTCCAAGGCTGATGCCAGCGCTTTTCAATTGAACACAAGGAAAACAGTCTGCTCGGTGATCTTCCACCCGACGTTGATTTAGACCGAGAACAGACACGAACATCGTCACTTGCAGTATTGCGTTGATGAATACAGCGCCTGCTGCGTAAATTGCAAAGTTCCTAACTGCTGGCATGCCGACGGCAGCTCCAAGGGCAAATGCGATTGTTTCTGTGATTGCGGATAGAAGGATGGAAGGACCCATGCGACCCAAGGCTTTGGCAATTCGGACTTCAACTATATCATCCGGATGGCTGACATTAACACGTTCGAATTCATGGACGATAATAAAGATGTTATCGACACCAACAGCCAAGACAATAAAGGGGATAACTTCTGCAATGATCAATGTTACCTTGATACCGGCTGCTGAGAACAGACCAATGGATGCAGAGATAGACATCAAAACAATTAGAATGCCAACGACTCCTAGAGTGAACTTTGAGTCCACGAAGGACGCAGCGGGATTGCGAACAATTGAACGCACGGACAGGGTTGTAGAACCAAGAGCTAATGAGGCATACAAGAACATGATGATATAACTTATCACCACGATTTTCGCATCTGTGTTGGTGGACTTGTTCAACTCTTCCTCTAAACTTATTTCGGTGGAGAAAGAAAGTCGTAGACCACGTGAGAGTGCCTGCTCCTGAAAACCGAGCAAGGAATCTTTGAGAGATTTTTCCCAATCCATTGCCCTTTCCACCTCTGGTGATCCTTCTGCATGATTGCTAATGACCCATGTAACGATCATAGCCGTAGCATCGGCAGCGATGTTAGACCCATTGAGACCGCCAAGAATCAATGCAGGATCTATTGGCTGGCCAAATTTAGGTAGGCAGTTAACCGGCGAGTCCGCACATGCATCAAGTCTCGCTTTCCAAGTGTTTGGAGAATATGCCTTCATGTCATTGTTGAACCATGCTGCCACCGACTGGACAATACACGCGTCATCGGTTGGCTTGAAGCAAACATCATCAAGCGATGCCCCAGTTTTTGATCCTTTCAACTTGCTAATGGTGTCTTCAACGTCAACCCACCACTCTAACGTATCATAGCTGAGAACAGGCCCATGGCCTCCAGGGTTTGTATTATTGACTAGAAATACCTGCTGTGCTCGATAGAAGGGACCAAATTTGTCGTCAAAGAACTGCTTTTCTAATGCGGCTGAGGAAGTTGGGCTAACCCACAGCCTAGCAGGATCTCGTTCAATCGAAAACCGAATCCAGCCTAAGCTCAGCAACCCAACCACAACCACACTAATCCCTATGGTCAGACCAGGGAACTTAGCTGTCACAAAGCCCAGGCGACTGAATGCGCTGTTACAAGCAGTATTGATCCAATAGTTCTTCTGCGGTCGATCGACTGTGTTGTCTCCCTCATCTTCATCATCACTTGGTGCTGAGTCTTGTAGTAATCGTAGGCGCTCGGAACGTCGGCGGGAATGCTTCGCCCAAGCAATATGACCAAATGTGGCAGTTGCCAGCAAAAGCAAAATAACACTGTATATCAATATGGCGCCGAATGAGAGGCATGGCAACAATCCAACATGGCAGTATTTGCTTTCAGAAATTTCTGGCAGTGTGGGACATATCGCCTCACAATCCACACAAGCGCATCTAAATATCTCGTTGCCATCATTGCATCTCTTTGGTTCCATTTCCAGCGATCGCATGCCCTTTTCGGGATAATCATTAGGTTGAGGGAAATTGATCTGAAAAGGTGAGCCGAAAGGAGGATTCTTCTTCCCAAGAAATTTGAAGAAGTCCATAAAGTTCTTTGCGCCGCCCCCAATGAAGGCCATTGCGTTACTGTTTGTTGGGCCAAATTTCACATCCTTGCAGCTGTTATAGAAACCAGTACCATACTCATCCGATACTAGTTGATCTAGCTGAGTGACTTTGAGCTTCCCGTTGCTTTCTTCAGTTTGTGTAACATTTATGAACAGCGACTGATCGGGGGAGCAGGTGAATGTACAGAAGAGATTGAAAAAGTTCTCTTTGCAAGCAGGGCAGGAGGAGATAAATGCATTGGCTTTCTTAAGATTGTCGGACAACGTCTCAAGCTGTGGATGGTCAGCATCAAGTATTAGAAATGCCTGGAGAGGAAAATACCTGTTCACCTGTACAACACACTGGGCCTGTATTCCATTTAGGGCCACAAATTTCCACAAGTTGCTTCCTTACATCGGCTTCGGGCTCCACTGCTAAACCGTTGTCCTGGCAAGGTAGTTCCGGACCAAACCATCCCGACTTCCCACAGCTTCCCCGTATAGAACACCTTCCTGCTTCATGAAGTGGAGTGTACGCTCTGCCAGAAGCCCATCCAGAAGTAATCAACGCGCTGACAGCTATTGAGCGCCAGAGGCAACCCATAGCTGCGTGCAAAAGCCGCTCCGGATCCTTTGATATCTCTCCAGTCCACAAAGAAAGCTGAACAGTAGATTTTCGATTTGGATTTGTGTCTGATGAAGTATGTTGCTGCTATTGAGTTGTTGACAGCCGTAGCTATGGACAGAAGCTAGGTTGTCAGTTTATACCACCAGCTTGGTATTTAGAGTCTAATCGCACCGCATCATCGACATCGAAGGTGCTTCAGTAGTCACAACCGGGTGTGTCAATAATAAAAGACGCCAACTCTGATGTTTTGCAGCCTGGAAACAATTTATCAGGAAGTTACTTGCGATATTACGATCTGAGACATATTTTTCAGTCAGACGCTTTGCAGATATGTACTGAAATCTAAATGGAGCTCAGGTTTATCTCTAAGGGATTCTACGAGCGGATACCTGGTAGTCCTCAGTCCCTTAGACGATTGAAAGGATGATCAAAACGTCAGCTACCTCTCTTATCTAGTACAGCACCTATTCCTCTTATCCCCAAGTGTATGGTTGACATCATGCAAACATGTAAAGTCTTGTACATTACCTAGTGACTGAGAAAACCGGCCATGATGAGAATACCTGCGAAATCATGGCTTGTCAGAAATGGGATTGGCATGATTAGAGCGTACGATTTGTAGGCTCTTGTGGCAATCGGATAAAGCTCTCATGATAAAATGAGGCTGCACATCATGTCTCCAGTTCAACCTCTAATTCCAACTCAAAGCTTCTGATAGTGGTTGCCCCTGGATTAGAAAGTATTTCCTTGCTCTTCAGGATAGGGGTCTGTCCATAGTCTTCATAAGCGGTCTTGAGTGATATGATGGAGTGCGTAAGGTATTGTATGCTCATTTCTCTACGCAAAAAAAGCCTGATCTTGGAACTAATCATATCGTTTTGAATCAACGGCTGTATGACCTAGATGTTGTCTTTATGTTTCGGAGGCTGACAACAGCATCATCTATACCACTGCCGGTACGCTCGACTAGGGGAATTTCAAACCCACCCCAGAATGTGATCAAGATCACCACTCAACCAGACACCAGGAGCTGACAGGGTCTGAGCCAGATCCACAGCAGTCAAGGACATGGTTTTCATAGGAGAGTTGCTTGTTGCATTCGTGCGCCTCCTAACACGTCGTTGATTTCGTGTTAAAGTGATCTAGAATGTGCCGTTGGCATATACTCACTCTGGCTAACCTCTCAAGGATCAAAGGGGAGCCACGTGAATGCCAAATCCGTGGCTAACTCATCCATTCGTAGCTTTGCAGAATCAGAATAGTTATAAAGAGTGATGCAAAATAATCATACTGATGTTGATCGCTAGTCAAACCTGCTTTTTCGTGAAACTAGCAATAGAAATCCTTGCAGCAAGTTTTACTTTCTCTATGGTACTATAAGAGGCGAGCTTGGTGGAAGCTCTGTTCAACAGTTCTTTTCGGATATCTCACCAAGGAGCCATTCTGGGGGAATAGCAAACTCCTTCTCATCCCATCACTTCAAAATTGTATTGGTTTTTGCAGCATCGGCCGCCGTTTCAGACATTGGAAGATAGAGGTAGCCTATAGGAGAAAATTTGACAAATATATTTGTCAAATAACAGTAATTGTTCTAGTGCTTATGTGTTCTCCCTCTGTTAGGAAATGCGCATGTAAATTTTATTTAGGAGCTACAAGGAATAAGAATCTGCGATCTTTGGTTAGCATTTAACTATTAACTCTCGGGATAACATACTAACGGAATCCTGTATAGGGCCATTTTGGGTGGCCTTCAACTAGCGACGTGGAGAGGATGAGCTGGTATTTGCGGTTGCCATATCGTCTATTTTGCACCAGAGCAGAGTGCTCAGTGTGCTAGACACTCATGTTTTATCGGCACTGAATGTTTGAGTTTTGGTAGAGCCGTGAAGAAAGTACCGGGTAGTAATGCAGGGTGCGCTATAAGAAGACGTGAGATGTCAGCTGTTTCTAGGTAGCAGACTATTGTCGTTCTTTTGCTAATAAGATCGGAATCCGACGTACTACATTGTAAGGTCTCTGATGTAGAGGTGTAGCATAGCGGAGATAAATAGAAGTCGGAGACAATAGAGCTAGTCTTATGTTAAGCTGGCGAGGTTGAAGAATAACGCTGGTCTGGTAAAGTACTCTTCCCGTCACAGGCGGCAAGGTACGCTACATACTATCTTAGTATTTGACTGGAGAGTTTTCAACTGGGGTCCAACCCCGCAGTGTCAGAGGCTCACAGCCTGGCCTATTCTTGTTAACTGGGTAGCAAAAGTCTCCCTTGGAATACTGTGAAACATTATTATATTATATATATATTTCGCATTCGGCGAATATAGAATCTAGCAGTGGGCGAATCTATCCATGATGAGCCGGTACAGGAATTGTAAGGAATGCTTCATATCTGGACTCTTGATAATGCACAAGGGCATATGACGCAATTCATGACCCCTTGATGAGACTTGACACCACGAAAAAGGTCTGGCCTTGAAATTCTTATTGCAGTTTAATAATGCAATTTTGAAAAATAACCAATAACTAAAATACTTGTAACTATTTAAGGCTTCAATAAGTTTGGTCTTGAGTTTTAAAGTGTGAAAGCTAATTAGTTAAAGTTCAAAGTTGATAATAGTAGTAACATTTTTTCATGTTCTCCTAGTTTCGCGACTCTGCGATGCCTCTTTCTTTGTTCCTAGTGAAGGAGCCTGATTAAATAGCCATAGAGTGATGCTGACCATGGCAATGTTCTAGCCGGGAAGAGAACACATATGGATAATTTTTTGACTCCAAATTCATGAGACATAGGAGGAGGATCTTATTAATGATATGTATGATAGGTGGTTTCGATTTCATCTTCCTGTTATGATCTCAATTAACATCGACTGCGAGATTCTCGAAAACGCTGAGTCGGCCTGTCCTTTGATATTCCCACCTTCCTGTGTTTGGTTTGAATCAAGTTTTTCAGAGAACTACTTGCGAATAAGTAGACGTCTTACAAGCAATATGTGCCACAGCAAATGATCAAGAAAGTTTTGCAGCTTTGCGAGTCCATGACAGAAATAGCCAAAGTACTTCATCCTTTGCGGCTGGTCACCAACATCTAAGGTTAGACATGCCTTAACGACAGGATAGACATACCTGGAGATTATTATAGTTCCTGGACATGTACCAGTGGAGCAGAGCACAATCGCAGTATAACAGACCTGTAAAGCACAAAATGCCGCATTTCATTGCCCCTGGAAGCCCGAAACCCCAACAGCTAAGAGTAACAATCTGGCTTACATTAACGCCAGAGTCAAGCCCTCGACCTGGTCCGCATAGTGACAAGAAAATGCATTGCTGGTGTTTGCCTACTGTAAACAACTATGTGTGCTGCGAGTAGCCAATGCGTAATAGAGTGAAGTGGTCGGGTACAACAGGCAGGTATCGGCTGCTGGGAGGGTGTGCCTCTAGAAGAGATCCCCCGGCTGGTCAGGTCAGGTATGCCTTTCCGGCGCCTTGCTGTAGCCTCATCCTTCTCTCAAGAAACGGAATCGCAGCGAACTGACAACCACACTCACATCCCAATCACCCACAGCCTATATATCCTACTTATAATTATTGATCAAGTTTTACCGCACTAACAGCCTCGGCAGCCTACAAAGCGAAGCTCTGATTCGCATTCACTTGTGACGGAGTGAGATGGAGACCTAGATCGATGGAGCGCGATAAACAAAAAGAGGTTATCCTTAACGAGCACGACACTTCTAGAATCTCCAATTCGCACTCAGAGCCTCATTCACACCTGCAACGGTACGATTCGACATCACCTCTTTTCTGCCACTGTACTTGAATTATTACTACGCCCTCCTCTCCCGCCTTCCCCTCTTTCGCACATTTCGTGCTTGCTTCATCAACCTTCTATAATCTCTCCTTCGCACCTGTCATATTGTTGAGAACATCAAAGATTCTTCCTATGCTACATCGAAGTAATACTCATGTCTTCCAGGAGAACTACCAGAGCGTCCGCCAGGCAAGCAGCAGCCGCTTCAGCTTCAGCATCCACTTCAGCACCCCCTCCAATATCTGCCATACCCTCCACTGCTTCATCGACTAGACCTCTCCGGAAACGAAAAGCGTCTTCCAGAGGATCGAGTCCAGCACCAGAGGCAGAATCTGCAAAGGTAGCATCCTCTAGAAGCCACGCAAAACGACAAAAAACTTCGGAGTCGGAGAAACCCCCACCTCAACTAGCAGCAATAGCTAGCCGGAAGAAGGGTAAAACTTCTGCGGCTATGTCGAGTCCACCGTATGTTCTACAACATTTTGGCAACGTCCTTCACGTTTCTGATAGTTCTAGTGATTTTGCCGGCCCTTCCAACGAAGCAACAAGTCAGCCTGCGAGCTCATCAAAACGCAAGTCTCAGAAAAAGAAAGGTGGTCAAGGTTGGTGATACCATAGCTTTGGTTTCAGTTCACATTGACTGAAATTTAACCTCTTATAGATCCAGCAGCTAGTACGCCAGCTTCCAACCGTCGCTCGAAAAAGACGGCTAAAAATGCAGACGTCAACTTAGATGAAAAAGCCGACCCTCCCGGAGATAGCCACAGCGATGACGATGAGGAGGATGTAATGGCTCGCCAATATGATGGCAGAGAAGATGAGGATGATGACCCGTTTGGAAGCTTTGGAGGACCGGGCGGCCCACCACATGGTCTTTCGAGTACCCTTAGAGCATTGAGTGGAATCATGTCTGGTCTGTCTGCAAGACTACGGGAGATATTAAGCAACCTCAAATCGAAGGACGACCCATCAATGCAGCTCATAGCTCTCCAGGAGCTGTCCGAAATTCTACTCGTTTCTACGGAAGATAATCTCTCTGGCCACTTTTCACCTGATGCATTCGTGAAGGAACTGGTCGTCTTGATGCAACCATCTGACTTTGGGGAAGAAAATCCCGAGATGATGCTCCTTGCTTGCCGTTGCCTTGCGAATTTAATGGAAGCTTTGCCAAGCAGCACTGCAAATGTCGTCTATGGAGGAG
Source organism: Chalara sp. BL73 (assembly GCA_918026815.1). Taxonomy (NCBI): domain Eukaryota; kingdom Fungi; phylum Ascomycota; class Leotiomycetes; order Helotiales; genus Chalara; species Chalara sp. BL73. Next base: position 71,450 of record CAKJVC010000182.1, read on the forward strand.
CTGTCCCCGTTCTCTGTCAAAAACTTCTTGAGATCCATTTCATTGATTTGGCAGAACAAGCTCTTAGTGTAAGCCCCACTTCCTTCAACTTATCAATTTACTAATTTTGTAGACATTAGAGAAGATATCTGTCGAGTATCCAGCATCAATAGTTCGTGAGGGTGGGTTAACGGCTTGCTTGACATATCTCGAATTTTTCGCCACAAGTACACAAAGGACTGCTGTCACTACGGCTGCAAATTGCTGTCGAAACATTCCGCAGGAATCTTTCGCAGTAATCAAGGATGTGATGCCCGTGCTATTAAACGTACTTAGCTCGAGCGACCAAAAGGTTGTCGAGCAAGGTTCTCTGTGTGTCTCTCGAGTTGTGGAAAGTTTTAGATATCACCCAAGCAAACTTGAAGAACTTGTCAGCACAGATCTTCTCAGAGCCATTCTTCGGCTTCTACTTCCTGGTACGACTAATCTTATCGGTTCAAACATCCACACGCAATTCTTGCGTGTTCTTGCATTTATAGCAAAAGCTAGTGCGACACTATCTGCAGAATTGTTTAAGATGAATGTTGTAGAGACACTATATCAGATTTTGACAGGAGTATCACCACCTGGTGTCGACGAGGATATAGCCACAAAGCTAAATAGTGTGGTCATCATGCAGGCCTTGATCCATAGACCCCGAGAACAAGTGATAGAGACGCTGAATTTCATTTGCGAGCTGCTCCCTGGTCTCCCTCGAGACTCTATCACGATGTCTTCTGACAACGAGAATCCTTCTGCGCTGGGGCACAATTCTCGAAAGAAATCGTCCAATGAAAAACGCATCGAGCTTCTCGAAGGCTGCAAAGAAGAAGTCAAACGCTTTGCAGTCATTATATTTCCCACTTTGACTGATGCATTTTCTAGTACGGTTAATTTGAGTGTTCGGCAGAAGGTCCTCACTGCTCAGTTAAAGATGTTATCAAACCTAGATAAGGATATTTTAATGGAGGCATTACGGTCTGTTCCATATGCGTCCTTTCTGGCCGCGATTCTCTCTCAACAAGATCACCCTACTCTGGTTGACTCTGCTCTTCAAGCGGCGGAGCTTCTCTTAGCTCGCTTAGACGACATCTATAGATATCAATTTTATCGTGAAGGAGTCATTACTGAAATCACGAAACTCGCCTCGGCGGTGAGCCCAGATAAGTATGTAGCCTCAGAGTCTAAGATAACAAACTCGACCGATGCAGTCACACCCCAAAAGATTTCTCAACCTTCAACCGGCAAGAGCGAGAATGGCAACGAAGATTATAGAGATTCCTCAGAGAATGGTGCTGATGAGGAGGATAATGAGGAAGAGGAAGAGGATGAAGATGACGAAGATGACGAAGATGACGAAGACGACGACGATGAAAACGAGCATGACGATGCACAAGATGGTGCCTCTCAGAGCTCTCGAGGCTCTACAATGTCCATGGATAGCCCGCCACAACATATGCACACGGACTCGACATCGATGCAGCAGCTTATCATTCAGCGAGCGAAGAAGTTTATAGATGTTCATGAACATGAGAAGAGTAGCAAGGTTATGAAGAAGAAGGCCACTAAAATTTTAGCGAGCTTGCAAACCCTTGCCTTGGAAATTGAGTCTCATTATCTGCGTCACGGATCAGGAAACGGAGTTGAACTATTTAGCAAACTTGCATCGTACTTTGATGGTGATGTTTTGGAGAGCGTTACAAGCGCGGAGCTGCTAAACTCAGAAGTCGTCAGGGTTCTTCTCGAAGTTTTCAATAACCCAGATGGGCAGCTGAGCAATTCTGCACGGTCTGAATTCCTAGAAGTGTTTATGGGACGGACTGTGACAAAAAAGCTAGATGTCGCAGGCGCCGATTCGCCTGCGACACCTTTCGGGACCCTGATACATAAACTTCAGGATCTGCTAAGCCGGTCTGAGCATTTTGAGGTCATCACTGTTCACCAGAATTCATTTGATGGAAACAGAAGCAGTGCTGCTTCCATGCTTGCGAAACAAATTCGTCTCAAGCTCGTTGCCGATGAAGATTCTGAAATACCAAAGCCCTACCGAAATATCATGGTTTCGATCCACGCCATTGCAAACTTCAAGTCATTGGATGATTATCTACGTCCAAGAATAAGCCTATCTGAGCGACCACGTGGTTCGAGAAGTAGAGACGGCCTGGCCAGTGCTATGGCTGCCTTGAGTGGAAGAGGTTTGCCGGATCATTATGCAGGCACCTCTGGACAGAGCCGACTTGCTGAACGCCTTATTGCAGAAGCTGCCCGCAATTCTACTCAACCAAATGCTTCTACTCCACGCAGATCACAAAAGCTTAAATCAAAGTCTACACCAACTGGCGCAGCGACCGGCCAATCGTCCTCGGACACTCCCAATGAGAAGGCTGTATCGCGACGATCAAGTCGCCGGCAAACCCAGCCTGATATTCCGCCACCGCCTCCACAGGAGGAAGACAGTCTAACTCGTGCATTGGAATGTGCCGATGAGAGATCGCTTACTGAGGATGAAGAAATGGATGAGGCTGCTCTAGACGCTATTGTTGGAGATCTAGAAGACGAAATGGATGAAGGAGCCATTCCTGATCCCACTGCTGTCAGCCTTGAGGTCGTTGCGGGAGGAAACGTTACCGCAAGGAAGGATGATGGTACTCGGGTCGCTACCCCATCTCAGATTTCAGGAAGCAACTCCCGCAGTGCCTCGGCTCTACATGCTGCTATGGCTGCACAGGCGGCTCTGAGCACCCCAAGTGCTCACTCCAGGCCCATGTCTTATTCTGCAGCTATTCAGTCCCCTCCCGATTGGCATATTGAGTTTAGCTTAAATGATAAGGTCATCGCGAATGAGACAACGATCTACCGTGCGGTACACAATGTGTCAGGGCCAGTTGATGAGCATGCCAGTCGAGGTATATGGTCCGCAATCCATCCCATCAAGTTTAGGCGCGCACCAGGTCCGCCGCCTCCTGAGCCCAGCTCTCTCTCGCAAGCACCAGAAACGAGCTTGGAAACCACTCCATCTGGTATTCCAGCATCGCTGGACAAGCACCCAGCTACATCATCAATCCTCCGCTTGCTGAACATACTACATGCGTTGAACGAAAATCTTGACGATGTGTTGGCAGAGAATAAGGATACGCTCAAGCTCAATGCAGAACATTTGTCACAATTCGTGAATACGAAGCTGACAGCAAAGTTGAACCGTCAACTTGAAGAGCCTCTGATTGTGGCTAGTAATTGTCTGCCTAGCTGGAGCGAGGACCTTGCGAGGCTCTATCCATTTCTTTTCCCTTTTGAATCGAGGCACCTATTCTTGCAATCTACTTCTTTCGGTTATGCTAGATCGATGACCAGATGGCAGAACGCCCAATCGGCGGACGAGGCTCGCAGGGACCGTCACCGCGACGAACGACCGTACTTGGGCCGTCTCCAGCGTCAAAAGGTTCGAATTTCTCGTCAGAAGATACTCGAGTCTGCTCTCAAGGTCATGGAACTATATGGCGCGTCTCAAAGTATTCTAGAGGTTGAATACTTCGAGGAAGTTGGAACTGGGCTTGGACCAACTCTGGAATTCTACTCCACCGTTTCTAAAGAATTTTCCAAGAAGAAAATCAAACTTTGGAGAGAAACTGATGTTAATGATGGCGATGAGTATGCGTTTGGATCTCGTGGTCTTTTCCCTGCTCCGATGAGCGAAGAGCAAGCTACTAACGAGAACGGGAAACGTATTCTGCACCTATTCAAGATGCTTGGGAAGTTCGTCGCTAGGTCCATGATTGACTCTCGCATCATTGACGTTTCTCTCAACCCAACGTTTTTCCGAATTGGAGACGAATCAAGGCCGGTCACGCCTTCCCTCGGAGCCGTCAAAACTGTTGACCCTGTCTTGGCAAAGTCTCTCAAGTTAATCAAGAAGTATGAGGTTGCAAAGAAGGCCATCGACGAAAATGGTGGCCTTACGCCGGCTCAAAAAGTTGCGCAGGCGGAGGCTTTAACGATTGAAGGTTCTCGCATCGATGACTTGGGTCTTGACTTCACCCTTCCTGGCTACTCCATCGAGCTGTTACCAAATGGATCTCACATACAGGTCTCAATTGATAATGTTGATCTGTACCTTGAAAAAGTGATTGACATGACTCTCGGCAGTGGAGTTGACAGACAAATTGACGCATTCCGGGCCGGATTTACCCAAGTATTCCCCTACTCAGCTCTCAGTGCATTTACACCGGATGAGCTATTCATGCTGTTTGGTAGGATTGAAGAGGACTGGTCATTAGAGAGTAGGCTATCTTAATTTATCCTGTTCTTTTATTACGAGTACTAAATGATTCTGTAGCCCTAATGGATTCAATCAAGGCGGACCATGGCTTCAATATGGATAGCAGAAGCGTCAGAAACCTGCTACAGGTTATGAGCGAACTTACACTGTCTGAGCGACGGGACTTCTTGCAATTTACCACTGGTAGTCCAAAACTACCCATAGGTGGTAAGTGCCTTTTCATCCTACTATTTGCTAAGCTTGCTAATTCGAGACAGGGTTTAAGAGTCTTACTCCGATGTTCACTGTGGTTTGCAAGCCCAGCGAGCCTCCATATTCGTCTGACGATTACCTTCCAAGCGTTATGACTTGTGTCAACTATCTCAAGTTGCCAGATTATAGCAATCTAGAAGTGATGCGACGTCGTATTAACACTGCCATCAAAGAGGGACAGGGTGCTTTCCATTTATCATAAATTGTGAATATTGGTCGTGTAATGGGCTATGGCTGTGCATGGATTGGGAGGAGCATTTGAGTTTTGGCATTTTTTTCACGAGACCAATGTCGCTTTAGTTGCGGCTTCGCTTTTGCAGTTACTGCATCAAATCGAATTTCACATTTCCGGCCTTTGAAATGGCTGATCCTCAACTTCAGATCGCATGGAATGGTCGTTTAGGCGCAACCTTGGGAAGGGACATGTCAGGGGGAACTTATCATGCCACAGAAATAGATTAATCTAGCGCTCTTTCTTCACCATTATAACATTTTATTGACCGTTCGTGTTCTTTTATGTGAATATGAACTACTCGTCATGGAATTGCACACTTAGGTGGGAGGCTTAAGAAGTGTAAGAAACTAATCATTGGACCCGCAAAAGAAGCCTCAAAGTCGCTTGGAAACTTAAGCTTGTCACACAATTAGACCGTCATGAAGTAGTTATCGTGCCAGTCAACCCACATCTAGTGCTTCCACCAAATCCAATGTCACTTTGCCAGGCAGCCTTTTACAACGGCCCATCATTTTATATGGCATTTGCATATGATGAACTGCCTAGCTATCCCTGAGGATTCCTGCTGATTTCTAGATCGTAGTCATACGAATAGATGGCCACCGCGCAAGCCCTCAAAGATCAATTGCTGGTATTACCCTGTCTCCTGCACATATGCCATGTCTCAGTTTCCTTACAATTATATCTAGGAGGCCTATAATTCGTCTATCGACACCTCTACTGTGTTAGCGATCCTATCCGACTTCGATCTCGAAAACCCCACCCATCGAGAGGAAGCCCACAATATCCTTAAAGTTTTGAAGGAAAGCGCCGAAATAGAAGATAAAAAAACTGTCAGCAATTTATCGGATATTGGAAACAATGCGTTGAAAAGTGCTGGATTCGAAAGCAGGAGTGACAGTGGAAAGAGTCTTCTGTGGTCAAAAAACACATATTCAACCCAAGCTCAGTCGTCCTTAGACTTTGATCAGGACGATCAACCAGCGCATGAGCAGAATGATAATGCTTTCGGAAAAGACTTGGATGGCCTCGATGCAGAGGATAAAGTGCGATTATTGGCAGACTTATTTCCCAGCCTCAAACGGTTCTCCATCGAGTGGAGTCTGAAGAAACACAGGTGGGATATAAACCTTGCGGTTGATGACTTGATGACCCAGTCTTTTCTTGAAGATTCTGGTGAACGTCAGTTAGGTGTTGATGCCTTCTCAGAAACGAAAATAATCAAACCCAAGAAACAGAGAAAACGAAAAGCTGGGAAAAGCAAAGCACTTTGGAATGATCAAGACACAAGTAGCAGCGCCGTCAACATATGGGATACAGGCAAACAAGATATAGAGTTCATTTCGACAAGGACTGGTACACCAGTGATGCAAATCAGCTCGATATATCATAAGAACGGCGCATCGGTTCCAGGAACTATTTCACACCTGATAAACTCCCAGCAAGCCTTGAACATTGAGTCTGAGGACCCAATTATTCATAGTAATACTATAGAGCTGACTAATAACTTTCCTTCTATTCCTGTCTCGAGCCTAAAAGCCTTGGTGCAGATCACTCATCCGTCGCTCACATATGCACATGAGCTTGCCAAAGCACTTGCAGCGCGTCCTAATAATGGGAAGCCCCTTATAGATATCGAGCTCCGTCATGTTCCATTAGAAAAGGACTTAAAGCTTGGAGCTAAGCGAGCTGATGCGAAAACATATTCACTAGAGGAAGCAGCTCTCCTGGCAACAAAATATAAGCAAGAGCGTGATACGGCATTCCAAAAAGCACGGGAAGCCTATCGCAAAGGAAAATCTGACCATTTGATGGGAGGAGCCGCCGCATATTACGCTCAGCAAGGTCGAGATGCAGACGTAATCGCCCGAAGCGCACAGAGAGCTATGGCCGATGCACTTGCTGTTAATCAAAGTTCAAAAATAGAACTAGACTTGCATGGCATGAATGTCAACGATGCAAAACGCATCACCAAAGAGAGAGTGATCACATGGTGGCATGAAATGGGAACGAATGAGGCTGGCCGTCCGACTATCGGCTCTCGATATCATATTATCACGGGGATGGGACATCATAGCAATGGGGGCATCAGCAAATTGGGCCCGGCGGTAGGGAGAATGCTAATTAGAGATGGATGGAAAGTGGAAGTACAACCAGGACGACTATATGTGACGGGAGTCGTCTTGAGGAAGTGAAGAAAAGATTCATGAGTATGATTTGGTATGAAGGGTAGCTACTATGAAGAGCCGCAGCGCTAGCAAGCTTAGATATTGTACAGACTTAAATATCAAGGTGCCTTGGAAAGTATTATGTGGCCTCAATGTACATGGAGCACACTAACATATCCTATAAAAGGACGCAAAAGAAGGGTGTTACGGCGTAAGCGACCTACACATGCCCTTAAATCATGGATGGCTGTAGGTATAGGGGTTTGAATACGATTTGTTAATGAGAATTTCCCGTATTTTGCTAGCTAATTCAAAGTATGCTCAGTCTGTTAATATATACATCGCCAGTGGTGTGTACATAGAGATCAGTCAGCCTCGGAGCCTTCAACCCTCGGTCCAAGAAAGCGCTTAGAGACGGCTTAACATATTTGCTTATCTCTCTCCACAATCTACAGCCTTGTGCCTTGTAGAATTTCAGACACGACAACCATTTACGGAGTTTAGACACCTCTTAAAGGTTCAAGACTAAGTTTCAATATGGTCACACTGTTTCCATCGAGACTTAAGGTATACTGGCTTCTCTGAAAGCCTAAAGCAATGATGAACGTCCTAAGATACACAAATCAGTTTGTGAAAGCGTTGATTCCATTCAGGACAAATGTAACGACTCCCTGCGTTGCACAAATACAGAGATGGTCTTCCTCGTTGTCCCAGAAGCCAGGATCTGCTGGGTAAGTCAACCGCTCCCTCTACGACGTAAAATGCTAACGGGCACCCAGAATTCGCTTTCCTGGCGCGGTCGATAGCAAGTTCACAAACAGCCTTTCATTTGAGCACCCTTCTACATACCCCGCCATACCCACCTACCGTGCCATGAACCCGGATGGGGATATCATTGATGAATCCTTCACTCCAGGATCTGATAAGCTTGCGTTGGAAATGTATCAGAATATGGTAGCTGTTTCTATTCTCGACGTCATCATGTTCGATTCGCAAAGACAGGGCCGACTAAGCTTCTACATGACAAGCCAAGGGGAAGAAGGCACATGCGTGGGATCATGTAGCGCTCTGGAGAAGGAGGATGTTATCTTCTCGCAGTATAGAGAGGCTGGAATGTTCATGCAGAGGGGATACACCTTCCCTGATTTTATGAGCCAGTTATTTGCCAACAAGCATGATTGTGGTAAAGGAAGGAATATGCCGGTGCATTACGGGAGTGCTGCGCTAAATATTGTATGTACCACTTCACAGCCTATGAATGAGCCTTCTGACATATTCAGCATACAATATCTTCTCCATTAGCGACACAAATTCCACAAGCAGCTGGTGCAGCATACGCTTTGAAGATGCAACGTCTTGCGAATCCCAATATACCCGCTCGCGTGGTTGCTTGCTACTTTGGTGAAGGGGCAGCAAGTGAAGGAGACTTTCACGCAGCTCTGAATATAGCAGCGACGAGATCGTGTCCAGTCATCTTCATATGTCGAAATAATGGCTATGCCATCAGCACACCAACATTGGAACAATATCGGGGGGATGGAATCGCGAGTAGAGGGACTGGATATGGAATAGATACCCTTAGAGTTGACGGAAACGACATATGGGCTGTTAGAGAAGCAACAAGAAGAGCAAGAAATTTAGCGCTGACTGGTAATGGGCGACCAGTTTTGCTAGAAGCCATGTCTTATCGGATATCGCACCATAGTACGAGTGACGACTCCTTTGCGTACCGAGCTCGAGTAGAAGTTGAGGACTGGAAGCGGAGAGACAACCCCATCACCCGACTTCGTAAATATCTTGAAAAGAAAGGCATATGGGACGAGGGAAAGGAGAAAGAAGCTAGAGCTCGCCTTAGAAAAGAGGTGTTGAGCGCATTTTCCGAGGCAGAGAAAGAGAAAAAGCCTCCAATGAGGAGCCTGTTCGAGGATGTGTACGAAGAGATGACTCCGGAAGTCAAAAAGCAGATGGGTGAGTTGAAAAATATTATTGAGAGATATCCTAACGAGTATGATGTGAGCGAGTTCGAAGGTGGAAAGGATAGTTTGTCAATCAGATAGATAGATAGATTTCCCCGTTGCAAGATATGCCAATTCAATCAGCAAACTATGCAAGGCACCAGAAGAAAGGCACGAGCTAAATTTCCTTGGCATTGTTCAACCTCAGGCTGTAGACGAGGCTGAATCTTGGAATATCAAACAATTTCCAAAATATCGGACTCTGGATCAGACTACCGCCATGGCAACTAAGATAACACTCAGACCTTTACTTCGGTCTGTAAAGTTAAACATACACGTCACGTCCTGTTCGCCTTCGTGCGCTATCCGTCAGTCCTCGTCAACTACCTCAAAAGCAGAAGGCTTTTCACATACCTCGAATCATGAAAAGACGACGCATTTCGGGTTCGAGACCATTAGCGAAGGAGAGAAGGAAGCCCGAGGTGCCCATTTTAATCCAAGCATATTTATGATTGCATTGACTGATGAATTCTAGTTGCCGGGGTTTTTAGCAGTGTAGCAACATCCTACGACACTATGAACGACCTCATGTCCCTTGGAATTCACCGGCTCTGGAAGTCAGTTCTGAATTCATCATCTAACTGCTTGACTAATTTTACATATAAGGGACCACTTTGTACGTTCCATAAACCCAGGCTCATTCGCTTCTTCCTCTTCTCTTGGTTGGAAAATGCTAGACATAGCCGGCGGCACCGGTGACATCGCATTCCGCCTCCTACAACATTGTGACACCATAAATAAATCCACTTCCTCTACCATCACAATAAGCGATATCAATCCCGAGATGTTGGCAGAGGGCCGGAAACGCTCTCACGCTACTAATTATGCCAATTCTCCTCGGGTGGACTTTCTACTCGCCAATGCAGAGAAGCTTGACGAGGTACCTTCGAATTCCATCGATCTATACACTGTCGCTTTCGGAATCAGGAATTTTACGAATAAGAATATGGCATTGAGGGAAGCATATCGGGTGTTGAAGCCAGGAGGAGTATTCGCGTGTCTAGAGTTTTCTGGCGTCACCAACCCCCTGTTTAACGCTGTATATAAGAGGTGGAGTTTCGGTGCAATACCACTGATAGGTCAACTGGTAGCAGGGGATAGAGATAGCTACCAGTATTTGGTAGAAAGTATTGAGAAATTTCCCAAGCAGGAGGACTTTAGGGATATGATCGTGGATGCTGGATTTGTAGTACCAGGGAAAGGATGGGAAGATTTGACTGGCGGGATCGCAGCTATACATAAAGGCATCAAGCCCGTCGTAAATGGGTGAAGTGGGTGGACGGAAATGGAAAGTACGGTAAAGGATGTACGATAGTTTCCAGCACAGAGAGAGTTGCATGTATCACCTCAGTACATAATCTCTTTTCATTATTGAAGGGTTATCCGCTGGCACTCTAGACTAAGCAGTGGGTAGTCATACAATCAGCAAGTCAGAAATAAGTCATATAGAATCTATGACCAAGGAAAAGACCAAGCACTGAGAATTCATTATGTTGAGCAAAACGAGTTCATGTACAAGTACAAATGATTTGTGGTATTTCCGCCGCTAGAGCCAAACTCATTAGCAAGCCATGCCTAGCTTCTTCCGCCGATTTAAAATACAACGCTGATGGAGCAAAGATGCAAATTATGAGATTCATAAGTACAGGGAGAAGAAGAGAGCTATCATCGCTGGCACAAAATTGTGTCGCCTAAGCTATTCCAGATCCGCTCCAACCAGTTGGTATGATGGTGTCGAAATAACTACCGCCTTTATCATCCCCTCCAACCAAAACAAGAAACCGACGGGCGAGAAGGGTGAACTTTTGGTCGAAAACATGAATACCGTAGAGCAATTAAGAGTCACCGCCAGTTGCAGGGGTGGCTGCAGAAGGCGCGGGTGATCCTTCAGTCTTGTTGAATGCTCCTCGTGCACCACGACCACCTCTACCACGCTCACCACCACCACGTCCACCTCTCTGTCCTCGACCTCGTCCGCCACGTCCACCCTCACTATCGCTGGCGCCACCACTGCGGTAACCACCCTGAGGAGTATTGCTACTACCACCTCTAGTGCTGCCCCAGTTACCGGCACCACCGCGATTGCTATTATATGACTTGTTATTGGGTTGGAAAAGCTTGACCAGTGGACGGGTATTATCTCGTTCGGTCCGGGACTTGAAATCCTCTGGAAGGGCCTTGAGGGCTGCATCTCGGTCCTCAACAGTCTTGAAATGCACAACCTGGTTTGTCGCACCCCATTTCTCGATATTGATGATCTTCTTTTCATCTTCCGCTCCAAACAGGTCGCGCACCGCGTCAGCGGAAGTCGCATTCATGATGAAGAGACCTATTGCCTCAGTAGCAGGGGCCTTGGCAGCTGGAGAAACAGCCTCTGCAGCACTATTAGACGCATTGCCATTGGCTGTTGATGGTGTGTTAATCCTAAGGATTTGAAAGTCAGCGGAATTCTCTACTTAACAACGAGATTCAAAGATCTACATACTTCTCATTCTCCTTTGTGGATGCTGGCAGGTTGACGACATTTGTTTGTGGTTGTGGTGTAGCTGGCTTAGGGCCTGTGCAGGAAATAGTTAGTACTACATAGATTGCTAGTTGCACTTATAGCTCAGATTCAAATGACATACCTTGAGAGGCTGGGGAAGCTGAAGTGCGTTCTGGTCCTGCTGGGGCTTTTGGTTGACCACGTTGTTGCTGTTGTCCTTGATGGAACTGCTGTGGCGGTTGTGGTTGAGCGCCTGGTTTCTGTGCTGGACCAGTGGGCGGTACTGAGGCTACCAAGGGCTGACTTGAACCTGCAGTTCCAGAGCCAGTTGTAAGGGGCTGCGAGGGCAGTGGAACTTGAGCTGGGTTTGGCTTACCGCCTCGGTGCGCAAAATTAAAGCCCTGTGCTTTCATTTCGGTACCTATGCGACCATCCTGGACCTCCAGTACCAGCCAGCCAAATGCAGCATCGGCAAGGTTGAAGTTCCACATATTCTTGAAAGCACTCTCGTCAACCTGTCCACCAGAACCTGCACTAGCAGGTCCACCAAATGGATTTCCACCAAGTGCGGTGCTTGGCATCTTTTCTACTATGCCCAGAGCATTGTTAAGAAGATTAAGCTGTGCCTCATTCTGTGAAATGGCTGGCATAACCTCACTCTTGACTGTCTCCCATACATCATTGAAAGAGGCTTTTGATGCCGCTAACTTTCCCCTATAGTGATCCAGTGTTGGATTAACACTAAACTCATTATAAGAACTACCATAACGGAAATGAAGTCCTGCAGAGATGGAGAAGTCTGCCTTGAGAGTGACAGATAGTTGGTTGAGAATGCCCTCCCGTGCAGGAGAGGCATGTGTGATGAAGATTCGCGTTTCTGTTGGATCATAAACTCGATTCGAGGTGTCCACAAGTTCGCCCATTTGCAATAAGGTTGTCCACATAGTTCCCTGACCACCAGCGATTGTGGTTCGTCCTTCTCCATTATCGAAAAGTTTGTGCATCACGACTGCCCCACCAAGACCAAGTAGCCGGAGCTTAACACCACCAATTTCTAACAGCATGGAGCGCGCCTCATCAATGATGTGTAGCTTGTCCACCTTATACTCTTTGGATCTGAATTTCTCCAGGACCCGTACATCTTCACATGCTCCCCATACTGTGTAGACTGGGACGTCAAGTTTGACGCTGCCGTTGAGGAACTGAGGGAGCTCGGATAAGGGGAGGTCACTAGGTTGAAATCTTTGCTTTACTGATCCAGTAGTTTGACCGATTGCCTTCTTCGTCGATTCTGATATCAATGGTGAATATTGCGCAACATGCTTCAAAGTCCTAAGCACACCAGGGTTAATACGGCTCTGTCTAGGAATTGGACGGTAACTCACTTTTCTGCAATACGGTCTAAAGACGAATCATCGTAGAATCCAAAATCTCCCGTGTGAATGATATGGTCGGCTTTAGCCTGCTTCGCGAGGTCATTGAGAGATCTTAAGTTGCCTGATGTTGTTAGTTTCTGACCAGAATAGGTACGGGCTTAAGAGCACTCAAAACATACCTCGCACATCTGCCACACAGAGCACTCTGATCCCCCCGGTCTGAATTACCCTGCCATTGTTTGGGAGCAGTGGCTGAGCTCCGGGCGGTAAATTTCCGTTTTGCAGATAGCTTCCCGGGTTGCTGTAAGCAGGACGTTGCTGCAACAATTTAATCAGTATTAAGCGCGTCGATGTGTGATGATAAGCTATAGCATATGATGGAAGTATGGACAGCACCGAATACTCGAAGCTGCAAAAAGCACTGAGCTGGGTGAGAACGCGCAAAAGTGAGGCAAACACATCGCAGAAAGATCGGGCGGATCAAGCGGCGAACGATAAAGAGCTTCTTTAGATGGTAAAATACAACTTACAGATGCCATTATTCACAGGGCAGGTCAAGGCAGAGTGTATCGCTCTTTGAATATGGTGAAGGGCGGTGGTTTGTTTATTTAATGGAATGAATATCCTAGACTTTGAAGTATTGGAAGGGTGAGGCTTGATGAACGATCCGTGGTATGAACGCCTTTTGGATGCTGGGTTCTTATTTAATTTGATTGAATACTTTGGATGGTGTAGGAACAGGTTCGTTCGTGCGTTGCCAGTTGGTTGTGTTGCTATAAATTTCTTCACAGTCGACTTTCGAAGCTGAAGCAAAGTACAGTAGTTAGTGTAGGATAGGCTGGGTTTGGCCAAATCGTGGTTGCCGATTTCAGAGCTTGAGCCCACGAGGCTTTGGCGATGATTCGCTCGCTTCAGCACCCGCAAAGACGAGGGTCAGCAACTCGCCCCTATTTTACCTGGTTGAGGCAAGGTACTTTTGGTATTATTTAATATCGTTCTAGTAGTTGGAAAGTAAAGTAACAGCCCTCACAGTGAATGGTGGTACCTTGGCAAGTCACGAAGATTAGATATTGTGAAATGGCAGCTTCTCCCGACCAAGTAGATTACAGGGGAAGAAGCTTGAATCTCTAAGCATAGCTTCGAATTATCCATAGGCTAGCCATACAATAACTTTGGAGATCAACAATCAATCCTCAGTGTAATGCATTGAGAGATGTTCACTACATAAACAGGCAACAAGCAAACGAGCGAAGCAAATGAGAAGAGGGGTATCATTGATTAGATATTATAGATTAGCTGAAAGTCCTACTCAGCAAGTCGCTGGCTTCAATTCGTAATTGTTGAGCGCCGATAGATCATAAAGGCTGCCAGTAAAGCACATGCTGTCGCGCCCGTAGCCACATAGAGACTCGTCCGGTCGGTTGGTTCTTCTTCACTCTTGGGGAAAGCCGTGCTTGGATTTGTGGCCGCCTCAGCAAGGGTTATGAACAGCTCACTGATGCTATTCCAGGTAACACTAACATGTAATGGTGCATTCATATTCTGACTTGCAGTGTACTCATCGGGTTGCGTTTCAGACCGTTGTGTAGTCTTGTCTTGGTCTGCCTTGAGTGCAGTGTATACAGCAGGCAGTTCATCCAGGTGCGGATACTTCTCACGAAGCGCAACGATATATGAAAATGAGTCTGGGTCTGAAGAGTCGTAGGTGTAGCATAGCAGATCACATGCATCAAGCTTAGCCTGATTTTCGAGAATAGCAGGCTCAAGCTCCCCGAGCTCTTCGATGATCAGGTAGCATTGTTTTCCTCCTTGCAGTTCTACACTATTCACGGCAGCCCTAGGCTTAATCGTAGGACGATATAGAGAATCGTAAGGGCGATTCAGAAACGCGTCTAGGAGGGATGACTTGCCAGATCCCGGAGCCCCAAGCACATAGCAAAGGACGACATTACGTTCGACGCGACCTGGGCGCCGCCTCCTTTTGCGGGCTTTGGTGATCTTAAGTGCTGAGGCAGTCGAAGTCCTAGGCCCAGTGGCTGGTTCGAAGCCGAGGTAGGCAAGGTAGGAAAGAGTTGTGGACGGCGAAGCAAAAGTCGTCATTGACCACTGAGCGAGCCATCCTTGAAGAGTTATATAGCCTGCCTCATTGCGAACCGTTGAAGCTGGGAAATGGGAGCCCAGCCAGAACGTCGGCAAACCAGGAGTAGGCGCAAATAAAGCATCTAATTCGGAATTGTTAAGACCGCCATCATTGTCCTTGTCAAAAAGGAGGAAGAGGTCTACAAAGAATCGGTATCCAGCAGGACTGAGTTCTGCGGAGGCATACTCAGGGATCTCAAATTTGGGATGAAGAAAGCTATCTTTCAGGCTTAGACTGTCCGTATAATGATATTGTCTGAGAATGACCCATATTGTTTCATGTCTACCCTTTTCAGCAAATAATTTGTTGAGGAGGACAAACCCTTTCAGGTCAATTCCTCGATCTATCTGGGCTCTTGACGATGATTTGCTTATGGAAAGTTTGATGTTTTCTAAGTCCTCTGTAGATAATGGCTTCTGAAAACACTTTTCTTGAAAGTCGTTCATTTCCTTATCATTCAAATACCCATCTTGGTCCTTATCATTCAGATAGAATATCCTTTGAAGGGCTGCTACAGCAGCTGGCTTCAGATTGCCTTCTTTTGAGTCGAATAGTGGTGCAATTGGATGGGTGACTGCTTTCTGGCACAGAAAGAATACCTCATTTACATTGTGATGTTCTCTTGCGCTCGTTCTTATGCAGGAATCAATCTCCTTGAACTCCGCCATCACGGGCAACATCTCGTCCTCTACCACCTGAGCAGTGTTTCCGTTTGTCGTCAGGTCTGATTTGTTGGCACACAGGACCACTGGCACATTAACCCCGAGGGAGCGAAAATAAGGCATCCAGAAGAGTGCGACTCGCTCATAGCTATAGTGATCGGAGTATACCAATAATATCACATTCGATTTCCGTATCTCCTTTCTCAAAGTGTTCCTTTCTTGGGGTAAGGCAGAGGTGTCGACGATAGTGGTGGTGACATTCTCGGGTGTCCCGATGCTTGGTGGAATTGTGATCTGCGGGAGAACAGACTGTATCTTGCTGGTGACGAAAACATCCTTGACCAGAGAAGTGATGAGGCTCGATTTGCCAGCCCCTTCGTCTCCGCAAACGCAGATGCGAACTGTTTGAACAGGTTAGTCCATACCAGCTATGTTTAAAGAAATACATAAATGATACATCCGGGGTGAGCATCGCACCTGTAGCCATGGTTTCAGCCTTTCAAGGCACAGCTATGTATTTCCATTGGTGGCGAAAACAGAGGAAGCAGCTGTTGTTGATATTCCGAGTATCTTGTACCTCTACAGTTTGGTTACCAGGTCTCAACTAACCAAGCCTTCAATGGTCGGTTACGGAGTCCGGCCCGCTGTAAAGTTATCCGAACTATGGCAACCTGGAGACACCAGCCCAACCCCCTCTTGACCTCACCGTATGCGCCACATCCATGTTCATGAGCTGTATGCTTTGGCTGATGCAGAGGAAATTAAAGACACTCATTACGCATTGTTACAAGCATCATTTACGACTTAGCACGCTCTGACTATCACGCCCCCTAAATCACCCCATTCCCATGCTTTAGCATTCATACCCCACATATTGTATCTACAGCCCGCCCGATCTCAATCTAAGCACATTTGCTCAGTCTTGTGGTCGCGAGGTCCAAGGTCGATGCCGAATAGCAATCATTGACCAATTGCTACTTGCTTCAAGCGTGCTGTAGCCCATCAGCCTGTGACTAGACTACATTCGCGATGTTGTGAGCATATCTGATCACTTTTCCTTCCTCGAGATCCACTGACAAGAGTATATTCAAGTAGCGTCCTTCCGCCTCCTCCGCGATATCCTTCTCAGGCCGCCTACAATCTAGCGCTACAAAATGGACAAGGCTCGATTGTAGAGACAAGCAATACTCTGTCGAATCCAGTTGGTCCAAACTTTCAGCTTGTTGTCGGCGAAGGTCTGTACTGGCGCAATGTTACACTCTTGAGGCGGCTTTTCAATCAGCAAGCTGACTTATCCTAACTTGCAGGAACTTATATTCTTAAGGAAGACCTGCATCTTGCCACGCCACCTCCCCATCCGTCCGAAGCACCCATCATCAACCCGAATCCTCTTGCGACTACCCCTCAACCTGCTACAGCTGGGACGAAGCTTTCACTATTATCCTTCAGCTCTCGAGCAAACCCTCCACTACTTTATAGAGCAGAAACGAACAGGAGTACTCGGTCTGCTCTACAAACGAGTATACAAGAACATCCAAACGAAAGCCGCAGCTCTACAGAATTTCCAGGAAGTAGTGAGGAAAATGGATCTCTGGCAAGCAGTGCAAAAATGGCGATATCAATCGGATCTGCTCCAGCATTTGGCGAAGGAAATGCATCGCTGCTAGCTCCGACTAAGGATGCTGGAAAGCGACGGAAGCCGAAGAACAACATTGCCAAAAGTAACTCTTCATTCATATCTAGGTGTATCGTTTCCGAAAACTTGTCAAAACGACTACAGGACCGGCCCGCAGATGGATACTTTGCATTTGCAAACATCAATCGTGCATTCCAGTGGCTCGATTTATCCGCCTCCAATAAAGTAATGCTTCCGAACATGAACACTGAAACGTAGCCAGGCTAAATCATAACAGGAAGAACACTTGACTAAGATTCTATTTACAAAAGGACATTGCCTTTGCCATGACATAAACCAGGTCACCAAGGCGATAAACCATATTGATCTGATAATGGGGTTTTCTACCGGAGAGATAATTTGGTTTGAGCCCATGTCTCAAAAATATACCCGTTTAAATAAAAATGTAAGGACTGTAGCTCAATTTACAAATATATATAAAGTTAACTTCTTAAGGGAATTATCAATTCGACTCCAGTTTCGGAAATTAGGTGGATACCAGGCTCAGAGAATCTTTTCCTCGCAGGACACATGGACGGCTCTCTTGTTGTATACGATAAAGAGAAAGATGATGCGGCATTTTTACCTGAAGAACAAGACGTGATTGCTCCCGAGAGCTCAGAGAGCGAGGACAATGTTAAAGTCACAGCCAAGATACACATTGACAAGTCCGTTCACTCAAAAAACCAGAAAGTAAACCCTGTTTCGTTCTGGAAATTATCAAACCAACTAATAAATGCGTTCGCATTTTCTCCCAATAATAGGCATATTGCCGTCGTCTCAGAGGACGGGACTTTGAGGATTATCGATTACCTCAAGGAGCAGTATGTATACCGATCATTCTATATTAGCTTCGAGACTAATGTTTACAGACTCCTTGACATCTACCAAAGCTATTATGGTGGCTTTATCTGCGTTTGCTGGTCTCCTGATGGCAAGTATGTGCTTACAGGAGGACAAGATGATCTGATCTCTATTTGGTCTGTTACCGAAAGGTCTATTGTTGCTCGTTGTCAGGGACACCAATCATGGGTCACTGCTGTCTGCTTTGATCCGTGGCGGTGCGATGATCGAAATTATCGCTTCGGTAGTGTAGGGGAGGATTGTAGGCTGCTGTTGTGGGACTTCAGCGTTGGCATGTTACATCGTCCAAAAGCTGTAAGTATTACTCGGAGTCCCATATGTGGGAGATACTTACTGTTGCGCAGGTGGCTGTACGACAAAGAGGTAGTGGAAGCGTGTCGTCTCGCTATGGGCCCCTGCAGCGTGAGCAAACGCACAATACAAATACCAGCAGAATAAGATCAAACTCCAGTCTGTCTGCTGAAAGTGAACACGAATCCACGATTCAACATCCCGTAGAGCCAAGGGCCTCAACTGCCATGTTACCACCTGTCATGGTAAATTCCAAACGGTCTACACTAAGCATTTTAGCCTGCTAACAAGCCTTAGTCTAAGGCCATAGATGATGATCCGCTTTGCTGGCTTGAATTTACAGAAGAGTCAATCATCACGAGTTGCAAGAGTGGTAAGTGACTTATAATTAGCGACTACAACACTACTGATGAATGAATCAGGACATATTAGAACCTGGGACCGGCCCAAAGATGCTACCAATAAGAGCGAAGTAGCATCCTCCACATCATGAAGAATGGAATCTTGGCATTGTTTGATTAATAGGATACAGAATATGGGGATCTTATGATAAAAAGTAGCTCATCAGCCGAGCGACGATGTGGGAAATTTTATATGTACTTTGAAGGGGACCTAGTGCTCCTGGTAAATAAAGTCATCTTAATAAAACACTCTCAAGTTTTCTCATGACCGCATAAATCCTCGAGCTTGGATATCTTGGGATTAAAGGAATATCCTATCGCACCCGGATGACAACTATGCTTTGGTCTATTCTCATTCATACGGAACTTTTCATTATGGATAAATCACGAGGTCATCCAATGAATGAGAAGTTTTCAAACATTGGAAAGCTTGGTTTATCAGGTGTGCCCTACACCGCAAGGCAAGGTATAATTACACCAAGATCGGACACGAATAGAAACTTCTTTTTGTACGTCCCCTTAAGCGAGGTCAAGGAATTGTGGTTTCATTAGTTGTTACTCAGCAGCTTCTGTACTGCCCATTTGGTAGACAGATTCCGCAAGTCACTATAGTGCTGCCCCACCCCGACAAATAGCACAGGCACATTTGTTGCGTGCACCATACTAACCAATGTGCCGACCATATCTCCGACAGTATCACATTTGGAAATGATGAAACCATCCAGTGTCCGGCCGGATCCGAAGGCTGTGTTAAAATTTCGAGCTTGAGCAACAGAGTCTGTTCCTACTAAAGCCTGTAATTTTACTTAGCATCGAGAATATGAAGGCTGCGAATAGTCCTACCTCTCCGACCATTAATATTTTGTCAGGTTGAGCAAACTTGGCAAACTTCTCTAACGAGGACATAAGTCGCTGATCATTATGGCGACGGCCAGCTGTATCAATCAAAACGACATCAAATCTTTCTTGCGTCGCAAAGGTCACTGCATCTTTAGCAACGTTCGCGGCATCCTTGCCATATCCTTTCTGATACAACTCAACCAGACCTCCTTCTCGAGCTGTCAACTCCTTCAAATTGCGAACGTGTACGGCAAGTTGCTCAACTGCTCCAGATCTAAAGGTATCGCAGGCCACAACAAGAACCTTATACTTATTTTGTAGTAGGAAGAAACATATCTTTGACAGGTTCGTCGACTTGCCAACACCGTTCACACCAACGACCGAAATCACATAAGGTCTACGCTTCTGTAATGATAGAGAGGGCGGTGATGTGATGGCGTCGATTTCTCGAAGCAAGTCCAGCGACGAAGTGGGTGTCAGAATTTTCCTTAACGAGAATTCCATGGCAGTCTGAATCCTTACTTGAACACCTACGTATTCGTGTTAGCAGTAATAGGCTAAGAGAGTTAGACAATTTACTTACTTTCAAAGCTTCCAGTCTTAACACCTATCAACTCTCTTTCCACTCCTTCACAAAGGCGAATTGCAGCTTCGCGAGCGACATTCTTTTTCAGTAGATGGTCCTCCATTCCCTTGATAGCTTTATCCAGATCTGCTTTAGTTAAGGTCTTTCCTCCTACCACATTTCTGAACAATCCACCAATGGCACTTATGCTCGAGCCTACTATACCCGTGACAGCAGTAGCTGAACTTGCTTTTTTAGAATCTGCTGATGCTAAGATTGAATGAACTTGATCATCCAAGTCCTTCAACACAAATTGTCCCTTGCCTGTCTTTGAACCCCACGAATTCTGGTCAATTTCTTCAACCGCTCCACGGCGTTCCTCAGTCTCCTCCTCTGACGCCGCTCCATTTCGTGCAGAATAATCAAGTGGCGTATCACTATCTTCATCTGCCAACCCCTCCGCATCCCATTTCCTACGCTTCTTAAGACCTGGAGCTTTAATGGCTGTCTTTCTTGCCGACGATTCGTCGCCAGACCAAGCATGTGCCAAATTATTATTTGCTGCTTTGCGAGCTCTGCGCGAACCCTTGCCGCCAGGCCCTGCTTTCCCAGTAAGTATATGGCTAGCTGGAGTTGATGGCCGAGAAGTATCCGGGGTCGCAATAGGAGTGGACTCAGTAGAGGTGGCATCTTTGTAGGTGTTTCGGGAAGGTCCTGCTGCACAATTAGAACCCATGGTAGCAAGTTAAGACATTCATACCTCTACTCAGCAGTCCGGGCAACGGCGGGGGTTCGTCTCCCAAGCTTTCTGATAACGAAGGCAGTACTTCCTTAGACAAAGCCGTTGACTCAGCAAGTTTATTGTCTTGATTTAAAGCACTTTTCTCCAATTCGCGAATCTGCTGATCGAAATACTCGTCAAAATGGCATTCTACCAATGTCGTGTGCGGCTTCTTCAGCTGGTCCCCATACAGATCTACGAAGAGAGTCTTAATATTGTCGACTAACTTGTCAATCCACGAAAGGTGCAGAAGGGACCGGTAGACGGCAACGAATATTAGGCCAAGCTCTTTGACTGTTGTCCATTTGAGAGTGTGCTGTTCGTGCTTGTAGGGCGGATTGATTGCAGCAGAAACGTCATCTGCAATGCCGCCTCCTGGCAATGTTTTCTCTTCAATGAACACATTCGAAATGAGGCTATTGATGATGGAGGGGTCCGAATTCTGGGTATATGATCTTGACCATAACACCACACCTGAGGTAGTCAAAATCTCAAAAGTGTCTAGCATGATCGACACCCTCAGAATTTTCAAGATTAAGCCGCTGTTGTCGTCAACAATACATGCACCTTGTACTTTAACTGTAGACTGGCACAGGACAGGGCTGAGGCAGCGAGGCGCAAGTGATGCTTGGATGCGCTAGGCTTCTGATTGGCTGAACGAACAGTCGACAGCAATTTGGTTCATTGGAGATCTGGCATATGTGAATGTGCTCTACAAACTTGTTACCTAAAATTAAGCAGAAGCAATACGCACTTGATCTGAGGCTACGTATGCCTTTCCTTGTTGCTCGTTCAAGACTCTGATAGTAACGATTGAACTCCTCTGCTAAAATACACACCAACTTAACCACATCTGCAAGATGCAGCGGTCAAATTATGGAAACCCACCACCAGCTACATCACCTCCGCTCCACCATCCAGTCCCTCAGCATGTCTCTACTGTTCCCCAGCTACGATCTCCTCCTCCTCCAGCTCCTCAACACCAACAGCAGCCAGGTTATGGCAATCCATATCAGCCCCAGGCCGCCCAAGGTGGGAATGCCTTTGGTGCTTATGGTGGGTTTATGACAGATCCAACAGCGCAGATGGGCTTTCAAGTTGGGCAGACAGCATTAAAGCATGGGACGGAATATATGGAACAAAACGTTAGTTTACAACCACAATATTTGAGGAGCTAACTTACAAAAGGACAGTTCAACCGCTACGTAAACGTTTCCGCTCTGAAGCACTACTTCAATGTCTCAAACGGATATGTGGTTAACAAGTTGATCCTCGTTCTATTTCCTTGGAGACATAAACCATGGTCAAGGAAGCAGTCAATGGGGCCAAATGGTCAGGAAGCATGGTTTCTCCCACCTAGAGATGACCTTAACAGCCCTGACATGTATATTCCGGTCATGGCTCTCGTCACGTACATTCTCCTCTCTACGCTTATAGCTGGTTTGCGCGGCGCCTTCCAACCAGAATTACTCGGAATGACGGCAACCACGGCATTTGTGATCGTAGCTATCGAAATACTTGGTCTCAAGCTCGGTTGCTACCTTCTTTCCATATCCAACGAGTCACAGCTGTTAGATCTTATCGCCTACTCAGGTTATAAGTTCGTAGGGGTCATCGTTACCCTGGTCGGCGGTGCGTTGTTCAGTGGGGGAAAGGGGAGCGGCGGCTGGATAGGCTGGGGTATATTCATATATGCCTTCTTGGCCAATGCCCTATTCTTGGTACGTTGTGCTGACAACTCGATCCCCTACATGCCTAACACTATCATTCACCAGTTGCGATCCCTCAAGTATGTCCTTCTACCTGAAAGTAGCTCGGACGAAAGAGGCACGATGCAGACTGTGGCACGGTCTCAAAAGAGCCGGCGGACCCAGTTCCTCTTTCTTTATTCATACGTGGTACAATTCTTCTTCATGTGGCTTCTTACTATGACATGAGAATAGATGGAAACAAAATCGGCGGCTGGCGTCTTCGATGCTATGGGATATAATGGCATGCATCAGCTCACCAATAGGAAATGGTAAAAGTTATAGTTGTTGGCGTCAAGTGAAATAACATAACGACTCTGTACAATAGTTTCCGCAACTTGTCTGAAAATGACCGGAATCGATCCGGAACTACTCACATTATCGAGGGGAGCATCTGTCAAATATGGTCACCGTACTTCCAAGATACGAAGGCATAGATGACAGCATTTATAATAGTAAAAGACGGCAATTTGTACTATTAGGATCAGTGTTGAATGAGGATGTGTGTTACGGGCCGTGTAAATATACTGCGCTTATGGTAATTCTTTATCGATACAAAATCGCGAAATGCACTAAAGCTAGAGTCTCCCATATTATCTATTTCAATTCCTCTCCTTGTGGTTGGTTGTCAGAATTCATGGCGCTTTGCATTTGGTTCACAAATAATGTGCTAAAAAACCCCCCTACTAAAACGTGTATTAATGTTAAGTTAATTTCCGTATATTTATTTGATTTAAACTAAATACAAACCCTCTAATATATTACTACATCCAGTTTTAGAAGAAAAAAACCATAAAGAATTGATTGTTTTATATATTTTCTGAAATGTGATGTTACAACGCCAAGTTTAGGTCAGCGCATTAAATTCTGAAATATTCTCAATTGTCATTGTAAGGGCGTATACGGCTGAGCTTGGCGGTCAGACACCGCTAGAGGCACATAAATGGTATCATGAATTAGCTGGCTATTGCTGCTGAGATCTAATCTCACATCCTCTCCCACAATCCATGACTAGTTATTTTTAATCGACATGGGTTCTCGAACTCCAGAAGAGCATCAACAAATGCACGATGGTCTTTTACTCTACTCCTTGCCGACCTCCACACATGCTGATTCTAGATATTTAAGGCTCCAAACCCATTGCCCAAGCGCTTGCGATTGTTGCGAAACCACGCGGGGCCTTTCCAGAAGACGACCTTGGTGGTAGCAACGAGGATGATGCAGACGGCGACGAGAATGCGGAGTCCGTTGGGCTGAGCGCTGCCGTAGTCGAGACTAGTAAGAATTACTAAGAAGATAATGTCTCCATATATATGCACTCATACTCCATCAGACAAGAAAAAGAAACGAAAGAAGCCGAGGAAGAAGAAGCCGACGAAGGAGTGCAATACCGTGGTTGAAGATCCCAAGCAGTCCTCTCCACCACGTGTTCTACTTTCATCTCTGTTCCCTTCTGAAATTTACCCGCCCGGACAGTTGTTGAATTATGATGAGAATCTCGTTCGTGTTACTGGGGAAGAGCTACGTTCTAATGACCGCATGGACACTGCTTTTCTCAATGACTTTCGTCAAGCAGCAGAAGTCCATCGTAAAGTCCGTCAGCATGTTCAGGCCACAGTG
Source organism: Chalara sp. BL73 (assembly GCA_918026815.1). Lineage (NCBI taxonomy): Eukaryota > Fungi > Ascomycota > Leotiomycetes > Helotiales > Chalara > Chalara sp. BL73. Next base: position 95,862 of record CAKJVC010000182.1, read on the forward strand.
AAGCCTGGAAAGTCCCTCTCTGCAATCGCACAGGAAATTGAGGACGGAGTGAGAGCTCTGACCGGTCATCAAGGACTCGTACCAGGTGACTCTCTGCTAGCGGGCATGGGGTTTCCCACTGGATTGTGCCTGAATAACATTGCTGCCCATTACACACCTAACTCGGGCCAGAAGGACATCATTTTAAAGCATGATGACGTCTTGAAGGTTGATTTTGGTGTGCATGTGAATGGAAGAATCGTAGATTCGGCATTCACAATGGCCTGGGATCCAACCTTTGACAACCTACTTGCGTCTGTGAAAGATGCAACCAACACTGGAGTCATGGTACGTTGATCTGATCACGAAAAGAGTGTTTCCTAATATCTATAGGCCGCCGGCATAGATGCAAGAATGAGTGAAATTGGGGCTGCTATTCAGGAAGTCATGGAGAGCTATGAGCTTGAGATAAAAGGGAAAACCTATCCTATTAAAGCGATTAGAAATATTGCTGGCCATGACATCAAGCCGTATCGCATCCATGGTGACAAGCAGGTACCTTTTGTCAAAAACTCGAGCCGCGATAGAATGGAGGAGGGTGAGATTTTTGCCAGTATGTATGACCTCTTTCCAGCTTAGCACATTCGATATAGATTAGGTCACACTGACATATTGTTTCTTAGTTGAAACCTTCGGTAGTACTGGAAGAGGCTACTTGAAAGACGACGTGAGCATTTAAATGTTTAAATATTCGCGATCTATGCTAAGTCTGTACAGGTTGGCATTTATGGTTATGGCAGGAACTCTGATATAAACTTCAGGCAACTTCATCACCCAGCAGCAAAGTCTCTCCTCAAAATCATCGACGAAAATTTTGGAACAATAGTTTTCTGTCGTCGTTATCTCGAAAGACTTGGTATCAAGAACTACTTGCCCGCTGTAAGTTTTTTATATCACCCGAAATCTTGGGCGTGGTCAATTATTGTGCCAATCTCACAACGCATGTAGATGAAAACACTTCTTTCACGCGGCATCTTGCAATCTTATTGCCCCTTGAGCGATATTCAAGGCTCGTACACTGCCCAATTCGAGCATGTAAGTATTTCGACCCAGCAATAAATTTAACCAAAACGTTTATAAGAGAAAGAAGCAATAAGCTAATCCTATGCTTAGACAATCCTACTGCGTAGCTCTGTTAAGGAAGTTATCAGCCGTGGCGACGATTACTGAATTTCGATTATCAGCACAGGTGGCGTGATACACCACGATTGTCATTCATTCCATTTAGGACTACTCGCCTGCGAATATGTTTCTTTCTTTTCTGGTACAACTTGAACTCATACACTCATTTGCAGTAACATATATCAAACTCGACATGAGAGAGAGAGCCCCCCCCACTACTGTGACTCTATGTTATCATAGGACTTGAATGTTTTACTATCGCCTGTATGCGGAAACCCACGAATGCCTTAGTCTTGTGCATTGTAGTCGGTATTCTGACATCTTTTATGAGAGTGGAAAACATCTGCGCCGGCCTCGAAATGCCGATCCCCATGAATATGCTGCGAATACTCGACGCGTGCCTGACATGAGAAGTAATATTCATTAGTCTCTTGACTTTGGTGTTGCATCACCAAAGTCCACTTTCAAGGTCGAAACAGGCTGTCGTCCGTAATTAAGTAGTAAACTTCCTGTAGGCTTGAGATTGTAGCGGTGTTTCATCTGTGACTCACCCAATCGCGACCTTTGTCCAATTGGTGTGGGGTAGCACAATTAAAACGTATACTTATATCTGGTCTCCGCTGTGGGAGATTAGGTTTTTTTCTCGAGCTTCTTAATCAAAATCATATGGAAGTGCCTAGCCGACAAAATGAAGTTCAATAAAGATTGCCATCCCTTCTTCGCCCTCACCACTCCACACAACATCATCACTCCTCCCCGATTTAGTGATAGCAATACTGTAATTCATGCATGAATGATCCACGGGTATATATGAATCTTGCGGGTCCTCCATTCCCATACATGCAAAGAGACGGGGAAAGTTTATTTCCTCCCATTGAGAATTAAACAAATGACGCCCTTGTAGATAGGAAGAGATTGGTGAGTCGGAGAAGGGTTCAGAACTAAACAATTCAGAAAGTCGGGAGTGGATGAGTTGCACTTCCTGTGAAGTTTATCAGGGAGATTGATGCGAAAACTGGGGACGATCAGTTTATTGGCCAGATCTCGATAAGGTGAAGAGGCTACCATATCGACGGTGAAGCTGAAAAGGAAACGTCTATATGATGGCAAAAAGACGAGGGAGGCTGGGATCTTCTCTGATAGAATGGGAGATAGGCTGTTAACCTCTTGACTTCCTGTTCTCGTTGCAATTCTTCTGGAAGTCTAGAAATCCGCTGACAGACTTTCTCATGCCATCTCTACATAGTCGAAGAATTATGCCAACGATACTTGGTATTCTGAGTCACGAGTTCGTGTTGCCATATATGAATACCATGGACTTTTTTGGTGCCTATTTTGACCACAATATTGCAAGCAGGAGAGTATGTGCTTTGTGACCGCGACACCTCCTTCAGGTCAAGGACTCCTTAAGGGCAATTGTACTAACATGCCTGCAGATGTCCGAGAAGAATGTGTTTGAATTTCTAGAAATCCAAGAAGCAAAAGTGGGAATGAAGGGACAGAAAGTCGGGTTGACTTTCGCGCAATGGAAGTCGATTTAGATGGCAATAAAAATGTATTGTATAAAAATTCAACAGCTCTGTGCATTTCAATTACATTGCATTGGTAATTATACATAAGGCCTCGTCTAGCATCGAAAGGAACAATTGGATTTGGGTTCAAGATTGTTGCTCGCACTGGTTCACTGCGTTGCAGGGTTGACTTGAAAGCAGGGATGTCCGTCAAACAAACGAATATACACTCCAGCCTACTTCATATAATAATCAAGAAGGAACCAATCTAACGACAAGCAAATATAAAAAGGGGAATTCCCTTTCAAAACAAGGGGGAGGGGGTATGGATTGGTCAGGTAGGATGTTTTTGGAAAAATGCCATTAAAATGTGGGGGAATTGAGGGGAAGGCTACATACAATACACTACATGCCTCGGTGCCGAGTGCTGGAACACGCACCTTCATACACCGTATCTTCGGGCAACCAATTTGGCTTCTATATATAGGGAACCCGTAGGATTCAGCAGCTTTGGATTTCTCCTTCCTGTTTGCAATACTTGCATGCTTAAATTTGATTCAAACTAGACCGAGGGTGAGAAGTGGTCGGAAATATCTGAAACATGGCACTTGGTGAGTGAGAGTGTACTAGGTTAAGTGTTGGCAGCTTGAGGTTGAATTCCTCGCAAACATCTATTAGAGATATCACCGCTGGAACCCGGGAGGTCTCCAAGTTCAAAACACGGACAAATTAGTGACTTGTAGCTGACAACATACTATTGGCAGTCGCCGCAGCCGGCATTGCCACAGCAGGGGCAATGTACCTAGATGCAAAGTTAGCAATTAGAAAAGATATCGAGGCCTTGAAAATAACCAAAAGAGTCACCAAGATGTATATAGAAGCAGGTGAGTACCGATTCAAGGACCTCCCCTGCCAGCTCTAACCAAGGACTACAGTCAGGAACAAACGGGTTTCTCTGTACTACTTGTTCGAGGATGCCGTCAGCCGTCGTCAGAATCATGACTGTATTTGGTCTCGGGAAGGCTCTTACACTTGGCTACAATCAAACGACCGGGTCAATCAATATGCTCAATGGTACCTCTCGCAGGGTGTGAAGCCACAAGATCTAGTCGCTTTCTACCTGACAAATTCCCCTGACGTAAGTTAGTTATCTTATTCACGACCACTAAAGTCGTCGAGATCCGCCAGTCTTTATTGACTCTCGTATTTACATAGTTCATCTTTGCATGGCTTGGACTTTGGGCCATAGGGGCCGCACCCGCAATGATAAACTACAATTTATCAGGAAATGCTCTCATACACTGCTTAAAAGTCGCGGGATCAAATTTGATACTTGTAGACCATGATCCAAATCTTTCGATCAGGATAAAAGACATCCAGAGCGAGATCGAGAATGACCTAAAAATGAACATTCGTATCATGGACGGCGCCACCAAAGCACAAATTTATGACCTGAAAGCAGAAAAACCTAAAGATGTATATAGAGATCGGGTACAAGGAAGCTGGCCCATGAGTATCTTCTATACGAGGTAGGAAAGCCTCTCCATCTAGATCTTTTAAAGCACAGAATATTTATGTATCTTAGTGGTACAACTGGCATGCCCAAAGGCGTCCCCTTCAATGTCGATAGAGGCTTTCTGTCAGGCTCATCGGTAAGATATCCCTTCCTAATATAGGGGTTCAGAGCCCTAACATGAGCACAGAGACTTGCCGGAAGCAAGATGGTCAATGAAGACGATAGATGGTACGATTGTATGCCCATGTACCACGGGACGGGAGGAGTTCTAGCTATGTCGATGATGATGACAGGCATCACACTCTGTATTGGCCAAAAATTCAGTACTACCAAGTTCTGGCAAGAGGTACACGATAGCCGCGCAACCTGGATAACTTACGTTGGTGAAACAGCTCGATATCTACTTGCAGCCCCACCTTCACCACTTGACAAGGACCATCATGTACGAGGTATGTACGGCAACGGACTTCGTCCTGATGTGTGGATCAAATTTCGTGATCGCTTTGGAGTTCCAGAAGTAGCCGAGTTTTTCAACAGCTCCGAAGGTGTCTTTGGGATCCTCAACTACTGTAGGGGAGATTATCTGGCTGCTTGTGTTGGCCACCATGGTGCTATTAACAGATTTTTGAATAGAAATGTTATGGTGCCTGTACGGATTGATCAAGCAACTGGGACGATAGTGAGAGACCCAAAGACCGGCTTTGGGGTACGAGAACCGTACGAGAAAGGCGGGGAGATTAGTAAGTCTGATCTTCAAACATCTATGAAAGCTCCGTGCTTAAATTAAGGGTAATATTCATATTGAGGCAAATGTTGACTTAGTTATGCTTAGTTGTTGCAGTTCCGGATACCAGCGCCTTTGCAGGCTATTACAAAAACCCCGAGGCAACGTTGAAGAAATTTGAGAGAAATGTCTTCAAGGCAGGAGATCTATGGTACCGAACTGGCGATGCTCTAAAAAGAACAAACGATGGGCGATGGTTCTTCCTGGTATGTCACCTGCGGCTTAAACCTCATTCAAGAACTCAGTACATATGGGAACTACGGTTAATTTGTCAATAGGATCGGCTAGGGGATACCTTCAGATGGAAAGGAGAGAATGTTTCAACAGCAGAGGTAGCTGAAATCCTAGGCAAATATCCGGGAGTTGTGGAAGCCAATGTATACGGCGTCTCTCTTCCCAGCCACGACGGACGAGCCGGCTGTGCTGCAATCTATATTAACCCACGTGAAAAGAATAATTTTGACTTCGCAGGCCTACTCAGGTACTTTTCGCCATGTCGCACCTCGACGGCCAATACTAACGATACCAGGCATTCCCAGTCCCACCTGCCCAAATATGCAGTACCGGTTTTTATCCGGCTGGTAAAGGAGATGACTCCAATCCATAATAACAAGCAGAACAAAGTCCCGCTCCGGGAAGAAGGCGTTGACCCTAAGAAGGTCAGGTCCGACGATGAGATATTCTGGATAAGAGGAAACTCGTACGCAAAATTTGGTGAGGACCATTGGGAGGATTTGAAGCTTGGAAACGTCAGGTTATGATGCGCCAATTATATAATATATAGACATGCATAGCAATGATGTTGTCCAACAAGACCTCTTTTATACTACTATTTATCTCATATGGCGAATTTTTCAGAAACCGATCGCGGACTGGTGAGGGCTGAATTAAATAGCCAATGACGGCAAATTGCAGTTGAGCAGAGTGTGTCACATCGATAAGCACCATAGTGTAACCTATCATCTCAAATCCCACATTTCACAGTCTCTCGCCCACTTACTCTCTAAAGTCTAGACTCGCGTTGAATTTAAGTAAAGGAATTCTCCCCTTTCGATGACTCGATTAACATAGCGATGAGAGGCCTGTGAGTCCGAAGGCGTGACAATCTGAGGTCAAAAGCAAAATAATAATAAAAAGCACAATGCATATAGCACAACTTTTATCATTTCATTGCTTATAGCGACATGATTGGCATTCGCTCTCGGAACATTTGAACTTCTATATAGTCGTCTAACGTCTGACACTGACGGGGAGAACATCCACGACTGCCACTCCTGATACTGCATTCTCATCTGAGCTCTTGTTGGTAACTCCATCGACAGTAGATAGCACGACCCACACCTGTCCAGTTGGGACAAGCTTTGCATCGCTTCTTCCTGGGATACGATTAACCTTGAAGTATCCTTGCGTCTCATATGCCTCGACGTAGTAGATTTTGAGGCCAAGAAGATAGTGTATTCTTTCTGAGTGACAATTATACGTCATTTCCCAAGAGCATTCTGTTTAGCATGTGTGAAGGTTACGGATAATAAGCTAGCTGTCTATTTGTACTGTGAGGGGCGAATATTGATGACTTGAATGGAAGTGGTATAGCATCGGGGGGAAACCTAGTGATGAACTAGGTTGTATAGGGAGTATTCTTAGTCGAAATCTAACAGAGTGCGAGTGATTTGGGAAAAGGACTGAGTTTTGGCTTTCCTCCATTGGCGAGACTCAAGATAGTACGAATAGAGCTGGGGTATCTGATCTCAACTGTGAGAATTGAACCAGCAATTGGAACGTATGTCTCGTTAACAATGATGGCTGCGGCTCCCAAATTAGTTAATGTGTTAACATGGCGTAGCTCTTTCCTTTCGTCCTTGACATACTATACTGAAACTCCAACCCCTCAAGAACGGAAGCAAAGCTAATGAATGACGTTGGATCTGTTTATGGAAAGCTACATGTAGCTTCATGCACGGCGCTGGAACCGGGTGCATTGGCAAGCGTCAAAACATGGACCTGAAGTATGTTGGTTAGCAAAAGCTTCTACAAGAGCGCAAGTGTAAAATCAAGGCAAATTTTGCTGGGAAGAAAGACATGGTAGAATGGCATGCTGGCGTACCGGCTCGTCATAATAAATCTCCTAAATGGGAAGAAAAGGGAAGCCGTTCCCCCAAATAGAATGGTGATTGCTTCAGTTCCCTGCATGGAGGCTGACATGTAACTAATCTGATAACCGCAACTAGAAAGGAATTTGGCGCTGGCGTTAGTTGAAATGACGTTGAGGATGAGCGGCAGCAACTCTTCTGAAGCTACTACGGGCTGAGCACTACTTTGTATCTAGTACACAGGATGTGTAGCTGAGGGTTGAACAACAGACCAAAAGTACAGCTGGCATAGCGATTAACCAACAGAATACCAATAGCCACGATCCCTCACATACTTGCAAGGAGTACCACAGAGGGAGGAAAAGCCCATGCTGGGGACGTACTTAGGTGCCACCTATGCAGGACCGACCTTAACGCTTCACAAGGTACTAGCTTGACTAAAGCAAGCTTGATGTTTAAGCTTGCTAGTAAGTCTAGTGGTTTGTGGAAATTAGTTGATTAGGTGCCCCGTCAGAACTACTAGTGGTGGTCACAGATGACAGAATTTCTGTCCGGCGGTAACGAAGCTTTAGCTTGGATAGCGTCGTCCTGAAGCGATGGGTGGCTAACTGCTGATATAGAGTCGGCCTGTTAAGAGTATTACCAGAGCCAAGAAATCCTGATGCTCCTTGCCATTGTCACGCTTTTGCAAAGTCTCCAACCTATTGATTGCGGTTTCAAATTAAGTATATAATGCCTTAGCAGATGAGTACATTTCTACGCTTTGTAGCTTCCGACTTTCTGGTGAAACAACTTGCTATGCACACGTATCTCAACGGCGTGTAGAGGGTATACCAAAATGCTCTACGACGTATGAAAATGATATCTCCAAAAAAGAGTACGGGCGTTGAGGTTAACATCCATTAAACAGTCTCGATGTATCTTCGCACCTCCCTGCTGCAAATCAGAATTTTAAAATGTGCTTAGGGATATTCTACTTACCAATCCGTGACTGCTTCGTCCCATAACCGAATCTCATGCTCTCGAGTGCCAGCATAATGCTCCACAAACTCATCTCCGAACACGTCTCGTGCCACACTCTCGGGTCTCATAAACCGCTCTGTTGCTTCCTTGAGACTCCTTGCTAATCTTATCCCCGGATCAGTCTTCCCACCGACATCTTGGCCTTTCCCTAGAGGTGGTAGTTTGATCTCGAGCTTCTTTTCTACCCCTCTCCAGCCCAACGCCAGAATGGCACTTAGTACGTAAAATGGATTTGCATCCGCCCCAGGAACACGGACTTCAAACCGGGTCGCGCCTGGTTTTGAGGTCGGTGGCGCGATCAATCTGATTGATGCAGCGCGATGTTCAAGACCCCATGATACGGTAACTGGGGCCCAAAAGTTCTCGACTAGACGCTTATATGAATTGACTGTAGGCGCGAGGAGTGGCATAACGTCTGGAAGACCTTCGAGAAGACCTGCTAGAAAATGTCGTCCCATGTCGGACAGATTTGCGATATCTTCGAATTCTGCTTCAGTGTCCTTCTTCTCCCGAAAAAATAAGTTCTTTCCATTTTGGTCAACTACTGAGACGTGCATATGTCCACTATTTCCTGGTAGACCTTGTCGAGGTTTGGCCATGAAGCACGGTGTGATACCATAATTTGTGGCAATTGACTTTACGACATATCTGACACCCCGTTAGACATTTCTTAGTGTTGTAGGATAATATACTGACTTGAAAAGGCCAGCTTTGTCCGCCATTTGCTGGATCTCGCCAAAGGACAACGCTGCCTCGAAAACACCAGGCCCACTCTCTGTATGCCAACCTTCTATTCCACAATTGAACTTCTCGCACGCGTCGAATATGCCATAGTAATAATCCTTGTTATGGATAGGTCTTGTTAAGCTGTACCCGAACATACCCTCGGTCAAAGATGGTAAAGAATTGACAGGATTGTCTCTGAGGTAGGTAGCTGTTGATGAGGTATTTCTCTCCGATAGAGGCACACTGGAATCAGGTGTAGGTACCTTGAATTGGAAGAATTCGTATTCAGCTGTACAAAATGAGCAATGTTTCCAAACTTTAGAGCACAGAACCTACCGCCAGCCATTGCACCAAAACCCTTCGCCTGCAGCTGCCTCAAAACTGTCTTCAGGATGCCTCTTGGACAAACGCTGAGCGGTTCCATGGAATCAGGGTCAAAGAAGCTAACCAAGAAGAATGGCACACCATTTTCCCAAGGTATCCTGCGGAAAGTGCTCAGATCCGGAACCGCAATAATGTCATGGTATCCATTCTCGGCATTGCTAATCTTAAGCTCTTTAAAATATGTCTGGTCGTGCATGTCCCATCCAAAGATAACAGAGCAAAAGCCAAATCCTTCCTTTGCAATGCCCAAAAACTTCTTCTTGGAGATCAGCTTCCCGCGCAATTGCCCGTCAACGTCAATTCCTGCAACCTTGACCTTGGTGTCATTCTCGAGTAGGGCTTGCAGAGACTCGATAGTGATTTGTTCTGCCATTGTTGATTACGCAGCTGGGGAGAATTGTTGATTAGATATAACCTCGGAGGTTGAAGAATCGACGACAGCTTCTGAATGGCAATCCCGCCTTTTCTACTTTCTTATGGCCCTACTGAGAGTCTTCACAACTTTACTGTGCCTAGCCTATAGTGAATCTCTCGATCTACTCCTGGATCATGTTCTTGTGAAGGAGAGCGAGTCCAGCTTTGAAACCAAGATCAAGACCAAGAGAGGAGGGGGGGGGGGGGTGCACGATAAGAAAGCTGGGGCTGGACTCTTCACCTACCCCTGTAAATGCCTGACGAGGCCCAATAGAGAGAGCCTGTTCCAGATATCGGCGTTGCGACGACACAACCACCTTTGTAAGTAAATGGAGCTCCAGAGCAGAATGGCGATTGGGAGCTTTTGTTCTTGCTCTTGCTCTTGCTCTTGATCATGCCCGAGCACTGCTGTCGCGGATTCTTCCTCCCTTGACGATATCGGAGCCACATTCCGATCCAGCGGGTTTCGGGGTGGAACTCCTGTCGGTAGTGGAATCGTCGAACATAGCCTGGCTGGCTTGGGTGGTAATCGCAATTGTTACGGTAGGTGGCATTGTTTCTTTGACACATCGTCGCCGAGACGTGGCTACTTGCCGTTCACATTGTCCAGTAGCATGTATCATTTATTACCTTGGAAGAATGTTTCCACCAGACTGATCTGATGACTCGGAACGCTGAGCTTATTGGGAACAGTGTACCCATAGTAAAGAGTAATGCACCCTAGATAAGAGGCCAAACAACACCGTTCTCGGCCGTCCCTCTCACACATGATTGAGTGCTTGGGCTTGGGATTTCAAATATCTTAACAGCCCGCAACTACTGTTATCCCATTGCGACTCTCACTCATCTCGTAGGAGTTACACGCTTTGCGCTTCTATATTCCCAAGTGTTTTTAGGACTCCTTGATCGCGCAGGAGCTGTTCCTACTTAAGAGCACTTCTTATCGCAAACGATCAGAGGCTCGTCTCTTTAGGAGTTCACCGCCTCTTAAGTTCGAAGCATTTGAGAGACCAAACCGTCGATTTAGGTTGTGAATTCCCCTCTCTCTGACTTCATGGTTAACTCTTTGCGGAGGTGCTAATTCGGCCTTTAACTTTCCAGACGAAATTTCAGTTGCCTACACCTACATCTTAGTCAATATTTAAGATGGCTCAAACTATCAATAGTATTGGTATGGGGAGACTGCATGGCAAAAATGCAGTGGTCACTGGAGCAGCTGGGTAGGTGAATGATCATCTCCTTAAGAATACCTTGCAGATTTATTCATGTCAAGGTTCTTGTGGCCTGCTGGTACACGAGTCATAGTTTGCATTGCTCTTACACAAGATCGTATCCCCAGGATGATGAGGAATTCTTGAAATTTAAGGACAAGTTTTCAGTCGGAGGCTTCGGGTTTCTTTCTGATTTGAGAATATTCCATCACTGACCCAAGTTCTACAGTGGAATTGGTCTTGAGACATGCATCCTCTTTGCCAAGGAAGGCGCCAATGTCCTAATGGCTGATATTTCAGAACCTGCCTTGGAGAAAGCATCCGCCAAGCTGAAGCAGCTTGTTCCTTCGGCACACAAAATTGAGGTTAAGGTAAGTCCCGAGTCAAATGTTCTAGGTACGGAACTCAAGTCCTGTAGGTCGCAGATGTCTCGAAGGAGGCTGATGTAAAGGCACTTGTTGACCATCTCGATGCCTGGGGTGGCATAGATATCATGTTCAATAATGCTGGTATCATGCATGCAGATGATGCAGATTCGATTGATACTCCTGAGAAGATCTGGGATTTGACTCACGCTATCAACGTAAAGGGTGTTTGGTATGGTTGCAAGCACGCCGTGCTCTCCCTGCGGAAGCACAAGAAGACCAAAGGCTCTATCATAAACACTGCCTCCGTTGTAGCGCTTGTTGGTTCAGCCACTCCTCAGCTTGCTTATACTGCTAGCAAGGGCGCTGTGTCGGCTATGACCAGAGAGTTGGCAATCATTCATGCTAGAGAGGGATACAGATTCAACTCTCTTTGCCCTGCACCTCTTAACACTCCATTGTTGCAAGATTGGCTCGGTGATGATAAGCCGAAGAGACTCAGACGCGAGATTCATTTCCCAACCGGACGATTTGGTGAGGCGATCGAGCAAGCACAGGCTGTTCTATTCTTGGCTAGTGATGAGTCGAGCTTCGTAAATGCTACCGTATGTTGCATAATTCCTTATATCGTAATTGCGTTGTTAATATCAGTGTAGGACTTTGTAGTTGATGGTGGTATGACCAAGGCGTACGTCACACCTGAAGGCCCTGCATTGCCAGGTCCTGCAAACAACGCTTCACTCTCAGAACAGGTAGATGCTATCCGAGGCACGGGTATCTAATGGATGATCTGAAAAGGTACCGAAACAATGTAAATCTGCTTCTTTTTGGTACTCGCCGTTTGCATTTAGTGTACTTGCGGAGTTTGGAAATGGTCATTTACACTACACCATTCAGATACTTTCCACTAGGAACGATACCAATTTTATAAAACTAAACAATCCAAAAGACTTGCAGAAATCGGTGATTCTGTTCGACAGAGCCACTACAGAGTCTCAACACTTTAATAAATTTTAATGAGCCACGAACAGCATTGGAATTCGGCTGGGAAGGAGAATTACGGCTAGCGAGCCAACTTTCCAAGCAACAACCTACCACAATCCACTCGGCCTGTATATAGAGCGTAATTTCCAATGTAGGATTTTTTTTTCTATTTTCCTATAATACTCCACTGACTCGCTTCTGGCACAAAATGGGTCTATGGCCCCTTTACACATGCGACCTTCTACCACATGAGAATCTGCCCACCGCAACAAAATGTTAGTTAGTTAATTCTATCAAATGCACATCACCTAACAGGACAATAATTCTACAGAATGCTGCAGGCTCGTTTCCTGTGTTTAATTAATAAAAAGGTGTACGAGACAAACTATACTTATTATATATATCAATAGTGTGTGTAACGCATGTGATTTTCGCTTCTTCCCATATATCCCGATAATCCTACAGCTTGCACATCCCAAAGTTTCAAAAAGGATGCCCTCGGACGGAATCGAACCGGCAACCTCGTCATTACTAGTGACGCGCTCTACCATTGAGCTACGAGGGCTAATTTGTTTGATTGGTTGAAGATGACGTATTCTAAAAGAGTTTATATTGGGCACGGTCAATATAGGACCAATGCAGGATTTTTCTGCAGGTCGTTTCGCTTCTCTTCCAAGATGTGGGGTTGACATGCAAAGTTCCGATCAGTTGGTATCAGGCACTAACGATAACCAAATCACGGTTGGAAAGATATTAAGACTAGAGAATTCTTCGAATGTTTCACATTTGCGATTCTGAATAGAATGCTTTTTCACCTCCCTGAATCCACATACTCCGATCTCCTCTCTAAATCAAAACTGCTTCAAAAGCAAATAACCTCCCAATGCCTTCCCAGAAACTCCAAGGCTATGCACACCTTTGAACTCCATACCTGTACAGAAAAAAAGCCAAAAACTTTTGAGGGAATACCCAAACCCAACCAAAACCAAAATAATATACAGCTATCGGAAAAACCCTGGCCAGTTTAACGGGAAGGTCCACTCAACTCCAGGATTGAAAGAAGATGAGCGAGAGATTTAGACACCTTTGGCCTCTGGAGAGCCTGCAGGCTTTGGTACTGCAGGCTTCGCATCATTCTTCTTCACGCCCTCCTTCGCACCGTTCTTGTTCGAGTTTTTAGCACCTTTTTTGTCGGCGGCAACCAATTGCTTGGCAAGCCTCTGAACTGGTTCACCCTTGAGGATGATAGTATCAGTACCTACAACGGTCATCGAGCCTTGAGCTTTGTTGATGGCCTCAATGTTGGGAAGTGCATTGACTGTATTGGCTGCGATAGTGCAGCTCGTTGGGAGGCCAGTGAGCTTGGCGTCGTTGGTTTTTTCCTCACGTAAGACGTCAACGGTCCTCTTGCCATCGTCCTTGACATCGGTCATGCATCGGTTGAAGATTTTTTCCAGTTGAGCAGTAGTCTTAGCATCGAGTCCTACGGCGCCGCCCTTGCCCTGAGCTTGGCCTCTGATTTTGATACGCTTGTCAACTCCCGCGACGGACGAAAGAAGATAGTCAGCCGCGATTTGCATTGCAGCATCACGCTTGTGGTTTCCACTGCTGGCCATGCCTCCTACAAGAGAAGCGCCGACTCTTAGAGCAGCTGCGGCCTGAATAGATGGCTGAACCATTGCCGCGAAAGCGAAAATTGAGACGAGAGACGAAGTAGTGAACTGCATTTTCGCTTTGATTGAGGAAATAAGGGAAGATGGAAATGTTGGTAAGTTGAAAGGTTGGAAGAGGATGCGAGAAGATTGAGTTACTAAGATGAGAAGATGTTGCTGTGATGATGAGCGAAAAATAATGGGCAGAACAAAAACTTATACACAAAATACATGGCGATGAAGGACGGATTTGCTTAGCAAAGTCTCCACGATACCACATCGCTGAGAATAGTTGAATCCTTCTCGCTGGCTTGGTCACTTGTAGGTCCTTTTGAGGCTGCTGGCTAATGGAAGCACTGCGCCGTATACCCTTGACGAGGTCTTGTGTGTTTATGGGCAGCATTGTCCCTGGCTGAGCGGATATGATTTGCACAAGCCGGGAGTGAGTGATCAAGAAGAGGTTGGGAGTTGTAAGCTTAAATTTCGAAACGCTTGTAGACTTGAGAACTCTAAATTTGGCCTGTGGCCTGTGGTGGTCAGGCCTTATCATTGGTCAGTTTCTGTGGCTGTAAGCAACGCCGCACCAGACATAGTGAAGCGAGGAGGCTGATGATTCCTTTAGGAGCATTTGAGTACTTAACCCTAACATCAATAAATAGAATCATGTGCGGCTTTAAGCCGTCCAAATGTTAGTAAGATGCTCCAAAACTCGGATAGTTGACAAGCTTGATCGTTGTGACGATCTATGGGCATTTCCAAGGCTAACATCTCTAGCAAGAGCTGCTTACCTAGTCCAACTCTTGCGCGATTTAGTAGACTAGTTCCACTATGCTTGCTTGCGACTGGATGAACCAAATTCCCATGCTCATCCCAGAGTTGGAACTATATAATAGGACATAAATTGTCATTACTAATTTTGTTTCGGGAGAGTTGTCCGGATAAGTTAACCTCTAACCCTAGAATTCTGCGAGAAACACGTCTTTGAAGGATTAACCAAGCGTTTTGCTCAAACCCTATCTTTAAATTGCCATACAACTAGTATGGACGAAACATTATCCTGCTCTACGTGCAAGTAAAGTATGCAGATCCACTGCCATTCGCTGATACTCCCAATTATTACGCGTAACATGACACACCAGAGGAATTCGTCAGTAGGCAGAGTGGTGGAGCCATCATCTGGAGGCAGCCCCTGGATGGTAGCAATACTAAATCCAACCAGATGAGAAGAGGCCCTGTGGCGTAAACTAGATTTCCACTTAAGAGTTTTGCGAGGTATGGAAAGCTGCAGTCTGTGAAGCTCCTATAGACCTTGCATTTCAAAAGTACTATGCTCGCTTTGTTCGCGGTACGTATATACATGATCGTTTCAAGATCGATCTCCTTATCGTTTCTCAGGGATTGATCCCTTTCCAAACACTAAGCCCCACTAAGATCTAGTCAAGTGG
Source organism: Chalara sp. BL73 (assembly GCA_918026815.1). Taxonomy (NCBI): domain Eukaryota; kingdom Fungi; phylum Ascomycota; class Leotiomycetes; order Helotiales; genus Chalara; species Chalara sp. BL73. The sequence goes on from CAKJVC010000182.1 coordinate 111,128, forward strand.
GATGCCCTCGTACTCAGCAAATCCGAGAGAAAGATTCATGTTTTCTATGCAAAAAAGTTAGTTTTTGGTGAAATAACAAAATTAAACCCCAGGTAAACTTACGCAAACACTGTGTAGCTGCTCCCTTCAATAGATTATCAATCGTCACGCAAACAACAACTCTCTTTCCCGAACTATGCACACCAAAACCGCCTATCTCGACACCATGTTTACCGCTGATTGCCTTCACACTCGGTGGCTCGCCCGAGACTTTGACTAGTTTCTCGCCGGCATATCGCTCTTGATACAGCTGCCTAATATCCCGGCTGCTCATGGCCTTGCCGAGAGGAATAGATATGGAATGGTGGATGCCTTGGAACCAAGCAGCAACGTGTGGAATGAATGCAACTTCTAATCCAAGCTGATTGCTGATCTCCCGCTCATGAATATGATCTGTTAAGCTATATGGAATGATCTGGTCTTTCAGATTTTCGACATCATTCTTAGGGCTTGGCTTGGTACCAGCTCCTGAATAACCAGACACACCAAAAACCGTGGGGGAACCAGCAATGAAAGGCACCAATGGGGCAATACCGAGCTGTGCCGCAGTTGCATAACAGCCTGGATTAGAAATGCGAGTTGCCTTTGCGATATCAGAGCGGTTGACGAGCTCAGGTAATCCATATGTCCACCTCTTGTCAAATCGATAGTCTGCAGAGAGATCCACAATCACACTGTTCTGATGTCCTTTCCCTTCTTCAACAGCATCGACGAAAGGTTTGCAAACTCCGTTAGGAAGCGCCATAACCCAACAGTCTATTTCGCCATTTTCCTCCATGCGGCGCACATCTTCAGGGGATAAGTTCTCGTAGGTGATGTCTCGCTTTTCGTAACCTTTCAGTCTTTGGCCAGCAAGCTCACGTGAGGAGACATGGCGAAGATCCATGTTAGGATGTGCATTCAAGAGGCTAATGAGTGCCTGTCCCGTATAACCGCGGGCGCCTATAAGGGCAACTTTGGCAGGTTGCGTATTTGATGAGTTGTGCTTGCCGAAAGGTGGGTTAGGATTGGTAGTAGTGGCATAGCCCCGTGATGAAGAGACAAGTGCTCGAAATTTTGTCGAAATGGTTTTTCTCGATGCTGGCCTACGTACAGTCGTCGAGAAGGTCCGCACTTGCTGCTGAGCGACTCTGTTCTTAACTGAGGCACTCATTCCGGAAGCTGCACGTGCGGCCCGTTGGAGACGTGCCTCCAAGTTCGAGTCACCAAGCATAGATCGACCATGCTTGTTGAATTCGGTCATCAGGTCCTTTACCTCATCGCCATTTTCAATCCCATACCAGAACATAACTTCCCCATCCTTGGATAGACTTCCTTCGGATTTATCAAAAAACCAAGTCAAATTCTCGTCGTCCTCCTTGACGGTCCACACTAGCTTTGGGTGGTCTTTCTTGATCGCGGCAAAGACATTGTCTGCAACATTCGTCAACCATCCCGCCTTAGTTATCGTGAACGTAGCTAGATTAGCAAGTGACGTCGCAGAGCTAGGTGGCAGCACGATTGCGAGAGCGTCCATTGGCTCATCAAAATATGCTTTGAATTCCTGGGACTTTAAGCCATCAACATATCGATCCACTGTGGCTTTGGCATCAAGGCCTTCTCGGTCTCTAACTAGCACCTCTTTGAGCTTCTGTAGATCCTCAAATCCAGATACAGAGGTGACTGTCTCTAGCTTGTTCCCTCGTCGGATCAGTGTTCCAGCTCCAGTATCGGTGAATAATTCCTTCTGTAGATCGGCAGGGTGGATAATGGCGACGCTGGAAGTTCTGGGGAGTCCTTCCAGAAGTTCTTTGATCTCCTTGATCTTTAATCTTGTACCATATCGGCACCACCACTGTGACATCAAATGATCATATTCCTCATCCAAGTTGATAGCTGAGATCTTTTCATTTGTATCAGCATTGAAAAGACCTCCCTTTTCTGACAAGTAAACAATTTTCAATGGCTGAAGCGAGCGAGCAAGCTCACCGGCAGCAACGTCTGCATTCACATTCAAAACTTGTCCTTCTGGAGTTTCTGCCATTGAAGTCAGGATTGGGAGGCAGCCTGCAGTGATTGCCGCTTCAATTGGCCCTTTGTTCACCTTGTTGATCCTACCTACCAAATCATATTTCTCCTTATCAAGGTAATCGGCTCCAAAAACTCCAGACGTGATCGGTCGTGCCCGGACTCCCATTTCTTCCAACTTCTCGACCAATTTCAGGTTCTCCTCTAAAAACAATTTCCGTGCTACAGCCAGTGTTTTCCCATCCGTGACCCGAATACCCTCCTCAAACTGAGGTTCTACTCCTGCTTCCTCCAACAACTTATTTAATTGAGGCCCAGCGCCATGTACAACAACAGGGAATAGTCCAACATGATTTAGGAACGCCAGAGCTGATGTAAGGGACTCAAGGTGCTCCGTGATAATCGCTCCTCCAACTTTTATGACGGCAAATTGCTGTGAAGATACAGAGCTGAAGTGAGACAGATATTGCTGAACCTCACGCTTGGATCCAATGTTGCTCAGGAGCTGTACGACTGTCGACCTTGTAGAGAAGCTATCTGAAGCTGGAGAAGCATATTCTCGTCTCGAAGTAAGAGTCACCACCGCTGCAGCCCTAGGCAGTGAGCGAACCCTGGGTATAGGAAGCCTTCTGGTTGCTGTACCTCCGCTTCTGACAACAGCGCCGGCACTAGCTCGTATGCACAACATGACGAGTTATTGGAGTGGAGTGGTCTATGTAAGTTGAGCCGTTTCCTACTACACCATACAAGAGTTTTGCGGTCCGAGCTGGAAATCTAAGTTGTTTTATAGCATGGACTCGAGTCGAAGAGTAATGGTATTCGTATGTCTAGCAGACGCAGAGGCTCGAAACTACAATTGAAGGGGAGCAAATCAGTATTGTGTTACTCAGGTTGCGAGGGGTGATAGCCATGAAGAACGAGGGCAAAGGAGAAGATGCTAACTCTAGGGGTTCAATGGACTGTAATGGGCTGAATTGAGACTAAGTCAATCATGGAAGCAGTGCGAGTCTGCAATCCCAGAATTCGTGAAGTCCGTACAATGACACAAGACATACAATGCTTTTGTGGGCGTGCGATTTCAAGTTGTTTATGAGGTCCTCCGATTCTCGCAATATTTGGTAGATCCCTGACAACAACTTTTCCCCGCCATGCAACCCAGAAAAAAAAACCCTCAGCAAAAAAAAAAAGGCGATTCAAGTCTCCCACTTGTAACTCTTGCCCATGCTCTAGGCAAAAATTAAAAAATTAATCCTTCTTGTTCATTACCTGTATCTGCTCAGCCGAGATGGCGGTCTAATTGCATTGTTTTTGCAAATGCATATTTCATAAAATTGTGGAGGAGTGAATACTCACTATAATGAGCATTCACTTAACTGTATCAAGCAAGCAAGGCGCATACAATATCATCGGGATATATCAGACCTTTTCTTCACATATTAACGGAAAAGGAATATTCAACTACTGTTCATCTGGCGTCCTTCCCTAACGCATACCGCATGATGCACGTCCATACTTAACTCACCTTGTTCTTTTATCCCTCGTCACGCCCTGTATTATGTAAAGTAGCAGATAGCAGAAGTCAGGTCATTCAATTAGCTCCATCAATCCTACATAATACAGACCTCATTGATTTGATGCGTGCACCTGCCACTGCAGTGTTTATTGGAGACAGATGGTGGACTAAGCCTCCCATCAACAATACGTGACGCCTTCGAGAATGAAAACAACGCAAAATTCAAATTGACAACGCCTGACGCTAATCCTCCGTTGATCCAGCTTGCTCGTGGCCAGCGAGTTCATGCTGATGCAAACCAGACTCGAAAGTCAGCGCTCCCATAACATGTGTCAAAGTCCCTGTTCATCAAAATCCCTTGCCCAACCTGTTCTCATGACACATCTATCGCGTAGCCACAACTAGAGCTTTATCAGCGACTGTCAAGAATGGATGCACCATGATGCTTACCAGCCGGAACAATAATGACGATGAGCAAGATAATTATTCCTGCAATCAAGCACATTCTCATCTTCATGTCTAAAAGTTGTTAGCTTTAGTCAGGAATATGGAATGTTCCAACTGACCTTTCCACCACATCTGCTTGCGAACTCTATTGGCACCTCGTCGGAAACCTTGAGCCGAAACCGCGAGATTGTCGGTTTTGTCTTGGAGAGAATCTAAACGTTCACCACGTTGTGATACTTTATTTATGTTTTCGCGCATTACGCCAACAGTATCATCAATTTGCTACAAATACCATGATTAGCAAGGAATTGATATAAAGCGAAAAGAACTGATATCGGAATCTTGCAAGGGATTGTAGAATCACTGGGCCACGAGCTCAGGTAGAGACTATCTACGCGCATCATGATCGGTGCTCAATAAGCAGGCGGCTATTGAATAACATGACTTGAAGCTTCGACAGAGCATCGTGGAGATCTGGGTCCGAGCTGGGCTTGATGAAGCTGAAACCGTTGCGCGGCAATTCTCAGTCAAAGAGTTCCGTCACATCGATTTCAATATCCATCGAGATGCTCGTTATATTTGATCTGGATTTGCGAAATGACAGATTCACATCTGCCGCTTCTTTGTAGAGCGACTCCGGGTTGCCCGTAAGTGATAAAATAGCGCTTCGAACCACCAGACCAGCTCTAGAGTTCTGTTTCATGAATCAACGAAGAGTAACTTACAGCTTGTAGCGCCGCTGTTCTCTGATTGCCTGGCTGTGCTCCTGCACCGCCTGGAGCAGCACCTCCAGCTGGCAGATATGGATCATATGGTTCTTGACGACCGTCAGCCATTGTGAAGATATGGAGATGCTAGAAAGGCTGCGTGGAGATGCGCGTAAGGGTATCGATGTCGCCGATGGGTCTGGATGCGAGAACCTTGATGTTGCGAATGGTTTCCTGAGATGTTGTGTTGGTATGCTATGGGATGGGGTTTGGTATGAAGGTTGAGTTGTTGATCGTGGCAGACGAAACAGCAGAACGACCACCTAAGCCAAGGATATGTCGGAGGCCAGGGTTTCGGAAAGACGGCTGTGATTGGTGGCCAAGCTACTATGGAGAATGGTGAGACTCAATTTTAGATTCTCTGTTAGATCACAATCAACAATGAAATTTCACGATACTGTACAACAATTGAGGCGTGTATGTACAGAAGAATAGGTTGTATGAGTATTTGAACAAACATTTACAGATAGTTCTCTTTGTTTGTATTACGCACAGTCGCCTCCCAGCCTCCTCTTGGATGGCTTACACGTGACTCGGAAACGTGGATTGCCTCTGATGCTTCGTACTCATCAGGGTAAAGTGGCAACTCATAGATGGCGGAGTAGGGCACGTCAGCAGAAGCCGAGGATACGGTGATGTGCGAGCCATCCAGACAAGAACAGGGTGCCCAAGGTTCAAGATTTGCTGTCATTTTACTACCTCTGCAGAAATTCTGCACACAAAGTCGTGAATTATCCTTCAACGAGCTAGATCACCATTGGCTTGGCAATTATGTTTTGCTGAATAACAAACTGCAAATGCAGGTATAGAGTCTCTGGTTAGAAGTTTAAGATCCAGTGCAGGTCATTTTATTTATATTTGGCTTCAGGCTAGGAAGATAACTTGTTTCGAGTAATCTATGATATGGCTAGCAGTTAAAGGCTATTATACAGTACACTGCTAGAAAACTTGGAACACTGGACGCGACTGGACAGGGTTGCCCTACTACTCACTGTAAGCAATATTTGTGAGGTACCACACTACTGTGGTTTCTTTGGGTGTAGCGCATTCACAACGAGGCAAGTTATGATTCTACGTCATATCCCTTTAATTAGAGCTAGCTTAACGGCATTACATGGACCATCAGGCTTAATCTAGAGACAGAACTCTTGTCTCGCGATCGTGTAATACCTACAATTATCACCTGTTACTCTGATGCCTTCCTTAAAGCCGAAATGGGCTAACGTGAAAACAGAATACCAGTCTTTGGCTCATCCATTGAGAGGAATTGCACATTTCTGTCGAAACAGGATTTTATTAAACTGCACCTTGCGTATTCAGCATTCGGCTACTCTTCTACCTTCAAATGGAGAGATGTTGCCTAGGATGTTGCCCATCTCTTTGCTCCAATGGAATTCTGAATCCTTGGGACCTGGTGGATTATCATCCAGTCTTGCCCGCTTGGATGCAGTGATGATCCCAGGTTGCTTCTCTGAATCTTTCACAGGTTTCTGTTGAGATACCGAATTGGGCTCAGTCTGAAGGTTAGGCTCTTTGCCCTTCTTTAGAAGATCATGTCCCGGACTCGCTGGTTCTCATTCAGATGTGCTGGCCCCCGAAATAGGGCGTCTGGATCCTTCTCTCGTAGTGTGAACAGCTATATCCGAGTAGTTGTCAACTTCTCTTCGAGGCACTTGTTTTCTTTTCTACACCTTGATGATTCAGATTTGTATTTGTCACGGCTCTGGTTACAAAGGTGACTAGTCACTCCAGACTCCTCTGGTTTTCTTTCAAGATAGGTGACTTCTTGTCCACGTCTTGCTGATTCGCACCTTGCCGTCTCGCGACTCTGGTCGCTGACTCGAAGTGTTTTCTTCACTTGTATCAACCCTCCTTTTAGTTGAGACGATTCACCTTCAGAGATTTTACAGCTGTCATCACCTGCTTACAGTTTTCCTTTGAGTTGAATGGAACCTTACCTTTCTCGGGATGTTTCGGCCGTAACTGGCTCAAAGCCCTGCCCACTCAGCCGGATTCCTCCCTTGAGTTGAATTGATTCATCTTTTTGCTGGAATGCTTCCGTTCCAAATTTCTGCCAACTCTCTCCACTCAACCATAGCCTTTCCTGGACTCTCTTCAAATGCTTGTAAAGAGCAAGTGCTTTTGCTCTTTCGTCATTGAACTTTGGAGAACTGCTGTTAAGTTCTGTCTTCAAATGAAAAATCTTGTTCGTGTCAGAAGATAGAGAAGAGCGATCATTCTCCCCTCGTTTCCTCTACTGCTCTCGAAGTTCCTGCTTATCAGTCCTCAGTCGGTCAAAGTCGTGCTGAGTGATTGCTGCTTGGCCCGCGTTTATCCAATATTGAGCGTCATTCCATACCCCTCCAAAGAGTTTCTGATGGTTGGTATGTCTATGTCCACAAACTTTGTGATTTCGGGCATGATATTGTTGTACTTATCCAGGAGTGTCATCCTCCTACGGTATTTAGACTCCAGCTTCGTCATGGTTTCATTCCGAGAATTGTTCTCTCCAGTCACGTTGTTTATTTAGTAGCAACCTTAAGAGCATCCTGCACTGTTGTGGTGGAACCACAAGAATTAGCTTCCATAATCGTAGAATTGGCTTAGTTAGTTGCGTCCATGAAACCTTGCTGGGATGTTATGATAGTCTTCTCATGTTAGGTTTTCAAAGATGCTACCTGATCGCTCCCACTTGCTGTGTCCTGGTAGATAATTAAACTCATCGCTTCTCCAAAGCCTCTTTGGCCTGTGCAAGCTTAGGATAAAGTGTCTGCACTATCTTTAAATGCCGTGACCACTGGGGCCCGAGCAACGCAGTTTTTCCATTGCTATGAACCCGATCTCGGTCTTGGATAGCACGAGTGGCACCTTCACAGAGCTCCTTCAACTGTGCCGAGAAACTATAAAACTCTTAGGCCACAGTGAATACGCGAGCAGCTTCTTCACGTAGCAGCACAACCTCCGCATGGGCAGTCCGTATGTCTGCATTGAGTTTGGAAAACTCATCCAATTCCAAGAACAGATTACGCACTATAAATTTACCCGCCTTGCAGAGCTTGTTGATGTAGGAGTGATCCTCATTTTCGACAGATCTAGTTCAGACCAAATATCTTCTATGATCATTAATAAACAGCCAATGTTGGCCTTTAAAGCCTGGACTTGTTCTTGTTCTGTTTGCATGGTGAGATGTGATGGAGAGAAACGGTCGAAGAAGGGAGACTCCAGCAGGATATTATAGAGGAGGCACATCACGAGCAATAGTATTCCAACAAAAGCATCTTCCCCAAGACCGTAGCGAGTGGACATCGATCCTTCTCGGAGCAGTCAGCTCACCAGATCCCAATGGGAGACAACTTGATGGACTTGGGGGAGGAATATCGAGCTTGTCAAAGATATGCATCGTTGGGCTATCATCGCATCCTGAAGCAGATGTCGACTACACATTCGCGGCAATTGGAGTCAAAGACTCGAAGGTGGGCTATTCAAGCAATTTCGGAAACATGACGAGCGCGACTGGGAATTTTGCAGTCGACGACGGAATAGTCGATGCTTCAGAAGATGGCGAGGTTACAGTAGTAACTCACAATACAAATACTAGAAGGTAATTCATACTACATTTTCAATCCTTGATGGCGAGGCACTAGCATAAGGCTCCTTTGCTATCGATGGAGTTTCTGGAACTGCTGCTAGAACCAAACTTGCGTTTCTCAATCCTGCGTTAGTAATTTGATGCTGTAGAAGATGGCAATGTTGACCATTTGTAGTGGATCAAAAACCAGAAAACTTTTACTCACAGGAAATACAACAGACATCTTCCACGGGGCCAAGGCAACATGCATAGATGCTGGCAATCCTTGTGTGTTTATTAATGCAAAGGATGTCCGGATTGATAGCACAATCCCCCCAAAAATCACGGAACCAGATTCAGCTCTTCTCTCAAAGCTGGATTTGATACGTCTTAAGGCTTCGGTGGCCATGGGAACAAGTAAGGACGAAGCTTCCACGCCTGACTCTATCCCAAAGATCGCCATGTTGTCGAAGACGAAGCAGCATTTCTTGCTCTCTGGGGAAACAATCGATGTGAATACTGTAGATCTCCTGGTCCGAGCATTGTCGGTAGGCCAGCGTCATCGAGCAGTGCCCATAGCCGTCGCCATGGCTGCTGTGGCTGCTGCCAATAATGAGGGCTCAATCGTACATAATAGTATCACGACTGAGCGTGTGGACCCAGATAGCACCACTATAGGTCACCTAGGTGGCAAAATCCTGATTGGCGCAAAATTTGACACGCCACTGTCTTTCGCACTGCCAGGCGGCTTTTAAAGGTGTTGTTTATTTTCGTGGCAAGTGAACTCTTTAGAGTGGAATCACGCAAAAGTATGATTCGCAATCAAAGAGACAAGCTATACCCCCTCCAGATAGAGCAAGAACCAGGAAAGCAACCAAGCAAGTCGCATGTGTCTGATCGAGTGTTTACATTGCTGACGAACCAAAAGAACCATTATGTGATATTAAGTTAGGACTAACACAAGATTGCGAATTTGATTTCAGTGAGACAAATGGCACATAATATCTACGTATTCCCACCCCCCAACCTGTAAGGGGCTATCATCAGGTATCCTCGGCAGCAGGGAGTTCATATGGTAGTGCCCCTAAATTTCTCCGCTAGCTAATTCAAAACTAAGGCTGGCTTCTACCAGGTGCATTGCCTTCAGCGAGATTATCAGTACTTGTTCCCTTCTGCATCTCCTCCCTCCAGGTTTGCCTCTCTTCCTTAGCTACCCCTGGACCTTGGTAAACACTATCGTGAAGACCTGTTGCCCAGCTGGCCCCTTCCTTAGCCGCTAGAGTGGATGGGACACGTTGGTTCTTGGTAAATCTTCGGCGATACCATTTTCTAGGTCTAGATCAGCAAGCATCCTGTGAGTTGCATTGGGAATTTACCCATAAGATAGGAGATAATACAACCTGAAGCTTAGGAACGCGAATCTGTCATTTTCAAGATCTTCAGGATAATCAGCCCCAAGGTCGACGGCTGCGGCCAAACCAGAGATCATAGCAACTTCATGCGCGTTGACTAGTGTCCAAGATGAAGCAAACCGAACGTGATCCTTGGCTTGCAAGAACATCATCCACGGAACAACGAAAATATAGTGTGTATAGTTGTGACAGACCTGATGCCACCAGTCTTGCCGAATGATCTTATCTTTCCGGATTTCGCTATCTGTCCAGAGCTTTCGGTCGCGACCTTTGTTCAGGTAGATCGTCTGGAAAACATGCTGCTCAAATGGCACGTTCTCAGGGAACTGACCTTGGTAGTTCGTAGTATCGAAGCTCATCTCTAACTTCGTCATGTCCTTCTCATACATCTTGATGTAATACATAGGACGGAAACCGTTGGTGGCAAAGTTCAAGCGAGACTGCTGGTCCACGCCATTGATCTTTCCCACAGCCAGGTCTTCTCGGTAAAAGTTCTCATAATGGTTCTTCATATAGTCTGGATCGTTGTGGGTGATTGTTATGTCATCGCTGAACTTGGCACCTCCCAAAACTATGTTTTCCTTCCAGCTGGCTGTATCGCCAAGAAGCTGCTTTGCACTATCAGCAAGCGTACACATGATAAGCTCGTCGTAATGCTCTTCTTTAATAGTTGCATTAGCATCACTACCATTTGGATTATGTCCATCTGAAGTAAGTGTACAAGATTTAAGTCTAACGACAATGCCGCGCTTATTCCGCTGCACAACTTCTGTTAGCTCTGTAGAAAGACGAACTTTAACACCACGAGAGATTAAATCGCCTTTCCAAGTGGCGTAGAATTTTGAGAAGTTTGGGAAAACAACCATCGGTGGATGGTTGTTGATCACTGTGTCTGGTTTTAGATTGTACCATATTCTATTACTTATTAGTGGAAAGCCTGTTGATAACTACGCTTTCTTACCCGTAAGTAGGCGAGGTACAAAGCCTTTCGAACATGATGGTCGGTGTTTCAGGGGTCTCATTGCCTGTTCCCAGGAAGAGCGCTGTCATTGGAAGAGCAATTGCATCGGTAAACTCCTGAGAGAAGAGGAATAGTTTGAAGACCAGACGTAGAGGTAGGAGAGCGAATAAAACCTCAAACCAGCGCAAAATTTTTAGTACTGTGACAAGTCTTTTCACTTCATTCGCATGGTACAATAAAAGCTGGGTAGGGAAGACATTGGTCCAGAAAGTCTTGTCCTTGCCAAATGACACTTGAAGCTTGACTGGATCGGCGTGGAAGCCTTGTCGAGCGAACATGGTTAAGGTGTGATGGAATATATATGAGCCACCCTGAACGCCTTGGTTAAACCAGGAGGCGCCATACTTTTCCTTCTCGATGGGTATTGAAAACGCCTGGCCGCCGCAATAGTCTACAGCATCAATGAGCGTTACGTCGAATTTGTCACGGTGCTGTGACAAATGATATGCAGCAGACATGCTATCGAGATGGTTAGCTAGAGCTGATCTCATCATAAAGTAAACTTGCCCAGCAGCACCAGCTCCGACGATGATCACGCGCTTGCGCCTATAGTTAGATGTGTACTCGTTTGTAGTCATATCGTTCCTTTAAAGTAGATGAGAGGAGTTTCGAGGCCTAGATCAATGCACTATAGCATCCCAGGAGAGAAAACCGCATAAGACATGTCACTCTCTGGAACGTGAAAGAGACCCAGTCTAATACATTTTGTGGTAGTTGACTACACGTGATGACGGCTTGACTTACCTGATATATATACGTCATTGACTTTGGGACATTTATCGTGAGCTAGCCACTATCGAGCTTGCATGAACAATCAATGGCGAGCCTCCTACGGCCCAGCAATCCTTTTCGCAATTGATAGAACAGTTTCTAGATCGTGTAAAGGGCAGCCAATTCTGGTAAATTAGATCCCAAGATTTCATCTCCCAAGTTCGCCAAGCTTCACGAGAGCCGCAAAGAATCATGCCCCAAAGCTTTTCTGGCCGAAAGGAAGAAAAGACTAGAAAATGAAAAGATACGTATTTAATTGAAGCAAAATGGCTTTGAAACTTTTGAACCCCTGAAATCCCACTCAACCCTTTTGAAACTCCTTTCCCTATCCTACCTCTCCTGGTGTGAAATTTTACCTTGCGTTTCGAAAGGTTGTCGCATATCCTACATCCGATGTTGCTGCTCATCAGCTCCTTCCTTTCCTTCTTAGCTTGCTCTCGTGCACAAGGTGTTCTTGCAGGTCATGCCTTGATAGAATCCAACCTCCCTCGACTCCCTTTCCAGCTCTTCAAGTCAATGCAGCCAACTACTCATCAACCTCCCTTGCAGCCCTTGCGTTAGCGTTCAACGAATCTTTCCTCGACTTCGCCCTCTGGCCTGTAGCTTGAATCTGCATATTCGCTCACTGAGCTTGCTCCACCGTCCTTATCGCTTCATCCGCTTTTTCCAACCCCCTTCTTCCAAAATTAGCCTTGTTTCTCTGCTCGGTTCCCTGAAAGTTCTTTCGCGCACTAGCCTCATGCGCCTTCTTCAGCTGCTCGATCTGCTTCAGCGTGTTTCGCGCCGCCGCCTCCTGCTGGCTAAGCTGTGCGTTGGCCTGGCTGGCGCGCCCGCTCCATGTCGTCCGAGGGTTAAAGATCTTGCCATTTTTGAAGTCCGGTGATGGGTAGGTCTTCCCAGCCGCATAATTTATATCGTCGAGTTTCCGTACAGAGTTTTTGATCTGGTGTGACCCGAATTGGGGCGTATCAGCATCGAGATGGTGGTGGAGGAAATTTGAGTCTATTGATGCAGGATTATGTTGTTTGGGGATGACCAGTGCGGATGTGTACTGGAGAAGTACTAGACTGGCCAAGGTTACAGCGCTGGTTGCGATCTTCATTGTGAATTTATGGTTGAGGGCTTCGTGTTAGATATCTCAACAATGTGTTTTATGACAGAGAAGTTGTTGACCTAGGAAGGAATAAATATACTTATAGATGACTGGAAAACAGCACTTGGTGTTTCTGAAACAAGAACACAAGCTTTAGGAGCTCATATGGATTGAACAAAGCCCCTTGGGATATTGACAGGATTTAAGGTTACTTTTGGCATCCGAGACCCTTTGTCCTTCCCGAACGAGGATTTCAATCACCCTTGAAATCTGTAGGAACCAAGAGGGATCCAACAGCCCCGCTACAGCCGCGGGGTAGGATTTAGCATTGCCAGATAGTTGTATAAGAAAAGTGTTCGGGGTCTGCGGATGAGGGGCGTACGAGGGAGGATCACTCAGCCACACTTCAAATCGAGACACAGCCAAGATATATACGCAGCTGGGAAATACCGCATTGAACATTCTTATCCTGATATCTCTTGATTTATTCATCAATGGAATGAAAAATCGCAAGACATACCCAGAAAAGGTTAGCGAAGATGTGTTTTCTATTAGGACATACCGTGAGATCATGTGTTTTGGCAGCTCAGCTCACTTTGATGGGCAAATGCAGACCCCAAAGTGCGTTCGCCCCGGTCTGTATGATATTGGCTCGATAATGAAAACAGCAGGATAGCTGGAAGGTCACTTGACCAGTTTTTGAAGGGGCTTGTCCCTGCGACTAAAAACCAAAAGCATTCCGAATTCCACTCTGCCATATATCTCTGTATTAAATATTGTATTAAGTATATTCCCTTCTGTCCGTGGGATCTAAAGCGTAAATTCGCTCCCTTATCCAATTTAAAGCCCTGAGCCAACGCCATCGTTATCAAGGTCAATCGAAATGCCTAAATCATGAGGACCGCACCCCCAAGTGCGACCATCAGCCCCGCAGCATGGTACCCTGTCTCCCTAGCGATCGCCGCGGCATGACCTTGGCTGCTACTTGTTCTATGGGAAGTGGTTGTTGCCTGAGCATTTGCGCTGGTCGCTCCAGAGCCACCAGAACTAGACGCAGTTGGAACGGTAGTGGTCACAGGGCAATTTACTGTGCATGGAATTGCACTGGTGAATGGGAGATTGTTGACCTGGCTTGCGGATGCGAAAACTGGGGCTTGAGATGGAATGTCTGGGTTTGGCTGAGCGTCTGGTCCTTGCGGGTTGAGGACATTGTCAATAACGTGAATGACACCATTGGCAATCAAGATATCAGATGTGAGCAGCTGTGCAGAGTTGATATATTTGTTGTTTCCGGACTGCAGGACGGTAATTTTTTCTCCTTGTACAGTGAGAAATTTTGTGGCATTAGTCAAACCAGTTGAGTAGATGAGCTGTGGGATTACATGGTAATCGAGTATAGTAGCAAGCTCATCTGAAGTTATATTGGATATGGCAGGTCCAAGTGCAGTGAACGCTTCGTTTCTCGGGACCAAAAGGGTCAGATTTGGTGTATTGGTATAACTTGTCATTTTTCCGGCCGCATATACAGCTCCTTGGAAAGAGGTGAAGTTAAAGGAGTCGGTGGTATCTTGTAGATCGGCCTAAATGAATAGAAGTTAGTACTGAAAGATAGATGATCCCAACGATCCTGCAAGGGCAGATAGGATAACTGCCTTGGAAGCGGATATGATCGCTCGAGCTTTGATAAAAGAAACATATTTGAAAGGAAAACTTACTGGCGGAATCAAAAGGGAGTCAATAACCTGAACAACACCTCCTGTAAACTCGAGATCCTATGTGCTATGTTAGCTGGCGGATCGCAATATCTTGGTACCATCCAAATAGAAAAGTTGTCTAGTTCCACTTTTCAATGCGCTGCGCTTATCTCGTACCTTTTCAACAACTGTGCTCCTGCTCCCTTGGCCACTAACAAGAACAACCACATCTTCGGACTGCTTCACATTCTGTACCCTTTGTCCGCCAGTGACGTTCGTGAATGCTTTATCTGTCATCAGAGTTGGGATGAAAACTGGTGTGCCAGGAATCAACTGCGCCGCGAGGCGTTGGCCTTGGAGGATATGATACTGGAGAACATTTGTAATGGTTTTCTCGTCATTGCTCTCAAAAGCTTCCTTGAGAGAGGAATAAGGGATTTTGTTAAAGGCGTCATTCGAAGGAGCGAGAATCTTTATGAGTGTCAATATACTTGCCAGAAAAGTAGAAGGATTATTGATGAAGGATAAGGCGTAATGAAAGTTAAATAACTTACAGTGACACCTTGTGTAGACGGAAGTTGTAGCAAGATGCTAGGGTATTTCTATATGTGGTCAGCGCAGAATTTTGACCTGGGAAAGCCTTGAATCGTCACTTTAGGCGAGACCTCATACTTGAATTAATCCATAGAAATTTGTCAGGTTTTTCTCTCCAGCCAAAAGACTTCCCAAATCCTGCAATGTGCCCGTTTGCGCTCTCACGCTCACGACCAACGAACATACTGCCGCCACAGCAATGCTGCTCCAACACCGCATTTTGTTCTAGAGAAAGTCCGGTCTCACGTCGTGTCCGATGAAAAATCCAGGCAGGAGAATAACTAGAGACAATTGACATGTAGCGACAGTGGCGAGGCCTGAGCCGGCAAAACAACACAACAAGACCAGCTCACCAGCCGCAAACACAAAGTTTCAGGTGAAGTAGCTCGAGCTGAGCAGCAACGGGATAGGGCCATATTGCTATCACTATCGAAAAGTTTCCTTGGGCTACTGTAGCGGATCATAGGCGCGCAACCAAGACAAGTGGAGCTAAACTATTCTCAAAGGGAAGAGCCTATGAATAATTGTGGAATTTGACGATTTTGGCGGGAACCCAAAGGAGGGGCCTAACACAGAAACCAGGGGGTTTGGTGGTTTGAGTGTTGTGCTCTGAAGTCTTGGGGCTGTGTGGCTTGAAAGGGGATCGACACTTATGATACGAACAGCGACTAGGAATATGTGGCGGAATCTTGGTTTTCGAGAGACGGGAATAGGAGATTTGCTGCTGCGCTTTTAATACAATCCATACCTAATGATGGACGAAGTGAGGAAAGGATTCATTTACATATTTTGACTACTTGTTCTCATTGGGCTCTGAGTTCAAGAGTCATGGAGATATCAAACTTCCATAGCTCTATTGTTCAGTGAAGCATTTGCGAGGAAACCATTCATTACTTTGAAGAATTCGAGATTCGTAATGCAGCCTCAAATGTTCCGCAGCACTGGAACAGCCGCGTGTCTGCAAGCAGGTAACTATCCGTCCCTCGCGTGGGACGAACATGGTGGAAAGCGTCATGACGAAAATGTTGCACACTGTTGTGAGACTTTTTCGAGTTCAAAGTTGAACATAGGAATGGAATGTGCTGTACTTTGTAAACCTGACAAAATCATGGGCTTATCTTAGATACCCCGCTGTGTCTAACCCGACCTACTCTTGCGTACCCTCTTCGTCTCTTCTGCTGGTAAGCGATGCTCTTCTTGATACTTGATACACAACATCAAAATACCTTATCTTGTCGAAACAACCCCAAAAACCTATGGCTGAATTCACATTGGAGACAATAGAATATTCCGAAAGATAAGACATTCACTAACAGCCAGCCTTACATGGGAACGAAATGCAAGCAATAAGCGGCGACACGTGAGCAATAAACCATGATCCAAAACAGCGGTTCATCCATTCTTAACATGTATCTCGTGGCTATATCAACCAGAACTCTGCATACATTATGCACAATCTATCGATAAAATGCCTCCGCCGCCTTTCCGCTCCTCCCAGAATGTCGCTTGGAAATATGCACCTAAATGCACCTCACCCAAGATCCTCTTCGTATTTAACCCTGTTCCGGAACCCCAGCACGCGTCTGCATCAATTGCAACTGGGCACGGAGATCCATCGCAACCATGCCCAAAGCAAGTGATCTACGCAGGGTATGCAAAAATCATCCCCATGCTAGATTAAACTAGGGCGACTCCTAGATTAGAAGATCTTTGATCGAGGCGACAGAATGGCCAGGACAAGGTCGGACCTCACGTCCATGGGTTTCCAGGCGATTACACAATAACACAAAACATCGATCACCCGTGCTCGAACCAGCCTTCTTTGAAATATCCCGGCAATATTTCCCCTTCCGTCTTGTATGTCTCTGGTGTATTTCAACATTCAGCCCATTTTTCCCGAACAGGTAATCCAGACATGACCAAGGCTAGTTGAAACAAAAGCAAAGGAAGCAAAACTATCAAACTCCCCCAACCAAGAAAGCAGGGAAACGAGGAAAAACAAGAAACACGCCATAAGTACATGACAATCGTGACACATACCTGCTGCAGCCTGCACCCTGAAAAGCTTCGTGCCGCCTCCTTATCTATTCCTGTCAGACAGAACCAGTTTTCTCACCGACAACAGAAATCCTTATCAAAAGGGCTCTCAAACAAACGTCTCACAAACCAATCCTCTATCTCAAACCGACCAAGAACCAGTGCATTGGGTCCATCGATTTTTTTTTTTTAAAACTTCCCGTAAGCACGGCCATCAAAAACGCCGCATCCACTACCCGCCACGTGTAAGGCCGCCATCGAGTTCTAAACCCCATCGCCAACTAAGCGGTCAAGCAGAGACCAGTGTCTGTGGAAATACGCGAGCTTGCCGTATTACGAAGCTGAAAGGTTGGCACGCCTGCAGGTGAAAGGTTCCGTGGCTGAGAGCCGGGACACCTTAAGGTGTTGGATATTGCATTTCTCGGGACATCCGCACATTCGGAAGGACGAACCTTGGTGTTGGGTTCTTGGAAGTCTAGGCTCTGGTGAGGGATGGGTATGATAGGCATTACGTGATGTGGAGAAGAGAGGTTGGGAATATGAGGTAAGATGATATGTGAATTACGAATTTGATATATGCCTCGCGGTAGACGTGATGAAGTAAATGCAGAAGAAGTTGGCTGCTGACGCTTGCTTCGATCAATTTGTGCAGGTGAGAAACAAGTGAGAACACTTAGCAGAGTAACATAATCACAATGTAGGGTGATTGGTATATTTGTATTATCATTGTACTCAAGGGAATTCGTTACCCACTGATCCACCATGCCGTCCATGGAAATGTCTATATGTACATTAATTCAAACTCCATGAGGCCACTGCCCACCCAAGTCTATGATCGTTTCCAGCGAACTCCCTGAATATTCTTTAGAATTACTATAATGAGTGTTTAAAATGCAACGCTTTATGCAGTTTGCCTAAGCCTGAGACTCGTCTTGTGCGGATCTTTCTCATCTGCGAAGAAATGATCCACAAATACAAACTTCCCAATTTACCATTAACAATTATGCCATATCCATATATTTGGGATGAGCTCTGCTCAATATACAACGGCGGTCCTGATAATGTTTACCACGAGAATGTCATCAACGCTGGGTTGAGGGCAAGCGGCAACAGCAAGTGACTGGCAGTGACAGTAGCCATGGGAAGTATGGCAACGAAATCCTTGATTTTCCAATCGTATGGGACAAAAGGTGCAACGGCCATGATGATCATACCAGCAATGCCGATGAGTGAGAACGCAAATGAGAAGAAGAACTTCTTGAGCACCTTGGGCACCTCAATGAAGAAGTTACTAAACTCAGCCTCCTTGGAAGTGGCACCCCAGGTCATGTCAATTTCAAACATGTGGGCAAGAAGCGCCTGGGAGACGTGTAGCGAAAGACCACCAAGAAAGATGGCCAACATGATGGTCCACTTAAAGTTCTCGAAAAGTGCATACAGCAGGCTTCTCTCGCCGATTCTGTAACGCATGACAGCAAGAGCAATGTTCCCAAGACCGTTGAAGACAATGATGATGGAGAACCAAACTTTCCAGGAGTCGACATAGTACTTATCCAGGTAACCGTTGAACCATCCTATAGCGAAGTAGTTCGCAGTAGTCATGATCCAAGCAGCACCGATGGCGTAATAGGTACCGATGTAGGAGATGATGGTGACTTTTGAGGTGAAACGAATGTTGGAGAACAGGAAGGTGCGGAATAACGGAGTGAATGGGCCTCTGTATATCCATTTGCGAATCGGGTGAAAAAGCAGTTCGTTACAGCCGTAGGCATATTTCTCCCATCTTGCAAGCTCATCGTAGACGGTGAGCGACACACCCTCCTTGAATCCCTCGCCAGCCCAAGCAGCAAGACGGATAGTGTAACCATTGACCTGGAGACGGAGCGACATATCGAAATCCTCGGACACGTGAGATTCGGACCAGAACTTTTCATAGTTATCCTCATCTGTGTAAGAAACCTGTTGGATAGCCGACCAGCGCAAAATTGCGTTATGACCGACGAATGGCGCAACATCACCGTTGGAAACAGTGTACCGAATGGCGCTGTAGATCAAGTTGGTGAAGAAAGTGATGCCGTTTTCAAAGTAAGTGTTGACAACTTGCATGACCCCAGAAGAGAATTGCATGATACCGACTTCAGGAGACTGTTCCATCTCAGAGCATGCATCTAGAAGACAATCGGCAGGAACACGAGTATCGGAATCAACTTTCCATGATCAGCATCTCTGAGTAAATATTTCAAACGAAAAGAACTTACTGAGGAGAATATAATCTCCAACACGAATGTTGCCATCGGCCCAGGCACGCCCATTCTCAGTCAGAACTTCCCTAAGCACCCTATCATATGCTTGAGCCTCGTCGGCTTGAGTCCAGTCAACAGGTCGCTGGATCAAGTTCAATCTATCTTCAACCATGCACGAGATATTAAGACCATAGTTCATATTTGAAGCCTAATTGAGGAATGATCGTCAGTAACCATCCAACCAACATTTGTGGGGGCCAAGGAAATTGCTTAGATTCAGCCACCTGCTACGGGAAGTAGTCTGGTGACGTCTGAACATTCCACCAGAGCTGAAAAACAGCTGTGATTGGTAAGTAAATGTTTCAAGGCTTACTTTCTTGACTGTTTATATGGTCAGCATCAATCTTGGTCACGATCGCATGAAGAGAATCTTACATTTTCCTTTTCTTATAAAGTTATCACCATGTTTTGGTCTTGCGGTCCATCCAATGCTGTGGTCAGCATAGAAGTCAATTCTTGCCCGTCGCTCTTCCTCGGAGATGATCTGGAGACCATCATCATTGATGAACATGTTTGCAGATCCGCCTTGCAGTTCGTAGGTAGAGATGGCTTGCTTGATGGACTTGACGGTGGGAGCAATGACGGAGTTCAACCCCTCCTTGTAGACGGGACACTGAATAGTAATGTGTGGCAGGGTAGAGCTCTGCAGGCGAGGAGGAGCTTTGGCTGAGTAGAATTTGGAGTTGATGGTCAATTGTCGGACGGGGCCGAACAGCTGAGCCAAGCAACCAACGATG
This sequence comes from Chalara sp. BL73, assembly GCA_918026815.1. Taxonomy (NCBI): domain Eukaryota; kingdom Fungi; phylum Ascomycota; class Leotiomycetes; order Helotiales; genus Chalara; species Chalara sp. BL73. The sequence continues at coordinate 131,131 of CAKJVC010000182.1, forward strand.
ACTTGACCGAAGAAAAGGGTGAAGAAGATCTGAACCGGCGTCAGAGCAAGCAGCGCAAGACGAATATAGTTTCCATCAACACGGACTTCGACAGTCAGTTGGCGGGCACCAGCACCGAGGGTGGTCATGATCAGGATCATAGTGAGAGAAACCAAGACAGTGTTTTGCAAGTGCAGCGGTCGCTTCTCAGGTATGATCTCTCCACTTTCTTCATCGATCTCATATTCCGGAACTTGGGTACCCTTCTTTTCATCATCATCACCAACCTCGCCGGTCTTCCATACCAATTGCATGAGCTCAGACTCAATCTCCTTGGCACGCTCAACCAAGTGTAAAGCCTCATCATCCCAGACAACCAAGAGCGATTCTGAAGCAATGAATGCTGCAAACTGATGTTTTCGTGCCCGAGGTAAATCTTCGATTGTGGGCAAGATTTGTATCCGCAGACCGTTCATTAGTGGAACGTCGACGGCGTCGGGAGACCACTGCAAAAATGTCTTGATAACTCGGGAGTTGACGGTCATTGCACACTGCAAATGTTAGCAACTTGTGGTGGACTCGAGTGAGTCCTCTTACCTGAACATTGAGCGCAGAACATGCAGCGGCGAATGGAGATTCGCCCAGTTGTGGTGGGCAAGCCATGTATGTGTTTTTTGATTTCCTGAGGAGAACACCTTCCACCTCTCCACTTCCATCACTGACCCATAGATGCGAACACTGTTGTTGGTATAGGTAGTTTACCATCACTTCATGCTTGATATCATCTAGGAAGGTTGAACTTTGCGTTGAGCGGTTGGAGATCGAGTTTCTTGAAGATCCAAATCTTGAAGCCGGCGGTTGCAGTTCCATGTTGTAGCTGTTGTGTGGAGATCCGGAGGATCTCTTCTCGCTGGCGACCTCAGGAGAGACAGGCTGAGGCGCAGGCGCCTTTGCCTTGAAATAGCTTCCTATTCCCATCTCGATGCCGGTATCTGATTGCCAAGTCGATTATCCGACGGAAAGAAGTCCTGGAAGTTGTGTGTAATCTTCTCCAAGCCCCGAGTTCTTGACCTTCCTGAAACGAGTGACTGAAGGTTTCGTGATTAGGTAGATATCATATAGCAGATGTTGAGTTGGCGTGTGATTTTGCTAAGCAGGCCAGACTATCACAGACAAGTACCTTTGCGGTATGTCGTGGTAGTATTGATAGCGGCGCAACTTGAAGAGAATTGAAACGAAAGTAGGACAACGAAAGAGCGTGAAGGGTGGCAGCAGGCTGGGGGGTATATGTCCGACGCAACAAACCATGCGCGAGTGGACGAAGAGGGCGGAAAGAGCTGCTCAAGGATGTTTGAAGTTGAGTTTAATGGGGGGGGGGTAAGAGGGCTCTCAAGACTCCAGGCCCCGCTGTAGAGGTCGGCCTACACTGGGCGAATGGGGCAGGAACCAAAAGGGAAAGGCGCCACCACTTTTCGAATGGCTTGCCGCGTCGATTTTTGATGCGTGTGAGGTGAGTGATGCTGGCTAGTCCTGGTTCTGGTTCTGGTTCTGGTTCTTTGTGCTTGTTCGTGATCGGGCTAGGCGTGTGGAACCAAAATCAAAACTAAAGGAGAAAATAAAAAAGGGTTAGAGAAGAGAGAGCAAGAGCGTAAGGGGATGCACGGTTGATGCAGGAAAACCGTGGCCATGAACAGCAGACACTGATACACTTTAGGGATGGTAGGTGATGACCCATCTGCGCCCAGACGACCAGGGCTACACGATAGTTTCCAAATGCTAGCCCATGCGGCTGGGAATGGGGCGACTCAGAGAAGCTACAACGCCGTAGTAAGTAAATATCTCTAAAAACAGGCTCAACAGGCAGGAACGGCCGGCCGGGCATGCAGAAAAAAAATAGTGTTGTTGTGGTGGGGCAGGGGGCACAGACAGGGGCAATCTGGAACCCTGTGTCGATTATATCAAAACAGACGATGAAGTGGGGTGGGCGAGGGGGAAGGGGGGAATGTCGACTACTGTGCTTACTTACTTACTGTAAATAGAGGTTATTGTAGATCACCACTGCTCATTATTATGGGGATTTACCCGAATTTGATATCAGAGGGTTAGGTACTGTCGTTCACTTCAGCTCAGCTTTTGTTTCGGCGTTTCCTCCACGCCAGACCTAAATCGTCGTATATGTAGCCCGTCGGATGAGTGCCTAGAATGTGACTCCAAGCTCCAGAAAGACCCAGGAGACACGTCAAGGTTATTCCGATGAAAGAAGATTTCGATAAGTTTGGAAGCATCATACATAGATACATAAACATACCCTACATATGGCAATCAAGTATGCGTGCTCATCCCATAAATATAATGATTCAAACTCATTGCTTGTCCTCCCTCATAACCCCCCACCTAACGCACATTTCCATATTCTCCTGCCCCCCTGCATCGTCACTCACACTACCTATGGCATGGATAGAAAGGAAACCTCCAAAGCCTGTACTTCCGTAACCCCTGTCTGGATGTACTGTACTGCAAAAGGTTCAATAATTATTCAGCCACCCACGCTACCTGGCCCGCCGAGCAGCCTCAAGATAGCTGACTTGCTTCCAGGAGACTTTTCCTCAGGCGCTGGTGGGGTTTGCTGTCATGGTTGGTTGAGAGGATGGCCGCCTGTTGCTGGTGAGTAAGAAAAGAGGGGCCGGCAGAACACGAGAGCGGTTCCGTTTTTAGCGCCATCCACCACCGACCCGCCCCAGCTACTCTCCTGTATTGTAAACGATAGAGAGAGAGAGAGAGAGAGAGAGAGCTTAAATTGGTTATCTCTACTTAGCACGAGAGAAATGGCTTCGATTCTCAGATCCGCTGACTGCAAAGAATCCACTAATCATGATGATGGACCAGCTCTAGAAAAGCATGAATCTGAAGAAATAAAAATTGAAAAAATTATGATATCAAAGCCGAGGGAAGCTTCCCTCCGCTCGCTCAATAATGATCCCGTATTACTATGGCCTTTCGAGCCTTGCGATTCGTCACATTCTACAAGTCTCAGACCAGTAGTCCAAACGCATATACGAAAGAGAAGTCAGTGCAAGGCCCGCCCTCAGGCACGATGTCTGAGCAAAGAGACTGATTTGAGTATGTTGCAATTTGCGACTTGGTAGTTTGGAACCGGCGTCTCGCCCGACCATAGCTTAGTAAAGCCACCGATATATTTTTACTCTGAAAGCCCAACTGCCGCTACGAACATCAAATTGCCTCAGCATAGATGGTGAAGCCACGGGGAGGGTGCCACTACGGCAGAGTGACGACCGGCTCTTGAAGTGGAAATGAGCATAGGACCGTGCCATCTTCCAAGCTGGTGCAACACGATGTGCCGCCGTCTCGTACATCAAATTTCAATAATGGCGGATCCGGTTTCCGTGAATAGTCTCTTCTTCGTTATCGCACGGGAAATGTCCAGAATCTCTTTGGATAAACAGTTGAGTCGTCGTTGTCATTCATTGTTCTGGAGCTGAATTGGGAAGTGATGTTGAGCTGGAAGCGAGCGATTTTCAATAATTGCCAATGGTGTGCTGGCCGTTGAGATCTCACATTCCACCGCCCAACGCCTTGAACACAGAACTCTTGCCACCCTCAACCTTCGACTCCAGGCACAAAACCAGGACTATTTTCTTTCGTTCTGCAGCTTTGGTTTCCAAGACTCTATGACATATAAAATCCATTTTAGTCTCGATTAGAGGAAATTTCTTGTGTCTCTGCTTTACTTACTTTTACGGCATATAGCGGAATATTTTTAATCCCTGCAAGTGGCTGAATTGCCCCTGATAATCCCATCTTGGTACCCCTGAACGCCAAATTGGGATTTGGGCTTTGTCCGTTTTGGAACCAAGTTAAGCGAACATCATGGCCGCCATCAAATTTTAGCTGGTAAAAGTTTGTATGGTATGTCTTACAAAACTCAGCCCTATTTCCGTCTATCTCCCTTACGCGCTGGTGGAGAATGTGCAATAATTAATTATTTGTATTTTTACCAAGTTATCTTCAAGTCATGTTGGGATTATCTGTCGCTAAGCATGTCAGAGTCGGGACCAGCAAAACGACAAGTAAATATAAAGACAAGGACAGAAGAGCAACAACAGAAAGTGATCCGTAGATAAGAGCCGCATATGCTAGTGGTTATAATCTACAGTGCTGTGTGTTAACGTGGCATCTGACCCATCTTTGATCAGAAGACTATCACTTGGGAGTTCCAGCGATCTCTCAGGGATGTTTAATTCTTAGCTGAATGCTTTTGCGATACCACTCTTCCAGGCAGGACTCTCTGGATCTTTCGGGGAAAAAAAAGAAAAGAAAAAAAAAAAAATCTAGATTATATTTCCCAGACTGTCTAGATGAGGCTTTTATAAGTCTGCTCTCCACGTGAGTGACGGCGGGTAATTGGATTGGTTCATTGCTGACAATAAGCGGATCTCAAATAGTAAAGAGATGCATGTCGTGTTGTCAAGTAAGACCAACCATGACTGCATCATAGATATTTATGTATTATTTCAACGAGGATGTCATCATGAAATCCTGAGGCTGAGAATAAGCAAAAGCAGCATCAAATCATTTCGTTGTGGTTTCCAAATCCAGCTCTTGTCACGCTGCAATGCAAGAAATAGATTTCAATAATCAAACTTGATCATTGTAACGTTTAGACTGAACGTGTAACCACAACTTCAATCTTGGGTGACGAATAGACAGCAGATGTTTGAAAGCTAGGTAGCCACGAAATGCTACCTAGACTCTCTGTTTGGCGAAGGCAGTGCCTAAAACGCTCATGGCAGCTGACTGCTGTTATTGAAATGGCCATTTAAAGGTGCTTTAATATGCAGCGCGGAAGTTGTGCTCGGCCGGTGTCACCTTTTGATGCCGTGTCACATGGAGAAAGACAACCGACCGATTGTGCCGAGAGAACCCCGACAATAGAGCTCAGGCACCGGAAGACTCGGGAAAGAACACAAGGTCGAAGCTTTAAAAAAAACGTTGACAGATTCGATTCACTACTCCATCAGCAGCCATAAGCACTGTATCTGGCCGGGAGTGTCTCCGAAGTCTCGCAAGTAACTCCATAAACTGCTACTTGCACTCTTAGTTAGACATAGACTCCTACATGGGTGACTGCCTAATATTTTATGAACCTCTGCACACACATACTTATGTGGTGTGTCGCAAGATCTCCGAGACAGTCGCAGCTCTTCGATGCATCAATACTCTCTATACAAAGTATGGTTCGTGGAAATAGAAACTTAAAGAGTTGCCTATACCAGCCCTCCCAGTCACAACCCATTTGATTAAAGCTACGTGTAGTCCACGAGACAAAAGCAATTGCATCCATAATACACACAGTTATTCTACGAGAAGTCATTGCCCACATTGTGCGAACCTTGGGAAATCTCGTCATCCGTTGCAGCCACAGCCCATGTTCAGCGCGCATTGCCAGGGTCTTTGCGATGCCTCATTGGCAGTGTGAGAGAATACCCCGCGAAACTGAATATCCAATGAAACTTCAAGCAGCATGAAGCTGTTCGTCGCCATCGCCACGACCTGGGCGATAGTAGCTTCCAGCTGACAGCCTGAACATAGATAGGATGATAAGAGAACGCAAAACACGGAAAACCCACGATTGCAAATGCCACAACTTAAACTTTTCACATGGGATAAACCATATGGCGAGTAACTGCTGAGCCGAACAGATTCACAGTTTTCGTGTGACATTTGTGCTCAGCCCCAAACTCCGAAGGGGTACAGCACCACGCACCAATCTCGTCTTTCCAACGCTCAATACCATCATCTCAGACAAAATAGCAAACCGATAAGTGGAACAAATAACGAGCCCGCCACCTGCAATAAGACCGATGCTTGATGTTCGCCGTTGCAGGACAGAAGAAGAAGAAGAAGAAAGGGGATGGCGTCAAGGTAGGAGTGATTCTCGTGTATTGTGTGGCTCTGATCGAAAGCCTCGAAGCCACAAATCTTCAACACTCGAGATACAGAATGAAAAGGATATAAATATCAATAATTGTGATAAATAACTTTGAGAGAAAATTCCTTCGACTTTGAATCGAACATGCAATCTATTTAGAGAGTACCTTAGAGAAATTGTTGATGCGACCGAATGGTGGCGGCAGGCGCACCATTTTTCATTGCACAAGAAACGGAATGACGTGGACATTAGATTAAATTGTATACTGCTTTGATCGAGATATCCTGTTGAGAAGTCCAAATTTGAGAGAGGACGGGTTCTGGAAAGGAGAAGTTGACTTTGAAGGCTCAATCTTTAGATCTATCACATGATCCGACCTGTCCTCTCTGATATCCTCAACCCTCCAAGTTGATGCCGGAACAACACTTATGCCGTGGACATCACCACCGTGAATATCCCTCAACCAGTCCATTGCTCAGCCGGGAGCTCACATATCCTTCCACCAGTATTGAATCTATGTTTCACAGCACGGAAGATCATTCTTGGACAGGAAATCTTAGACCCAAGGGCAAGAATGTGGAATTCTCGAAGGTGGTAATCATCGAATTGAAGCACCATTCCCGCTAAACCTCGAACCTAACATCAGGACATTTAGGAGGCAAGCATCTTCCCTTGCTCTGGGGACCTGCTATAGGAGAAATGTGAATTGAGGGCAGTTCTTTACCCACAACAGCTATTTAGACAGAGCCTGGGAGATTACAGATCAGAAGAGCAGAATGAACAATAAAGCAGAAATCGAGATTGTAATTATTTCATATTTCAGCTTCCGATGCATAGCCGATGATTAAAAACAGAGAAGTAGAGCATTGTGTGCGGACTCAACGCATATCTGCTCGTACGTAGTGCCCCAAAATCAGAGTCCCAGTCTAAATTATCCATCCGCCGACGCCTGTAAATCATTCGTATCAACACCATCGCATATGCTTAGTATAATGCTTTTCCTCGAAAAGAAATCTAGAGATCCTCATCACCGTCACACTGTTGCCACATCTCGACCTTACTGACTTCCATTTGCCCATTCTTCTGCCACGTTGGGTACCACGTCTCTCTTTGTCGCCAAAACTCCCTCTTAGCAGTCGTACCGTAATCAACCCAAGGCTTGTTGGATTTTCCGTCTTGAAACCATCCGTTAGTGCCGCCCACAGCAACATTCAAGATGAGGTAGAAAGGTTGGTCAAAGGGAGCACTATTATGTCCAGTCTGGGTCCAAGGGTCCATTAGCCTGGTTCCATTGCTATCGGCATAAGGAAATCCTCCTCGTTCCCAAAGAGGCTTGTTGAAGTTCGTATAAAGCACTTGCAAGAGGTTGCTATCAACGTATGTGAAAAGGTATTTCTGAGACCACTCTAAGCCGAAGAGGTGGGATTTTTTGGCATATGTGGTATGGAGAGCGCTTCTCTTGACATTTGTGCGCCACCAAGCATCATTTGCTGCATTTGGGCCCCAATGTAGAGCGGAAGATACAATGTTATTGCCACCCTGTGCGTAAGTGTGGTCATTCCCACGACTTTCGACAATGTCGATCTCCCCAGATAGTGGCCAATCGCCGTAAGTATTATTCACCGGTAACATCCAGATGGCAGGCCAGAGCCAATCACCCTCCGGCAGCTTTGCAGTTACATGGACCTTCCCATACTTGATAGTAGCACCTTTCTTTGTATTGATGCGGCCGGATTTTACAGGCTGGATGACCGACCCTTTGGTTGAGTTGGTTATTGAGACGCAGTTGTCTACTACAATAGAAGTGCAGGTACCATCGGCAGTGAGGTTGAGGACCTTGTAGTCGGTTTCAATGAGGCTCGCGTCTTGAAGAGTGGGCTTGATGATAAGTTTTCCACCTTGGACGAAAACGTTCTCATCCGTCAAAGTTGTTTCTTCAAACTGACCGTTGCTGAAGAGAGTTAGAAAATCGACGACTTTCTCATATATGATATCATGCTTACCCGAATCCACCAACTTCTCTCTCTTTAGACCATATGTCAGTATTCAATCCGCCAGAGAAGTCGTCGCTGTACACCGGGCAATACTTGTGCTGTACAACAGAAGAATATCCGTCGTAAACCAAAAAACCAGCGATTCCAAATCCCAAAGCCAATCCGATGAGTGGGATTATGGTGACCCATTTCTCTTTTGGATCCTTCTTGGCTTTCCATGGCTGCTCAACCTCACCTTTCCGCACTCTCCTCGAATGGAAGAATCTCGATGGAACCCCGCGGACCGCAGATGATGAACCGAAGGACGATGCAGGCCGTGACGTGCCAGGCGTGCCGAATGGATTGGCGGGCATTCCTGCAGGCGAGATATCATCACCAAAGGGATCCCGTCTACTCTCAGGTGTGCCGGCTCGCATTGGAGAAGGTGCGGAGATGGCAGATGCACCGCTGCCTCTGTAATTCATGTGTGAGCCCTCCATGCTAGTGTTCCTCAATGAGCAATGGGCGCCGACAGCGAAGCAGTATTAGATATTAATTGCTATAGGATAGCTTCCCAGGCAAGAGTCGACTTGTCAGCAACAAATTGCAAAACGAGTGTGGCTGTTGATGTGTGAGGAAGTCGAAGGGGGAAAGATACAGCTGGTGGGAGAAACAGTGACTGGTCTCTCAAGAAGTAGTGGACATCTAGGGGCTGCGACGAGCCTGTCAACGAGTGGGATTGGGAGATTCGAGGCCCGTAGCTAGAGGCTGTACGGTGGAATCTTCTTGCGTAGCGTATAACAACTTCAACACGCTGAGGGGGACGGGCGACGGCGGCTGGTGTAGTGTGCGCGAGGAGTGACCAAAATTACTTTGTCTGGACGGAAGTTGAGGCTTGGCACGGACTGGACCACGGATAAGAAGCGGATCAAACAGCGCATTCAGCTTGATTTATCCCGATGGTTCATGCCCAGGTTCGTTCAAAATATTGAGGCCGAGATAGGTTCGATTTAACGATCTATGGCGGCTTAGGGTTTTGAGGCAATGTTGTAAAAGCCTGCACTGGACTTGCGCATCTGCAGCTCCAGCCGTGGATCACTGGGAAGAAGTTCGCTGAATTTCTTAGACAGGGGGGTTGTTGGTGCTATGATGATGTCGATATGATCCACAGTATCAATACGAATTAAACCTTGTTCACAGGGGCCTGGCGATAGCGCTAGGAGCGTTTTATACCCCTGGAACTAATGCAGGCAATTCCCACCTTACTTTCCAGGTCAACAATAATGGAGTGTCTGTGGCATTGTAGATGTGCCTAGGCCCCACCACTCTTAGGCCACTTATTGGGCCGTGTCGGGACGCGCCTAAATCTCAATAATATATTAAATTACGGTAAAAGGATCATTCGCTTCATTTGACCCATGCTGGTTGGATCTATTGAAAAATGGGCAAATTAAGCAAAGTCTACTGGATGATGAGGATGATGAGGATGATGATGATCTAGATCAGAGCGGGGACTGACTGATCTAATTCTTAAAGACTGGATGCAAATCTCGAATTGACGGTGTCCCACACTCCGCCTGATGATCTTCACCCCCTTTGGCTCCAACAATCAACAAGCGAAAACGTCAGAACGATCTTCTCTTAGCACTCGCTAAAAATACTGCAGTTCCTCCCAGCTTCCCTTCTAGCCAGGAACAAGGTTCACCATGAACGGTCAAAATCCTGAAAAAGTTTCACCGTATTTCCAGCGGCGCTAGAGCTAGCATATGCGAACAACCAAAATCAATCAACTTACATAGCACAACCCAAAAGGCTGTTGAACCGAAGTTTAAACGCTCATTTTGCGTCGGACTCTCGGCAGCTGAATGATGTCGTTTGGAGAGAAATTATCGAGGGACAAGTGGCTTTCTGCTAGTATCAATAGCTTCATCTGACCACACGGTTAGAAACTCCACATGTACTTTTGGGCCTTCTGCGGAGCCAGCATTCAAGCATGGGCTATCATAACAGGAGCCGCAGTGGCGATAAATACTCTAGCTGAAGAGAGAAGCACCATTACTTCGTTCCAAGGCGATCAGATTTGGTGACGAGTTCACGGCCATGTTACGTTGCTGTCATTTCCGATATGCAGAGTTCATGATGTAGCAGAGAATCTCAAAGGTTCCCAACTCACATTATTTGCTTGCATGCCTATCCAGCGTCTCCACCACTACAGCTAATCTCTGCGCTAAAACAAACCCTCTTTCTATTATTTCCTGCGAAATGCGCATTTTCTTGTCCTATAGTCAAAGCTCTTCTGTTATTGATCGACGTCATGAATATTTTTTACGATACGCGATTGCAAGATCAAGTGATTTTGCCCTATTTCTACATTGATTCGTGGTCATTGGCACACGTTATCAAGTGTACAAATGGTGTCGCCCACCAGTTGTGCCGTGTAGTTGACTCAAGTTTCAAGTGGGGTGCAAACTTGATCGTCAAACCTGTTGGTTGAGTGATCTCATCCAATTGTTTGAGAATGTCTATTCATAGAAATACGAGCACCAAAGTCGCCACCGGCCCAACGGTTCGAGGCTCATCCAATTATCTGTGAAAAGTCAATCTCATCGGATCTATAGGTATAAAATTTGAAACTTTTGCTAGCCCGCAGGACACAACATCCAGTTGCAATACGCGAGCGATGGATTGAGGCATTGAAATAAATGCAAGTGCAAGGTGCTCATATCTGTCAAGTGCGTTGATGTTCGGCAATCGTGCCGAACTGGTAATTCCTTGGTTGATCGGAAAATCTAGAGATCCCACATAGGAAGCTCGACACAGGCCTGCTTTCAACGGTCGGTCAGGCTTTTCATGTGGCTTATACTCCCTACATCATGATCAATCAATAATATATTAATTTTGCGGGGAACGACCAGGACGCGAACTCGACCTGAAGGCTGTCATGATTCGCACGCGAACATTGTTATCGCACTCTTGTTTACGTATTTTACTTCACTCCCGTGGTGATATTTATTCCTAGGCAGAGATGTTATCTCTGCTGCCAAGCTGCCTTAAGTCATAGGCTAATCACTGCAAGTCTCCAGTGAAAACGTGCTGCATGCCTTTAATTCCACCTATGCGACTACTTCTTCCCTATATGTGTCTTCATACGTCTGCTTTCCAGTCCTAGGATACAGTGAGTTTATACTGCTTGGAGCCATATGGCAAGAGCTGTGAGAGATCACATATGCAACGCTACATAATTTTTGAACGATGCTTATAGTTATTAGACGCTCCGGATATTCTTTTGATTGTGAGGCTAGCCTTCCCATCTTTCTTTTAGTTTCCTACATTTTGCTTTGCAAACCAGTACAAGACAAGACACAACGACATCAACTCGTCTAACACCACGTCATATAGAGAGCGAGAGCTTTGAAGTTATACCGTCCCAAATCACCAGGATACCAGATATGCCATCCTACAGTGAAAAAGGCCCGCACAGATGTGTACCATGTCTTAACTTCACACTTTCTACAGATCTAGGCTATCTAAAACCACCTTATAGTGCTTCCTCTTATAGTCAACCTTGGACTCTGTTCTCTATTCAGGTATAGCTCTCAATCTTGATAGGAGATTTGGATTCTGGCATAAATGGAACTTCTTTTTTCACTAGAACTCCTTCCAACGAATACGGGCGCACTACGACAACTTGCTTACTTAGATGATTGTTCGTAACTGATTTTTGCTACTTAATATTCACTATATGATCCCTCAGCACTAGGTTAGAAGAAGCTGAGCGCGTTAATAAAAAGAGTATTTTCACACAAACGCCAAAGGAAATACTGATCTTACCATCATAGAGATAGTGCGTGATACTGGAACGAATAGACACTAAACTGGTTAATCTGGTTTCCCAGGAAACGTGATTTACTTCAGTGCGCAGTTAATATCGCTTCAGAAGTATTAAAGAGTTGATCCTTGCTATTCGAGGTCGATCCTGAAGCGTAGCAGGCCATGTAGAATCGAAGATTGATAACTAAAAAGGGTTATCCCCACCTTTTTAAGCTCCCGAAGCGAGCCCTGCATCAGACCCACTCAAGCTTCCAACCCCGTGGAATAATAATCCCAAGAAATTCGACAACTCCGAGTCACAAGCTGTACATGAAGGACTAGTAGCCGTCGCTCTGTTCTTCTCGATATGCTTGGTACATGATTTGGATGATAACGATAGCAGAAAGCTAGGCTGTTAATGGTGAAAGTTCTCATCATCCACTTCCCGTAACACATCTTCTGAGCGATCGTTCAGCTGTCAGCATAATGGATCGAGAAGCAAATCAGTATGTGACCCGCAAGTACTTCTTCATATAATATATATGGATTCTTCCTGATGCATAGATCTGACCGCACAATCTCAAGGTCCCGTGAGGGTCTACTTCGCTCCTATTCTCAAGGAGACAGCATACCGCTGCGAAAGTCCCTCGAAGATGCCTATCGATCCTCAAGCGATGATGATGATCTAGATGCGACCGAGTATCTTGCTGCCGAAACATCCTCCACTCCAGTCACCTATAGATCGAAGGCCCCTGTTGCTGCATTCTCTCATGCCCGCCTTGAAAACATCCGCCGCGTATTCGCCCGCAGGTCAAAATGTCTGCTTATAACCCTTGGTGTGCTGATCATATTCTGGAGTATAATTGCGGGAGGTGGATTTTGGTTGGTGAAGAAGGCACCTGTAGACGGACATTCTCCGCCATGGTATCCGACCCCACCAGGTGGTACTGTGTCGCGATGGCAAGAAAGTTACAAAAAGGCTGAGAAGTTGGTCAAGGAAATGACTTTGGTCGAGAAGGTCAATATCACTACTGGAACTGGATGGCAGATGGGTTTAGCGGTCGGCAATACGGGACCAGCATTGCATGTTGGGTTTCCTGGCTTAGCATTGCAAGATGGACCACTTGGTCTGCGGTTTGCAGACAACGCGACTGCGTTTCCAGCAGGAATCACTGTCGGAGCTACCTGGAATAAGGAGCTAATGTATAAGCGTGGCAAGGCTCATGGAGAAGAGGCAAGACTGAAGGGCATAAACATTCAGCTAGGACCATGTGTTGGACCATTGGGACGGATGCCTGCTGGCGGTCGCAACTGGGAAGGTTTTGGAACTGACCCCTACCTTCAAGGTGTGGCAGCAGCTCAGACTATCAAGGGCATACAAGAAGAGGGGGTAATCGCGACCATAAAGCATTTTATCGGCAATGAACAAGAGCACTTCAGGCAGAGCTGGGAATGGGGCTTACCAAATGCTATGTCAACCAATATGGACGATAGGACTCTACATGAGATGTATGGATGGCCATTCCAGGACTCCGTAAAAGCTGGTGTTGCGAGCGTTATGTGCAGCTATCAGATGCTCAATAACTCTTATTCATGTGGAAATTCGAAATTGCTGAACGGAATCTTGAAGGACGAGTGGGGATTTCAGGGCTTTGTCCAGTCGGATTGGCTCGCTCAGCGATCAGGAGTCGCGAGTGCATTAGCTGGTTTAGATATGTCCATGCCTGGAGACGGTTTGACATGGGCTAATGGCAAGTCTCTTTGGGGGTCTGAGCTCACAAAATCTATATTGAATGGCTCCCTGCCAGTATCGAGACTAAACGATATGGCCACTCGTGTTGTTGCGTCTTGGTACCAACTTGGACAAGATGACGAATCCAAGTTCGACAGAAAAGGTCCAAACTTTTCATCCTGGACGGACGACGAAATGGGTTTCATAAGTGTTGGAAGTGAGGATGATAAGACTAGTGTGGTTGTGAATAAGTTCATCAACGTCCAAGGATCTGGAGACTCTGCTCACTCGATTATTTCTCGCCAGGTAGCTACGGAAGGCACTGTGCTCGTCAAGAACGAGGCCAACTTCTTGCCACTGAGCAAAGATGGCTGGCCAGCTGATCAGAAACATGAACTGGTCTTTCGAGTTGGTATCTTCGGAGAAGACGCTGGAGAAGGTGAAGGCCGAAATGCGTGCCCAGACCGCGGTTGTAATCAAGGCACACTTGGTTCTGGATGGGGATCTGGTGCCGTAGAGTTTCCTTATTTGGTTACTCCAATAGAAGCGCTCAAGAAAGCCTTCAATAAAGACAAAGTTTATGTCACAGAATTCCCATCAAATACACCTCCGTTTCAAAAGGCACCAGCCTTACTTAAGGATCAGGATGTCTGTATTGTGTTTGCAAACGCTGATTCTGGGGAAGGCTATAAAGCATGGAATGGAATAAATGGAGATCGCAACGATCTATTCCTACAGAAAGGCGGCGACAGGCTTATTCAACAAGTCGCTGAGGGCTGTGGTGGGGGAGCAGGCAGCACTATTGTCGTTATTCACTCTGTCGGGCCAGTGATACTCGAGAAATTTATCCATCTTCCAGGAGTTAAAGCAGTTCTTCTAGCCAATCTCCCAGGTCAAGAAAGCGGGAACGCGATCACCGACATCCTCCTTGGGAACGTCAACCCAAGCGGCAAGTTACCATATACAGTCGGTAAGTCCTTGGACGATTATGGACCTGGAGCAAAGATAATGTATTACGCCAAGGAAGTCATTCCACAACAGAACTTCTCGGAAGGACTCTACATCGATTATCGACACTTCGATAAGTTTGGTGTAGAACCAACCTTCCCCTTCGGTTTTGGTCTTTCGTACACTACTTTTGAGTACTCCAATATCACCATTGAGACCGTGCTTCCAAAGTCTCCTTTACCAGCACCACGGCCAGATTTGCTTGTGCCTCCTAAATTCGCAAATGTCATACCTGATCCTTCTGTGGCTGTTCTTCCCTATGGCTTCAAAAGGTTGAGCAAGTTCATCTATCCTTATATTGAAAAAGTGGAAGATATCAAGGAAGGCAAGTACCCATATCCAGACGGCTACGATATCGAGCAGCCTCTGTCCCAAGCAGGTGGTGGCGAAGGAGGAAATCCCGATTTGTGGAATGTATACGCAAGAGTCTCCGTTCAGATCACAAATAGCGGGAAAGTGGCTGGCAAAGAAGTAGCGCAGCTATATGTCAGCTATCCGGATATTGGAGGAGAAGCAGCAAAGGTTGACTTTCCAAGACAAGTTCTCAGGGGATTTGAGAAGGTGTATTTGGAGAAGGGCGCAATAGAAACTGTGCACTTCAGCCTGACAAGGAGAGATTTGAGTTACTGGGATGTGGTTCAGCAGAATTGGGTGATGCCTAGTGAGGGCAAGATCACGATTAGAGTGGGAGCATCTTCAAGGGACTTGCGCCTTACTGGTTGGTATTGAAGGCTTAACAAAGCATATCTAGGATTTCGGGGAGTTTGGGATCAGGGACGGGAGTTTCAAATGTAATAGATGTAAATTATAAACGGAATTGCTATATGAGGGATACATCACAGATACAGTGTTCTAGTAATACTGCTTGCTGGCAATCTATTCCACGGATCAAATTTGATCATCCTAAGTTTATTATCTACGCGTTTCTCATGGAAAGATTAATGAGGAAGTCCTCGGAACCTCCACTAGATAATGGTACCAATCAAATACTCATTTAGCGCACAACTTTGCGTAGCTCGTGTTCCCCTATTCAGCTCAAAGTGCGTTCTTCGTGCATACCTTAACGGAAGCTACATATGGTAATTTCTTCTTGTGTGCTGTATAGTGTGCTCTGTATGCTGCCAGAAGGTACAGCACTTTAACCATCCTTGAAGTACAGCTACTTGAAGATCACAGATACCTCCGACCGTGCGAGTTATCCATGCTGAGCCACAAATTATGGGCTTTAATTTTCTGCCGCGGCGCTTAATATGTGACTATCCACTGTCTCTGGCAAGCACTGCTCAAAAATATGCATATCTACGGCATTTCAGGGGGTGTAATATTTAAACTCCCTCTTGTGGTATTAGCAATCCGAGGACGGTGAGCTCGGCTGGCGGTGAGAGTTTCAGGAGAGTCCAGAAGGGAAGAATCATATCTTGAACCAATGACTGCTTCCTCTACATCTCTTTGAGTGCTGATGCTCCTCCCTTTTGAGTAAAGCTTCATTCCGTCTCATGACCTTGCTTCTCTGGCGCTATGAGGGAGTCTTCGGCTGCATTTATATATATATTTTTAGCCAGATGTACTTCACGCCGTTCTTGAGGATCACACAGGCGTCTGGCCAGTTCTGACCGTCCCCGGATTCAGAGGTATGAAACAGATGATATCTGTTTGAAAAGTGCAACGACACACTCTAGACAAACTGTTAATTAAGTGTATTGGATTTGTCAACTAGTTTCCTGGACTAACCAATCCTCCCTTGAGCCTCACAATATCAGAAATCAGAGAACTGTGCTCATTTGATGGCGGAATCATATATGATTGTGAAATGTGAAATGTGAAATGTGAGAAGGAAGTATGGCCTTGAGGTATTAGAAAGAGCTTATCACCTTGTTAAAGCATGCTACTATTCTTTCCTTGACCTAGGTAGATGATATTTCGAGGTGTACATCTACAATCTAGTGTCATCTCCATATAATCAAGTATGGAAATTTCCTCAAGTCTAGCACCGTGTGCTTTCCGCCCTTTGAAATATATCTATTGTCAGACCAGCCGACAGGAGGAAATGCAACAAAGAAGTAACATAGCATTCTAAATCCAAAAACTCCGACATATATGCAATATAAACCTTGTCCTAGCCCGTTGGTATTTCAATATATATCCTTCGCTATGCATCTAAAGTAAGACCTAACCCGCTAATCCGACCAATAGCAATATGCTTTCAACATGCAACAAAGAGAATGTATGATGAATTCGGTAAGCTGGTAAATTTCGCACATTCCCTCTTGGTGATATTAGTATCCGGTAGTCGTTGGAGGTGTCTCCCAGTGCCGCAGCAGCTGTTCAAGTGCTTGATTCCATTCCCAGGCAAAACAATCTGCAAGTTGCCGAGCCTCATCTGCCTCTGGCACTCGACCTCCCCACATATCAGGTTTCTCAGCCTCGCTAGCAGCATAGGCCTCAATCATTGAACTAATAACTCATCAGTCGTCTTCTCTGTGGCGATTTTGGAGCGTCGAGGACAGATGCCACTTACTCGTCGCGCAGCTTAGTAAGAACCAGCCATGCATAGTTCCAGCTGCGATTACTTTGTGGATCGTTGCTCACTCGCCATTTGGAATCATCCAAAGCAGCGCTGCTGAAAGGATAGTTTCTTGTCAGTCCACGCAGTTCGGTGAGTAAATTGTTGGAAGTAACATAGTAGGTCCAGGCTTGAGTCATCGGCCCTTGAAAAGCGATTTGGTCTTCTTCCGAGGCTGAAGCTGCCACGCGCTCGATGCGGCAGAGTTCGGTGAGAGTATTAACTCTGTGGGTATTCAAGGACTCGATCAATTGAGCCGTACTCTGCTTAAGGACGTCAGTGAAAAGTATAGCTGGGAATGAATAGAGATAAAGAAGAATAATCAAATTTAAGGGAGGGAGGAAAGGATGGGATATAAATAGTAAGCCCTCACTCACTTGGGTTCGCCGCGAGCCTCTTGAACTA
Organism: Chalara sp. BL73; assembly: GCA_918026815.1. Classification (NCBI taxonomy): domain Eukaryota; kingdom Fungi; phylum Ascomycota; class Leotiomycetes; order Helotiales; genus Chalara; species Chalara sp. BL73. Next base: position 148,551 of record CAKJVC010000182.1, read on the forward strand.
GAACTCTGGCCACCACGTCTTGAATTGGAACTCTTGGAAGACGACATTTCCTGCGATTGTTGTCGTGATGCGCTCCTATATGTCTTTGCCCAGAAGGTACTCTAGTCTAGCACAGCTTAGTCGAGCCTTGATCGCTTTTGACTTAATCAAGGTCGTGTGAAGCTATGGATCCAAATCTGTGTGGGTGATATGAGGACTTAATTCTGAAAGATCTCGCAGAACGATGGTGTATTGAATGCATGGGGCTACAGTACCAGATGTCTAGCCATCTTTGAGGCAGGATAATATATGTAGCAGAGAACACCATGTTGCCAAATTGGACCATCTCGCCGTTCACAAAGCATGAAACGACCCTGGAGACTGAAAATACAACTTTGTAATAATGGACCGAAAAGCAAACTTAAGTGCGATCCAATCATCATCATCAATTGGCCTATACACTTCACCTGTAGCGGCGCAGTAACGTCATCATAGCTTCAGCGCTGTGCTTAGAGAGTCCAAGTGAGTAGATATATCGGTGAAGGAACAGTGCAAAAGATGAAGAGGCACTGCTCTTGAGAACTTGATGCCTTATTTCTGTCAGCCCAGTGAGCGTTACCAAAGCTAGAGGCTCAGATCCACGTGCTAATATCTTACAGAGTGATTGAGATCTCAGCCCTTGATTGCTAATAGTCTAGTGGCAATTATCCATGGAACTTTATAACGGGAACATCTTTGTAAGTAGCAAGGGTTTGAAATGAGATAATGTAGGGTTTGAAATAATTCACATGCGGGATATGTACCCATACATAGGCGATCAGAAAACACCTTTATTCACTGGAAAAAGTCTGACCGCATTGACCAAATTGGGGAGCACCCACCAAATTATGGTTCGCATTTACAGTGCGTATAAAAAATTGATCAAGAATGACGGCCACGTTATACATGTTGGCAAAGAGAGAGTTGAGAGAGCTCCAGTCCCCCTAGAAAGCAATGTATCGTGGTGGTTTGGACAAGAAACTAGGGGTTCCATTCCATTTGGGATTGTCCCAGGAAACAGAGGCAGAGAAGTTCTAGGGTTATGGATGAAAGCTGGTAGCTATCCGTATCTTGGGAAGTAGAAACATGGACGCTGGATAATCTCACTGGTTGATCAGAGCGACTCCTTCTGTGGGCCTTATGCAGAACGTGAGGCTGAAGCTTCTTCAAAGGCACTAGATATGAAGTATTATGAAACCCAAGAGTGAGGAGGACGAAAAAAGGACAACGATAGAGGATGATGCCAAGTGAGGGAGCCGCTATCTGCTTCATACACCGACGTGTGAACGGCACCGTTCTCTAGCGCTGACGGCCCCCAGCCACATGTTCATTCAGCCCTATATACGATATGAGGTTCAAGCCAGGTGATTTGATGAGGTAGACTTCACGGGTATACGATTAAGCGAATTCCGGTTGCTAAGGGATCAAATCGACCTACTCTGAGCCCTGCTCAGCTGAGATAGTCTGGTTCTGAACGGGTAGGCAATGGCAAGTTCTGAAGTGATACTCTCGTTGCTGCGGCTCCACAACTTCAATACCCGAGCTTTCTGACTATAAATCTTGGTGATATACATTCTGGTGCCAATAAATATCAGGTGAAGTTTCAGGTATGGCCTCCCGTGCAACTTGTTCCGTTGAGTACGAAGAAGTCCAGAGACGCTTCCTCGCTTATCTCCTCACGAAGAGGCGAGACCCTGAAGAGCGCAGGGGGTAGTAGATTGTAGAGAATACCGCATAACATAGTATTATGGTCATATTCAAGGCATAGTGATGGTGGTGGGGAGGAAAAGGTACGTTAGAGTGGCATCAAGGTGTAGAAGGAGGAGATGTTGCCTTCAACGTGGTAAAGCCTGTAGCCGCGAAGCTGCGCCCAAGCGCCGGTCGCTTAGTAGTGTGTAACCGGGAGGCTTACGTGATATCAACCAGACTTTGATGCTTCGAGCTGTACAATACTACTTCAAGACGTTTTGTATCAAAGAGTTATTCCGACCCAGACTTGATCATATGGTACGTCCTGGGTTATAGATTACCTGCATTCTATTAAAGAGACTCAAGATGTCACTCATTGTTACCGAATATAGAATACCGGCTTAATGGCGACATTGTTGATGATCTTGTAACGATCGTGGTCTGGATCTGAGGTCAGCACATCCTTCCAAGTATACGCTGGTATCATTCCAGCTCGCCAGCCGCAACAATGCTGTATACATGGATGGTATTGCCCACATGCAGTAGTTGATCTTACCACAGTCACATCACAATGGCCCCGAGGCGGAGCTGTATGCTTTTATATCGGTTTCGAAATCGAGTTGGAAACCATGCAGCAGATGTTCGATGGACACAGCATCGCCTATTAAGTTGCATAGGGGTTTTTTCCTTTCTTTTTTGGTATTCAGCCATTCTTTTATATCGCATGCTGTGTTCGTTTTTGAAGCTCGGGCCGTACAGCATTGATCAGCAAGTATAGCATTCCGCTCCAAGTCTCGACGGCCACTAGGCCACTCCAGGATCTGGTCGATCCTGATGCACCACAACTTGCGACATCACGTCATGCTTATTATAATGGTATCTTGCCTTGTCACGATTTTCATATCTGTATTTACGTTTGTGTGAATAATAATACTACATCAGTTCAAATCGGGCCATGATGTGGCATGAAATGCCTTCCTACAGCGCAATCACACACCATCACCACGGATTTTCTGGGGTGTTTTGAACTCCTTTCTTGCATGCAGCTACATCACTGAAGGCCGCAAGTGTGTCCTTGATGATAGCCAGAACATAGAGCCAGGAAGTCACCCACATGGAGACAATGTTACACAATACTCCACAAACTCCATTCCACGCGACGAGACATGCAGCCTCTTCCGGCTTTCTGGCACTCGAATGACCGGAATCCAAGAGTATGGAAATTTTTCATCGATATTGTTTTAGCATATATGTTTCTTTCCTTCATGTGTGAAGCCTTTTGACCTATGTTGTGCATATATAGACATCTCATTCAGCTTCGTAACGTTCCTTACATCTCAATTTTTTGGTACTTTTTACATCTGATCATTAAAATGAATTTATTCACTCGCTATTACTACCCTGTTGATCGCATCGAGCTTATCAGCCAATCCAATCAAACGGAGAGATTATGGTATCGATGACAGTACGCGATTGTTATTTCGTAGATGGTCATATAACTAGAACCAATTTTATTGTAGTAGAGATCCTCAAGTATGCGCTCACGCTCGAACACCTCGAGAACGCATTTTACCACCAAGGATTAGCTAGCTATACCAGGGAGTCGTTTAAAGGAATCAACGTCTATGACAGAGGCCCCTTTTACGGCAACTTGCGCGAGGTTGCGTTCGATGGACAAACTCACGTCGGCTTCCTCAAGCGTGCTCTCGGCAAGAAAGCAGCGGAGGAATGTGCACACTACTTTCCCTCCCAGGATCCAGCTTCCTTTGTTGCTCTTGCCGCTGTCCTTGTATGCCCAGACCTCCTGTATACTGTTCTCTGGCCACGGGTCAACACGACTAACATAGTTGTGGTTCTAGGGAGGTGCCGGAACTAGCGCTTAGTAAGTATACAAGTAGTAGTCTACCAAACCATACAGTGCTAATTGTACTAGCCTCGGAGCAGCCAAGTTCATCTCCAACAAAGACTACCTAACATACGCCGGCTCAATTTTGACCGTAGAGGCCCGCCACTCATCGTACATCCGCGCCGCCTAATACTAGCTCCCGTTCCCCCAACCATTCGACAACCCCCTGACCTTTAGCGAGGTCTTCACACTCGCCGCATCCTTCATCATCAGCTGTCCCAGAGGTAGCAAGTACAAGCCGCAGCTGAAACTGAAACCCTTTACCTCCCCTCCGCTTCGATGCTGTCGGCCGTATCCGAAGTGGTGATAAGGTCATCCTCCAACCCTCGGCAGATATTAGGGGAAAAGTTTATGCTGCTTTCTTGACTGTTGCGGGACCGATCTATGTTAAGGCAACCAAGCTTGCGCAGGCCGGGGAGGATAGGTACTTGGTTACGGTTTCGCAAGGGATCAATGGGCAAAGCTATGTGGTGTTTGACGGGATGCAAGGGCAAGCTAACTGATAAGGGGATCGCAGCTGGGCCCGCTATAGTTGAGGTTACCAATAAGGATGTATATGACCTCTTCAAGTAGACAGCTATCCTTCGATGCTGCTGAGGCGTCAGATGTAGTTTGGGTCCTTTTCATTAAAATGTGTGATACACATCTGACTTTCATGTGTTGGGACTTTCGGAACATTGTACAACTACTGGAAATCCATGAATACCTCTGAATGGCTAGGACTGAGTCAGTTAAGGGCTTACACGATACAGGCAATTTTGGCCCATATCCGTTCTTATCATTGGATCGTGTCATCTCTATATAAATTTAGGCCTGTGCTACCCAACGAGGATAGGATATCTGATCTAGATACATGCTTCTACAATCGCCCAAAGCCAATGCAGAATCCCCAAGCAATATACGACCAGCGCTCCAATGCATCATAATCATAACTACTTCAAGCATCTTCTTCGTCATTAGTATCACTCTCTTCATTCCACCCATCGCTCTCTAGGTTTTCTCCGCGTATGCCAAGGCTTCCAATAAATCCAAGAAAGGCAATACCACCAAAGACGCCCCATGCTAAAGCTTCACCTTTTGGCCGTACGCGTGTCGCTATACTGAACAAGCCTCCCGAAATGAACGGACCTGCTGCTCGACCAGCTGCAGATAGAGTCTGCGCAAGCCCATTTAGTGTACCGAGAATCGAATGGTTGGGTGCGGAATTCGTGATCTACATGCTATTCCTCAGTAAAATGTAATGTAATCGAGCAAAAATAAATTAGATAGCACTTACGAGTAACAATGCACTTGTCAGCCCTCCAACTACGCAATAACGGTATCAGCACCTTTCTCAGAGGTATTCAAAGCAACTTGGATAGAAGCTTTCTTGCAATATATCTTGCAAGGAGCGCTCTACTAAGGAAGTCAGGTACTTACCAGCAGCTATAGTCTTCACGAGCAATACAAATCCAAGCTCGATCCACAGCCAAACTGTTCCATTACCGATTTCAAAAGGTGGACTCGACTCTCGATGACCAATCCAAGGCATCATCATCATGGCAAGAAAGAAGAGGAATAAAGAAACGCAGTAGGTCTTTCTATTTCCCATCTTCTCTTTAAGCTTTCCAAAGACCACTACTTGCTATAATGGCGTTTGGTCAGTAATTACTTTATCAAAGAGCTCGGGCTGATAAGGTCGAGATCGTTATAGGTTGGTTTCAATAAAACTTACGAAAACGATCATGACGATTCCTGCAAATGATAGTGAAAGCCCAATTTCCTCTGGATTGAGTTCGCGGCCTGTAGGCCTAGGAGCTGCTCCATAGATTGGATAAAGCCTGTTGCTAATTAGTTTGCAACAGACAATCGTTTTTCAATCTAGGAACGGTCCTGAGCGCCAATAGTATCTAAAACTTGCCGACGAGTATACTGGACCCTGCAAAGCACATGGCATAGAAGGTACTGGGGAACTTCCTTCGTCTACATCATTGTAGCAAAACAAAACTTACGTATTGAATGAGATATTGGACAATTGGAAGATCAGATATGTTGCCAACAGGAGAATGGTATCCCGGTTTAGAACTTCCTTCCTGGTTAGCTGATGATCCGTCCCAAGCAATTCCGGTGCATCGACCAGCCTGCGACTCTCTGAATTTTCACCAGAATTGCTGCCGACCGAGTCTCGAATGTAGGTCGGCCTCAAAGCACCACTTGTGAATTGCCAAAGCCAGGTAAAGAGGTTATTGAATCTTTTTTTGAGCGGTGGTAGATCTTTCGCTTCTTCTAAACTTTCTTCTAGGAAAAACGCCGTAACTACCAGATCCATAATCAGGACTGTTGCACCAACCAGATTTGGTAACAAATAAGGGTATGGATTTGGCCTCCCTCTTTTGAAAGGAACGTCTTTAAAGACCAAAAGCCCTCCTAGTGCTGGTCCCACAATTCCTCCAAGTCCATATATGACTGGAAGGTACGTGAAAGCCTGGCTCTGGTTGCTTTTATCCGTGATCTCTCCAAGACAGGTACTTACGATTCCTTGGTTACCATTGACCAAACCCATGAGAATCTGTACCAGTATTGCCTGCCATAAGGTTCTGCAGAATCCGAATGCAACAAAGCAGGCAGACGTCAAAAGAGTTCCAAGCATGATGACCGGTTTCCGGCCAATGCGATCAGACAGCCAGCCCCAGAACAGATTGGTAGCAAATTGTGCCAGAGCAAATGAAGATGCTATAGTCCCAACATATAATCCTAACTGCCCTTCTTTCACTTCGGGGAAAGCCGATGTCATTTCTGGCAAGTAAGGGGAAATTGAGTTGAAGGCTGTTTGTTCTGCTAGCGCTATGACGGCGAGTACTATGAGCTGTCTGACGGGCAAAGGCGAGCACTGAAGAATCTCATTGTCATCCGGTGACGCCCCGTCCTGGCCAGAGGAGCTTCCGCGCGAGAGTGGGTGACCGCGGCATTTTGGAGGCTGGGTAGGAAATCTGAGAGACTTGGATCAGTATAGATTCCTTTAGATGTAGCTTAGAGCTGGCGCATATCTGGCACGTATCGACCTAGCAAAAATCAAGCAAGAGTTTTGAAGAAGCAACATACGTCTGATAATGGAGCAATGCGGAAGATTTCCGTGCAGATGGCAGAGGCCTAGTTCGCCCCATCTTGATTGGAATATCTGCAAGTATTGGCAGAGACGAAGCAATTCCTTGTTATGACTATGCTCCAGCGCAACAACGACTTGTAGTCGATGTTCGATCTTATGATGCCGGGACAACTAGCTGATGGCACGGCATTAGCTTTACCGTGCAAAATCCTGTGCAATTGTCAAAGAAGGTGCAGCTCTTAGATTTCCTCCTCGCGGGGATACATTGTTCGGGCTGGATTCAGGAAGCAAAATCTGCGACTGGACCAAGATGCGATTTGGTGTATGGATTTCATGATGATGTAAGGCTTGATTGACTGGGCCGCAGAACACAGGCTGTAGTGGCTGAAGTACAAGGGGGGCGGCCCACTCCTTCTGCAATCACGCAGAAGTTTGTCTGTACTGGATTGACCAGTGAGTAAGTATTATTGTAGGTGTTTTATACAGTTAAAGTGACAATGACAGGCATCGGAGTAGACCTCCGCACTGCGCCTACGGCCGTGGAGCCTCATTCTGCCTTTTCCTTTCTATACAAGTATTTGTACAAGAGATGGCTCCCCGAATACCTAGCATGAATATTCCTCGATAGCCCTCAGGCAACGCCTTTAGGTAGATCTATGTCTATATCTATATCAATTCTACCTGGGTTGTTGCGATTCTCACCAGCCACGCTACTGCAGTGTATTTCAGATTCACGAATGAAATGTCCTCTTTTTCACTCGTTACACAGCATATACAGTACAAAGACTTATTACTCGTCCTTCGTCCATATAGAATAGACCGGCGTGAATCTCTTTTCAGCTTGGGAGAGACGCATTTCCTCTTCTTCTCCTCCCTTTCCTTCTCATCATCTTTGCTACACCAAGTCCCTCTCCTTCTACAGTATTGCATATACAGTATCTCATGCTTATTTCAATCAATCTCAACATCCGGCGTCCTGTCTTTTGTATTTGGTAGGGGTGGTGCTGTCTCCCTCCCCCGCTTTCATGGCTCAGGGGGCTTCTTATCGCGATAGGGCATATCGGGGATTGGAGCGAGCGCGCCCTTGCTTTGCCCATCTCAGTTGCTTATTATCAGCTTCGTCTTATGGTCTATTGCTTTCACTTTGACACGGAGATCTAGCTATCTGCCTTATCTTCTTAAAACAGAGCCTTTCTTCATATCTTCGCCAGCCCACATCCCACTGCCATCAATTGCCTTTACCCTGAGCTTCTGCCGTCTTGGTGCAATTAACTAACAATGTGCGATCGATAACATCGCTTTCTCTAGCCAACCAACGCGCCAGCTAGGGGCCTAACGAACAATGGGACGATTCACCATGGCGCAGCTTCTTATGTCAAAAGGATGGAGAGGCGCGCATTCCCTCCTACAAATTCCTTCAGCGCAAGTGATCAAACCCACCTCCTCCCACGCACGATCATATTGCTTTTCGGGCTCAGGTACGTGGGATTCTGCAACGACTTCAGGGATCCGGTGTCGGCCAGATGGGGGGACAAGGTGCCTCTACTGTACATTAGATACATCGATGGCGGGGTCATCCAGATACCCTCCCTTTTTTTTCTCATGCATGTACACTTTTTTGGAAATTTTTTGGAGGGCAGTTTGAGAATAACTTATTCCATATATTCCTCATAGGGTTCGATCTGAAACACTGCTCTGACAAAGTATATATCTAGATAATCCTCGAATTTCTATCCATTTGTGTCCTCGATCAACACAATCTACACGCACCATGTCCAGTACTACTCCACTTCGCAGTCTAAACATCAACAACATAAATCCTCATGTCAAGGAGGCAAAGTATGCCGTGAGAGGCGAGTTAGCAGTTCGCTCAGAAGAATTCAGAGCCAAGCTAGCGAAAGGAGACACCGATTTACCATTTGACAAAGTCATTTCTGCCAACATTGGAAACCCCCAGCAATTGGATCAAAAACCAATCACTTTCTTCCGACAAGTCTTGAGCTTGCTAGAGTATCCGCCGCTGTTGGAAAAGGAAGACGTCCTGCTGAAACAGTTGGGTTACAAAAGCGATGTTATTGACCGGGCAAGATGGTTACTGAAGCAGGTTGGATCCGTCGGAGCATATAGTGCCAGCGCTGGAGCTGTGGGAATCAAGGAGAGCATTGCGAAGTTCTTGGAGAGTAAGTAGACGAAACCCGCATAAAGGTGGACACAACTAACATTGGTTAGGACGGGACGGTTTCTCTGCCGATGCTAAGGATATATATCTTTCTGGGGGCGCTTCTTCTGGAGTTAACACACTCCTCCACGTTATTTGTGCTGGTCCAGAAACTGGAGTCCTTGTGCCAATCCCTCAATATCCCCTTTACACTGCATCTCTCTCAGTTCTCAACGCCACCTGCGTTCCATACTATTTAGATGAGTCGAGAAACTGGGGAACGGATTTGGCTGCCATCAAGGAGGCACACAAGAAGGCGAAAGCGCAAGGAACAGATGTGCGAGCGATTGTCATCATCAACCCAGGGAATCCCACTGGAGCAAGTCTCCCAGAAGAGGACATCAGGGCGGTCATTGATTTCGCCGCTCAGGAAAAGCTTGTTGTGATAGCTGACGAGGTTTACCAAACCAATGTTTTAAGGGCAAGTTTCACAGCTTCAAAGCTGTGCTACGAACGCTACAAAAGGATGACCCCGAGAAATACAAATATGTGGAGCTTGCTTCGCTACATAGCATCTCGAAAGGTATGGTTGGTGAATGTGGCCACCGAGGAGGATACTTTGAGTTGTGCGGATTTGACCCTGAGGTTGTGGAGCAAATTTACAAGTTTGTCTCAATCAGTTTATGTGCGCCAGTGATTGGGCAATGTCTGGTCGAGCTAATGGTCAACCCGCCAAAGGACGGAGAGCCAAGCTATGAGCTATACAAACAAGAATACGACGCCATCTTTGCTGGTCTCCAGAAGAGAGCAACGGCACTGAATGATGCGTTCAAACAGATGGAAGGCGTTGAGTGTGCTGAGCCACAGGTAACTAACCAACCCTTCTCCAGCTTGATTCGTCATTAATATCTGTAGGGCTCTATGTACCTCTTCCCAACCATTACTCTCCCACCAAAAGCAGTAGAGGCCGCGAAGAAGGAAGGCCGTTCTGCAGATGAGTTTTACTGCTTTCGTCTTCTTAATGCAACTGGAGTTTGTGTAGTTCCTGGATCTGGCTTTGGGCAAAAGGAGAACACATTGCACTTCAGAACTACTTTCCTTGCACCAGGCACCGAGTGGGTAGGAAGGATCACTAAGTTCCACGAGGAGTTCATGGATGAGTTTAGATGAGCAACGACTGTATATCGTAAATAAGAGCATGAGATAGTTCCCAAGCCAGGTGCACAACTGCTGCATTACAGAGCATATGTATTGGGGATGATTACTACAAGATATGGCTGGCTGGCTGGGGAAGGTTGCTGATAGTAGTCATTATTGCTTGATGCTATAATATCAAGCTAACTCCCCTGAATGTAGTTCAATCATGCTACGGTTGAAAAGCCAAAGTTATCAACATAGTAATTTCCCGTCAAAGTGAATCCACTGGCGGGAGAAGAACACTATTTAGAAGTAACATCACGAAAGCCGAACACGACGTCTGTTGAACATTTCATTGGAAAATTTTCTGATCTCTGCTGTCCTTCCTGATCAGATAACCTGCCGTGATCCACTCATCTTCTAAACCATCCGCAATCATCATCCATCAATGCATAACCTGCCTAAAACGAAGTTAAATAAAGAGGCAAACAGGAGCTAGAGCCCTCTCGCGCTATGCAGATATGTATATATGCCAAGTGAAAGCACCTATAAACACCTGCCGAAACTGTGGTATCTTTGTAAAATCCTCGCACGTAAGAAACATAAAAAGTAGAAACTATAAAACCAGAATATCCACCAGGTGTTGTCCATCATCCCTCATATTGACGACATGCAAGTAATATGTTTTCGAAAAGAATATAATGCGTCGAAGGCGAGCGTGAAAGACCATAAGGAGTTGAAGGTTATTAGAAGCAGTTCAGGCTGCCCTTTTTTCTTTCTTGCTGATGGCGTTCATCCTCTCTTCCAAAGCCGCTCTAGCCTTCTCGGCGTTTTGCCTCTTTGTTCTTTCTTCTTCAAGTCGCAGCATGCTCCAACGATTCTTCTCTTCTGCATTACCGTTACTTTCTCTCTCTTTGGCTGCATCCAGCTCAACCTGGAGCTCGCCAGCCCGTTTTCTCTTTTTTGGTATTCAGCCATTCTTTTATATCGCATGCTGTGTTCGTTTTTGAAGCTCGGGCCGTACAGCATTGATCAGCAAGTATAGCATTCCGCTCCAAGTCTCGACGGCCACTAGGCCTCAGGATCTGGTCGATCCTGATGCACCACAACTTGCGACATCACGTCATGCTTATTATAATGGTATCTTGCCTTGTCACGATTTTCATATCTGTATTTACGTTTGTGTGAATAATAATACTACATCAGTTCAAATCGGGCCATGATGTGGCATGAAATGCCTTCCTACAGCGCAATCACACACCATCACCACGGATTTTCTGGGGTGTTTTGAACTCCTTTCTTGCATGCAGCTACATCACTGAAGGCCGCAAGTGTGTCCTTGATGATAGCCAGAACATAGAGCCAGGAAGTCACCCACATGGAGACAATGTTACACAATACTCCACAAACTCCATTCCACGCGACGAGACATGCAGCCTCTTCCGGCTTTCTGGCACTCGAATGACCGGAATCCAAGAGTATGGAAATTTTTCATCGATATTGTTTTAGCATATATGTTTCTTTCCTTCATGTGTGAAGCCTTTTGACCTATGTTGTGCATATATAGACATCTCATTCAGCTTCGTAACGTTCCTTACTCATCTTTTTTTTTTTTTACATCTGATCATTAAAATGAATTTATTCACTCGCTATTACTACCCTGTTGATCGCATCGAGCTTATCAGCCAATCCAATCAAACGGAGAGATTATGGTATCGATGACAGTACGCGATTGTTATTTCGTAGATGGTCATATAACTAGAACCAATTTTATTGTAGTAGAGATCCTCAAGTATGCGCTCACGCTCGAACACCTCGAGAACGCATTTTACCACCAAGGATTAGCTAGCTATACCAGGGAGTCGTTTAAAGGAATCAACGTCTATGACAGAGGCCCCTTTACGGCAACTTGCGCGAGGTTGCGTTCGATGGACAAACTCACGTCGGCTTCCTCAAGCGTGCTCTCGGCAAGAAAGCAGCGGAGGAATGTGCACACTACTTTCCCTCCCAGGATCCAGCTTCCTTTGTTGCTCTTGCCGCTGTCCTTGTATGCCCAGACCTCCTGTATACTGTTCTCTGGCCACGGGTCAACACGACTAACATAGTTGTGGTTCTAGGGAGGTGCCGGAACTAGCGCTTAGTAAGTATACAAGTAGTAGTCTACCAAACCATACAGTGCTAATTGTACTAGCCTCGGAGCAGCCAAGTTCATCTCCAACAAAGACTACCTAACATACGCCGGCTCAATTTTGACCGTAGAGGCCCGCCACTCATCGTACATCCGCGCCGCCTAATACTAGCTCCCGTTCCCCCAACCATTCGACAACCCCTGACCTTTAGCGAGGTCTTCACACTCGCCGCATCCTTCATCATCAGCTGTCCCAGAGGTAGCAAGTACAAGCCGCAGCTGAAACTGAAACCCTTTACCTCCCTCCGCTTCGATGCTGTCGGCCGTATCCGAAGTGGTGATAAGGTCATCCTCCAACCCTCGGCAGATATTAGGGGAAAAGTTTATGCTGCTTTCTTGACTGTTGCGGGACCGATCTATGTTAAGGCAAACCAAGCTTGCGCAGGCCGGGGAGGATAGGTACTTGGTTACGGTTTCGCAAGGGATCAATGGGCAAAGCTATGTGGTGTTTGACGGGATGCAAGGGCAAGCTAACTGATAAGGGGATCGCAGCTGGGCCCGCTATAGTTGAGGTTACCAATAAGGATGTATATGACCTCTTCAAGTAGACAGCTATCCTTCGATGCTGCTGAGGCGTCAGATGTAGTTTGGGTCCTTTTCATTAAAATGTGTGATACACATCTGACTTTCATGTGTTGGGACTTTCGGAACATTGTACAACTACTGGAAATCCATGAATACCTCTGAATGGCTAGGACTGAGTCAGTTAAGGGCTTACACGATACAGGCAATTTTGGCCCATATCCGTTCTTATCATTGGATCGTGTCATCTCTATATAAATTTAGGCCTGTGCTACCCAACGAGGATAGGATATCTGATCTAGATACATGCTTCTACAATCGCCCAAAGCCAATGCAGAATCCCCAAGCAATATACGACCAGCGCTCCAATGCATCATAATCATAACTACTTCAAGCATCTTCTTCGTCATTAGTATCACTCTCTTCATTCCACCCATCGCTCTCTAGGTTTTCTCCGCGTATGCCAAGGCTTCCAATAAATCCAAGAAAGGCAATACCACCAAAGACGCCCCATGCTAAAGCTTCACCTTTTGGCCGTACGCGTGTCGCTATACTGAACAAGCCTCCCGAAATGAACGGACCTGCTGCTCGACCAGCTGCAGATAGAGTCTGCGCAAGCCCATTTAGTGTACCGAGAATCGAATGGTTGGGTGCGGAATTCGTGATCTACATGCTATTCCTCAGTAAAATGTAATGTAATCGAGCAAAAATAAATTAGATAGCACTTACGAGTAACAATGCACTTGTCAGCCCTCCAACTACGCAATAACGGTATCAGCACCTTTCTCAGAGGTATTCAAAGCAACTTGGATAGAAGCTTTCTTGCAATATATCTTGCAAGGAGCGCTCTACTAAGGAAGTCAGGTACTTACCAGCAGCTATAGTCTTCACGAGCAATACAAATCCAAGCTCGATCCACAGCCAAACTGTTCCATTACCGATTTCAAAAGGTGGACTCGACTCTCGATGACCAATCCAAGGCATCATCATCATGGCAAGAAAGAAGAGGAATAAAGAAACGCAGTAGGTCTTTCTATTTCCCATCTTCTCTTTAAGCTTTCCAAAGACCACTACTTGCTATAATGGCGTTTGGTCAGTAATTACTTTATCAAAGAGCTCGGGCTGATAAGGTCGAGATCGTTATAGGTTGGTTTCAATAAAACTTACGAAAACGATCATGACGATTCCTGCAAATGATAGTGAAAGCCCAATTTCCTCTGGATTGAGTTCGCGGCCTGTAGGCCTAGGAGCTGCTCCATAGATTGGATAAAGCCTGTTGCTAATTAGTTTGCAACAGACAATCGTTTTTCAATCTAGGAACGGTCCTGAGCGCCAATAGTATCTAAAACTTGCCGACGAGTATACTGGACCCTGCAAAGCACATGGCATAGAAGGTACTGGGGAACTTCCTTCGTCTACATCATTGTAGCAAAACAAAACTTACGTATTGAATGAGATATTGGACAATTGGAAGATCAGATATGTTGCCAACAGGAGAATGGTATCCCGGTTTAGAACTTCCTTCCTGGTTAGCTGATGATCCGTCCCAAGCAATTCCGGTGCATCGACCAGCCTGCGACTCTCTGAATTTTCACCAGAATTGCTGCCGACCGAGTCTCGAATGTAGGTCGGCCTCAAAGCACCACTTGTGAATTGCCAAAGCCAGGTAAAGAGGTTATTGAATCTTTTTTGAGCGGTGGTAGATCTTTCGCTTCTTCTAAACTTTCTTCTAGGAAAAACGCCGTAACTACCAGATCCATAATCAGGACTGTTGCACCAACCAGATTTGGTAACAAATAAGGGTATGGATTTGGCCTCCCTCTTTTGAAAGGAACGTCTTTAAAGACCAAAAGCCCTCCTAGTGCTGGTCCCACAATTCCTCCAAGTCCATATATGACTGGAAGGTACGTGAAAGCCTGGCTCTGGTTGCTTTTATCCGTGATCTCTCCAAGACAGGTACTTACGATTCCTTGGTTACCATTGACCAAACCCATGAGAATCTGTACCAGTATTGCCTGCCATAAGGTTCTGCAGAATCCGAATGCAACAAAGCAGGCAGACGTCAAAAGAGTTCCAAGCATGATGACCGGTTTCCGGCCAATGCGATCAGACAGCCAGCCCCAGAACAGATTGGTAGCAAATTGTGCCAGAGCAAATGAAGATGCTATAGTCCCAACATATAATCCTAACTGCCCTTCTTTCACTTCGGGGAAAGCCGATGTCATTTCTGGCAAGTAAGGGGAAATTGAGTTGAAGGCTGTTTGTTCTGCTAGCGCTATGACGGCGAGTACTATGAGCTGTCTGACGGGCAAAGGCGAGCACTGAAGAATCTCATTGTCATCCGGTGACGCCCCGTCCTGGCCAGAGGAGCTTCCGCGCGAGAGTGGGTGACCGCGGCATTTTGGAGGCTGGGTAGGAAATCTGAGAGACTTGGATCAGTATAGATTCCTTTAGATGTAGCTTAGAGCTGGCGCATATCTGGCACGTATCGACCTAGCAAAAATCAAGCAAGAGTTTTGAAGAAGCAACATACGTCTGATAATGGAGCAATGCGGAAGATTTCCGTGCAGATGGCAGAGGCCTAGTTCGCCCCATCTTGATTGGAATATCTGCAAGTATTGGCAGAGACGAAGCAATTCCTTGTTATGACTATGCTCCAGCGCAACAACGACTTGTAGTCGATGTTCGATCTTATGATGCCGGGACAACTAGCTGATGGCACGGCATTAGCTTTACCGTGCAAAAATCCTGTGCAATTGTCAAAGAAGGTGCAGCTCTTAGATTTCCTCCTCGCGGGGATACATTGTTCGGGCTGGATTCAGGAAGCAAAATCTGCGACTGGACCAAGATGCGATTTGGTGTATGGATTTCATGATGATGTAAGGCTTGATTGACTGGGCCGCAGAACACAGGCTGTAGTGGCTGAAGTACAAGGGGGGCGGCCCACTCCTTCTGCAATCACGCAGAAGTTTGTCTGTACTGGATTGACCAGTGAGTAAGTATTATTGTAGGTGTTTTATACAGTTAAAGTGACAATGACAGGCATCGGAGTAGACCTCCGCACTGCGCCTACGGCCGTGGAGCCTCATTCTGCCTTTTCCTTTCTATACAAGTATTTGTACAAGAGATGGCTCCCCGAATACCTAGCATGAATATTCCTCGATAGCCCTCAGGCAACGCCTTTAGGTAGATCTATGTCTATATCTATATCAATTCTACCTGGGTTGTTGCGATTCTCACCAGCCACGCTACTGCAGTGTATTTCAGATTCACGAATGAAATGTCCTCTTTTTCACTCGTTACACAGCATATACAGTACAAAGACTTATTACTCGTCCTTCGTCCATATAGAATAGACCGGCGTGAATCTCTTTTCAGCTTGGGAGAGACGCATTTCCTCTTCTTCTCCTCCCTTTCCTTCTCATCATCTTTGCTACACCAAGTCCCCTCTCCTTCTACAGTATTGCATATACAGTATCTCATGCTTATTTCAATCAATCTCAACATCCGGCGTCCTGTCTTTGTATTTGGTAGGGGGTGGTGCTGTCTCCCTCCCCCGCTTTCATGGCTCAGGGGGCTTCTTATCGCGATAGGGCATATCGGGGATTGGAGCGAGCGCGCCCTTGCTTTGCCCATCTCAGTTGCTTATTATCAGCTTCGTCTTATGGTCTATTGCTTTCACTTTGACACGGAGATCTAGCTATCTGCCTTATCTTCTTAAAACAGAGCCTTTCTTCATATCTTCGCCAGCCCACATCCCACTGCCATCAATTGCCTTTACCCTGAGCTTCTGCCGTCTTGGTGCAATTAACTAACAATGTGCGATCGATAACATCGCTTTCTCTAGCCAACCAACGCGCCAGCTAGGGGCCTAACGAACAATGGGACGATTCACCATGGCGCAGCTTCTTATGTCAAAAGGATGGAGAGGCGCGCATTCCCTCCTACAAATTCCTTCAGCGCAAGTGATCAAACCCACCTCCTCCCACGCACGATCATATTGCTTTTCGGGCTCAGGTACGTGGGATTCTGCAACGACTTCAGGGATCCGGTGTCGGCCAGATGGGGGGGACAAGGTGCCTCTACTGTACATTAGATACATCGATGGCGGGGTCATCCAGATACCCTCCCTTTTTTTTTTCTCATGCATGTACACTTTTTTTGGAAATTTTTTTGGAGGGCAGTTTGAGAATAACTTATTCCATATATTCCTCATAGGGTTCGATCTGAAACACTGCTCTGACAAAGTATATATCTAGATAATCCTCGAATTTCTATCCATTTGTGTCCTCGATCAACACAATCTACACGCACCATGTCCAGTACTACTCCACTTCGCAGTCTAAACATCAACAACATAAATCCTCATGTCAAGGAGGCAAAGTATGCCGTGAGAGGCGAGTTAGCAGTTCGCTCAGAAGAATTCAGAGCCAAGCTAGCGAAAGGAGACACCGATTTACCATTTGACAAAGTCATTTCTGCCAACATTGGAAACCCCCAGCAATTGGATCAAAAACCAATCACTTTCTTCCGACAAGTCTTGAGCTTGCTAGAGTATCCGCCGCTGTTGGAAAAGGAAGACGTCCTGCTGAAACAGTTGGGTTACAAAAGCGATGTTATTGACCGGGCAAGATGGTTACTGAAGCAGGTTGGATCCGTCGGAGCATATAGTGCCAGCGCTGGAGCTGTGGGAATCAAGGAGAGCATTGCGAAGTTCTTGGAGAGTAAGTAGACGAAACCCGCATAAAGGTGGACACAACTAACATTGGTTAGGACGGGACGGTTTCTCTGCCGATGCTAAGGATATATATCTTTCTGGGGGCGCTTCTTCTGGAGTTAACACACTCCTCCACGTTATTTGTGCTGGTCCAGAAACTGGAGTCCTTGTGCCAATCCCTCAATATCCCCTTTACACTGCATCTCTCTCAGTTCTCAACGCCACCTGCGTTCCATACTATTTAGATGAGTCGAGAAACTGGGGAACGGATTTGGCTGCCATCAAGGAGGCACACAAGAAGGCGAAAGCGCAAGGAACAGATGTGCGAGCGATTGTCATCATCAACCCAGGGAATCCCACTGGAGCAAGTCTCCCAGAAGAGGACATCAGGGCGGTCATTGATTTCGCCGCTCAGGAAAAGCTTGTTGTGATAGCTGACGAGGTTTACCAAACCAATGTTTTTAAGGGCAAGTTTCACAGCTTCAAAGCTGTGCTACGAACGCTACAAAAGGATGACCCCGAGAAATACAAATATGTGGAGCTTGCTTCGCTACATAGCATCTCGAAAGGTATGGTTGGTGAATGTGGCCACCGAGGAGGATACTTTGAGTTGTGCGGATTTGACCCTGAGGTTGTGGAGCAAATTTACAAGTTTGTCTCAATCAGTTTATGTGCGCCAGTGATTGGGCAATGTCTGGTCGAGCTAATGGTCAACCCGCCAAAGGACGGAGAGCCAAGCTATGAGCTATACAAACAAGAATACGACGCCATCTTTGCTGGTCTCCAGAAGAGAGCAACGGCACTGAATGATGCGTTCAAACAGATGGAAGGCGTTGAGTGTGCTGAGCCACAGGTAACTAACCAACCCTTCTCCAGCTTGATTCGTCATTAATATCTGTAGGGCTCTATGTACCTCTTCCCAACCATTACTCTCCCACCAAAAGCAGTAGAGGCCGCGAAGAAGGAAGGCCGTTCTGCAGATGAGTTTTACTGCTTTCGTCTTCTTAATGCAACTGGAGTTTGTGTAGTTCCTGGATCTGGCTTTGGGCAAAAGGAGAACACATTGCACTTCAGAACTACTTTCCTTGCACCAGGCACCGAGTGGGTAGGAAGGATCACTAAGTTCCACGAGGAGTTCATGGATGAGTTTAGATGAGCAACGACTGTATATCGTAAATAAGAGCATGAGATAGTTCCCAAGCCAGGTGCACAACTGCTGCATTACAGAGCATATGTATTGGGGATGATTACTACAAGATATGGCTGGCTGGCTGGGGAAGGTTGCTGATAGTAGTCATTATTGCTTGATGCTATAATATCAAGCTAACTCCCCTGAATGTAGTTCAATCATGCTACGGTTGAAAAGCCAAAGTTATCAACATAGTAATTTCCCGTCAAAGTGAATCCACTGGCGGGAGAAGAACACTATTTAGAAGTAACATCACGAAAGCCGAACACGACGTCTGTTGAACATTTCATTGGAAAATTTTCTGATCTCTGCTGTCCTTCCTGATCAGATAACCTGCCGTGATCCACTCATCTTCTAAACCATCCGCAATCATCATCCATCAATGCATAACCTGCCTAAAACGAAGTTAAATAAAGAGGCAAACAGGAGCTAGAGCCCTCTCGCGCTATGCAGATATGTATATATGCCAAGTGAAAGCACCTATAAACACCTGCCGAAACTGTGGTATCTTTGTAAAATCCCTCGCACGTAAGAAACATAAAAAGTAGAAACTATAAAACCAGAATATCCACCAGGTGTTGTCCATCATCCCTCATATTGACGACATGCAAGTAATATGTTTTCGAAAAGAATATAATGCGTCGAAGGCGAGCGTGAAAGACCATAAGGAGTTGAAGGTTATTAGAAGCAGTTCAGGCTGCCCTTTTTCTTTTTCTTGCTGATGGCGTTCATCCTCTCTTCCAAAGCCGCTCTAGCCTTCTCGGCGTTTTGCCTCTTTGTTCTTTCTTCTTCAAGTCGCAGCATGCTCCAACGATTCTTCTCTTCTGCATTACCGTTACTTTCTCTCTCTTTGGCTGCATCCAGCTCAACCTGGAGCTCGCCAGCCCGTTTTCTCCATGCATCACAATCGGCCTTGACTTTGTTGCTCTGCCTCTCTAGATCTGTAAGCGCCTCCTCGAGAGTCGTAGTGAGCTGTTTCTCAGCAAATAGATGCTTCTCAATCGTGCGAATTCGAGCCTCCTGATCTTCTTGAATCTGTGCTAGTGCAAGATCCTTGCTGGTTGGACGATTACCTTGGGTAGGTGTTGCAGGAACTGGCACCGCAGCTGCATTTGTTGGGGACGTGGTACCAATACTTCCAGGCAATGGGGGTAACGGAATGGCTGGCGGGGGTGAGGGAAGAGAAGATACTGATGCAGTTTTACGAACGACAGAATTCGTCGAGTTGGACCGCTGAGTACCGTTGGGCAAAGGCTCGCCTTGCATCTCTTCAATTTTGGACTGCTGAAGTTAGCCGTTGTAGCTTGTATAAAACAAGAGTTCTTACCTGAAGTGAGGCATATTCTTCTTTGATAGCCTCTAATTCTGCTTGAGCCCTTGCATGAGCTGCATTAGCTTCATCTAGGGCTGCGTTGCGTTCAGTTTGCAAAGAAGAAAGACGATTGTTTGCAATCTGATGTTGGTCGAAATTGGAGGCCAACTGATCTTCAAGTTCCTCCACAAGCCGTGAGTTCTTCTTATTCTTCGTTTCCAGATCAGAGTGGTACTTCTTGAGAGCCGCGAGTTGTTCAGAAACTGTTGCATGCTCAGCCTTGATATTGGCACCTTCAGCCGTCTGGAGGAGAAAGTCGGCCAAATCACTCTTAACGGTCTCGAGCTCCTTCATGACTGTGTCATTGAGTGTAGAAAGCTCAGCGATATGGTGCTCGAGCTCGTTGCTCTTACTTTGTTCCTGACGTAATGCTTGCTGGTCTGCAATAAGATCTGCGATTCTCTCTTGGAGCTTTTCCATACTAACATTCACACCAAGAACAGACGCAACTTGCGTAGCAACTTTGGTCAGTTCATCCCGAGCCTCAACGAGGTCTTTTTGAAGGGCAGAGACGTCTTGTTCGTGCTTGGACCTAAGCTCTGCTAATCGCGCCTCTTTGTCAGTGGTGAAAGAATCCTTGACATCCTCAAGCTCTTTAGCATGTGTGTCTCGTAATAAGCTCAACCCATCATGATGGACCTTAACTGCAGTTTCATGCTCAAGAATTTGCTCTTCTAATCTGCTAACAATACCTTTGTGGTGTTCAGCTTCAGTATGAGCGAGATCCCGACTCTTGGTCACCTCATCGATATGCTTTTTAGCCAAAATATGTGCTTGCTCAAGCTCAGCTACACGGCTGGCATTAGTTGCCAGAACCGCCTTGTGGTCATCGACCTCCTTGCGCAATGTGCTGACGATATCTTCATTTGCGTTTCGATCATTTCCGAGAGATGATATCTGCTGCTCCATCTCATTGATAGTCTTGAGCAGATGTTGCTCAGACTCTTCCATGGAAGACAGTGCGACTTGATGCTTCTTTTGCCAGTCCACTACTTCCATTTCCAAGTCCATGATCTTCTTCTCTTGGATCTCCTTAAATTCATCGCCATCGGCTAATTTCGCATAATTATCGACAGATGTACGGAGCGATTCAATTTCCGCTTGTAAATCTTTCTCCCGGCTTGCTTGAGATACCTGCAGCTCCTTGATCTGATTCTCACTCTGCATCAATTGGTCGCGCATTCTAGATACCACCGAGATGTCCATTGGAGATGCTTTCATACTTGATCGTTCACGAGTCAACCCAGAGATAATGGTCATCTTCGTTTCCATCTCCTTCTTGACTGACGTAATATCTGCCTCTAGTTCTTGTACTCTCTCTGAACGAGTATGCAATTCATGCATCGCTGTGTTTAGGTTGAGTTCAAAGTTGGCCATGATATCTGGATGCGACTCAAAGCTTTCAGTGGCTATGTTCCGTAGAGTTGCAAATGCACGGTGAGCTCGGTCTATAACCATAACATTTTGGCTCGATTTCCGGCGGATGATTGGCGTGGTAGGAGATGGAGACTCATTCATCTTGGCCTTAGCGACATCCGACTTGAGCTCTTCTACAAGATCAAGGGTCATCTCGTGCTGTTGCTCCAGGTGGGCATACTTTTCTGCTAACTGCTGCTGTGCCTGCTCTCTCTCTGCTGCAAGCCTCCTCAGGTTCTCTACCTCCACCGCTATCGTCTCCTCAATGGCATCGTCATTTCCCACGTCCACGGGCTCCGACTTCTTGTTCGCGGCTTCAGCATCAGATACTTCCATAGAGCTGGGCTCCCCAACCGAGGACAATTCCGATGAAAGCGACCGCGAGGATGAATACTGTCCTCCGTCTTTTAGCTCGTTCACCCTCGCGTCTGCTAAAAAAGAAGTAGGTCTTGTCGTAACCGGTGAAGATAATGACAAGACGGAGTCTCGGTTCCTGGTCGGATGACGGGATTCATCAACTGTGTCCTGAAGCTCACCTATTTTGCGCAATGCCTCCTCATATTTTTGTGATAGGAGGTCGAATTCGGTAACGGTTGATTCGTGCTCGACTTTTAGATCGAACAATTCTTGAGTGACGGTTTCCAGTTTGTCCTCTACAAATTTGGTCTGCGCAGGAGTTTGTGATGACTTAGTTGCATTATCGTTAGGTACCTCATCAGAAGTGTCCAAATCGATTGGTTCGCCATTGTCAACTGGGCCCTCAATAACGGATCGATGAGAATTCTCCGAATTCGGGGGTAATTGAGAATACTCTTCTTCATCTTCAATCTCAAGAATAACGTCCTTGTGGCTATGCTTGCTGGCCATGCTTTGATGCCGTGAGTGTTCAATAGAAGTACGCTTTCCATCCCCGGTTGAACCATCTCCTTCCACGCTTTTACTATCCTGTTGGATATGGTCTAGTTCGTAGAGTAAATTGTCCAGCTTCCCGAGACTTCGCTGCCGTTCAACAACATGCTCCAGCCTGTCGATCTCTCTTTGCATAAGTTCAGTGTCCTGGTCGGCCTCAGCGAGGCGTTCCTCCAAGGTTGAAATATAGTCTTCACAACTAGCTTCGTTTTCACGAACTCGAGCAATTTCTTTACGTAGTTCCATAATAATCGCGGAGTTTTTTTCTTCCCCCGAGGTGTGGCCATCAAGTTTGGCCTCCAAGTCATGCAAGTAATGTTCTGTGCTAGACTCTCGGTCGATCAATTTCTGTATACGAGCCTGAAGCTGCTGGTTCACAGTCTCTACGTAAGCACATTTAGTTTCCTTTTCGAGGAGGATAGTCTCGGTGCTAGACAAAGTTGATCTGGTGCTAGAGAGAGATTGTTCAAGACTCTGGATTGTTTTTTCATATTCCAACACAACTTGCTCAACAGCCTCAGCGAATGAGTTGGATCGCTTCAAACGCTCTGTGGCATTATCCCCCAATGTGTTCTCGAAGGCTTGATTGTCGGCAAGTTCGCCATCTCTTGCTTTCGCCATTTCGGAAATAAGCTTTGCATGTCGTTGACTGAGCGTGGTATAATTCTCCTGTGTATCTAGAAGTTGGTTTTGAAGCTCAACCTCACGCTCATTCTGACGCTCCGGCCGCTCAGTCGCGGCATGCCCAGAGCGATTACGGTCTCCACCTGGTCCACGTTCAGTGCTTCGAATTTGCTCACGAAGAAAGGCAACTTCCGCTTTCAAGCGCTCAATCAATGCTACCTTATCAGACTCATCCGAAGTTTGCTGGATTCTAGGCTTGCTCTGAATTGCGCGAGCGCGTTGCGCATATTGCACCGTGTTTAGAGTCTCACTGAGATGAAACTCTGCTGGGGTTACGCAAGCGATCATATACGTGATTGCATTACCCCCTAAAGAGTCTTGGAGTAATCGAGTGAGCTTTGAGTCACGATAGGAGACATGCGATCCGGCTTGCCGTGAAGAAAGTTGAGAAATGACCTTTCCAAGGCTGGCAAGACCTGCATTGATTGATATGCCCTCTTTGGCACGGTCTCCTTGCGCGCCGGTATTCTTCAGCCTTTCGCTTCCAGCTAAGTCAACAAAATGGAGCTTGCTATCAATCGTGACCATAGTATCCCCACCAGTCATTGCCTCTAGTGGGACTGAGAATCGCTTCTCTGCGCCTGTAACTGTTTGCAGTTTACTTTTGCGTTGAATGAGGTTAAGACTGAATACCGCATGTGAACGGGAAGATTTGGCGTTGATTGCAGTTGAGTCGGTTTGACGAATCATGGACCCAAGATTTAACGCTGCCATAAGATCATCCACCGAATTAATCTCTACTTGATGTAATCCAGTAAGAAGTATGTGCCCCTTTGTATCTTCTCGGATTGTTACAGTGCCTCGCTCATGTTGTGGTACATGCTCCGGTATCAAGAGATCTCGTAGTTGTTCGTTGTAAATCTCCACATACGTTGCCTTGAGCGTCCAGTTCTTTTCGGTTGTTCTTGACATGATGGAGTTGGCATTTGCTGAATATCTCGTCGGGGTTCGAAGTCCTGACATTGAAGCTCGATTATTGACCGGTTTTCCTCCTTCTAGCTTCTCGAAGAGCGCTGTAGCGGCCCGTGGGATAACCCCTAACACAATATTAGATTAGTTTCAATCACGCTTGGAAGTATTTGTAGCACCACCACAGCAGAAATCCAATCGCTAGGGCGGAAGCAGCTTACCCATAGATTCTAGTTCACCTTGCTCATTTGGTCCAGAGGTCCCCATAGTATACGATTTTCCTGCCCCAGACTGTCCGTAGGCAAGCAAGGATACATTGTACCCCTGGACGAAAGAAGCCGTGCTCTCTAACAGGTATTCCCAAATACCCTCTTGATTGATATCTTCTCCAAACACTCTGTCGAAGACAAACAGTTTACGGCCTTGAGGCGACTCGATAGCCAAATTTGTTGGTGAAGTGACTTGTACCATAGATCGTTGAAATCTTTGAGGAATAAGTTCATAACCAGGATCCGTTGGTCTAAGAGGTGGTCGTACACGAACAGCTGGAAACAAATATTAGCCCGGAAGGCTGGCTTATTGACCGCAAACTTACCAACTTTGACCGAAGTTTTGCCATCCTCGTCGGACGCTCTACTTGCTCCTCCAACCTTGCTCGTCATACTCATGCGACTATTCGTCCTTGGAGGTCTCATAATCGCGCTTGCAGGCCGTGCAGGCACGCCGGCAGGCGATTCTGGTGGCGAGCTTGTCATCGCTCTGCGATCTTCTTTAGTTACAACCAAACGTGGTTGTTTGTGCCCAAGATCGTTACTTTGTAGAGGTTCCACGCCTGTTGCACACAAGCACAGAGGCTATTCCTATAAAGAAGTAATCATATGTCGCGAAAATGCCAACGATGTTATGAGGCAGGTCGCGGAGGATATTTCTAATTGAGGGCCAAGCGGTACGCGTTACTTGGTCCCCCTGACAGTGATTGGAGTTTTTTTTTTCCCCCCGATTATTGAGGATCCCGTCAATTACCAGCGACGCGAGGCGAGGCGAAATTTTAAGGTGAAAATAAAAGGTGCGACGAGAATCTTAGGATGACAATATGAATACAGAGCACAAAAGGAACGATTGACTGGTAGGGGAGAAGTGCGGGAGATTACCACAGTCTAATATGTTCAAGCACAGTAGGGGGGTCCAGATGGAGGTCGAGTAAAGCCTCAGGCGCGTAACCTTCAGGGGAAAGAAGGGCAAGGGGCAGGGGAGACTCTCCCAATCTGGTATGATGCCTTAATCCTGGCTGCTGGGGTCCGACAAGCACGGGTTTGGCGGCGTGGTCTGCTCCGCGCCGGGTGGCCAGTTATCTGTCTGCCCAATGAAAGGGGGCAAAAAGCAGAAGGCAAATTGATACTTGATACTGATGCTGATGCTGCTGATGCTACACCACAGGACAGGACAGGACAGGACAGGATAGGATAGGATAGGACATGACTGCGCTTCAGTGCACTGCAATTCACGGTACTGTACCCTACTAATGATGAGAGAGACGGGTATTGCTTGTCCTACACGTGCCAAGGCGCTGGGTCTTATGAGTTGAGGCAAACACAAAAGACCACAAAAACAACACATATAGATGCACTTTGTTGATGAATAACAAGGACATCTTCGACAGTGCAGAAGAAAGCTTCCCAAAAACAAAAAAAAAACCACAAGTCACTGGGACTAATTTAGCTCATCCGAGTCCATGCTTGGACCAGAGGAGGATTATCTCAAACGTTCTGGTAGATTCGGCATCGGAATGCATTGATGATCAGCATGAAGCGTTTTCTCGGAACCTTCAAGTCATGACAAGATGACTCAAGCAGCTCAATACAACTCTTGAGTGTCAAGATTAGATCTGGCACGATAAACAAAGCTTGATGCAGACACAGCACACCGTCATATCATCCATCACAATGTACCCCCCCACCCCAAAAAGGCTCTCACATCCTGATATCTACTGGGAAGCGAAGCACGGATATATTGCTAGCAAAAAAGCACTCATGGGAGTATCATGCAATACAGTAATATTACATGGGGTTGACCGGTACAGTTTCAAATCAGATGATAGCTACCGGTAAAGGTTTATGCCTAGCTCATATTCTTCCCTCCACCCAACGGGTCTTGGATATCCAAGGTTTGGATCCCAAGCTATCATGAAATAACATAAAACCCATCGAGTCAACGGGCGACGGAGATATGTCGGACGATCATTCAAGATACATCGGCGCCGTCCGCCACGTTGACTCCCTGGTAACAATGGCGCTGCTGGTGCAGATCCAGTCTTTATTCAAATAACGCGACTCAAACACGCCTTGAGAGTCATGCAAATTCGGCCTCAAGAATTCAACAGGCGGGTTGATGGTAGACGAAGACTAAAAATTAACGTAGTAAACATCATCCCAATGGCAGATGGATTTCGGAGTAGCTCTGCTCAGCTAACTACGGAGGTATCAAATGGATATGGGAGATGTGATTGCCCAATGTTTGTAACAAGTACTATCTCTCGGTCCAGAGACAGGCCTATCCTCGCATTACATTTCTGCATATTGTCTGCACAGTTCAAGATCCTTCATGACTCGGCCAGTCAATAACAGACTTTTCTGTGTGGAAACCCCACCACCTGACTGCTTAGGCGGTATAACGAGGCCAATTCACTACTAAAATTGTAACATCACACGGCAAACAACCCGTGTTATTCCCCCAGACATGCCGTGATGTGTATTGGGATCGCCAGCTTTTACGAAAGCTTCTATCCGTTCGCCAAGCCTTTTGGCTGCCTGTACATGATCTCTGAGCAGCTTTTGACCTTTTTTGACGACGCCATTGATTGAGTATTGGCCAAGATGACCAAATCATACGCGTTCGAAAGTTTTCGCCTTCCCACGAGCTCGACCGGATAATTAGAAACCTTGAAGATGTGAGGTGAAGGAAGCAGGATGTCCAAGCGTGCAGAGTGATTTGCTGCACGGTTGTACGCACGGCCTTTAAATGTTTCCCTCATCTCATCACAGCTCACTTCTCCACATTTTGTGAAGAAACAAATGCTCGTCGTACTCCGCTTTCAACCGTTGGACTTTACTCGTTCTGCAATATGCAGTTTTCCTTTTGCTTCCTCTATGCCATTGGCCCTTTCCCCGTATATCGTTCAGTTGTGCATGACCAAAACAGACGCGTTGGAAGTGGACAATCGCATCCAAAAAGTACTCGCAAAAGTCTCCACTCTGAGCCATTCTAGGGGCTGACTTTACAAGTTACTACGGTATTTGAGTGCTGCGTCGAAGTACTTGAAGCGATGTTAGCTATGACTCCTCCAAGGAGACAAGACATACTCTTGGACGAGAATAAATGTCTCTCTCTTCTGCTTTGACTTACCCAAGTTATCGGACTGTTTGAATATTTTATGACGTCTAGCTCTAGTCAAAGGCTAGGGAAAGCATTCAATTTCCTCCTTGGAATATTGATTGTTATTCTATTGTCCGTCTAGAAGAACATATAAGTGAGCATCTCGTTTACTTTTATGCCTGAGGCTAGCGTGAAAGTGCACATCATAATGAGCCATATGGGTTGTCAGGTCACGCTTTTGGTACATCGTCGAAAAGGACATAATGTTTTTCATCAATCCATGAATGGTTCTTCCGAATCAATCTTGGGTCTGCCCTTTTGTTTTTTTGCTCTTTTCGTGAAGATTTGATCTTGAATTACTTGTGACACGTCGAACTTTGACTTCTAAATCAGCAGAGTTACACAGCTTACGATCATGTCTGCCATTGCTCCATCATACCAAAATGCCCCATCGAGCTACATATGGAAGCAAATTCATAAAGCTCCGGCGACATGGGAACGCAGAGCTCTAGCAGGTGAATGCACATGGATATCAAAGCCCAGGGATTCTCAGGAGTATGTCGACCTCATACACATATTTCCGTATTCGTAAGGGTATATGGGTAAGATTGCTGATCGTGGCCCTCAGGATCTTCTTGAGTGGATCACTGACTCTGAGGAAATCTGCCACCATCGCGACGGTTGTCTTAGCCATTCGAAGAACGTGGCAAAAATTGCGCTTTGAGATTCCAGAGCTCGCGGCAGTTACAGGTTACAACGGGAACAAAGCATACATGCGATGTACAATACCAGGAGACAGTCTTGAGGCTGATGCCTGGGTATCTCGGACTACTTTTCATGATTTTGATAGTGTCAGATTAGGCTTTGAAGAATTGCGGAAAAGGCTCTTGCAGCAGAAAGAGAAGGTCGAGCGGGAGCAGGTATTCCTGCTTGTGACCGGAGGGAGATATGGAAATCTTATCAATAGCATTGATATCATGCTCAATATATGCCATCAAGTAACTGATGGTATTGGGATTCGTATTATCCTAGGACGATTTCTCTACATTCTGGCTGATTTTCTGAGTAGAGAGCACAATTCACTTGATCAAGAGATTGATTGGAAAAGTGGCGCAAAAACCTTTCCGTGGCATGGATACAGATTATGAATGCGGAACAGGAAATTTTTGGTACAAATTTTGAAATGTCTGCGGATCACATGCGATATGTCATGCTCACAAAGCTGGTAATCAAGTCATTTCCTAAATCTCTAAACCAAAGGCATGGAGAAGCAGAGATAGTTCGTGACCTCTATTAAATAGGAGCTGCGAGCCCTTATTGAGAAATCGGCGTCTCTATTTAGGGACGTGCTCTCCGACTGAGGAATAAGTGGCCAATCTTAGCACCAACTGCCAACATTTAATCGTTTACCGCAATCGGCATCTTAACGCTGTACATTTTTAAATAAAACGAAAAGTGAATTTTATGTTGTAAAAAGTAAGTCTACGGAATTGTCTCACAATTAATAAAACATTGACGAGCATACAGCAAACGGGAAAAGAAATAACAGTGTCAAAAATTGGCTCTCTACTTCTCAGTCGGAGAGGGCGTAGCTACAACGCTTATATTCGTCGCTGTTGACAAACACCTTGCTTAAATTTAATGGACAGCCCGATAATCCAGGTCTCAAGCTCGCAAAAGTACTCAGTCATCACTTCAGAGAAATCATTTCATCATACTCACTGAACACCAAAGTATATCTCTTACCCAGAAAGTGAAAGGCTCTGTTGGCTTAAACTCCACAATCACCCGTAAGCATTATTTCTGCTAGGCTTTCCTATTTCTGTTGATAAAGCCTCAGCCTCAAGAATTGGCATCGGATCGAAGATTGTGATTTATAATCTAGGGGCTGAGATAACTTCTACTTAATGAGCCCTTATCGAGATCCTTGCCAACGTGCTGATTCACGTAAAGATCTAGGGCACGCAGCCATGGTTATAGCAATGCTTCGAGCAAACCCACTTCCAGTTCAAGGCAGTCAACGAAAACTATACTCTCCTTGTTGGTTGAACGGTCGTCGATATCTTATTCCCGAGAGCAAGCCCTACACTCCCATTTGTTTAGGATTTTCTCCTATACTGTTTCCAAATCTAAAGGAATTTAGTCTAAACCAACAATCCACAACAGCTGAGATCAAGGCAGCGCTTTTGAAGGCTTGCCGTATAGCCACGTCTGAGTATCTCAAAGTCAGAAACTCAAAAGTATAATGCCTCAGTGCATAGCTGTGATGGAAGAGATTGCATATACAAAAAGGCATGTTGACAACCACCAAAAGGCTGAATACTGAAGAAGAGCTTCTATCAAGTTATATCCCACCATACTTGTGTATCTGACGGAGGCTAGATTGCAAGAGGCGACATCACATCTAGCTCGAGAACAGCTCTCGCCATCGCAGTCAACCGCAGAACCAGTGAGCTTCATATATCATCCATCATATCTATTCATACTCACTCTGTTAGTTCTTTCTCAGTGATGGCATAACAGAGCAATACATCGCTTATGCCTATCCTCCTATCGAGGACTTTGCATTTGAAGTCAACGACATCACCTTTGCAGCACATGCTGAGCAGAATCTGTAAATTCTATATAATCATCTCTGAACATTCTGACTAAGATTGATAGGATTGTTCGCTTAAGCAGCTGGCGGGGAAGGTCTACAATATCAGGGAGTGGCGTTCTTCTGATTATGATTCTGGCACGATCGTCCAATTCCTGGAGGACGTAGTGAGAATCATGTTGAGCATTTGTGAGGATTGATAAGTAGATAGCAGATAGTAGACTGTCAAGGTTAAGGAATATTTAGCGCACACAACTAATACATAATCGACCTTCTTTCAATATAAAATCTACTGTTGATGTGTGTATTATTCTTCGCGGCGACTTTTAAGAATGACATAAATCTCTGGGCATCATGTCCTATTAGTTAGAAGTGGTATCCATCTCATCGAGATTGGAACCCGAGACTTCAATCTATTCGGCTGTTTATTGTAGTGCATTTAGATTTTTGCGGGCTTATTTATCTGGTTTGATGTTATATCTGCTGCATCTATGGGAACTAAGCATCTCCTACAAGATGAAGACGAGCGGCTGCTAGAAACGAATGAGGTCGACCTTGGGGCTTTAGTAGGATGCGACAATTGGATAGTACTTACCATCCTTAAAACCACTGCACTTTATCACTGGAAGCAAGAGAGAGAGCGAGACGGCAAATTAAGTTTGGCCGAGTTGGTACGTCGATCGGAGCCGCTTGAGAGGCGTCTAAAACAGAGCTTGAGCAAATCACCCAACTCAATTTATCAGTCGACGATCAGTGGTGACCCTTCTTCAATATATGGCAACTCAGAGAGACATTATAACAGGAATTTTCGTTGGTTCTACACTGTCGTACCTCCACTTCGTTGTTTCTGGCCCCATCCAGAATTAGTAGAGATGCGAGAGAGCGTCACAATGACCATTGAAGCTTTCAAAAACTCCCGCATCCCTGGTTATTAAGGAGTTTAGCGTGGTCATTCTGTGTTACTGGTTGCTTTGCCCTACCGGAAGAAAGAAGCTTATTGAGGAACCTAGTCACTGTGGCTAGGATAGATGGCCCTACGGGTGGAAGCCTAGGTAAAGCACTTGAGGTTGTAGAGCAGTGTTGGAAGACGCAAGACAGTTCACTGGGATTATGTGATTGGAGGAAAGCGGCGAGCAGCCTTGGGTATGACACTCTTTTATATGACTAGGCCAGAGTAGGATAGACTATGCCGCTTTAAGCTATGTAATAAATCTAGAAATAAGACTCTAAGTAATATCAAGCTGACCCATCTCTGACATGTTATAAGCATCTTCATATCCCCTATCCGAACTTGAACCGTGATATTAGGAAAAATAAGGCCCATTCCCTCCGAACTCCTGGGCAACTCACCTCTTTTTCCGTTCTCATCGCTGCCTAATCTTACTTCCTAGTTTTCCAATAACCCAACTAATAACACTTTGATCTCGAATCCTGCAAACAAGCGTCCGAGTCACGCATGATCCCCATCTTCAACATTCCAGCTGTCAGCTGACCTCATGATCAACTTAATCTTGCTCTCCTATTCGAGCAATTTAAGCAGCTTGGAGCAGCGGAAATCATCGAGCTGATCCATGGGCAAGGTGGAGGGTTGGATCTTGAACGTGTCAAAGGTTGGTATACAGGAAAAGAGGTGAACCTAATAAGCTGAATAGGCATCCCGTACACCGTTAAGCGGCGCGGTCTGTAGACAAAGACAGCGGGGCAGTTGCTTTCTGGGCCATTGCAACTATATTCATCTGTATAAATATTTACTGATGAGTCATAATAGATATACAGTTCTAGTTAAGACTTACTAACAAAATCCAGATAGAATCTTTAAGATTTCTTAATGAAACTATCCATTTCCCTGGGCTTCAGTTGGATTGGCTATTTGATCTTAGAAAACCCATTATTGTCCTGAATTTCCTCAGCATAAACTTTCTCCATTTCTTCTCTCCATGGTTGGACATACTGAGGCCGCGTAGCGAGACCTACGGTGCGATGAAAGTTTGCTTGTGATGTTGTGTGGATCGCATCGAACGCAGCTTCTCCATTGCTTAGGTTGACGAGTGTGGCAAGTAATAGAAGTGGCACTTGCGAGAAATTTTGGAAGTGGAAGATGCATCTATTTAGGTTTGGCCTTGAATAGATCATTCACCTTGATCCAGAACCCAATATGTAGCCTCTTTAAGAAAGCTCACGAACTCAACAGGCAGACTCCATTATTATGCAGGATTCGGAAATTGTGAGTAGACACAGCTCGTCTATCACGAGACAAACGCTCTTTCTCGGATATAGATGAGTCTCCTTTGGTTGATTCGATTTCTTCATGACAGGTTCGAGGATCTTGCCACCACGTTTTCATTCGTTTTAATCCGCGAATAGCAGGTACTGGGTAGATATCATATCAGAAATTCGCTCCAAATCTCATAGGCGCGCATAGTTTGTGACACTGTTAGTGGAACGGAAACTCAAATTCAGTTTGGAAGAAATACTCACGGAATGGCGACCCGGTGCCAAGAAACCATTTGTAATACACCAAGACGGCTCTCCTGGATCCTTCGCAATCCATAGAACAGACCACCATCGCTTCGATCCATTCTTTCCCAAAGCTATGAACCTTCTAGCGAACGGGCAAACCGCGCTTGTTATTCAATCATCACATGGGCTAGCCCTAGTTCACTAAATGCACATCAAATCACATCTTGCAAGTCCTAAAGAGTGTTTGCAACAATTTTCATAAGACTCCCCTGATCGGGTTCCAGTTGGCCCAGGGTAGAAAAGCTTGGCCAGGGTAGAGAATCGAACCTTAATTCTGACTAAAATGCTCTACCCTGACCAAGCTTGAGAAGCATAAAGTTCTACCTGACTCAAGTTAAGTTGTATTCCAATTGTAGTATAGTAGTTGGTTTAGCGTGTGTCCGGCGCATTCTTGGTATATAGTATGCGTATAGTTAGATTGTGGTTTAATTAATTATGAAATATATATAAACAAACTGTCGCTTAATTAAGCAACAGCCTACAAGCTTAGCATATTTTTTAGCATATACTAAGCATATGCAAGTTTTATTTTTTACTGTTAGCAGTAAAAATCGCAAGCATATACTTAGCATGTGCACAACATCTGCTAACAATAGCCCGTTTTGCTTTCACTGTTACTATTGCTAATAATGCTAGTATATTAGATTATACATATATACGCTATATGCTAATTATATACAGATTCTTTTAATAACTTGTTATTAATCAACACAAACGTGAAAATACGCATTAAGCCAAAAGTAAGTTAGCAAGCATGTGTTTAGTGTATACTTAGCGTTATTTCTACCCTGGCCAAGCTTTTCTTTGCCCTGGCCCAACTGTGACCCCCTTGATAACGCGCGGCATTAGTATGTTTGTAGAGAAATTTCTTATCACCCGCTTGAATGATATAGGAACGTTACAAACTTATGCAGGAGTCGAAATCGACAGGATAACCACCAACAAACCACGGAGGAATATAAAAGGCATATTTGGATACTATATTTCAGTCAGTAATTTCACGGCTCGTCTAACAGGGGCTTATGCTTTCGAAAATTCATTGGCCATGGCGGCGTAACTGCCCTTGTACTTAGTTGATGTAAAAGGGTAAATATTTTGAGTTATGGATCTCGTAACCGTTATAGCAATAATAAAGAACAGACTGGGACTCAGCCACGCTGTGTAAGTTCCCAGAGGTATCATATTGCAGCTTGAAAGTATCTGTTGAAGGGTTCGAAAGCCAAACTCTGCTCAATTGAGCTTTTCATTCTGCAAACGAAACACCCACTCAATTCTGGGAATCCACTTGAAGCTTGACCTCAATGGTAATTCTTCAGCAGACTCACAGATCTCTGTAAGGTGAGATAAGTGCTCTGTAAAGCGCAATTGATTACACAATCCTTATCCTAATGATAAAAAGTGACTAGAGTAGAATTAGTTGTATCCAGTAGTCTTTATATCGGAAAGCAGGGCTGAAACAACTGATTTTCAGCTGTATGCATCGGGTTTCATTTTAAGTTAAGATCGGGATGCAATCACGGTAAGTTTATTAAATTCCGATAATTAAAAATATCGGAAGCTAGATTACCAATAGCTGCACAGTGTATAACAGGTGATACATACTTCCCTGTTTTTACAATTCATGCACGTATATACAACATTGTGTGGTTACGCGCCTGCATAGACCGAAAGCTTTCATATATCAGAATAACAAATTGGAATCCTGGATTCCCATAGTCTAAGTATTAATTTTTCGTTTTGGTCTGCGGACCTGAGCAGCTGCTGCTTTAGCCTGAGCCCAGAGTGAATGTATCTGAACCAAGAGTAAGCATAGCTGAGCAGAGCCTGAGCATCCTGAGCACGCCCTGACTCAGCCTTACAATGTCTAAGAAAATTCCAGATTTACCAAGTATCTTTATCACGACTATTAGCTTATATAAAGGCTAGCTTATTATATCTATAGGATCCTTATCAAATTAGTCAATAGTAGTTATCTTCTACCTGTTGCTTTTATCATATAGCTGTGACACTAACTATCTAGTACTAGCAAACGTGTTGTACCAGATGACTAAGAGTACCAAGTGGGATATTGCACAACATGGTCGGCTGCAACAGAGTGGATTAAGTACAGGGAAATAATTGGTACAGTGATGGGTTGCTGCCGTACTGTTATATAGAGTAAGAAATAGGGAAGAGGATTCCTAGGCTCACTCTTCAGACTTTGGTTATACCTCTTCTGGGCCAGATTCTAGTTCTCTTAACTTTGGTAAGTATATATCTGACTCTAACGATGAGGAGTAAGAGGGTAACATGAACGATAACTTACCTAAAGTTATTAAAAGGCTTTAGAGCCCAGTATAAGACAAAGATTGATGACGAGCAGAAAGGTTCTGGATTTAGCCAAACTGGTCAAAAAAAAAACTTTCAGGAGTATAGATATACCTGTACACACAGTATTGCCAACGGCGTTTTTGAATCAAACCGACGAGGCTACAACCGGGATGTCAAAACATCTTAGGAAGGCGCACAAGGCACGCAGGCTTCTCCCTGTGCTCGGTTTTGCGGTCATCAACACGGCCCAAGAATGCCGTTTATACACAAGTCGACCTATGGAGTAATACCCAAACAACTCGTTGTCGATTCATGGCTAGTGTGGTTGTATAGAATTTGCCTCTCTCCTTGGATTACCCTTCATGAAATAGAACTTGTTGCTAGGGAGTCTTGATTCTACGCAACCCGTAACACAACTAGGTTACTATAATTGACCACCCCTACCCATAACACTGATTTAAAATCCATGGAAGGATTTTAGTGTATTTTTAAGCAGAGGGTACGTCGTCGGGTATGGTAACAACTGAGAAGCTCAAAGACAGTATTCAGGATAAATGGTCAAAGACTGAGTGAAAGAAGTCTGTGTGCGGATCTCAAATATGTCAGACGGATATAAAAACTGGTGGTACGTTTATCAACTATCAACCAGTGCAAACCGAAGGTAGAAGTATGAACTTGATTTTGAATTTTCTTCGGCTAATTACCGGGTGTTCAATGAACAAGTTCGTCATCGGTAGCTTTCATGTTAGAGCTATCACTCAAAGCCATATATAAGATAACTTTTGCTACTAGTCTAAATATATGTAGAAAGTAGCTTTACTATACTCTCGTGGTTATTATATGTTGCCACCTGCAATGGCGTCTGGCCGTGGCAGTCCTTCATCTCAGGATCAGCACCGTGCTCGAGCAAAAGTCGCACAACCTCTTCGTGTCCATTTGCAGCTGCTCGCGATAGAGCCGGTCGAAAACCGTAAGACTGGCGCATCAGCCGCCTGATGGCCTTGTGGTCGTCATTGTCAAGAACTGTTTGCCAATCGGTATTGTCCCACTGCTCGAGCTTAGCGCCCCTCTCAAGCAGGAGCCGCACCACGGCAGTGTGTCCACCTTCAGCCGCCCAAGATAATGGCGTCCGGAAATCGCTATCTTCTCCTTCGAAGTCAGCGTCTTTTTCAAGCAGCAGCCTTACAATGTCCTCGTACCCATGGCGGGCACCGTATAATATTGGCGACCAACCAACGCAGTCTTTCAACTCAAAATCAGCTCCAATTTCGAGAAGTAGCCGCGCAGCAGCTTCATGCCTGTACATAACTGCGCATGATAACGGAGTCCAGCCAATATCTGATCTAGAATCGAGTTCCGCTCCATTGTCGAGTAGCAGCGATATGGTAGCCACTTGACCCCACAAAGCTGCGAGCAACAATGGTGACTGGCCAGTATTATTCTTACAATCCGGCTCCGCGCCATGGTCAAGCAGTAGCTGTGTTATAGACTCTTCTCGCCACATCGCCGCCCTGTGTAGCGGCGTATTCCCGCTTTCATCTCTTGACTTGACCTCAGCACCTTTCTCGATCAGTAGCCGCACCGTGGCCTCGTTTCCAAAGTCAGCTGCGCACGCTAGTGCTGTTGAGCCACTGTTAGATTTATATTCGAGCTGAGCGCCATGCTCCAGGAGCAGTTTCACGACACCTTCTCTCCCATTCGTTGCAGCGTATATCAAAGGGGTCTGACCATGACCCTCTTCATCCTTTGACTCTACCTCAGCGCCGTTCTCGAGCAGCAGTCGCACAACGACCTCTTCTCCATACTCAGCTGCCCACGATAACGGTGTCCGGCCATTGCTATCCTTCGAGTCAAACTCGGCGCCCTGCTCAAGCAACTGCTGGACGACGGCTTTTCGCCCACACTGAGCTGCCCACGAAAGT
Source organism: Chalara sp. BL73 (assembly GCA_918026815.1). NCBI lineage: Eukaryota > Fungi > Ascomycota > Leotiomycetes > Helotiales > Chalara > Chalara sp. BL73. Next base: position 185,170 of record CAKJVC010000182.1, read on the forward strand.
GGCGTCCGACCGTCAGCATCTTTGACGTCCATATCATGGTTATTCTTAAGTAACAGTATTATTACTCGTTCTAGACCGATGTATGCAGCTATATGTAGTCCAACCATACATTTCGGAACTGTTCGGTCGGAGTTTAAATGCTCTGTAGCAATCGTTGCCTGAGTAGAGGCTGATAGCCGGTCGCTCTCCAAGAAATTTATTATTATTGGATCGGTTGATGTGTCTGCTGCAAGAGCATGCTTCCCCCAGTTTTCGGCTGCATAATTGTACAGAATATTCTCCTGTAATCTCACCTTGAAATCTTCTTCTGTTAAACAGAATCCGCTTTTGAAAGTGCCGAATGAGAGATAGGTAATACACGTCGTTAGGATATCGGATTGCGCACGAGGAAACCAAGACATCCAGGTCCGGTCAAAGTATTCCTGTGTGGTATAGTGCACCAGACGGACAATATCACTGTCTTTGTCAACAGTAACTAGCCCCGCAGATATAGATATTAAATCTTCAAGCTCGGGGAGAAAGTCCGGATCAAGTTCCGACATACCAGTCCTAACGCCGAGGGCATGGCAGAGTTCTGAGCTAGAAAGGGGTCTTTTGGCATGAACAACCCAATAGAGTACCTGAATAGCAAGCTTTTGAAAGTCCGCTTCTTGGCCATCGATCCTCTCCATTGCTTGATTATATGTTGCGTCAAGTCCTTGCTCACCTTTTGGTAGATCCTGTAAAGCAAGTTTGATATCTCCTGGTGTGGGCTTACTCATGAGAGAATCCATATGGAGCTGCGCAAGAAGAAACCTATTTCAAGATATTAATATGACTTAAGTAAAATCATGAGACAGAGGAGCCGTACATGCCGTCTACTGATTTCAATATTTCTTTTCTAATAGTATCTTGGAGATCCGGGTATTTTGAAATTCGCGATCGTAGCAGTAATTGCATTCGTCCATTAACATACTCCAGGACGTCTCTGTCGTTAGCACGGATCTCCAGAGACGGGCTTCCTTCAAACTCCTTCATAATCTCCGGTATAAACCGCGAGGTCATAAAAAGGCTAGCACCAGTCTTGGCTTGAATATTAAAGATTTCTGTTAAAAACTTTTGGCGACTTCCTTTTAAAGCCTGGCACTCATCTAGCGCATCAATGATAATAAAAGTCCTTGCATAATCACTAGTGACTGTGTGAAGTACTTGGGAAATTTCGTCGAATGAAGGCCGGGTTCTCTTCTCTCTATGACGCTCATAAAGGCTCTTTAAAGGCTTCGGCGTAGAGGTGTGTCCTTGGACCAATTGCTTCAGTAGACTAGCAAGCAGATCTTCGGGCTTCTGCTCATCCTGCCTTCGAAAGTTGCAAAATAGATACGCAATCTGAATGCTGTCGTCACGCTCGAACATTTTTTCAAGGTTATCAATGACGATCGAGGTAAGAACTGTCTTTCCCGCTCCTGGAATGCCAGGGCAGAAAAGGGTCTTCTTTTCTTGTTTGAGCCAGGTTCGGAATTCACCTGACTGTAGTAGCCACTCTCCGGTCCCTTCTTGCCTTGCACGAATCAAATCGCTCTGGTGGTTAGCATAGTCGACCGTTGTGAGCCACTCAATGATGATTTCATGCTCCTGCTGCCGTTCATGATTCTCTTGGCGCTCCTGCAACCGATCGACACCGCGTTTCGTAGCTATAGATACTTGGCTATATCTCTTCAGCACTTTAACGATAGAGGTAGGGGAGGATAATCACCTAGCAAGCATCCCTTGGAAAGAATTCAATAGAGTAATGTTCGAGACGATACGGCATCGAAGCTCCTTGATATCTTCTGGTTCCCATTTCAGCCTCTTCCACACTCTCCTCGCCCTAGCCCCTAGACTCGCAGGACCCGGCCGCAGCTCGCCATATTTATCGAGCGTTCTTTCAAGCTCACCGAGGACATTTCGACAACCAGTGGCGATCTCCTTCAACTTCACCTTCTGCTGATCGATGAGCTCCTGGTCGCAGAGGACGACCTCAACATCCAGGAGGACGATTGCGAGACTTCTGACCCTATATGTCAACAAGTTAGCGACACTCAAGAGCACTCAGAGGGTGGAACAAAACACACGCACTCGTCGGAAACGGCTTTGAATTGGCTTGGCGCGCCGACGAACTCCTTGCGGATCCTATTGGCGAGCTCGATTGTCGCGACAAAGTCGCCCACGCTGAAGCCAAAACTCATCGTGACGGTGGCATCTTACCGTTGGCGCTTCTATCCAGGGGGGGGGGGGGGGGGAGATGGGAATGCCGAGAGTATTCTGGGCTGTGGTGCTGGTCTCGTTCAGCCTTGTGAGGCTGAAGAGAGGCTTCGGCATAGATGTACGAGCGGCAAGGGCCTACAACACTCAGAATCGATTCGTGCATCTAGGCTGAGATGTGAACTACTTGAGCGTAAATCATGTATCGGGGCCTTGAACCAATCGAACCTGAATCTATCCAGGGTTCAATCCAACCGCATCAAAAGCGAGAAATCAAATCACGTGATGATATGGTAAATCTTGCTCGGCAAGCTGATTAAAAGCTGAGAACGATTAGCGCCTGAACAAAAGTGCAAACTTACTAAACCTATACAACGCACAAGAAAGAGAAAATTGATTCGTGATGCTGAAATATCCAGGTTTACCTGTATTGTCTGTAATGCACGAGTTCAAATGCTTTCGGTTGTAAAAAGAGGCGAATAAGATGGACCGCCCTGGTGACACAAGCTTGTAGTCTTTGAGCCAGTACTGTAAGTAATAAACTTCATACTTGCATCTCACTGGTCTTACTAAAATGATTACGCTCTACCTGCTGCTCACATGATCATCCGAACAAGGCAAGGCGAGTCGACAGAGGAAGCCAAGAACCGGGTTTATACAACAAATGGCAGTGAATTGCATTGAGTCGCCTTATTAAAATAAATTCAGACGTAACCCATGGGCCACACTTTCGAATAGCCAGTCCTGGGCATACTAATATGTGGCTTGACACGTGACCCAGCCTAACTTAATTGCTTTTGTACAAATTCAATACAAGTCTGGGTAGCCACACACGACGGACTTTCACTTAACTTCAAAATTAAATTCAAGTGTGTTTTGCAGTGTCCAAGCATGGTTTCTGAGGCCCAAAGGTGTTTGGTACCATTACGAGTTATAGTGGTCGGGTAAGCAGACTCCATCATTTTTAAAACACGTACTTAATCGATATGCAGAGCCGGTGCGTAGAACAAGCTCAAGAAAGGTCTCGATTACATGCCGTATTCTGAAGGCCAAGCACAGGTCTCGGAGGTCTCTCCGTAGCTATCTCGCTCGCTAGACGTGGTCATGATGTCGTAGTATTGGAGTCTACTAAAGAAGTGAGGCCATCCAGTATATTTATTCCAAGCTAAACAAGACAGCTTCTCTCTGTTGGTGCAGGAGTTGCGCTACCGCCAACAACACGGCGTTGGTTCGAATGTACGTTCACTTTTCTGACCCCCGGAGCAAATTCCTGGATTCTTACTGATTATACGGGCGACAGCTGAAGGAGTGTTGAGGTCAGATAACCTTGCATGTGTTCCTCTGGAAGGAATTGAGATTTCTCGGTGGGATACCGACGAGTTGGTTGTTCGAACAGCAGCAAATCCGGTGGGAAAACAGAATTCTATCCATCATGGAGACTTACAACTAGCCCTACTCTCTCGAGCTTTTCAGTTGGAGAATATCGAGATCAGATTCGGAGCGCGCGTTGTAGATATTGACTTAGAAAAGTCTGAAGTTCTTGTTGCAACGGGGGATCGTGAGATAGGCGATTTGATTGTCGCTGCTGATGGCGTCAAGTCTACCATTAAGCACAGGATTTGTCCCCCAGAAGCTTTACACGCGAAGTCCACTGGAGAAGCAGCATACCGATTCACTATTCCAAGGAATCGATTAGAGGCTGTGGCTGATGAAAGTCTATTGGCACTGGTGCAACATCCATGGGCCAGAAGATGGGACGGGCCAGCAGGTCATGTGGTGGCTTATCCAGTACGAAACCACCAACTCTTGAACGTAGTTCTCATTCATCCAGACAATGACCAGACAGAGGAGTCATGGACAACTCTAACAGAGAAAGAGAACGTAGTCGCGGCATTCTCTGGTTGGAACCAGACAATTCACAATCTGATCGATCTTGCACCAACTGAAGTGCCAAACTTCAGGTTATTCCTCTACCCTCCATCACCTGTCTGGGCTCAAGGCTCCACAATCCTTCTTGGGGACTCTTGTCATGCCATGCTGTAAGTAAAGGTACACTTGATTGGTAGCATGCTGATTTGAACTGTATAGTCCGTATCTTGGCCAAGGAGTGGCTCAAGCCGTTGAGGACGCGATCGCCATTACCACAGTGCTATCTATCATTGAAAGCAAGGAGCAGCTTCCACTCGCATTACGGGCATATGAAACGTCTCGAAAAGAGCGAGTCGAACAAATCGTAGCTGCCACCTATCAAGCTAAACAGCAATTACATCTCAAAGACGAGAAAGCACAAGCACTTCGTGATATGGAGCGAAAGGGAGCCTCAGAAGCGAAAGAAAATAGCGACGTGGTGAAGATGCAGCACTCTTACTGGGTTTGGGATGCCGCGGAAGTTGCTCGGGGCGCTCTTTCAGATCTTATTACTGTTCAACAGTAAGATCGATGTTTGATAGAAATAAATGGAATTATCATTGTTAACATACAATAGCCCAGTGCAACTAATATTCTAATTGTGAAAGGCCGCTGGAGGGAAGCAGTTCGGGCAGCTTCGACTAATGTGCAGGACTTTGTTGGTCACCTGTTAAGACAACTAATGCCTTCTGCGACTCTCTTTTTCTGTCCCAAGAGAGACAGCTTCCGATTTGAAAAGAGATCCAAAAAGCGCAGATGCTGAGTCCTAACAATTTCTTCTAAAGTGAAAACCGAAGTCCTACTCAATCAAATGCTTAACTCGTTACAGCCATGTGATGAAGGAGGCTTGCCATGCAGAAACTTAATTGTACACGACGGTTCCTCTACCGATGTGGCGCATTTGAGAATTTATGCTTATAATAAGGTTATTACACTAGGACATACTTATTAAACCCCCAAATAATGGTGATTTAACTTGCAGACAGCGCTGTGCAAGGAGAAATATGCAATAAAACCGTAAGCTTACTCACATGTGATAATTGCGCAAGCGGGAAATGCTTGTGGGATCTCTTACACGTTCCTCATGACTGCTGGTTGATTTTCGGTACCGTCAATAGTTCGGATGACAAGGGATGGCGAGCCGAAAAACGGCAGAACTGACAGTAGGCGAAACGCAGCCATAGAGCTAAGCATCCGCCATACCAAACCAAAGTAGCCAAACATCAAAGTTGCTTCTGCACAATAGAGTAAGAATACCTTGGATGCTAGGCGATTCTATACAATGCCTTGTAGCCTGTATGACATCCAGACTGGTACCACGGCGCTAATAACAACGATCATTATCAAAATCACGTTTAAGGTTAACAAGGGTTCACTCTACTCGAACAAGTCCCTAGTGTCTCATAAGAAAATTACTCCGGACTTCGTTTTTATTAAACCTCAAGTAGGAAGCGGATCGCGGCTCTTTTTTAGCTTTTTTATTTCGAAAGTCGATAAACAGCTGAATTTCACGGGGCTGTATGTTCAACGAGTTCTAGACAACAGTCAGCCGAAGTGGAATATCTGCCCTGGAAAGAATATTAGTTCTTATGCCGGAATAGACTTTCGTTTTCGAACTCCTTACCCATTCCATATAGCCTGATAGTGTTCAACACCACAAGACAATGGCACGAAATGGGAGCACAATCGCTCATGAAAACCATCCCAACGGACACAAAAATGGTTACTCGAACGGTATCAACGGTTCTAATGGCGGCACTAATGGGCGTATAAATAGATATACTAATGGAGTAAATGGAAATGGCAGCTCGGCAAATAGCCTTCAGCATAGCAAACATATGCCTATTGCCATCTGCGGGATGGGATTGAGGTTGCCAAAGGGCATACATAGTGATGCTGCACTTTATGAGTTCTTGGTGAACAAGGGTGATGCTCGGACGCTTGCTGGGAAAGACCGATACAACAGTGATGCATACTATAGACCAGATGGCAAGCCAGGGTCAATAATCTCGGAATATGGATACTTCCTTGATGGTGTTGACTTGTCCCACTTCGACTCATCAATGTTCACTATGACGCCTGCTGAGATAGAGCAACTCGATCCCAACCAACGACTGCTACTTGAGGTTGTAAGAGAAGCTCTTGAGAGCTCTGGAGAAGCCAATTGGAGGGGAAAGAAGATCAACACTTATGTTGGTCTTTACAGTGAAGATTGGCAAGACCTGCACTCCAAGGATACCCAAAATTTTGCCCCATATCAACTCACTGGACAAAATGACTTCGTATGGGCAAATCGGATAGCCTACGAGTATGATTTGAAAGGACCAAGGTAAGATTTTGGCTTCCGAAGCTAGTTTTGAGAGCAAATGCTAATCTTTGTTAGTATGATTGTCAAATCAGCATGCTCCTCTGCTGGAGTGGCTTTGCACCTTGCATGCCAATCTATCCGGTTGGGAGAATGCTCTTCCGCAGTTGTTGCTGGGGCGAACTTGATCATGGCACCTGGAATGTCAGCCCTGTTGACTGCGCAAGGAACTTTAGCACCAGACGGCTCCTCCAAGACATTTGATGTGTCGGCTGATGGATATGGTCGTGGCGAAGGTGTCTCAGCTCTCTATGTAAAACGGTTAGACGAAGCCATAAGAGATGGCAATCCAGTTCGAGCAGTCATCAGGGCCTCAGCGACCAACGTCGACGGTAAAACAGCAGGTCTTACAATGCCGAGCACAGAGGCGCATGAGCATATGATCCGTCGGGCATATCAAGACGCTGGCCTCGACTTGTCGAAGACGGCAATGTTCGAATGCCATGGTACAGGCACAGCTGCTGGCGATCCCGTTGAAGTCAAAGCCATTGCAAATTGTTTTGGAAAAGACGGTATATACATCGGATCGGTGAGTTTGAGATTCTCTATTAGTCAATAGCCAAGTTGCTCAAAGAAAGTATTTAGGTCAAGCCGAATCTTGGACATAGCGAGGGTAATTCAGCCATAACAAGTATTGTAAAAGCAGTGATGTCTCTAGAGAACAAAACCATCATACCGAACATCAAGTTTAAAACACCTAATCCTGCCAGTGAGTGCTCCCAGATCCAGCTATACGCTGTTCTAATAATATAGTTCCGTGGGAGGCTGCAAAGTTGACCGTACCTATGGAGCCGATGCCTTGGCCAGCGAATCGCGACGAACGTATCAGCGTGAACTCGTTTGGTATCAGTGGCTCTAACGTGCATGTAAGTTGAAGACTCCATGTTGTCCTTGCGATTCTAAGCCTATTGAATAATTGCTGCTTCACATTCTGATTCTTGGTAAAAGATAATTTTAGATTCAGCAGCGTCATTTGGCCTGTCAACGAGTAATTCATCGCGTAAGGCAGCCACAGCAGGTGATTGGAGGCAGCGCAAAGAACTTCTATTGTTCTCAGCAAACCACGCTGCAGCACTCAAGAGGGTTGAAGAAAATTATGAACGTTACTTAGAAGACCATCCCGACCGTCTCCAAGATCTGGCATACACTCTCGCACAGCGCAGAGAACACCTAAAAATCCGTTCTTTCTGCGTAACAGATGGTACAGTGCCGTTTACAGCTTCGTCTCAGACGAAGTCACAAGCTCCCATAGAAGCGGCATTCGTGTTTACCGGCCAAGGTGCGCAATGGCCCCGTATGGGCAGAGATCTGATGGCAGACCATCCGCCCTTCTTAGCCAGCATTAGGGCAATGGATGAGGTGCTCCAAAGCCTGAAGCATGCACCATCATGGTCATTAGAAGGTATGTTCATAACACACTATCCAAATGATACGAAACTTACAATAAATAGATGTGCTGTCAAATTCAGATGAGTCCACTATCAGGAAAGCTGAATATTCCCAACCAATCTGCACGGCACTTCAAGTTGCTCTCGTCGACCTCCTTGCTTCTTATGGCGTTCAACCGTCAGCTGTTGTTGGGCACTCCAGTGGCGAAATTGCAGCCGCCTACGCTGCAGGAGCATTAACAGCAAGAGAAGCCATCATAGCTGCTTTCTACCGTGGCTATGTTTGCAGGAAGCCATTGAGTGCTGGCGGAATGGCTGCAATCGGACTGGGTCGTGCTGACGTTACGCCATACCTTTCTCAAGGAGTGAGAATAGCTTGCGAGAACAGCGCCTCAAGCGTCACGATCTCAGGTGATTTAGATCGCTTGGAAGAGGTCATGACCATGATCAAAGGGGATTTCCCAAACGCTCTGGTGCGGAAACTTCAGGTCGAAATGGCCTACCACTCACGTAAGCCGTCCTCCAAAAACCCTTCGTTCTGCACTGACTGGGAGAAGACCACATGCAAGTCGTCGGAGACACATATCACGATCTCATCAGCCATCATCTGGCACCAAAGGCGCCTCGCGTGCCGTTCTATTCAAGTGTCAAGTCAAAAGCGCTTCTCGATCCGTCTGACTTTGGGCCAAGATATTGGCAAGATAATCTGGAGAACCCAGTATTGTTCCGCTCAGGTGTAAAGCATCTTCTTAGCGAACATGGTACCTCCGCTGTTCATTTGGAGGTTGGGCCTCACTCAGCATTAGCTGGTCCGCTTAGAGAGACATTCAAAGAGACTTCAACTGCTGTTCAATATGTCACTGCCCAGGTCCGTGGGAAGAACGGCACTGTATCATTCCTGGAAGGAATTGGCCAACTATATGCCCACGGCTATAAAATCACTCTACCTTCCACATCTGAGAAGGCAATAGTGCTGAAAGACTTGCCAGCTTATCCATGGCACTATGAGGGAAATTATTGGGCAGAGACAAGGGTCGAGAAGAACTGGAGGCTGCGAAAATATCCCGTTCATGATTTATTAGGAGTACCAATCATTGAGGGAATCGAAACAGAGCCCACATGGAGGAACATTCTTCGTACCGTCGACGTTCCTTGGTTGAGGGATCATAGAGTTGGGAATGATGTTGTATTCCCAGCAGCGGCTTACATCGCTATGGCTGGAGAAGCCATTTTCCAATTGACAGGAGTAAAGGAGTACACTGTCAGAGATGTTGCTCTCCGCACAGCCATGGTGTTGCGTGACGACAAATCGACTGAGATTATAACTAATACCCGACGACAGCGTCTGACTACCACTCAGGAAACCGACTGGTATGAGTTCTCTGTTAATTCGCATGACGGCACGACATGGACAAAACACGCTTGGGGTTTGGTGGCAAGTGGCCGTGCATCTGCTGTTCCAACGCCGAATATTGCGTCTTACGAGAAGAAAGTCTCATCTAAGCGCTGGTATAAAACGATGGCAAGAGTCGGCTTCAACTATGGGCCCAAGTTCACTGGACTGGAAGATATCACCGCCAGCGTCACTTCTCCGAAGGCTGCGCTCCGCATTCAGGATAAGCAGGATGAGTCCGAGTCTTCCTATCCGATCCATCCTACCACTATAGATTTTATCATCCAGTCTTGGACAGTTGCCATCACCAAAGGAGAATACCGCACACTCGAAACGCTTGTGCTTCCCACGTTTGTCGAAGAGCTATACATTGGCGACGGAACCAAGAGGAGCATTAATGTTAACACAGAGGCGACCAGCACCTCCGCAACTGCTCGAGGCTCTTCGTTTGGCGTTGCAGAAGGTGAAGTAGTATTTTATCTTAAAGGATTCCAAGGAACACCTCTTGAAGATATAGGACTAGAAAAACCGCCTGAGTTAACGGTTCTGAATCTCCAATGGAAGCCAGATATTGATTTTTTGGATGCAACAGAATTAATGAGACCGGCATATGATCTCATGGATGAAGTCAGTCTTATAGAGAGACTATATGTACTCTGTGCTATAGAAGCAAAGAGGAGCCTGGTGGGCGTAAAGTCCTTGAAATCTCATCCTCATCAGGAAATATTCCGCTCTTGGGTTGACGACGAAGTCGAGCGATTCAGACGGCCCGGTTATCCACTTGTTGAAGACTCCGCTGAGCTTGTAAGCATGGACGAATTTACACGCCGTAACATGATAGAGGAAGTTTTCCAGCGTTGTCAAGAGACCAATGCCAGCGATGTTGCAGCTTCTGTGTATTGGTCCTACGATCGCATAGTCGACGTATACGAAGGTCGCATCGAGTTCCTTGATGTACTACTCGAAGGCGGGGTTCTGTCGGGAATTTACAATTGGATGAACAACCTCTGGGATCTTCAGGATTTCTTCCAGCTTCTGGGAAATTCTCAGCCTCAGATCAGAATCCTAGAAATCGGTGCGGGAACTGGTGGTTTGACAGCCAAGATCCTTAAAGGGCTGAAGTCTGACTTTGGAGAGCGCCTTTACTATAAGTACACCTTCACCGACGTGTCATCCGGATTTTTCGTCCAGGCTCAAGAAAGATTCAAGGACTACCAAGGTATTGAGTATAAGGTACTGGATATAACCAAGGATCCGCTGGATCAAGGCTTCAATGCTGCAGAGTATGATCTTATAATTGCGTCGAATGTATATATAAACCAAGCCCCTCAATTTTCGTATACTAAGAGATACTAGGTGCTCCACGCGACCCCGTCTTTACAGCAAACTCTCACCAATGTGCGAACCCTGCTTCATCTACAAGGCCGTCTGTTTTTGCAAGAACTATCCCCAAGTAAGTAAAGGGCCTTACGCCAGCGTGCTTGTATTGCTGGAACACTGGCTAATCAAGACAAAAAGTCACCAGATGGGTAGGATTTATTATGGTAGGTAATATATTTGTTGAATCTGAGTGAGCCTCAGTCCTTGGTCCGTTTACTAAGCATGTAATCTTTCAGGGTATGTTCTCCGGATGGTGGGAAGGAGATGCCGACGGTCGTTTTGGTGGACCTTTTATCTCCCCTCAGGAATGGGATGCTAGGCTACGTAGAGCAGGCTTCGACGGTTGTGACTCCGTTACCTACGATCATGCGCCACCATATCAGGTAAACGCAAACATAATTGCAAGGCCAGCGGTCGACCACATCCTTCCCAAGAGAGTTACTCTTCTTTCAGGCTCTAAGCCACACCCTTTCGAAAAAGAAGCCGAGTCGCGCCTACGGGACGCGGGATACGTTATTGACCACTGTTTATGGGGACAAGATCCCCCGATAGATCAAGACCTTATCTCGCTCACTGACCTCAACAAGCCTCTTTTCCAGGACATTCAAGAAAATGACTTGCAGAAATTTCTTGATATTGTCGGGGGACTGCAGCAGTCTCGTGTATTGTGGATCACACCGCCCGCTCAAATCAACTGTAAAGATCCGCATGCAGCTCACATACTCGGTATGGCCCGTACGATTCGCGCTGAACTTGCTATGTCTTTTGCGACGCTTGAGCTCGAAAACACCACAGAGGGAGCCGCAAATGCTATTGTCAAGGTTCTGCAGAAAATGCAGTGCGGCCGAGACACAGATTCGGACCTCGAACCAGATCTAGAGTATGCTTATGCGAATGGCAGAATAAACCTCAGTCGTTTCCACTGGACCCCTGTTGTTGAAGCTTTGGCGGCAAATGCTGTTGAAGTCGCTGACGCAAAAGAACTGGTATTGGGCAAAAGGGGACTGTTAGAGGCTCCACAGTGGATGGGACAGAAGTTCCATGAGCTCAGACCAGACGAGGTGCGGGTCAGGATCGTTGCCGCTGGCCTGGAGCTCACTGGTGAAGTATTTGGTGACGGCCATAATGCCTTCGGCATGCAGGGAGCTGGATATGTTGTCAAATCAGGCTCTGATGTAAAACATATCCAAGCTGGAGACAGAGTTATGGTGATTGGCACCAACTCAATTGGACTGGCTACAGAAATCCAGAGACCAGCGGAATTTTGTGTCAAAATTCCCGACGGTCTAAAATCTGAAGACGCAGCCACGATGCCCGTTCCATATGTAACAGCCCTCAGATGCTTTGTCGACAAGGCGAATCTGCGGAAAGGCCAGTCTGTGCTCATTCACAACGCCGCCAGTGCTGTTGGACTTGCTGCAATTCATGTTGCCAAATGGATTGGTGCTCAGGTCTATGCCACAGTTGACTCAGAAGAGGACACAGCCTATTTGATTGAAGAGTTTGGGATATCGCCCAATCATATATTTAGCTCTGGCAACACAAATTTCTTGAATCAGATATTAGAAGCGACTGAAGGTAGAAGAGTTGATGTGGTCCTCAATTCGCTGTCTGGTGAGCTTCTCCACGCCTCATGGAAATGTGTTGCCGTCAATGGATGCATGCTCCAACTCAGCAAACGAGATATAATTGGCAAAGGGCAACTTGCTATGGACATGTTCGAAGGGAATCGGATCTTCTTTGGTGTTGATATATCAAGCCTTATGGTGTCTGACCGAACTGCCATTGCACGGTTGATGAGCCTGGCAATAGACCTTTACAGCAAAGGCAATATTAAGCCAATTCAAAATGCAGCAACTTTCGACGCTGACAGAATTGAAGAAGCTTTCCAATATCTCCAAGAAAACTTTGACGGGGGCAAGATTGTCATAAATTTCTCTGAAAAGGACAAACTACCCCTAGCTCTCGCAGCTCCTCCTCCTGCATTCCGAAATGATGCTTCCTACCTCCTTGTTGGTGGACTAGGCGGTCTCGGAAAGTCGATAGCGACTTGGATGAGTTCGAATGGAGCCAAGAACCTCATTTTCCTCTCAAGATCTGCTGGCCACTCAGATGCAGACCAAGAGTTGTTCAATGAACTGAAACTAGCTGGCTGTTCCGTAAGATATGTTGCAGGTGATGTCACTGATCGAGCAGCTGTCCAAAAGGTAGTTGATCAAGCTTCCAAGCCAATCGCCGGCGTGATGCAGATGGCTATGGTATTACGTGATGTTGGCGTGATGGATATGAATCAAGAGAAATGGGACGCTGCTGTGCGGCCCAAGGTACAGGGGACCTGGAATCTTCATCATATCTTGCCTGATAATCTTGACTTCTTCGTACTTTTCAGCTCCTACCTTGGCATCATGGGCTCCTACGGCCAGTCAAACTACTCTTCGTCCAACACATTCCTGGATGCATTTGCTCAATACCGACAAGAACGCGGCCTGCCAGCGACAGTAATGAGTATTGGCCCTGTTGAAGACACTGGATTCATAAGCCGCACTCAAACAGTGTTGGACAATCTTAAAGCAACTTCAGCACGACTCATTACCGAGCAAGACTTCCTGGATTACTTACAGCTCGCTATTTCCAATCCAGAGAAAACGCGTGCACCACAGACACCGAAGTCATCCTTCACCAGCTACTGTAACCCACGCCATTTCATTCACGCAATGGAATGCAGCCTCCCTATCATGCATCCACAGAACAACGTTATCTGGAAGCGCGATCCTCGCATGGCAATATACCGCAACATTGAGCAAGTCGCCACCGATAGCCAAACAGGAGAAGCTATCGATGCTCTGAGGCATTTCTTGGCCTCCGCGACGGCGGATCCAAGGAGATTTAATGAAGAAGAGAGTGTGGCCCTTCTCGCCCAAGAAATTTTGAAACGCGTCTCTACGCTCTTGATGAAAGGAGAAGACGAGATTAATACTTCCCAGACACTAACCGCTATCGGTGTAGACTCACTTGTTGCTATTGAGCTTCGCAGCTGGTGGAAACAGAACCTTGGTATAGAGACTTCCACATTGGAGTTGATGGGAGGGGGCAGCATCCAACAATTGGGTGGTTTGGCTGCCACGCGTTTGAAGGATAAATTTTCTGGTAATGGAGACTGAGTTATCTATACAACGACTATCTCATATAATTTCGTCCTTGTAGATCAGAATAGAAATGAATAGATAATTCTAGAGTTTAAAATAATGCACTTTTCTCAAAACAAAAACCGAAACCTTCCACGCTATGGGACAGCGCATTATGAACTTTTCCGTACCCTTCGCTTTTCCACCAAAGCCCATATCAAACATAAAATTCCTCTCTATCCAACGGATCCCTTTATTCTATGCATCCGTCTACTTATGCATCATATACTAAGCCTCTGAAACCATACTTTGAACTTGAACTTTTCTACTTCTACTCAAGATAATTCAGATGCATCAATATTTATGTAGATCATAATGTACTTAATATACTTCATCATAACATGAGTTCCAAGCAACCTTTGGACCTGGACTGAATAGCCGCGTCTTCCTTCCATACCTTGCCCCAAAACGACAACTCAAACAACAACAATTAATCCCCTATATCCCCCAACGACCAACACATCACATCGCTTTCGGTCTCCGCCCCCACGTACGAAGATCATCCCGATCCAGCCATAAAATAAAGGCCCAAATAAGAGATAACAGAGCCAAATCCAACCTCGACACCCTTCATTTGCTAAACTATTAAGCTCATGCAAGGGCAAACCACAACATCCCAATCCCAAATCTCACCATGCAAAGCCGGGGCATCGCCAGGTTCCCGCGTACCAAGCGAATACCAGCTCATCTCTAGCCCCAGAACCCCAGATATACATGCCTACATACCCACATCCATATATATATATATATACATATACATACCACAGCACGCCTCACAACTCACATCCAACTCAACCCCCCCTCCTCAAGGACCCAAGAATCAGAAACGCCCCCCTCCCCCCCTCCACCCTTCACCAAAAAAAAAAAAAGGAATGAATAAAATAAAATAAAGGAAACGCCCGCCACATACCCAAGGCCATCTGCCCTTCTCCCTCCGTTACCCGGCCCCTCAAACCCTCAAACTCGCACACGGCACGGGGCGTCACGACGTCTCTGCTTAGCAGCCGTAAGGGTCCTGGGTTCTCTGCAGATACATACAAACGCACACACATATATTAATAAATTATGCCCTGAGCAGAGGGCGGGCGGGCAGGCAGGGCGCCGGATGTGCCGTCGCGGGATCGTTGTGGGGAGGTGACAATCGGTACTGGCCTGCATTTATGTAGTCTCGGGTGGTATACATTGGAACGTTGTCACATTGCAACTCATTATGCACTGGCAGACGAAGTAGTCTCATGCAACCATAATTAGTCACGGCATACTAAACGTCCCCCATCATTCAAGATCATGAAGAAAAACAAAGACATGGTTTATGTTTCATTCATTTAGACCATCGAAGCGAAATTGATCTATCTGTACAGTCGTATTTTATGTTGTACAGAAATATGTGATTAAACAGCAGTACGCCATAATATGCTCCATTCCGTCTATCGCCGCAAAACCCAGATATCTGCTTGCTCTCTAATGCTGCTTACTATATCCATGCCTCAAACGCTGTATATATGGTGCATCTATGCCATGGCCATCAAGCCGGCGACAGCTGCCATTGCAGCGACTGCATAGCTGACGGTGGAGATGCTGGCAGCACCCGGGATACTTGTGCTGGAAGATCCGGCAGCTGAGAGATCATTAGTTCAAGATCCAAGATTACAGTGTAGAGACAACTTACCTGAGGTTCCAGACGCGGAGCTGTTTCCGTTGGATGCCCCAGAATTGGCGGTAGGGGCCGCTGTAGAAAATGTAGAGAATGAGGTTGAGGTGAAGACACCGGTGGAAACAGCGACTACGGTAGATCCAGCTTCGTTGGTGCTAGTCCTGGTCTGAACAGAGGTGAGGACGGTCTCCGAAGCAATAACACTGGTGATCGTGCCGCTGCCAGATCCAGTTGTTGCAGATCCGCTGGAGCTGGAGGTTTGTGAAGCAGAACCAGAGGAAGAAGAAGATGGCTTGACAGCGGAGCAGGTCAGGTTGAAAAGGGGAGTGGTGTTGAGAGTCGTACCGACAATACCGAATTGGGGCTGGGAGGTAATATCGGTGTTGGCATCGACGAGAGTGTACCAGTAGACGTCAGTGTTTCCAAAGAGAGGGCATCCAACTTCATCCCAGTATGTCTTAGCATTCTTGGTGGATGCTTCAGCCTTAGCAGAAGTCTTTCCTCCAACGGGCCATCCAGTCTCGGTGATGATAACCGGCTTGCCTCCAGCAGCATTCTTGGTCACATCCAAAGCGGCCTGGAAGAGGGAGGCGCCGTTCTCGATGCCATTTGACTCAGTGGTCTGGAAATAGGGGAAGGTGTTCATGCCAAGGAAGTCACACTCTGCAATGACGGCGGCATTGGAACCGTTTTGCCATGCGGTCCAGGTATCGACGTGACCAACTGGAGCGGAAGATAGGCTTGTTCCCTTGATCGCTTCCTTGACCTGCTTGATGAACTTGGCAAGAACAGCGGGTCCTTGCCCAACACTGAGAGGGTCGTTTGCAAGGCCAGTTGGGGTGATTCTGTACAGATCCTCACTTCCGACGGAAATACCATTAACCAAGTCTGTGAAGTCGTCCCCGTATTTCTCGATAGCGTTTGTCAAGGCCTTGATCTCATTGTCAATGTTATCAGTGCCGGATGCCCACATTCCCAGCATCAGCTTCGTCTTGGAGGAGATGGCAGCCGGGATAGCCTCGATAGGGGTATTTGTTGTGCCGGCCTGGATGGTGGTGTATAATCTAGCACTGGTGAAAGCCCCGTTGGTGTTTGCGAGACCCTTTGCAGCCGAGAACTCTGCCTCGAAATCTGCTTGGAACTTGGCAGCTCCAGTTCTGGTGACGGCACCATAATTAAAACCCTGAGCAACAGCTGCAACCCCAGAGATGGAGGCCGCGAGGGCGAAAAGTGAAGAGTACATGATGAATAGGAAAGTAACGAGTGTGGTGGGTTTTTTTAAGAAAAACCGGGAAGAGCGAGAAAAGAGAAGAAAGAAGAAGATGAGGAGAAAGGCAGCAAAGATTGGAATGTCGCTGTGACTGGATGATGGTGGGATGAAGAAGGAAGGGAAGGAAGAAAAGCGTAGACGCGAGGAGAATGGGAGTGTTTTGATGGGAAGCTTTGGAGCAGGGAGAGGGAGCAGGGAGCAGGGGGGCAGGGACCGGTGGCCAGGGACATGTGTTTGAATGGGACCGCCTAGTTAATAATAGCGTTCTTTTTCTCCTGATTTGGAGATTGGCCATGGGATTGGGCTTGGCATTGCTCATCGCTCATCTCTCACCAGCGATGACCAGGGCCGCCAGAACGGCACTTTCTGAATACGAAGGAGCACAAAAATCAAAAAATCCCTGGCTCTGTGCCTTGCTTGAGTGGGCCTCTTGCCTGCTAGAGAAAGGGGTAACCACGTTGATTGGCCGTGTGTTGGTCTTGGCAGGAACTAAAGCTTGTTTACCGGGGCAAAGCATCCACCTTTCCACTCACTGCCCGCCTTGGCTGGCCCAACCAGGCAATCTCTGCCTTGGAAAAATAAACTGGTCCAAGGAAACTGCATAACTTTCATAATTCACTATGCCCATCAACATAACATCACCCCCCCCCCCCGAACATGGGGAAGACAGGGGAGATTTATTGAACGCGTGGTGGTCATTTGAAGTCAACACAAAGGTGGAAACGAATAAAGGATATTTTTGAGGCTTTGTTTTGATGCCACCAGGTGGTCCTAAATTCTACATATATGCATAACCCCCCATAACACCGCTCGCTGATGCTTGTGTTCCTGAACTCCATTCAAATGCCAATCCAATCCATCCTCCTCATAGCTCGTCTGGCCTGGGTCGATGGATTTCCCAGGATCGTGGGGAGACCGGCAATCCAAAGAAGAATTCCCAGAACCGAGATAGTTCGAGCACGAGAATCTCCCATCTACGCACCCGTTAGCCTTGTTCCATGTCATCTCCAAGGTTCAAAGTCAGTAGTACTTACATGTTTTTGGGGGCGCTGATCCAGCCCTTCATCACATACTTGAACGCTCGAGTGAACAGGCTCAACTCCTTCCAGAAGTCGTCCGCAATGCTGCGTTTCTGCTTTTTCTCCCCTTCCTTAGCTGCAGCCTCCTCCCTTTCAAAGTCCTCAAAGTCCTTCTCCGTGGGATCGGGGTTATCGGGAATCACGTTGTGAGGTTTGATCACGCGATCAGGCATGCTCTTAAGATCAGACTCCGCTGATTCAACTAAAGTCATGAATCTAAACTCGTTGATGGCGGACAGCGAATTCGAGATGCGTGCCAAGGTGTTGAAGAGGGCTACCAGCTCTGTTCTCTTCAGAACAGGTAAGTCTAGACTGTTGTTATCGTATTCGAACAAGACCTTTAGCGCCGCACCATATCCAGCAGTTTGGACCTTTCCCCATAATCGACATTTATCACAACCTACACAGTCCATCATTCGGCTTACATTTCTGAACCGATTGCGGAAGTCTTCCTTCAAACTTGGACCTTCTCCGTTCTTGAACATAAGGCTCTCGTCAAATATCGGAGGTGCCTTCCCGGCTTGAGATAACAGTGCTTGCACTTTTGCCTTGGTCTCTCTATCCTGTGCTGGATCACCGGAACAGAAGGTGTAATCTTTTAAAGAAGGCCCTAGTTTTGTGACTGCTCGAAGAACCAGAGCATAATTG
Organism: Chalara sp. BL73; assembly: GCA_918026815.1. Taxonomy (NCBI): domain Eukaryota; kingdom Fungi; phylum Ascomycota; class Leotiomycetes; order Helotiales; genus Chalara; species Chalara sp. BL73. The sequence goes on from CAKJVC010000182.1 coordinate 203,660, forward strand.
AAATATAGATTCGAGACCCTATCAGCGTGGGAGTGAAGTCGGTCCTTATAGCATTGTAGATTTGGTCCCCATTCTCCTGTCGTTTGATTCAAATATTCCCAGCATAGATGCGTGCTGATAGATGTGTGCATGCCGGATATGACTCGGTAAAAGACTCGCTTCTCCAGACATTCCGCTTCATGCTCCAGGCCCGTCTCTGCAACGAAAGGTGTATTTGGCGAAAGCTTCTGGGTTTCGCGTAGTGCTTCCTGCCTTCCACGCTCCTCTAGGACGGATTTTAGCTCAAAGCCTGCAGGCCCACGGTTCGGGGTCTGAGGCATACCGAGTGATGCTGACTTCGGGAACGAAGATCTGGAGAAGCAGTTCTCCTTATAAATTGAGTCCCAAACCTGGTGCGCTCCAGCTCCTGCGTAACCTGTGAAGCGCTCCGGGTTGTCTACCAAGCTCACATAGTCTCCTTTTGCGCTTGCGCTCTCGTCCTCGGGGACGCAATAATCCCGTTCGTCACATTCATCGTCGTATTCTACCACACAGCTCTCGCCCACATCATCTCCCAATGACCCTTGTAATGGCTTTTCCGGCCCACGCTCTTCTTGGAGTCGTTTTCCAGGATGGCTAGCTTTCGGACCTTCTAACTTTCCTAATTCCTCGGCTCTCCACACCAGCGGAATATCAGCTTCATTGTCTAAAGTGTTCACCGCGCAAGCAATATTGCCGCACATGCCCTCATTGTCGCTCCAGAACGGACATTCTTTCCCAAACAGATTCAATCGGTAATATGAAAAAAAATCTGTTTTCTGGGTGATATCTAGAAGGGCAGGTTTAAGTTCCGCATTAAGGTCATCGAGAGTCGAATATGAGGCGCAGGCGTCAGAGACGATTGCTGTAGGAGATATCTGAAAGGCATTAGACAAGCATGCCAAAAAGAAAAGTAGAAGAGCGTACCGCGCAAACATCTGGTCCAGGATGTGTAATTCTGGAAGCGCCTTTGGAATCTCCTGCGTGAGACGTCCCCAGCAAGGCGAAGACTGCGAGATAAAAGACTCTCGCGGCGGACTTCATCTTGTCATAAGACCTGTTCTTTATGCTTAACGAATGCCGTATTTAGCCAAGTTGATTAATGGCTATATGTTGATGTCTTGAGGTGGGGTGGTCTGGACAAGACTCGATCAAAGAGAATGTGTTATTGAGCCCTTGACGCCACACCTATGAAAGGCAATGGATATGTGGAAAATATGTACAATGTGTGGTCGATACAGTATGTATAATTCTTCAAAAAACATCAATATTCAATTGTGCCTCAGAGAGTTCAAATATGTCGGTAATGAAAATAATCGATTTCGGCCGGCCGGGACATTATTACCGAAGATGTGTCCAATTTGAAATCCGAAAGTATCAAACCACAAGTCACCCCAGGAATTGTCTGCGCCTATCGTAAAGTTTGGCTTGGCAGGCTAAGGCTTTTTTACCCGTTCCTGGTGGTGCAGTCATGGTGCTGCATTTAGAAACTCGAAATTCGCAGCCCGTCATACTTCAGCCTCGCCCTCAGCCTGCCTTTGCGGTGCAGCTAATGAAAAAGCCAATCAAGACTCACAAAACCTTTGGAGACTTAGAATCTATGCATTGGTACAAGCAAGACATGAAGTAAATTTCCATCTACTAGTAAAGTGCAGCCCAATGCAATGAAGAGAAGAGCATATCAACAAAGTGAGGCGGTTGTAGGTTCTTGGGGTCACAACTTTGAGGAATCCTACCTTACAACCCGAGATCAGATATCACACCAGGAACACATCACACCACATTCAAGCCATCGTATGCTTCTGAGAAAGGCATATTTATTATTCCTATTCTAATGCATGAATAGACCATCCCATGCCATCAAGCCGTAGTTGATATGTGGGAGACATAATTCGTAAATATCGTCAAAGCCATGCGCCGTTACTATTCTTGCGCCGATGCATCAGAGAACCGCCAAAGCCAAATCAAATATGAGCAAGAAATCCCAGGTATCTATTGGCCGGCCTGGAAGTTGAGCGGTCTCCTGGAAATTTCATTAGCAAATTACAATGGAAGACAAGATCAGCTGCTTACTTGAAAAGTAAAATGTGTGGCTCTGGCTCGTGGACTTCATAATGTACCCATCCAAGACTCTGCCGGAAGAATTAGCAGATCATCATTGAAAATTAATCATCCTTGGCCGACCTGAGTAATGCCCATTCCCCTCCACTCTTCCTCCCACAACAACTTTAATGTACCCTTTTGAGCATCATGATAATCCTTTGGAATCGCCTTCAACATGTTCTTTGGCAGCTGCACATGCCGATACTCATTCTCGTCGTCACTGTATCTAATGCAGGAGTCAGATATATTGCACATCTTCTGGGAAGTGGAGAATAATCAACCTGCTCGAGTAATGAATTGAGTCCTGAAACTCATCCAGGCGGGCTTTCTCAGAGTCGCTAAGTGGCCGGGGGACCTTATTTCTCCTAGAGGTATCTATGTCGGACATTTTGTTGCTTTGAGTGTAGGCAGACTAGTTGTCTAGGATTGCGCGTGTAAAACGCAAGGTCGAAATGTATAGAGGTGTATTCCCGTGCAAGACAACCTCTACCCAGGTACGGTTGACTCCTTGCGCAAAAAGTTATCCTGACAAGAGCAAATGGTTGTCGGGCCTGAGTCAATGGAGCACACGATCAGGTTACCAAATCGAGGCTCCAAATAACTCGAAAGAGGGTCGATCTCTTTTGCACGAGCAAATTGACAGAAACGAGTGAAGTGTGAACAGCGGCAGATGCTAGAATCGGGGCAGAGAGCGTGGCTTGCAAGTTGGTGCTATTCAAAGATTGCAGTATTGAGTAGACTGAGGTTTTGTTTACTTTCAGGGCCCTCACTACTTTGCAGGGTGGGGTTTAGCGTCCACGGGCTGGTCACGAGAAAGATTAATGCCTTGTGTCTCAGGTGTCAAGACACAATCATGAGGATCTTTTGGATGCTGGCGTGTTATTTGACTTTGATGAATAATATATTTGGTGAAATTTCTACATTGCAATAAATATTAATCCAATAGGGCATACCCGCTAATTGTCACATTTTCTTCAACACGTAGACGGAAAAGTGTCGGCTGGTGGTCATCCAAATCGCAGTTTGGTTGGTACGAAAACAGGGGTCACTTACTCCAGTTTGCATCGCGCACTTCACCATCAGCGAACAGACGCGACGCCTTTCAACGAAGCATTGCGCCCTCAGCGACCCTTTATCCTCGACGAAAATTGCTTGCATGGTCGAACAGCGCATACGCGACTTCGAATTCGCCCATCATGCCCGAGTACAAGCGAAAGGTCAATGGGGCCGATAGAGTTGCCGCAGACGAGCTTGACGATCGCGGATCAAAGAGGCGGAAGCTTCCAGGTGTGAGTATAAATTTACACTTCATGTGGGGAGTCTGCGCAAGTTGTCGTGGTTGTTGTGGTTGAATTTATCGAGTTCACAGCGCGACAGCCAAAGTGCAGGGTACCTGGCCCGCAACAACAACACTACCTCAATCGCACCTAGGTGTCGAGCATAATAATAATACTTGACATGCTAGAGCGCAAGGCTGACAATAATAGGACAACTTGGGTTCCTCGAAGGGCGAATCGCCCGAATCCACCAGAATCGAGGGTCTAAAGGCACTGGAACACATCAGGACGATTACCGATAAAAGGTATGAGAGTTCAATTGCTGCGATAGTCACTACCAGTCTCTCGTAGCCTTGCCTGCGGGTATTCAACGGGTTAACTCTCTGAACCATCCCAACGGCCCTAATTCTCTCTCGACAGCAAACATTTTGAATTTTTACTGACAATTTCTATAGTGGACGAAAGATCCATACAGCTTTTTTATCGCTGCCAAATAAACGCACGCTCCCCGAATACTACAAAGTCATAAAGCTGCCAATCTCCATAGAAACCCTCGAGAATAAGCTAAAACGAAATGAATTTGCTACTCTTACTGATTTCGAAAGCCATTTTAAACGAATGGTAACAAATGCCAAGGAGTTCAACGAGAAAGGGTCACAGATATATGAGGATGCTGAACGGCTACGCAAAGGTTTTAGTAACTACATAACCAAGGTTAATCCAGCTTATAAGGTTCACGGTTTCCAAGTACACGCCGTTGCTGTACCAGGAGACGAGAGTGATGAGGACGAAGATGCTGACTCCGATCAAGAGGACGATGAGGAATCCGACGTAGAGGAAGCAATTCCGGCGAAGAAAGGCAGAGGTCGGGGATCGAAGAACACTGCGTCGAGGAAAAGTGTTACACCGTCATTGTCAGAGTCAAAATATGCCGGGAAATCTTTCGCCGGCCTGAACTTCCAGCAGGCACAAGAGAAGATTGTTGAAGACGTGATACAACACAAAGAGGAACCGAGGTGGGTGGCCTCACATTACGCATACTTCATATGCTAACCTGAATTAGTGACCCCTATAAAACCTTTGAAGTCTTCATTGAATTGCCGCCTAAGAGTTTGAAGGATTATTATGCAGTGATCACTCAGCCAAGATCTTTGAATACATTATGGCAACAAGTTAGGGGCGTCGATATTGATAAAAAAGGCAGCGAAGCGTCAGGTGTATCGAAGTTTGGCAGCTGGGAGGAATTTGAAGCAGAAGCTTCCATTATATGGACAAATGCATGCCATTATAACGAGGATGGCAGTGAAATCTTTGAACTAGCGAAGGAATTGGAGGTTTGTCTTGCTATCTCCATTTGTCAAGCAAACTAACTCGTGTAGGTTTTCTTTCTTGAGCGCCTGGAAAAGGCGAAAAAGATTGTAGCTGGCCCTAAAAAGATTATGTTAAAGCTTGGTGGCAACAAGGCTCCTCAACCAGCGCCGTCACAGAATCCGAAAATTACCCTAAAGATGCCCGGTCAAAAGGCAAGTCCTGCTCCGCAGGCCGATGATAGCAATGGAGCCTCTGGCACTCCTCCAGCTGCGAATGGCACAAGCCGAAGAAATCCATTTGGAGGCTCTGTCTCAGGTGCCACTCCACTCCCTCTGGATCAGCTTGAAAGAGCGAGGAGCATGTCAGGATCTGTGGCATCCCCCACTAACTCTGCTGGTGGACCGGTGAAGAATGAGGAAGGATCGGCCAACTCGCCTGCTCTCGCTCCAAATGCTACTTATCGTGCGTCCAGTCAAGCTGTATCAACTCCGGGTCTTAACGGAGCTGGCATGCCGCCGCCATTGACACCTTCACAAAGTTTCGGCCAGGCTGGATATACTCAGCCTTTTCATCAACAATATCAAGTACAGAATTCTCTCGAGTCTAAATTCCGACCGGAAGGCAAGAGTAAGTCTTTGCTAAGCTTTCTATTCAGCAATGTTTGCTAATGATTTAGATGCTTCGGACGCAATGATCACAAACTTGAGTTTGTCGTCACATCCTGGCCTCAACATTACAAAGCATTTCAAGATGGATCTCCCTGCATCTCCAACCTTGACTCAGCAGTCCATTACAATCAACCTTCCTTCTACACACTACTACCTTCAAATTAAACCTACAATCGCGGAATCTCTGCTTCAACGCCAACATAAGCTGTTCATTACCTTGAACACCCAGCGCTTACACGCCATGCCCTTGCTGCCAGGTCACTCACTCGACCCACGGCATCCATTGTTTGAAGGCCGCCTGACACCTGGTGTCAATAGACTAGAAGTAGAGATCATTGCTGCCTTGCCTAAAGACGCAGCTAAGCTACCTGGTGGACAAGACACGGAGTTAGAGAAGATCACAGTTTTTGCTAATCTCCTCAGAGCAGTATAAGAGGACAGTTTTTACATTGGCTCTTTTGGCGGCAGGAGTTTGGTGGGATTTCGGACTGGAAATATCAATGTTGACATGTCGGACCTGTAACTGTAGTAGTACACGGCGATAGATAATGCCGATTGTATGTGCAAAATCTAAATTGGCTGATTCTAGAAAGGCAAGTGTATTAATGTCTAAGTGGTCGTGTCAGTTCGTAGGCTTTTGCACAAGGAAGAGAGCATGAGAGCATGCATAAGCAGAGCTGGACAGACTTCATTTGCTCAAATAGCGATTATTCTCACTTAAAACATTCCTACCGGCATAACGTTAGAGTAAGTCATATTGTGTTTCCTTTCGATGCAGTCACTTCCCGGCTGCCTTTACGTTTCTGAAATTTGTTCTAGGGATATGAGTCCTAAATTTCCTCCCTCTCTTCGAACGGGCCTCGATATAAACCTCATTCACCCTCAAACCCGCTGACGTCCCAGTATCCGGGTGCGTGAACCGGGACGGCGTACCCATCGGAGAGACATTGATTTCATCTCCCTCTTCCGATTCTAATTACTGAGCGATTAATAAGGCTTTCAACCCAAACAAACGTCCTCGAAAGATGATTTTAAAAATACCATCCTTTGGCAACCCTATCTTCTCACCTAACCCGGCAAATTGATCAAAACTCCGCATCCAGGGAGTTCCGCCTCCGTCAGCCGCACTCGTTCCAAGCAACTTCTCTACAATCGCCCCTCTGCAGTTCCACAATCTGTCAATTCCGTCTGATGTACGCCAGGGATTCTGATCTTTCGAAGGCTACTGTATCTGGCGTTTACTCATAGAGCGACGGGCCGAGCCCAGGCTGGATTCGGCAAGCAATGGATTGGACGATGGTGTAGCCCGACGGCGGGGTGAATCGTCACGTATCAAACCCCAGCTTTCAACAGCTTTGAGCATCCTCAATCAACTGGAGTGAGAGGGACTTGAGCTTGGAGATGATGAGAAGGGTGTCGTAACATATATCTTGCTGGATGACGAGGACTAGGATTTTGCGGTAGGCAACACTATGTTCTCAAGAACCGGTTGTGGTAACTGATTCAGGATATCGCACTTGGCACATTTGCTGCCGTGAATGGTATATGTGTCCGGGATGGGAGAAGGTAGTCACTGGAGAATTGACCATACTGAGGTACATCTATCAGGAGACTGTAACGGAAAATGCAAAGAAAAATACATAATGAAATATAAACTTGTGCATTATAAGTTCGTGCCGACTCAGTTTTATTGACTGAAGAAACTCAAAGACTTCCTTTCGTAGTTAAGCAGCAATAAAGCAGGACTCTTCTTTCTAGCAACTTCTACTCTATGGATAGCTAGACAAACAGGCACAGCAAGCCGAGAGGAAGCCCTGCCTGACTAGACTGTCGTCAGAGAACCATTTTAAAGGATGGCTAGCCGTAGAATGGGGGATAAGCTACAGTTAGAGTCTGGCGCTCTCTATTATCAGCACTGGTTATGTACTAGTTGTCACCCATGCAGTTATTGAATCCACTAGATTGTTGAATGGCCGTTCTCCTTAGGGGCAATGATCCTGCTAGTTAATGGTTAAAGAAATAAAATATGATCTTTAGCTTAGACAATTAAGATCTACTTTGTCAAGATACTCTAAAAGGTGTCTTCTTATATATCATCTGCTCTCTTTGGATTGGTTCGTCGGATGTGAACCCCATGACACGTGATTGTGGTGGAGCCAATAGCCGAATACGTTAGTGGCGGATTGGATTTTCTTATCCACACTTGAGAAAAAAGATCGAGGGTCGCTTCATTTATTTTGCCTTCCCTCCTACCTGATTCTTCTCCCCAGAGTCCTGTTCTCTACCACATCAACAATCTAGAACAGCAACAATCGCAAATATGGCAGATGAGGTTTATGAAGGTGCGATCGGTATCGATCTCGGTATGTGCTCATTGCTCTCTTCCAAAGCATTATAGATCAGCAGAAAAATCCCCACCGTCTTTTGGACCCAACAGCTAACTTCTCATCAAAGGTACCACCTACTCTTGTGGTATGTTCTCTAGCACACACAACATGGCAGATTTAGGCTGCATGTCATTGCTACAACACACTGGATACTGATTTGAGCAGTTGCCAACTATGAGGGCACAAATGTCGAGATCATTGCCAACGAGCAAGGTAGTTTCACAACCCCATCCTTCGTCTCCTTCACCGACAAGGAGCGGTTGATCGGCGAGTCGGCGAAGAACCAGGCTGCCATGAACCCAAGAAATACTGTCTTCGATATCAAGTTCGTACCATATAACCAAATTTTACATGCGAAGGAACTCGCAAGCTGACAAGGCTGCAGACGCCTGATCGGTCGTCGATTCGATGATCCCACAGTTAAGAAGGATTGCGAATCTTGGCCATTCAAGGTCATCGATGAGAATGGAAGCCCTATGGTTGAAGTTGGTTAGTATATCTTCCTAGAGTTTTGTGCTTTTTGCGGGTTGTGTACTCGCCCCTTCTGGCCAATGAATGGTCCTACCCTTCAGACTATGGTCCATAATGCTTTGGCATTTTTAGTCATATCAACTGCTTCGTTTACTAATAACGTCACCAGAATACCTAGGAGAAAACAAGACATTCTCACCTCAAGAGATCTCTGCCATGGTTTTGACTAAGGTAAAATCTCTATGGAGCTCGGAGAAATTTGCTAACACAGCCTGTAGATGAAGGAGATTGCTGAGACGAAGTTGGGCAAGAAGGTCGCTAAGGCCGTCATTACTGTCCCAGCTTACTTCAACGATAACCAGCGTCAAGCTACCAAGGACGCTGGTGCTATTGCTGGTCTCAACGTCCTTCGTATTATCAACGAGCCTACCGCTGCCGCCATCGCATATGGTCTTGGTGCCGGAAAGTCCAACAAGGAGCGCAATGTCTTGATCTACGATCTTGGTGGTGGAACTTTCGATGTTTCCCTTCTCAATATCCAGGGCGGTGTTTTCACCGTTAAGGCTACGGCTGGTGACACCCACTTGGGAGGACAAGATTTCGATACTAACCTCCTTGACCACTTCAAGAAGGAGTTCACCCGCAAGACCAAGAAGGATTTGTCAAATGATCCCCGTGCTCTCCGACGTCTCCGTACTGCTTGCGAACGTGCTAAGCGTACTCTCTCCAACGGTGCCCAGACCACTGTCGAGATTGATTCTCTCTTCGATGGCGAGGACTTCAATGCTCAGATCACTCGTGCTAGATTCGAGGACCTGAACTCTAAGGCATTTAATGGCACTCTTGAGCCAGTCGCCCAGGTCTTGAAGGATGCTAACCTCGATAAGAGCAAGGTTGATGAGATCGTTCTTGTCGGTGGTTCTACTCGTATCCCAAAGATCCAGAAGCTCCTCAGCGACTTCTTTGATGGCAAGAAGCTCGAGAAGAGCATTAACCCTGATGAGGCTGTCGCTTATGGTGCCGCTGTCCAAGCTGGTATCCTCTCTGGCAAGGCTACCTCCGCTGATACCGCCGATCTCCTCCTCTTGGATGTTGTTCCTCTCTCCCTTGGTGTTGCCATGGAGGGTAACATCTTCGCCCCTGTCGTTCCTCGTGGTCAAACCGTCCCAACTATTAAGAAGCGCACTTTCACCACAGTTGCGGATAATCAGTGAGTGAATTTATACTTAGTCATAGCGTTGGAAAACATGCGACCCCCGAGACAACTCCTTACCCCTTGACCCCACCCCACAAATTCACTAATTACCATACTAATTTGTCTATAGGCAGACTGTTCAATTCCCTGTTTTCCAGGGTGAGCGTGTAAATTGTGAGGATAATACCTCTCTCGGAGAGTTCACTCTTGCACCAATCCCACCCATGAAGGCTGGTGATGCCGTTCTTGAGGTCGTCTTTGAGGTTGATGTTAACGGTATCCTTAAGGTTACTGCCACTGAGAAGACCTCAGGACGCAGTGCCAACATCACCATTTCCAACTCCGTCGGTAAACTATCATCGACTGAAATCGAGAGCATGATCAACGATGCAGAGAAGTTCAAGACTTCCGATGAGGCTTTCAGCAAAAAATTTGAGGCTAGACAACAACTTGAGTCGTACATTTCGAGAGTGGAGGAAATTGTTTCCGACCCCACCATGTCTCTTAAGCTCAAGCGCGGAAACAAGGACAAGATCGAGTCTGCCCTTAGCGACGCCATGGCACAACTCGAGGTTGAGGATTCAACATCTGATGACTTGAAGAAGAAAGAGTACGTATTTACATCCTCGATACGTAGAGAATACCAACTAACAAATATATCAAGGCTCGCGTTGAAGAGGGCTGTCACAAAGGCCATGTCTACCCGCTAGATACCTACCATTTAACGAACGGCAGATACGGAGGAAAGGGGTGTTAATGCATGGATTTACTATTACGACATGGATTGGCTCATCTAACGATTGCTGGGTTTTCATCAAAAGTCATTTTCCATTTTGCTGCGTTCATGACATTCGGTATCGCAAAATGGTCTTTTACTCGGGAGGGGATATTATGTCCTCCGTCTTTTACAGGCATATAGAGCGCGCTTGTAAATTAGTAGGGAGGTGTTAATGCAATGCTTCCAAAACAATATTCAGCGTCTCCTTTTACCAACCTTTCCTTGTGAGACACGTTCATAGATGGCTATGTGATATACACATCTTCCCTGCTCTCAAATTCCATCAATTCCATTGTAACATCCCTCCATGGTCCTTCTAGATCGCCCTCGGTCCACTCCTTCGCCGCACAAAGCCTTCCCCTCTCTAAATACGGATCCCTCAAAACCTTGAATATCGCCTTCAAGGCCCTCGCGTCCCTCACCCCACGCCTCACACCTTCCCAATACTCCTCTGAAACCTGAAACTCCAGCCTCCTTAGCCGTCCATTCAAGATCATATCCTCAATTTGCGGGAGCAGGCTGCATCTCAAGAAGTGCTTGCTCCCGAACCTGCAACAGGAGATGATGATGGACGGGATCTGGAGACGGTTATCCCGAAAGGGCGGCGAGAGGAAGTGGTGGTATTCAGCCTCCGGCTTGCGATGGATAGTCAGGGTGAACGTGTTGAGCGCGAAGTAGATGGGCCGGATCTCGTGGTAGAGTTGGGTGGAGACGAGGAGGAGCGGGTGGTGCGGTGCTGGGGTTGCGAGGGGGAAGGCGAGGGAAATTGGGTCAGCGGATGTGCAGATTAGAGCGTAGATTTTGGAGCGTAGCTCGGGTGGGAGGTCGAGGAGGAGGGAGAAGGACATTTTGGAGGGAAATATAGTGGCGAGTTTTGTATTAGACAGGAGGTTGCTGTGAACGATTAGATCATACAGTGTCTCTCCACTAGTCTCTTTAAATCACAAATATATCTGTAGATGCGCAGGATAATTGAGAAATATGTTTTAGAACAAGGGGAGAGGAAAGTCGAGCATCATACGAGGCTGCAGCCCCGTCTCGAAAGCCTCGTAACCCCAAAAGCTTGAAACACCCTTCACCACCTTCAAACCACAATCATGGCAGCTCCAATGCGGCTAAACGTGCTCAAGCACATACTTCCACGGTCTACAAGCACCATAGAACGCCAATTGATGTTTGTCATCCCCCAAAACTCCCAATTGCGAGCAGAACCTAACTCCCCCAAGCTTCCACAGAGCGCCTCAATCCCTCCTCACTACGACGCAGCCACCACAATGCAGACCATTCTCCACTTCACCCTTCCACCTCAAGAAGCAAGGGAAGGAAAAGTCCCAGCAAAAAGCTAGCAAAGCCTCTGAGTCCCCCGAAGCAGAAACCGGCGCCGAAGACCCATTCGACTTCTCGACCCTCGAAGCGGGCATCGAGAAGGTGCTAGAGAAGCTGAAGAACGACCTGAGCAAGCTCCGAACAGGCGGGCGGTTCAACCCCGAGCTGCTGGAGAACGTGCGCGTGCAATTGGTGAAGGATGTCAAGGGGACGGAGAGATTGGGGGATTTGGCGCAGGTGCTGCCGAAGGGGGGAAGGACGGTGATGGTTCTTGTTGGGGAGCGTGATGTATGCCTTCCCTTAGGCGCTTTCCTTTTATGCCTACCTCTCTCTCTCTCTCTCTCTCTCTCTCTCTACGGAGTCTTTAAAGCGTAAGCTAATAACGGGTAAAAGCATGTCAAGCCCATCGTCTCGGCGATCCAGGGCTCGAAGGATCTAAATCTGCAGCCGCAGGTTGATCCGCATAATGCGTCGCAGCTGAATATCCCGATCCCGCCGCCTACCAAGGAGAGTCGGGATCTGGCGGTAGCGGCAGCGGGGAAGGCGGGCGAACAGGCGAGTCTTGGGGTGAAGAATGCGAGGGCTGTGATGCAGAAGAGGTTGAGGGCTATGGAGCTGAAGAAGACGGTTCGGCCGGATGATTTGAAGAAGGCGCATAAGGAGGTGGAGAAGCTTGTTGAGAAGGGGACGGGTGATGTGAAGAAGACGGTCGAGGCTGCGCGGAAAGGGATGGAGCAGTCTTGAAACATGTTATGGTATAGGGAATAAGCAGAAATTTAAGTTGGGCATAAAGCCTGCCATGTACAGTATATTTTGTACAAATTACTCTTGACAACGACACCGAGTTTATGATACATGTCTACATAGGGCCTTTATGAGAGCGACTTCTGCTTCGGCGCTCCCTTTAGATATTGAGCCGGCAACAATGACCGGATCTTGTCCTCCAGCTTCCTTGCTTGCTCAGGAAGCACAGTCTCATTCATAAGAGTATACCGCTTCACCTGCCCCAACACATCATCCAGCGGTGTGGTCTCCGGCTTCACATAATGTCCCGCTGCGAACGCCTTACTCAACTTCTCCTTATCCTCCTCGCTCAACTGCACAAGATCAACCCTCTTATTCTTGCCCCCTGTCGTCCTGTGCTTTAAATATTTCCTCGCCTCCTTCGCATCCTCGCTGGTATAAAACGCAGATACCCCCGTGCCCCTCAAAATCTGGGCACGATGCTCATTTGCATGTCTGTACCCGCTCAATGTGCCCGTTCCTGTGCGTAGCTTATGTGTGATGTTGCTAAGCAATCCTTGTGGACTAGACAACACCGGCGCGCCCTGCAGCTGTAGTGCTTCGAGGGTGGTAGCAGATTCATACGGCCCATCAGCATATCCACCCTCCATATGCCTCCTCCACTGCAATTCAGACTCTGTGTACGGTCGCGGGATACCCGTCTCCTCAAACTCGTCCGCCTCGTCGCTCTCTGCTTCTCTTGGGCCCCTTCGGCTCTCCATCCTTCCTCCTCTCCTTGCTCTTCCGCGGGCACCTCCTCTTAGAGTACCGCCTCTAGTACCTCCACGTTGCATACCCCCTCTTGAAGCAGAAAAATTGGGATTGAAACGTCGGACGCCAGCTTCAGGGTTGAAGGTATGTCGTTGGCCTGTCTCATCTAAACGTGAGATTGTGAAACCGCCAGGCTTGGGTTTTGCAGCCAGGGAGCGGGCATCGATGCCTCGTGGTGGAGGACGGGGTGTCAGAGAGGAGATCTCGTTGACGGCTGCTTGGGAGCGTTCGCCGCGACTTGATGGCGACCGTGCCGGAACATCTGTTGCTGTACGGGTGATTGTGAACCGTGGCTTTTCTTTAAGCTCGATTAGGATCAAAGTAGAGGGAGGAGGGAGATATAAGACATACCATCCTCAGCAGCATTGGCAGAAATGGAAAATTGCCTCAAAGACGCGGCAATCCCATCCGTAACCCGGGCTAAATCATGGGCAATGGGCCTTCCTCGGCCAATGGCAGAGTGGGCATGCCATTTATACATTTTGCGCGTGGTAGATAGCTTTTCACAAGCTTCAAGAACGTATGCTCAAAAAATCAAGATGTCGTCCAAAAAGTTCGTGCCTTGATGCCTCGCCCCACTATTTTTGTGGACCGCAGCCTCGTCAAGCATAACTCGACATCAACTTCGAGTACAGTAACCAAACCTTAACATATTCCTGGATTTACGAGCTGGGGAACGAAAGGATTATCAGCAAGATGCTTCGTCGTCCACCAACTGCGATCACGCTCACGACTGAGGATATAGCCATTTATGAAGACGCGCGCGCCCGTGAAGCGTTACAGGCAGAGCAAGCTGCTCAACAACAGCAGACACCAAACAAGAGAGAGAACCCGAATGATGAGCTGAGACCGCATCATGCAGACCGGGCGCGAGGTGCACAGGTCAAGACGAGGGAGGAAAGATTGGGAATCCAGGGGGGGTCGAGGAGTTAGGAGGGGGGACTAAGAGGGTCACGACAAGACTATAGCAAACGGGGTCATCAGATGAAAAATCCCGGGACACGCTCCTGCGAGTTTATTTCATTTTATTCTGCCCCGTCTTCTTCTACGACAGTGCTGCAATTTACATTGTGGGCGAGGTCAGATCTTCTATCCGCTCTTGCGCCATTTATCCCACAACTGAGGAGTCATTATAATGTACAATCTTCGTGAAAACCCCTCGAATGCCCATACGCATCGTGTTTTCCGCCAATGACCGCTGGAACGCCGCGCTAATGCCCCCACAATGCGACTAAAATAAGAAAGGAAAAAGGCGAAGAATCAAGATTGTGGCTCAATCTTTGGAAATCTTGGCAAGGAAAACTTAAGGATCAGGCTCTTCTTTTGCTTTTCCACGGGATGCTTGGTAGCTGGTTTCGTGGCCTGTTTGGGAGGAACAGAAATAGGTACCGAGTCTGGAAGTGGCTTACGAGCCTTTACAGAAGCCGCTGGCGATGCAGCAACAACTGGTGAAGGTAAAGGTGCTGGAGGCGCTGAATAATGCGAAGGTGCGGGAGAGGCGGAGGATTGAGTGCGAGCAGGACTTGGCAATGAGATCGCTGGGGACTGCCTCGGTACAGGTGCAGGTGAACTGCTAACGCTTCCTCTGTGGGCCTTCTGTGCAGCCTTTTTAGGTTGTGGTGGAGATTCAAGAATAGCCCGAACTTTTTGGGCGTTATGTTTGTTATAACTTAGCTTAATCATCTTTCTGGGTCGTGGAGCTGGGATATCTATATGAATGGTATTGTCATCCGCTAGGAGAGGACGTTTGAGTGACTTGGTTGTTGAGGGAGGACCCATAGAAAGTTTAATCGTATGAGATGGTTTCACTACCGCCGCCGGCGCCGGCGGCGGTGGTGGTGGTGTTGGTGTTGGTAATGTCACGCTGAGCGAAGGCTGAGGTTGAGGTGGAGGTTGAGGATGAGGCTGGACAGCCGGAGCTGCGAGTTGCTTCCTTGGTTTCAAAGGCTTTGTCCTAACCTTGTTGAGCTGATGGAATCTGATTTTGCCCTATTTAGATGTTAGAAAAAGCTGCACCACAACTGAGATTATATGTACCTTGCCAAGGTGCTCTGCCTCCCAATAGCGTGGTAGTCTCAAAACAACCTGCATAGACTCAACAGAATCGTATAGGATACCGCAAATCTCCAACAAAGACGCTTGCTCGGCCAATGTAAGTTCAGGAGATTTAACAGCCTTCCAGAGAGATTCTTTTAGAACCACATTACTGCCCATGTCCTGTTTCAACCCCGCCAAAGCACCAATAATGGTAGTAGTTCGGATTTGATGAGCTTTACGATACTCGGTAGAAACCTCTGTAACCACTTCCAGATCATCCGGCTCAGCTTTTACCAAAGATTGCCCTTGCTCCTCATGACCATCTCCTAAAGCAACCACAGCTAACCCAAGGCAAAAGATCTCAAACAGACGAGAACGAACAAATGGTGAATGGTCTGTACTCAAAATGTTCACCAAGTACGCAATGACCTCGTTATTTGATATGAAACCAAGATCAAGCAGAGACTCAAATGCGGTGAGACGAACAAGATCAAATGTGCCATCGTGAATATATTTCGCGAATTCGACTGGATTAACTGGAATCACCCCTACCTTCATCAATTTTAACTTGCACCTCAGCACAGTGGTTGTGTAAATGTTCTGGTAAGAGTTGATCCATTCATCCATACGACGGTGCCGATCGAGTTCTTCAATGACCAGCTTCAGAAACTGTTTGGGCTCATCGTCGAACTCATCATCGTCATCGAAAAGAACCTCATCCTTGCCTTTCTTTCGAGGAATGACACTATCAGTAAGAGCGACTAGAAGCTCGGCAACTTTGAAGTTATCAGAGAACTCGTTGTTTTGGTTATCGTTGAACCGAAGCTGGTCGAGAACAAAGTCTCTAGCATTCTTAGGACATTTTCTATCATGGCCACGAATTTGAGCAACAGCTGCCGTGATCCCTTTGCTGACTAAGTATGCCGGGATGTTTGAGAAGTCATTCGGTCGTGGGGTTTTGCTATTTGGATAGCAGAAAAATTCAGTATATGCTTTCTCGAGATGTCTTAAACCTATCCATCCATGCTCTGGAACGGCTTGATATCTAAGAACATCAGCCGCCATCAACCGAATGTTATAATTGTAGCGTGTATCCATCAGGGTCCGTATACAGAATGTCGAAACAAGCGGGTGCGGATTTGCGGATTTGAGGTATAACATCGCTTCCTGATGGGCAACCACATCGCGATCTTGTTGCAGCTGCGAAATGTACATGTAACTTGGCATCCTGACAAGATCTTTCGAACAGAGCCACTCAAAATCAGCGTCGATTCGGAACCATTCATAATTCTCGTTGTCCATTTCCTGCTGCAAATTCTCGTCCCAGTCGCGAAGATCCCAAGCAATGATATCCTCCTGGCTTTGGAGAACATCTCCCAGACAGTAATACAAAGCATCGTCGCCGCCTTCGCCTGTGAGGTCAACGGCTTGTGATGCATTGACTCGTTCCCTCTGACGGCGAGTTCGTTTCAGTCGCTTATATTTGGTGGCATATGGTATCTCGATCTTTTCGTGTTGGGTGCGAATTTCGACAATATGTTCATATGGGGTGCCGTCGGCCTCATGAATCCGAATGGTCATTGGGCCCGTAAAACAGTTCTGGACCTCCCCAGCATCGATCTCCTCCTCCTTGAACTCTCGGAGAAAGTCGTGTTTTGGTATTGGTTTTGATTCATTGATCCCAGTGACAGGATCAGACTGAAATTGTTGGATCGTCATTTCAATACATGAGCGTTTCTTGTTGAATTTCTGTGTTATCCGGAATCTAGGACAACTAGAGCCTAAAATCCATTGTTGCCAAAAAGGGTCAGTTTGTCTGTACTTTGTGATCTTCTCGACGCTTTTTCGAAAAGATTCCGTAGTTAAAACACTATCACCGCTTGTATTCGCACCTATCACCAATTTTGAAATTACGCGCGTAAGGCCTGCCGAGCCCGTAGCCTTGATGATGCGTTTATCGAGTATGAAGAGGACAAGGGGAGCTTTCAAAGCCATAAAGTCATACTCAAAAGGTCCGAGGTGGAGAATTGATCCAAGAGCAGTTAAGGGAGGGCGCCTGACATCAAGCTCAACTAGCCTGTCTGAATCTGTTTTCTGCCTAAAGAGGTAGTCATTGTTTCCACATCGATGCTTCATGTATAGACCAGCCATAAAGTGTGACAACCCAATCGTGACCCATCGATCACTGGATTCATTTGGAACAGTGCCTACCCCAATGTATTGGCTAGCCAATGCATGAGCAAGTTTCCTCATGGTCTCCCGCTCAGGATCGATGATATCTTCTGGATAGAGCAGCCGACTGCTGCAGAGTGACAGCGAGGCAGTATGCTCAACATCTCGGATTTGATCGTCAACGAAGACAAATTTTGCTTCCGAAAAGGGAAAGCTTCCGAAAGTAAGAACATACCAATCGACCGTATGAACCACATTCATGCATGTGTTTTTGAGCTCATCAGTTCGGCCAGGAAGGCAATAGCCCCATACAGGAAGCGCCTGTCCTTGTCCAAGCTTCTCGTCATCAACCTCCTCTCTGAACTCCGCTCCAAGATCAACCTGCTCAAAAGGCCCAACAGCAAACCCAATATGCTGGGCAGCCACAAGTGTCCCACAGAGGAAGGACACGATCTTCTTAGAGCTGTCTTCAAGGTCGACATTTTCATTCATCAGCTCACCAGAGCAGATCACTGCCATGTCGAGAAGTTTTTCTTCGTCACTAAGTGGAATCTGGCTTTCCTCGGGTAAGCAGATCCCATTGGCGCCATTAACAATGCCATTGGCTTTCTTGTGATGATGGTGATGATGATTATGGGACTTTTGACTGGCCTCAGGCTTTCGCTTCAAGGCATCGCCCAGTGTCCTAGAGCATCTGATCGAAATCTCCCACGTGCATCTCATAGCCGGATCATCAATGCAAGGGAAAATACATGATGCTGTTCCTGGGTCCATGCTATGCCGTGTGTAAATATGAGGATAGCGCGAGTCGCCTTCTTCCATGCCCACAAAGTGCAAGCCATCTCTAAACTTCTCTACAGAGAAGGGTATTGTAATGACCAAAGGCTGGAAATTTGATGCTTGCTCCGCGGCTGTCTTTGGTGTAAAGATAGATGTTGCAGACTGGGGGTCATTCAAAGCTAGAGATGAGCCTCGAGCAAATGATGCGCCTATCGCGCGCTGCGTCACTGGTGTAGCCGCTTTGTCGGAAAACGGGTCCACCTCCTTGATATGCACGCTCAACGGTCTCAATATCTGCAAATAACCTTCTGCCCTCGTATCTTCATCCGGCAGGCGGTCTTGTTGCATCTTATATTGGCTGGCAGTCCATTTTATATAGTCTGGGATATTCAACGTTTCCAGAGGATCCTCGTAGCTTGCGACCGCCTTCACGTTATTGACCAGAATGTCACGTAAATGTATCTTGCATTGCCGCGCATCAATATTGATCGCATCAAGCTTCTTCTCCTGTGGGAGGATTGTGATCTCAGTCCGTCCTTTTAGGCTCTGTGTCGCAAAATCCACATCAAGCTCAACCTTTTGATGGGATACCACGAAGCCGTACGAATGAAGTCCCTTCGCAGGCGCTGGTGCTGGAGGTTCCATGGCGTCCAACAGAAGTCCTGGCATGTCGGGTCCAAACGTAAGCTGCCTCCAGGTCCGAAGCTCAGTTAGAACTCGAGCAGCCTTTTAGCACACAGATCGCGCATGAACATTGACTAAGATCAAAGCGGCGCTGCCCCTTCGGCGTGTCTAACGATTTGCCAGAGCTCCTAAAATACACTCCCCATTACCTTCCTGATCTTCGCCTCTATTTATTCTGAATGGTGTTAAGGTGTTGGCTTGTGATTTGCGATTACCTCGTTAGAAATAGTCGTCGGAGGCTTGTGCAATTATTCGCAGATGATTTTGAGAGGCTCTGAGAACTCGCGATGCGATTTGGGCTCGAAGAACGATCGCGCTATAAGTATCTTTGGGGAAGAGATATTCACTTAGGTTGCAAGTCAATCACGCCGCTCTACCGCAGAAAGGAATATGAACCCCCGAAGTCACTGAAATTTGTTGTGAACGTACATGTATGATTCCCCTAAAGCCTGCTTTGCTATTATTTTGCCCTAATTGTGTTTGACAAGGCGAAATCGACGCGTAAATCTTTTGCCTCAACTGATGTTGTATGAGGATGGAGTCGAAATCGCCAAACAGAACTCGCGGTTCGATTCACGTGACTCCGCCTTTCTATTAGCCTTGCGAATGAGGCAAACTATTCTTGGGGTGAGCCGCTCAGGTGGTCAAGGCCGTCCATGTCATACATTCAAGATTTATAAGAACCGAAGTCAGACTTGAGAGGTATTTCCATTAAACGCTGCCATTAAGCAGCAAGGGATTATGATACAGTAATCGCCTACAGATATCTCTTGTTCAAACGCCAGCCCGAAACAACGCCTGACGCTCACTGTACCTATACAAAGCCAGCCAAGCCAAATGAAGCGCTTTCAAGAGGCTTTTAGACTTGCCCATCCACTTTTTGCAATACCAAAACACCTTCACTAACCCAGCTGCATCTCAGGTCGGCTTTCCTCTGTCTCTCTTCCTAAGTCTTTTCTGCCGTGCATGTGCTCTCAAGACATCCCCATCTCGCAGCTCTTCGGGAAGATTGAAATCTGCAGGAGGCACATCTGGAATTGGATGTCCCCATGCAGCAGTAGTCCTACCGCTTCGTCGAAGTTTGCCCAGCGCAGCATCTCGAATGTGAGGTGCCTGGAAGAATGACTTCATATCCTTCTCTACCCTTGGTGGCTGCGATATTGGCTCCACTTTGGGCCTACGCTCCATCCGCTGTACTGGGCCACATCGGGCGATGGCTTCATCGTGTAATTGTCTTGCAGCTGAGGCGTCCACATCGCTATAATCAGGAGGATCACCATTACTGATCACGCTTTTCTCCCGTCCGTCCTCAACCGATTCTGCCTTGGCCTGATCTTTCTCAAGCTTCCGGCGTTTCTCCTCTTCCCTCCATGTACGGAACTTCTCGATGATCATTTCACATCCCGTGATAAAGTGTCTTCGTGCAGGTTCGTAATCTTTTCGCTTTGACTCCGTGATACCGCTGACGCCCATTAGTTTTAACCATTCATGGCCCTGTAAACCCTCAAGCAGCCGTATCACTTGGTCTTTTTCATGCTGGGCTCTTCCTTTGTCAGTATTCCGGATTGCCTTTTCCTGTCGTTCAGGCTTTCGGTGTATCGATTCAAAGTAGGCATCTGACAGTGGATCGTCCTCCCCATCTCTGTAATGTTGAGCTAGGAACGTGAAGTCCACCCGTTCTGCATTGTGTAGCGTTTCGAAGATCGTATCAGGGAATTCTTTGAGGGAGGCTTCAGGCGTATGGCCGTTGGTTTTGGTGCTCGTAGCTGTCTTGGCGCTGTCCACCACAATTATTGGAGTATCGTAGTTCAAGATGCCTGGAACAGATTAGCGATTGATCAATTGTATCCTCACATAGGGCAAACTTACTCTCTTCCTTTGGCACATTCCCAATCACCTCATCATACTCGGGAAAGTATGCAGACAGCTCGCTCTTATAGCGGCCACCTTCCTGCGATCGTAGAGATCGTTTCTGATCTGCCGCCTTAATGTCTTCGTGCTTAGGTTGAAGCCGATCGAGCTCATGCTTGATGCCATTCACAACCTTCTGCTGATGGTTGGTTCGTGGTGGAGTGGAGGCTTTGTGCTGTGCGGGTTTTGGTGGAGGTTTCGAGTTTGGGGATGTCGATCGCCGATGGCGCATATCTGTATTGAGGACAATCGGATTTGCATTTGTCAGGATCTCGACGGCAAGTTTTGGCTTCTTGATCTGCGCAGAGTGATTTTTATCGTCTGTAGACTCTCTGACGCGCTTTTTTCGAATATTGGAGAGCTGCTGGGTGTGGTCATGGCCAGATCGCAGCTGGTGGTTGCCTAGGGAGCGTGAAGCTGATCGTGTTATAAGGCCATCGCTTTTCTTAGACGATCGAAGAGATTGTGAAGCCATGGATCGTCGTGGTTCCACAGGGCATATTTGTTTAATTGAATTGATGAATTTCTGATGATTGTAGATGGAAGGTGGTTGCGGATTGTTTGTTTTGCTCTGCCCTCGTAAGGAGCCCTATTCCAACTACAATGGGGGGTTGTTTGGCGAAGCAGCCTTCCCCTGCTATGCTATGCTATGGAGCTGACTATGGGAGCTTTTCAGCCACTAAACAATCAATTCACGTCATGAAAATATCTACAACCAATTCTATCAGCAAAATTGTTTTCTTTCTGCTTGTATTATGTCAAATTTGAAATAATTCCCTCTCAGCCTTTCTGCGCCTGCAACTTGCAGTACTGAGAGGTGCAGAGCCACAGCTGTTATCACCACGTGATCCTTATCAGCGTGGATAGCAATTCCATCTGAATTTTCCATTTCATCCATGGTCTCTTAGAGTTCGAACATGGATTGGCCAGAAAATCTCGTCTACTGGCTTCAAAGGAAACCCTGAGTGCTCCAGACTCATTCTGTTATCCTTTTCCCGTAGAATAATAGGGTAGTGCCTAATTACAAGCATCAAAGCAGCTTATCTCCATCGCAAGAAAACTTCCAACCACTGTTATCTTAACCTTTGCAATCCCTACTTTTCGTACACTGGAAAGTCAGACGGCTAAGTTTTAAAATGTGCCAGACGAACAATATTCGGAAACACGCTTAGAGGATAGATGGTTGTATCAGTCCGGTTTGATCTTTCAAGGAGAGGGTAAAACAATTGAGATTTTGCTTCCGTGTACTGCAGATGTATATCTTCGAGCACGATAATAGATCTTGCGTCGAAGAAATTTATTGGATCCTTCAATTCTTGTATCTTCGTGTTCGGAGAGATATAGCATTCGTGAGAATCATTATACAAGATTTGATTTACTAGTCACTCCTCAACAAACTCAAGAGGCGGGGAAACATGTAATTCTTGTGTTCCAGCTTTTGAATCTAACGGGAGGTTTGAAAAGTATTACGGTCTAAAGTATTACACAATCCCACGAGAATGAAGACCAAATTCTCGGTCATCTGGAAGCTCAGACACAAATGCATGCAGCTCGTCTACAAGTTCACACAGCCTGCCTTAGTTCCAAAATTCTCACATGGGTGTTAGAAACACTTCTATTCATGCCATGAAAGGACCTATCAGCTAATAAAATACAATCAAAAATCACCCAATATCCCCAATATCCCCAATGCATCCATCAGCATTTTCTAGATAGAAATCCGGGTATTGACCGACTCAAAGTTTCAGCTTCTCCTCAAACCATTTCGTTGCCACCTCAACCGCCTCGTCGACCTTGTCCACATTCTTTCCCTGTCCGGTCCTCGTAGTTGGATCTCTACCTCCAGATTGGCCGCCAATTACATCCGAGACTGACTGTGCCCACTCTTCAACCTTGATCTTCTCGATATGCGAGGTCCCTACATAAACACCATGCGCGACGTCTTGGTCTCCTTCTTTGTTGCCAAATAGGTAGATGGTCTTGTCCTTCTCCTTGTTCTTGTAGTGGTTCATCACTTCGCCGATGACTTTAGGATTTGAAGAAATGGGTAAGCGTCCGACGAAGACCTTGCTGTCCTTGTTATCTGTGAAGTGCTTCTTTACAGTGTCTAAAGCAGCCTTAGACTCCGCCTTCTGCACTTTCTTCTGCTCAGCAAGAATATCCTTTTGTACTTTGCTCAAGAGGGCATTCAACTCGTCCTTCGTCAGCGTCGATATGGTGAGTTGATCCAGCTCAGTTTTAAGCTTCTTAGCCTCTTGTTCCTTCTGTCGTCCGAGAGGCAGGGCATCTAGCGCTTTGAGCTCCTTGCGGAACTCTTCTGCCTGACGTTGGACATCATGCGCAGCATCCCCAGTGTAGGCGATGATTCTACGGATACCTTTGGCAATTCCGCTCTCCTCAACAATCACAAGATCTTTAATGAGACCAGTTTGCTCAACATGAGTTCCGCCACAGAATTCCACACTGACATTCCGCCAATCTGGATTTTTGGGATTCGCAAGAAGAGTCTCTACCTCAACCCCTACTGAGACCACCCTTACAGGATTTGGGTAGGTTTCGCCGAATACTGCACGCACACCATTGATACCCTTGGCGATATCAAGATCAACGTCCTTTGCATATACAACGCTGTTCTGGCGGATATACTTATTTGAAGAGTCTTCAATCTTCTTAATCTCAGCTGGCGTCACCGCGCTCTTGTGTGAGAAGTCAAAGCGGAGCTTTTCTTCATCAACAAGAGAACCCTTCTGGTTGACATCATCGCCGAGATGTTCTCTCAAGGAGTGATTCAGAATATGTGTACCTGTATGGTTATTGCGAATAGGCTGTCTCCGTAGCTCATCGTATTCGCAGATAACCTCATCGCCAGCTTTGAGATTACCATATGCAAGATAGCCATTATGCACGATATAGCCACCATAGCTTTGTACATCCAAAACCTTGAATTCCGCAACATCATCGATGAGAATCTTGCCAGTATCGAACGTTTGACCTCCTTGTTCCGCATAGAAGTTGGTTTTATCCAGTAATATTCCGAATGATGATTTGGGTGGTAAGCCTTCGGTTGTTTTCAAGAAAGATTTACCATCATATATTAATTGTAACTTGCTGGTAATATTATCTTTCGAGAACTTGGCATCGTCATTTGGCTTGGGAAGATTGATCTTGCTGGAGAGCTCTGCGATCTGATGTACGTCCAACTTCGCATATATTTGCTCAGTGTTCTTGACGACTTTGCTTGCTTCTCGGGCTTTCTCTTTGGCAACTGCAACTAAATTAGCACTATTTTGTTGTTTTCCATGGGAGAATCCAGAGCTCGAGAACCTATCTTAAGAGCCAAATGCAAGATAAATGAGCTGTCCCGGCTTCAGGGACTGTTCTTGAGCTCTCGGCTCCTAAAGCAAATCGAGATATTTGTAAAGAAAGGCTACTAACTCTCAATCTCGGCTTCATCAGTCTCAAAACCGAGTTCTTCGGCCATAATTTTAGTGAGATCCTCAGGAAATCCAAAAGTATCGTACAGTCGCCACACATCATCGCCGGAAAGCTTCTTCTCTCCCCTCTTGCGTGCAGCATCAACGTACTTCTCAAACATCTTCTCTCCACGATCTAAGGTCTTTGCAAATGCTACTTCTTCTTCGTCCAGTAACTCCTTCACATCCTGCTGCTTCTTGACAATCTCTGGGAACTGCTCACCCATTTGGTCAATGAGCGCAGGAAGAATTTTGGAGAAGAAGCTTCCAATCTCAGCGTTGAAATATTTTCGCGCATACCGGGAGCCACGGCGTAAGACTCGGCGTACAACATAACCTCTTCCCAGATTGCTTGGAACACCTCCATCCGAGATAGCAAAGGCCAGCAATCGAATATGATCCGCAATAACTCGATATGCGGTATCAATGCCATCAACATCATCCTTGCCATATTTGTCTGTATAATCTCTAGCACCAGTGACTTCCTGAATCGTCTTGAACAATGGCCAGAAAACATCAGTGTCGTAGTTTGAGTACTTATCCTGCAGCACAGACACCAATCGCTCAAAACCCAGACCGGTATCAACATGTTTCGCCGGCAGTGTCTTCAAGGACCGATCCTTCTGTCTGTCGAACTGGATGAAAACGTTATTCCAGATTTCCAGGACATTTGGGTCATCTTGATTGACAAGACTGGCGGCATTCCGGCCGCCAATTCGATCATAATGAATTTCACTACACGGCCCGCAAGGTCCCGTCTCACCCATCTCCCAGAAGTTGTCCTTCATATTTCCGGGTAGAATGTGATCTTCAGCAATGCCAACGGACTTCCATAACTCTTTAGCCTCCAAATCTGGTTCTAGTCCCGCACTTGCGTCTCCCTCGAAGTATGTAGCATAAAGGCGGTCAGGATCTATACCATAGACCTTTGTGAGAAGTTCGTAAGACCATTCAATAGCCTCCTTCTTAAAATAGTCTCCAAATGACCAATTTCCTAACATTTCGAAGAATGTGTGGTGGTAGCTATCCTTTCCCACATCATCCAGATCATTGTGCTTGCCTCCCGCGCGTATGCATTTTTGGGTATCTGTTGCTCTCTTCAATTTGGCCAAATCATCTGTCTGCCCAATCGTGCCCAGGAAAATGGGCTTAAACTGGTTCATTCCAGCATTGGTGAAGAGAAGAGTTGGGTCATTGTGGGGGACGACCGAAGAAGACGGCACTGTGCAGAAAGCATGATTAGTTGTATACTCTTAAAAATACGATACTGGGCCATCCATGCATGGAGAATCTACAATTGAGCCTTCTGGGCATGTATATCTTGTTATGATGGCCTCAAAGAAAATGGAAGTCTGGTAGTTGACACATCAGAGCTACCCCGCTACATACCTATCGTGTGCTCTTTTCCCTTAAAGAAATCCAGGAACTGCTTTCTGACCACCGGAGCAGTCCATTTCATATTCGAATCCGTCATCTTTGCTCTTAGAACTGCGAAGTTGCGATATCCAGATATGAATGTCGTGGTTGTGGTCGTGGTGCGCTTGGTCAAAAGTCCAAACCCTCGAAACATTTATTTATCTGCGATATGTGACTCAACCACCAAAACTCATCCGGCGTCCCTCCCTTATCCGAGTCCAAGTCTTCAGCACAACCGCACAAATTATCACCCGGATTACTGTGAGTCAAGGCGCGGTTATTTTGCGATTGGAAAGGAGCGAGAGGTGTTTTAAAGGTGTTAGGGGCCGGGGAGCGATGGGAGAAGGATGGAGCGCGTGCCCGCGACGTCTGGAAAGATTAGGAAACGCAAGGCCGAAAACCAGGATAATGAACGCCTTTCCAAAAGGCTGAGTCTGCTCAACCTTGGTTTGTCACCTTGCCTTGAAATATTTCTGATGACTCCTTCTAATGATTCGTAGAGCGCAATGGCCAAGTATTGTATGTGCCAGTAGAAGAGCCTTCCGTCAGCGCAACGACCACCTCAAAGCCAATAACACCTGCGCAAGGCCAAAGCAACGACGAATTGATGCAAGTAGACGATACCAAGCACAGAGTTTTTATTTATAATCTAGACGATGAGCTATCTGACAGCGAGACATCAGACGATGGGAAGATAGTTTTTCTACCTGATATTGAGAAACATCTTCGCGAATCACGTATTCCGCCCTCGATCCTGGCCAATAGTGAGGGCGAATTGGCAGGTCACAATCAGCAATTGGTCCTTTACAATGTTCCCAGCTCTTTGACCGTGCCGGCCGAGCAGGACAGTGTACGGAAGGCTATCATTGAGACGAGGGCTCGGGCAAGAGCAAGACAGCAGCAGAAAGGGGAGGCAGATGCCCAGACGGCCCAGACTGTCAATACAAATAGTAATAGAGGCGGGGGGATAGGAATAGAGGATTGGCATAATGGTAGGATGGCAGAGATTTCTCTGACGAGCGCCACCACAAGTACTGCAAATGGGACGGTGTTCCCAATTGGTGCTGCAAATAGTATGGTGGATGATGACCCAGATGCAATGGATTTGGGATAATTTTTGACAGTCACATCTTCAAAGCCAGATATAGCAGATAATACAACAATGAAGAACATCAATTAGTTTCAATCATGTTGATCGTGCCTATGCCAGATAGTGAAAAGGGGAACCAAAGTATGTGTATCATATGCGACGCTCAATGCTCCATAGCCCATGCTCCATTACTCCAACCACTCTTACAAATATCTCCTTCCTAACTAGATTCGAGTCTTGTCTCGAATTTATTGCCGGTAAGGGTTATTGCTGACTGTGCTGGCACCCGTATGATTTGCTTGGACGGCTGCTGGTGGCGGGCCTGGAGGGGCATCATACGATGGTGATGCCTCTGAATTCTCATTTGGTCTTCTAGTTGGTTCTGTTCTCCATTGTGACGGGTCAACCTTTGTCCCTCCAGCCGGAGGTTGGTATACCGGTGGCGGAGGCTCGTTGGGGTTGTACATTGGCGGAGGCATAGGATGCATGCCGTATTGTCCTCCATCTGGACGGTATGGAGAGTAGTAGGCCTGGGGATTCTGATAGTTTGGGTCGAATCTCGCACGTTGCTGTCTGTTTAGGAGCCACTGAAATACTTGTAAGGTATGCTTTGCCATTGGTGCCACGGGATACGTACTCTATGGTATGCAAGTGGTGGAAGCCCCTTCTTTATCCTCCTCTTCGCATGTAGATAGCCCCCAATCATGTATGCTGAAAACAGAAAGATGATGGCGAAAAATACTGACCACCTTGCGATTTGGCCCTCCTGAATTGTGTTAGTGACCTCTTGAACATCGATAGACTCTCATTCTCCCGTACTCTAGTATACCAGAAATCGTCGTGATATGTAACATAGTTTCCATATTCATCGATAGTCTGACGAGAGAAGATGGCTGCCATGTCGTCTAATTCGTACTGAAGAACCGGAACCTGGAGGTTTATGTGAATCTTCCCCGAGCAGCGTCTAAGTTATAGAGAAGACACCCCAGGTCCCTCTTCAGTGGCTTTGCTCTCACCTGGATGCTCAAAGAGTGACAATTGAGAGGAACAAAGACAAGCTTTTGCGGTGTATGTTATGTTGCCTCTATGAGTTGGCCCTGAGACTTTGTTAATGGAAGATTGGCGGCACGACCACTATGCTGGAACACTGCTGTTGCTGGGTGACGTTTCATGCGTATCAACTCCCGTCGCAGCTGCCGAGGAAGAAACACTTGACAAGCTTCTTATCGCTTACAAAGACGAGGATGTTTATTTAATTATTGTAAGAAATCCGAGGTGGTGAAGTATTCAATAGATTATTCTCTGGCTACAGATATGTATACAGATATGAAACTGTGTAATGTCAACAATGTCCTGAAGTCGAACGCGGACTAGGTTGTGTTACTCCTTTGGGCTTAGTTCTTCGTACCTGCGCTGCCAGGGGGGAATGGGCAGGGGACAGAAGTGCATCGTCACGTGAGTATTAAAAACACAAGGCCCCGAGCGGGACGATCCATGTGCCACGGCTTGGCCGCAGGTTCCAGCGATTGAATTGCCCTGGTAGAAAAGAGCTTCGCTCCACCACCCATCTGATGTGGTCTGTCCTAAATCATCATCGACACCGATTCAAAGTCCCGCCTTTCTGCCAAGTAAACACCATCTAGATGGTTTCACAGCTGCTACATATTGAGCGTATAGAGCCGTAATCGTGAGCAACCCATGTTTGACCTCGACCGTCAATTCTCGACATGGGTTCTCTACAAAAGTGTTTACTGCTTACGATCTTTGTTTCTGACCCTTCATGATGCGCTTCTAGGTTCTGATACGTTCAGCGCACGGTTTTCTTGCCTAATGGGCAGCTATCCAGGCAGTGAAGCGTTCTGACCGGCAGGCTGCTGTCGTTTGAGACAAGACGCACGAGGTAGATGCGCCTCCATGCTACTTTTGGGCTCTAGTTCTGGTAGGCTTCTTGAGGGCAAAACCATTGCAATTGTTTCATTTCAAAGGCTCGAACGTTGGAATGGAACATCATTTTCAAGCAAATTATGGAAGGTGGGCAGGAACTTGTGATGAAATAGGAGCACGATATTCTCGTTAGTCAGCCGAGTTGGTATCTCAACCTAAACTAGAAGCTAAGCTAATAGTACATGAACGTGGCTGTGCCAGATGTTATCTCCACCACTTCTCGCCAAAGCATTACATTCCCTTAGTAGTGTTCGCGCCGCCGCCTCACAAATCAACGTGAGCTTAGTTGTATCTTCTGCGGCGTCCGACGGTGGGGCAAGTATCGACAGAATCCCCTGGTGGTCCACCGACGCAGGCACTAACATCAACCTGGGTATAGACCGCATTTACTCTGCCCAAGGCGATACCTTGGTTGTTGGTCAATCTATTCATTGCGCCTAAGGCAATATTGAATCCCCTTGCCCCAGTGTCGATTCCAAGAACATTGACGGTCGTGCCCTGGTAGTTGAGCTCATAGCACTGACCACAAGCAGGAGAGCCATAGCCAGAAATGGTGGGCGCGCCACCGAGCTAACTTTGTTAACCAAATTTGATTCCGGGAACACTTCACAAGGCACATACATTTGCAAATGCAGGGATCTGTCCAATGGTAGTGAGGCCAGGGAAGGCATTGCTACAAGCAATATTGTCGATCGGTAAGGACGGATTATCATAATTTTCATCATAAGAAACAGAGACTGTTTCTTGGGCGTGTGCAACAGAGACCAAAGCTCCGACACTAAGGATCGTGGTGAGGAATTGCATGATGAAAAGTTTGAGATACTGCAAGACAATGCTGTAACGACTGTGGGTTGCTTAACGCGTTATGAAATGAGTGTGAATGTTCGAGAGGTGCTCGGCGACCGGATACTGAGGCGACCATTCGAGCCAATACTTATATCTCGCGAGCATGTTTGTGGAATGTATTTCAACTCATTGGAACGTGGTTGGCTGTTCATGCCAAAATTGTCCAAATGCTGCCTCTCATTCCTAGGAAATTAGAGCGCCATACTGTGTTCTAGCCTTTGAGCCAGAATTGTTCGTAGTGATATCCTTGGATTTTCGGATTTTACCAATGGGTTAATGTAGGTAGCTTTATATTCTTGCTTAAGCATCTAAGTTGCAAACTTTTTGACCGAAATTTGCCATTGGATTGGAACGCAAGCACCTGCCAACAATTAAGATGTCTTATATTAATTTGAGATATGCAATTAAAGTAACAGTGACGAAACCTGAACATGGAATATTAATCTTACTGCTAATACAAACATTTAAGCTGAAAGAAATAATCCAAGTGGCATCCTGTCGAAGAGCTGGCTATTCAAGCATAACGAGATTAGCAGACCTTGGTCTTAGTTTGCAAGTATATCGGCTTTTTAATTATCTGTAACTCGAATACAGGTAAGGTGAGAGTGTAGAAACAACAACGCTAAATATTTTAAGAGCAATAATTCAATCAAGTTGGCAAGTTTATAAACGCTAGCAAATGAAGCTCAAGATATCTTCCCGAGCTAGTTTGCATCTCAACCAGTTTCGGTGAGAGTAGCGAAATATCTACTTTCTTAGAATGTGATATGCGCTGGATGCAAAACGTTATTATGTAGAAAAGAACGTTTTGCTTGTAAGTTAATGTTAATGTTCAGGATAGCAGGATAAACGCAACTAATAGAACGGCTTGAGAAACTACGGGGGAATAGAAAAGAGGCTGCAGATATTTCAGATGCACAAATCTCTCCTTTATTTTAACTACTTTGTGTTTCCAGTAAGAAGTAAGCGCTTTTCGGACCACCAAGGTTAGAGCTTGCTGTGACGCAGCTCCATATTTAGTCCATGCGAATAAGATCTCAGTTGGCCTTGTGACAAACACGGAGCGCCTTTGGCTATCGCGCAGCTTGAGCGACGCGCCTGACCGCAATTTCCACACCCTCCGCTAAGGCTAGAAGTCGCGGTGATTCCCTAGCATTTTTTGGACACGAAGGTCTGAAGGTTAGCTTCAAGTTAGCTATTTTGACGTAGTATATAAGTATCCAAGTTAATTTTGAATGCGTGATTGCATGGCTCTATATTACTGATATAGATTGATATTCTCATTTCGGTGCTCAGCTTTGAGACATACCGCTAAAAACTACTAACTTATTTGTTCACTATTCTCCAATCCGTGAAGCATGTTAACGTTGTATAGCACAAACGACGCTTAGCGAAAGTACAAAAATGAAAGCTGCAGTATAGGAGGCATTATTCTAACGTCTGTCACCTCTTGCTTTCTGTAACGACGCAAGGAATCACGGGCTAGAATAGAGGCATATGGAAGTGCGTACAATAAATAGGCTGATAGTGATTGCCTTATAGGTCTAAAGTACTAAGTATACAAAAACATGAGGAGCAAGTGTAGAGGGTAGAAGCAGGCCTTTATATAGACGACTCCGACTCTACCCCGTATCGGGTCTGAAACCCCTCATACCCTGATCTGCACCCTCTACACCTGCGCCATAACCTCCGTGTCGCACCTTGGGCATACCGATTGTTACACTTTCCATGTACGAAATATGCAATAAAGAGTTCAAAACACACCATTTCAAGAACTTAACATAGATGAAAAGTAAATACGCACTTCCTTGGTCTCGTCTGCCGGTAGGCATAACTTTATTCATGAATGTGGAGTTTATTCTCAGGTCCAAACAACCTTAACTTGCAACTATATCTGGTTTTCACTACCTCTTTCAGCAGCCTCCCTTTCCCTTCTCCGGTCCTTTCTTCTAACCAGCCACCAAGTCCCCAAAATCGCCGAGATCCCCACCAACAAAAAGCTCAGGCAAATAACATAACTTGTCCTGTACGTCGGTCCGAAATTCGTGCTATAGACATGCGGCCCCACAATCCCCGAAAACTGTGCCATCGCATTTGTCAACCCGATGCCTACGCCCGCTGCCACAGTACCATCCAACGCTCTGATCCGCTCTGGCCAGATCACTGGGTACGCAGAGCCAGCACAGGAGATGGCGACGATGAGACAAAGGTAGCGGACGACGGGGTTACGAATGGTGATGAGCAGGATGTAACAGATGATGGTCGTGGACTCGATGGCGACGACGGTGGTCCAGGGTCGGATATACTTACGGTGGAGGAGAAAGCCCATTAAGTTGAGGAAGAGGAAGCAGGAGATGTATGGTGGCATGTTCATTAGCTGAGAGAAAGAGGTTGTGGTGAAACCAAGCTGGTAGATGACAGTTGGGAGGGAGAAGGTGATCCCAAAGCCTCCGATACCATGGCAGATCCAGTAGATGAGGAAGGTGTAGGCTGTTGGGTCTGAGAAGTAAGTTTTGAGGGATTTAAAGTCCCAATGGCCCTTCTCACCAGATGGGGCGGTAGAAGAGAGTCGTTTTAGAATGAATGCACGTTCCTCATCATCCAGGATATTCGCGGTTTGCGGATAATCTGGGAGCCAAAAAAACGCTACAGCAGAGAGAAGGATAGGAGGAAGTCCCTCGAGCAGGAAGAGCCACCTCCAGCCTGCTAGATTACCCAGACCATCCATAAAGCCAATACCAAATGCGAGGAGCCCACTGAGCGCTCCCGCAATCTGACCAACTGAATAAAATAGCGCTATTCGGGTTGGGAGATCCGAAGGTTTGTACCAGAACGACATATGGTACAACACGGCAGGATAATACCCTGCTTCAGCTAGGCCGATGGCGAAGCGGACACACATCATCCCTTTGAAATTCTGTACAGTGGATACGAGTGAGGCGCAGAGCCCCCAACTTGCCATCATGATAGCCATCCACACCGAAGGGCGGAAAACCTTGAGCAAAATGGTATTGCTAGGCTCGAAAACGAGGTAAGAGTACGAGAAAATTGAAAGTGTCCATGACCATTGCCCAGGGGTGAAATGGAGCTGTTTCTTGATGCCGGTTCCAGCCTCGAGGTTGATGATGGCGGCGTTAGCGTAGTTGGACGAGTCTATGACACGAAAGATGTAGACTAAAGAGTAGAAGTAGACGAGCCAGACGTCGACTTTTTTGAGGACCTTCTTCTCATATGCAGCGTCATACTCGCGAGGCTGTGCAACGCTCTCTTCGTCACTGGATGCCGGAGCGACACCTTTCGTATCGTAGGACTTTGTTTGATCCTTTGAAACAGACATATTGTCCCAGACAAAGGGTGACCAGGAATATGTATATCGTCTCTCGTTAGGCGAAGGAAGTAGGAGTTGGAGAGCAGGGTCTTGCTTCTTTGAGAAGGAACCGCATACTGGAAGACAAGCCGAATATAAATCACTTTGTTCTTCGCTGTTTACCATATGGCGAGGCCGCGTTAACCAATAACGACATAATCCGTGTCAGAAGAAGAATGAGCCAGGTTATCTACAACTGCACTGGCCCCGCTGTTTCCATGTCTTTTTCCAGGCGAATGAAACCAGAGGCTACACTTTCCCATGCATGACGTCGGTGCCTTTACCGTCTATGAGGCCGTTTGGTCATTTCTAACGGTTTTTACGGGGCCAGCAGACCGAGGAAACGCGGAGATAACTTAGCATTAGGGGTTACTTCAACACGTTTGCGGTGGTGTGATGAATGTCTGTATCACGACATCATCAACCATTAACTAGTGAGAATAGCCTTGAACTACCCCCATCTTTCTTTTCCCTCTATGACAGACATACTCCGTAGTTGATAAGAGAATCTTGACAGTGGGGGAAGTAGTCGTTGATCTCATGAGCAAATACGCACGGCTGATGGCGGCATCTCGCTTAACCCCTATACATTTTCTCAGAGGCGAAGAAGATTGAGGACTTACGGATGTAGAACCTAGAGTTAAGTCTCCTGAATGCTTTCTCATCAACAATAAAGGATGTTACAGTTCTTCAAAGGAAACCTGCAGCAATATCTGAAGCCAGCTTTGTGGAGGTTAAAGCGTGCCGAGATAGTTATTTGGAGTCATGGAGCCATGGAGCCATATCAGACCAAGCTATACCGAGACACCTCAAGCTTCTGTGTGGCAGCCGCTTGAAAGCTTGAGACTTCCTTTCGAGTCACGCCACACTAAATTTCGGACTAACTTGACTCTGATTGCTATATGTGAATCTTGACGGCGATGCACAATGTTATACCCCACACCCCACTTATGAGTCCGAGGTTGCGTGCCTCCGTAGGTTGTTAATCAACGACACCAGACTCCTAGAACAGCACGAAGCACTTTAGTCTTGAAAATCAAGCACGCAATACACGCACCTATGTACGAATATATCAAGTTAGAAATAATATTATTACATATGCATGTTATTTCTGATGCTACTTGTGTCCCCTACAAGAGATAATCACTAGCCCTGAATTATTTGATATACTTCATTCATTCAGTATTGAGAACCGTGAGACCTTTACTTTCCTTCTCTACAGCGAAGCGATCGCAAGTCCAAAACATGGCACCGTCTGCAACTGAAGCTCCTATATACCAACCGGCGAACACTCCTTTGGTGAAGCCATGGTCCCGTCCAGCAGAAACTAAAGAGGATCTTGACTGGGCTCCACTACCTAAAATTGACCTCTCGCGGTTTGACGAACCGGGTGGAAAGCAAGAACTCGCAACACAGCTCTATGATGCGATAACAAGAATTGGCTTCTGGGTTGTGACTAACACAGGTATTGATGATGACCGCGTGCTCAGGCAATTTAGCATCGGCAACACATTTTTCAAGGAACCCCTCGAGGAGAAGCGCTTCTTCCCTTGCAACTTTGCTGAGGGAGAGTACTTCGGATACCGCGAGAATGAGAGATGGATCGGAGACACCGGCGTAAAGGAAAATATTGAAATGGTAAGATCTCCGCTTGAGTAAGACAAAACTCGCTAATACGCGCATAGCTTAATATCCCAAAAGCAATCCCGGCCTACGCCGATTTGCCTAAGCACCGGATAGTGCGAGAAAATTACGAAGAGATCGCAAGCTTTCATCGCGACCTCTGGGAGAATGTTATCCGGAAGCTCTACGTCCTGATTTCCATCATCCTCGAGCTGCCGGAAGACTACCTCTCGAACGCCCATGCGTATGATGACAAGTCGGACGACCATCTCCGATATATGATCTATAATGTCCGCACGCAGGAGGAGTGGGACAAGGCGCAGGCCTACTCGAAAGGTGGCCACACCGATTTTGGCAGCTTGACTCTGCTGTTTTCGCAGCACGTTGCCGGCCTACAGATTCGCACGCCCGAGGGCGACTGGAAATATGTCAAACCGGCGGAAGGCGGGATCACCTGCAACGCGGCCGACACGCTGACTTTCCTTACCAAAGGTAAGTTTCCATCCGGCGCGATGTCTAAATTTGGCTC
This sequence comes from Chalara sp. BL73, assembly GCA_918026815.1. Taxonomy (NCBI): domain Eukaryota; kingdom Fungi; phylum Ascomycota; class Leotiomycetes; order Helotiales; genus Chalara; species Chalara sp. BL73. Next base: position 238,620 of record CAKJVC010000182.1, read on the forward strand.
ACCGTTACAGGGTTCGTCAAGTCTACCATTCACCGCGTCGTGACGCCGCCCGCAGACCAGATAAATATTCCTCGCCTCGGCCTGCTCTACTTCAGCCGCCCGGGGGACGCGACCCCGATGCAGGCCGTCCCATCTCCGCTCCTCGACCGTCTTGGCCTCCTGACGGAAGAAGATAAGAATCCGGCGGGGCCGATCCCGACGGGAGTCGAATATGTGCGGGCGCGTGTCAAGGACGTGCATCACAAGAAGGTGCTAGACAAACGTGAAGGCACGGCATTCGAGTTCAAGGGCTTGAAGGTTGAGAATCACTACGCATAATATGTTGAACTACGAGGTGCGCAGTGTGCAGAGCTCAAAACGAAAGCCGTGTCGGTCGGTCCTGTATTTCGTCAATTGTATTATGGCGGCGAGTAGAGTTAGTCCTCGTTGAGTAGTTTTTTTTCGGTCAAGGCTCACAACACTCCGCGTTGTGGTTTTTCTCTGAGGCCACGCGCGGAGCAAGTCATCTCAACCTCGTCTATCTTCAATTCGTAGCTCGTGTTATCTTTGAATATTTATGATAGTGGTAAGATTCAAAAAAAACTTCGATTATCTTGTTTGCTAATCCCAAGCTTATTTATTCTTCTGCGAGCTATAAATGTGCTCCAGGCTTAAAATTAAGAATACCATGTTACGAAAATCACATTCGTTGCTTGTTCTGTGCATCACAGCTTGCCATCTTACTCATAGTCAAAATCAGTAGGCCTGTAACCCGTTGGTAGATCGTTGAATCCATTTTCTATTCTGAAGTTCTCAAAAAATGCTATGTCCGTCTTCGGTCCACAGATAAGCCACATCCTCCATCCTCGATTAGGCGAGCCTACTCTCCCGCTCATCCTGTGTACAGCCAATCACATACTGCGTGGCACAGCATAGACCGTCAATGATGATGAACGAGATCGACGCCCTGGTCATGCAGCTGAGCCTGCAGCCTGCGCCATTTGAAATCGAAAGGCAACGTTGATACGACGGCCCCGGGAAAGAGGCGTTAGAAGGAGAAGAGACCGATTCACGACGTGCAACAAAATCTGTCTTTTGATCAAACGCGGGGATGTTATTGGATTTTGGGTCTTCATGTAGTGAAGTTGAGGCTCTAAATTATCGCGAGCCAGCCGGATCTTTCTCCACTCTCGGAAGTCCCCAATCATCTCTCACCAAATTCAACCACTCAGCCACTGTCTCCAACTTCCCTCCAACTCTTTTCCCGTCCACAAACTCTCCCCCAAATTTCACCTTCCCTTCTCTAGTCTCTGCAAACTCCAAATCATCCCATTTCGGTATGTGCAACCAGTTGTGTGTCGTGTCGCAAATATAAACTCTCAGTTCCCCGCTTGGGAGCTTTGCGAGGCAATCGCTGCAGAACTGAATATCGGGACATATAGTGCAGCAATAGAAGTCGTCTGCGTAGGACCAGTTTCTTCCGCAGAGTCCATCGCAATGGTTATTTAGATCTCCGCCTCGGGTGTGACGAAGGGTCTTTGGACTTTTCAATATTGAGGTTTGCTCGGTTTCATCTCCTTGAACTTGCTCAACTTGCCCTGCCTCCTGGGTGCTTTTTTCCTGATCTTCATCCTCGGCATCTTCATCTTCAGAGGTCTGCTCTGATTCCTCTTTGGCGTTATCGTTTGACAGATCCTCCACATGCTCAGGATTTGGACCAAGAAGTGACCATGCGGACAAGGCATTCAGAGAATCCCCAGAATGCATCAAAACCTCGGCAAGAATTCTGTACCCAACGTGATCGTTATATTCTACGTCATCAGATAACAAAGCCAGTGCTGATTTCATATCTTCTAAAAATACCTGTTTAGCAGTCGTATAGTCTTCTTTGATAGCATAATAGCATCCAAGATATGATCTGGAATCACGTGCCAAATACCCAGAGCCGAATCGCCTTATCGACTCCTCTTTCATCTTGCTGACATGGTGCTCGGGACTTGATGACGTCCGTGCTTTACGGAAGTGGTATGAGGAGATGAGCCTAGATGCTCTCATACTTGTATCAATCATCGTATCTGACTGCGCATCCTTGGTCAAGGTCCTAACCTCCTCCCACGCATTCAAGCCAGATTCTTTAGAATGTCCCACTCTTTGGTCATAGTGGTAAAGCGCTATTCCTTTATACAGAAGCAACAGTGCCGCGTCTTCAATCCGATGCTCAAGTCTGGCGAATTCGATAGCTTCGTCTAAATGCTTCATCAATATGTCGAAAAAAGGGAGCTTGGATATTGCCGAGAATAGCATGCTGAAGAACAAATCTGTGCTCTCATCCGTGAGTATATATTGGAATAGTGCACCAAGTTGGCTGAGGTCCGAGTTGCTCGCTTTTGTACGACTCATTTGATCGAGCAGCAGCTGTCCTTGCGCCTCGTGTCCTATAGTTAGAGTTATCTTCAGCAGTTTGGCTCGAGCTTCGGATGAATTTGGGTTCACAGTTAGGGCTTCTTCATAGAGCTTGATGGCGACGTCAGATTGCAGAAGTCTCGCCCTCCAATCAGCAAGTCGAATCAAGTTTCTCAAAACGCAGCTTTGAATCTCTTCACTAGGGCTATCATTCTTTCGCAGTAAATCCAGGGCTCTTTCCATCGTGGAAACTGCTCTTGGGAGATCCGCTAGGTAATGAGACCCATATGCCAAAGCCAAACCTTGACTAAAGATTATTTTGTCAGCCTATCTATAAAGGAGCATTTGGAGAGGTTTGCAGCGATTCAGGTTTCAAACACCAAGTGCTAGTACATCGACAATTATCGGATCGCAAACTTCGATATCCAAGTCCGAATAAACGCCATCCAAAAAGGAATATTGTTGCTGGTGGTACTTACAAAGACTGCCAACTTGGGCTATCAAAGTCCTGCGTAGCCTTCTCATATTCCTTTATTGCATTCTCATGGTTGAAGGTCGCGCTATAGGTTTGACCTAGGCGCTCATGCCACAAAGAATCAGGTTCTTGGATCTTGAGTGCCTCTTGCACCCACCGTGCTGCAGAAACGATGAGGGCAGGCACCGTAGGGGCATCGGTTCCAGAGGATGAGGATGAACCTGCATCAGATTTGCCGTCTTCCTCGTCTTCAACACTTTCCTCTTCATCTGGCCCATCTTCGACAACTTCATCTTGATCTTCGTCTTCGTCTTCGTCTTCATCGACACTGTCATCACCCTCAGATTCACTACCATCAGCCACAACAGATTCTGCAACCTCAGCGTTGTCGTCACTAGCCGATTTAGCCTATCAAGCATGAGTTTCAATTTGAAAGCAACTAAAGCCAGCGGCATGCCTACCATTTGGAGATACTTAGAAATCCACAAAAAAGTATTTTTAGCATCCCATTCTCTATCTCGTAACCATCGCCGGGCCATCATCAGTGTGATTGGTTCTAATAGGCTACGATTGGGATTTGGCTGCGACTTCAGCTGCTTAAGCCATTCCTTATCCTTCTTTCCGAGATATTGAATGGCATCAGGGTCATCTAGCCAGTTCCAGAACACACTCGGTTCTCCTTCGTTATAGAACCAGCTGTATTTTCCATCATAGTTTTCATTATACCAATCATTGTCCTCTGATGTCCAATGTTTCTCAATAATATCCCCATCTACCAGCAACGCGAAAACGCCTTGTCCAATTTCTCTCTTGGTCCCAATATCTATTGTATTAAATTCAGCGTCATTTCTCAGGAAATTGAGGTGCGTAGGAAGTGCTGCCATTGCGTATAATGAGAGAGCATCAGTTTTCTCATCAGGATCTGCTAATAGGAGTGCAAGACATTGTTTCGTGATTATGAGATGTGAGTCTAGCTCGTTTACTCTTATGTTGCCTTTTGCATTAATCAAGGCAGCTGATTCATCGAATTCGAATTTGTTAATCATTGCCCTCTCCGTAAGGGTCCATAAGAAGTTTTGCACGGTCTTTATGTTAGCTTTCGTAATCGTGATTGTTGCTGAGATTTGTGGCTCTTCGTCACCAAGTGGTCGGGTTCTCTCAGAAGTTTTGATGGCTTCTTCGATCGCCTCATTGACGATCACGTATCCATCGTTGTTGATTTCAAAAATCTTCGCATACTTCCCTTTAATCTTCTTCTCCAATGGTTGCAGGGAAGCTTTCTTGAAATGTAGATGCTACCAAAAGAACCATATCAGTCTATCTTCCGATATTGTGATTATCCTGTGGCGATGTCTCCTGAGAGGATCAAACGTACCAAAGCAGCTTTCAGGTCGAAAACCTCAAAATAGTCCATGGCAAATACGACCCAGACGAGAAGGTGGTTTAGCTCTGCGATTTCTTTGGTGCTCAATGACTCGCCTAGTGCTCCTAAGACATCGTGTGCAATAGACACTTGATCCTGACCGGCCTGGTCAAGGATTTTCTCCAGTCTATAATATAGAGTTAAAATCTGATAGGCCGTGATGAGATAGAAAATGCACAATTTATGGAGAGACTTGTGACATTGGGTATCGAAACAGAAAATCACTCACTCTGCGGAAGATCCATCGGAAGCTACAACTTCGCCGATCTTTTCGATCGCCGTTTGTACCTTGAAAAAGTTCCCCTGAGCGATTTTGGGAAGCTTGATTTTGATCAAATCTCTCATTTTCACAGTCTCGGAATCTCTCCCGAGCAACAAGTCGCGTTTTGCCAGCTCCTGATCGATATAGAATCCGATTTCTGCGCCATTGTGTTGCTCGATATCAATTGTAGGCACATCGCGAAACATGTCTTGTTTAAAAGTTCCTGTCTTACCGCTCAGAAGCACACGTATCTGACTACGATCAGAATCCGACAGTGAATGCTTTAGTTTACTCATGATACCAAGTAGATCTTGTTTTGCTTGATCATCATCCGACAACTGGTCTACTCCGTCTAACAGAATAAAGTATGTCTGGTTTCGCTTCGGTGCCACCATTCGGAGATCCCGCCATAGATCCAAGAATGTCGCCTCTTTGAAATGCGCATCGTCAATCTCGTCGCACATCGCAATTGTGTTTTTGGCATAAGATGTATCACGCTCTGCAATCTGGAAAGCCAGGCACTTCAAACCTGTTTCAGCAAGCTTTTGAGCATGCCCGCTCTTCTCACTATGCTTGGGCAGAAAGTGGTAAGCAAGTACAGGTTTTCTTGCTGCGTTGATAGTTTTTACTTCGCGGGAGAATATAGATTCTAGCTCATGAACAATGGCGGTCATTAGGTAAGATTTGCCTGAATTGATGTCTCCAGTGATCAACAGCAATGGATCAGCGTCAGTGGTTGGATCAATCCATTTGTTATATTCTGGTATGTCACGGAGCCAGCTACCAGTTCGCTGCACCGTATCAGCCCAAATATTGCTATACATCGTCTTCGACGTGTCATTTGTGATCAGGAACTTTTTGCGAATATTTTCCAACTGCTGCTTGTGAACATGCTCTAGTTTGCGATTACTTTCTGCCGCCGTCAACATATCGACCCCAGTAGCAATGTCTCCTAATCGCTGCCCGGTTTCACTTGCCATACTTAACAATTGAGTAAGATCTTTCCGATTTCTTAAAACGTTCTCCAAGGTGATCGTTTCTCGTATGGTGCTTTGTTTCTGAATGAGCGAGCGGAACGCATCTAGCTCTCCTTTGACACCAGAGTCGTCATCCAGCAGCACTTTCTTCATTGATCCCTTGAATCTCTTCCATCTGCTGGCATTATCCCTAAGATTGATTGAAAGAGCGCAGATGTTCACGAAGCTAACCATGAGTTTTTGGATTGTGTCGTACAGTTCAGGATCAATGTTCGAAAACTGCTCTATTCTTTGATAAATTTTGAATTGTGACAGCATAACAGAGACTTCGTCTAAGAGCCCATCAACTGCCTCATGGAAGTCATGGATCTTGGAGGGGATCTCTAGAAGCAATGAAACAGCATTGAAGCAGAGTTCTGCAGGACCAAATACCTGCGACATAGTTCAGCATCTTCGAGATTTATCTCGAGCCTATATACGCACCATTGATGCTCCCTGAGCGGCAATCCCACCTAGCAGTTTTATGCAAGTTAATGCATTCATCCCTATCTCTTTGGCTCTCTTTTTGCTGTCTTTTGCCTTTGGGTTCAGTGAATCTGCCTGCTCGGATTCTATCTGTTTCCGGATGTCATCCAAAGTTCTCGGAGGAGACAGTTTCAAGTTTTTGGTGGTAAGATCTCGGAACCTCTCCATAGCATCGCTCCACATATCATCTAGAGACTGCTTCTCCATGATAGAGCTTATCGAAAAGACTGAAGGCTCAATAGTTCTATCGTAAAAAAGGAAGAAAGAAGCTTATTCCCTGCAACACGCTAGGGCCGAGCAGAACTAAGATGAGTTTTGATATTGAGGATGATCAGAAAAGTCCATCCCGGTCGACGCTGAGATGGAGATCTTATATATGCAAGATTCTGGGGCTCCACATGCTTAGATTGGTGGCGGTCTAACTTGGCCCAATTGAAAGCTTGTTTGGTCTCGCTGACCTCAGACGTAAGCATTGGGGGCCATTCTGGTGATGATTTGGCCATTGCGGATGGTTTGCACAGCAAAATGTTGCTGACTTGATACAAAAGATGGGGAAATACAACGTGGATGACGAAGATATGAGGTGGTATTGTCCTGTGTTATTGTCAGGAATTGGTTTATGTAATAGGCCAAGGAACTAGAAAATCTCTTGCAGGCCAACAACGTAGATACCAGATATCAACGTACAGCGTACAATAACTGAATACAAGCACCTACAACCCATATTCTATCGACGTGATACCCCCATCAATTTCATATTCCTAACAGCTATGTTGTTGCGGGTGGAGTTAGGTGATGTTGTTCGAACATGGTTGGTCTCGTGGTTTCGTGTTGAAACCCCACTTTCACCACCAACCTTGTCACGACGTTGTCGCGTACTCTATGGTCACTCCTGAGTATCAATGATAATCCGTGCTCCAAAAAACCTAGATGTAGAATTAAGTGGCGAAGAGACGACAGCTTGAGAAAACTCATCTGCTAAGCCTATAAGTAAGTTCCTTGATGTCATGCTAAAGGATTCCTTCAGGACCAGCTCCAGAAGACGGCAAAAAGTCACCAGGAAGAGCTTGCTTCCACAACTGGCCCTTTCAAAGCGCTGGCTTCTACAACTTTGAGTGGACCAGTAAGCTCATGCCAGGGCACTCGGAGTATTTAATTTATACCCTTTATGGAGAAATATCCGTTTAGTCCTCCACATTGGAATTCTTTCCAGAGGATCAATTTTTAGAGATCCTTACAAACAGTTTTCACCAGAGGAGCTGCGGCTGGCGGACTACGCTCAAGGTCGAAGATATAGTGAACAGAGCAAGCATTCAGGCACTCTTGGTGCAACCAAGTCTGCCTCGTTGGCTGATGTTGGTGTTCAATTTTCTGGTGGTTTCGGAGTGGATCAACCTTCCAAGAAGGATCTGGTATCTTTGTCACCGGTTGGTTTCTCGCCCTTGCTCGTACCATCCGCGCTGCAGCCTGTAGGGCAAGATAAACCTGTCAAGGCAATAGAATCTTCGAATGGACAAAAATACATTCTTAAAGATGCCGCTAAGAATAAAAGGGCGGCTGTGTTCAATTTTAACACACTTCCAAAGCCACTACTTGCATTAATTCCGGCGTGGCGTACATCAAGTATAATCGACTCTACGAGCCCATTTCCCAAGAGCAGTGATAAGATAAACCCTAAAGAGGAGCACGACTCGAGTTCAGAAGGGTAGTCTACAGCTGATTCTGAGTCTGACGAAGGCTACGCCAACCGAAACTTCTGCTTAATTCACGCCCTAAACCTGCTCCGATGGCTTTCCAGCAAACACCTGAACAACAGGAGCGATCCGAGTTTACTTCTCATTTGAAATACTTGCAGCATGTAACCACGGTACAAGATCAGCAAGAGGTGAGAGTGACGCCATTGTTCACTAAGGCAGTACAGAAGCAGTTCCCCTCATGCTTTGATCAGTATGGCTTCTTTGCTGGAGATTCAGCCATTCTTGAGAAAATGGTGCAAGGAGCCACGATCACAGAAAATGACCCTCGGTTATTCCTCAATATCTCAGCGCCTTCCAGCGCATTCATATGTGGATCGCAAGGCTCTGGAAAGAGCCACACCCTGTCATGCCTGCTAGAGATCTGCTTGGCTAAATCCGTAGTGAGCAAACTTGATAACCCTCTAGCTGGCTTATTGTTCCACTACGATTCTTTTATCTCTGACGTTACAGGGTAAGCATCCCTTCGCAAATGTGCCTTTGGAAGATGCAGAAGGTCTATCTACCTACCGAATTTTCCGCTTAGGCTTTATGTTTTGGAAATTTGTGCTTGGAATATTCCTTGATTGTTGACCGATTTTCAGTACACCCTGTGAAGCTGCGTACTTGTCTTCTGACCCAAATATCAAGGTCAGAGTCCTGTGTTCACCAACAAACCTGTCAACAATAAAGGTAAATTTTTGTGGAATTCCTATCACAAGCATAAGCTAATATGACTTCAAGCACATCTATCAAAGGCAAGGTCTCAATGTGACGATCGAGGAGCTACGAATCAATCAGAGTGATCTTACCACGCAGCGAATGCTAGATTTAATGGCTGTAAATACAGAAGACGGCCACATGCCGCTCTACCTACACTCTGTTAACCGTATTCTTCGCGAAATGCGAATCGTCCAGCAAGAGACTGGTGGCACTTTCAACTATCTTGAGTTCAAGAAAGAGGTCGAAGCATGCGAAATGACACCTGCTCAACTCGCACCCCTCAAACAGCGCTTAGATACGTTGGAGAGCTTTATGCCAAAGTCGCAGACTCGAGCTATGCCAACATTCCCTTCGGCCAAGAATCAGAAGCCCATGAATCGTTTCAGCGGTAATGACTGGACGATAGAGGTTTGGTCTCACATCTGGAAAGATAACTCATGAAATTGACTTGTTTCTAGCCGGGTACTCTGACTATAGTCGACCTATCCTGCCCCTGCGTTACATCTGAGAGTGCATGTGCACTCTTCAATATGTGCCTCAGCCTCTTCCTCGAGCAAAAGACGGACACTGGGCGCGTCGTGGCCCTGGATGAGGCACATAAAGTATATCTTCCTGCCTACCCACCCCAACAAATCTCTCAGCTAAACAATAAATAGTACATGAAATTCACCGCGGAAGCCAATAACCTAACCAATACCCTCCTTTCCTCAATCCGTCTCCAACGCCACCTCGGCGCGCGTGTCTTCATCTCTACGCAAGAACCCACCATCTCTCCGGCGCTCCTCGATCTTTGCTCCATGACCATAGTACACCGCTTCTCCTCGCCCGCGTGGCTCCGGACGCTGAAATCCCATCTCGCGGCACTGGATCTCACACAGCTTTCTGACAACGTCGCCAACACATCAAGAGATGTGTTCCAAGAGATCGTGAAGTTGGGAGTTGGGGAAGCCTTATGTTTTGCACCGGGTGCCATCGTAGATATAGAGCAGAGGGAGGGGGGAGCGATTAGCACAAAACGGCTTGGGACGGGATATCTGAGAATTAAAGTAAGAGAGAGGCTGACGAGAGATGGGGGAAGGAGTGTCATGGCCACCTGACTCTCAAAGATCAGATTTTGATTTCAGGCTCCCTTACATTATCGGGGAGCTGGCACAATCATGGCGTTTGTTCATGCTGTTGCGATACCCTTTTGGCAGATAGAAAATAGAGAGGAACATAAATTCAGCGGTACAACGACATAAAAAATGGACCATACAAGACTTCAAACAGGGTGTGTGCAGTGAGGTTCTCTTCCAACATTTATCACGTTTACCACAAACAGGGAGAATCAGTTAAAAAAAAAGATTGAGCTTGAAAATAGGCAAAACTTCAGGACCCTCGAGGGATCCTGAAGGAAACCAGACGAACTGAGTTTATTTGACTGTTGTTGACTTGATTCGTTATATCGGGTGTGGCGTGTTCGAGTTGTTGTAATCGGCAACCAAGTTCATATCCCCAAACACAGTTTGTCCAGAACCTTTTCGGGGCCGCCTTCTGTGTTTGTTGCAGCTTGCTTGCTTAAACAAATATACATACGGTTTAACATTCATTTCTTGGATTCACGCTCTGTGATTGGCTGTCTTCGCGCTACTGTTAGGAGAATGCCCCTTTTAAGTCCAGCCTTGGAATTCGATGGACAAAAGCGCATGAGCCAAATCCTTGATCGTTTTGTCCCTCTTTATATTTAAATTTAGATTGAGTTATATCATACAGTAGCCATTACACTCGCATTCTTATACCAAACCAACAGTGGATTCTCACCATTCTTGGTCTCTGTTTCTTCCACATAGGCCCACCTCCTTAAGAATTCCTCATGCGACAAGACCCTTGTCAGCTTGCCTGTAATCGCGCGATACATGAGTTCCATGACATTGAAATCTGTTGGGAAGAGAATGTCAAAGTATCCTTGATGCACCTTCTTTTATTAGCTAGGTTCATATATGTGCAGATGAAAGCTTACAAAAGGAGTAGTGACAGGAACTGTCCTCCGTTGGTATCTTGTCTGTACCACAGGCGCATTTATACCCTTTATTGTATCTGGCAAATCATGGAAGTCACTTGTCAACAAGCGATGTGAAGGAAAGTATTTCCCCAGGATATCGAAAAACTGCATCAGCCTCGTCGGGATGTACTCTGGATCACTGAGATTTCCGGAGAATGGAAGGCTACTTCTGAGCTTTCTAAGGAGTTTGCTTTGATGAAGTGGTAATGGGTATCGTCCACCTGTCGCGGCGTGTCTTACCCTCAAGAACCTCGAAGCTACGGGGTCTATCTGAGGTACATAAAACTCATAAAAATCTCCGTACTGGTCGATCAAGACTGTTCCCTGGAGTGGTTCTTCTGTCATGTGATCGTAACGAATCGCATCATGAGCGAAATTGTCAAAAACCTCCATTGCTAAGAAGTAGCACGGAGATGCGACCAGCTGATCCCATTCAAATATTGACTTATTAATAATCTCGACATGCGATGAGTGGCCTTTCGAGTCAGCAGTTCGCATGAGCTGATGAGCCTGCAGCTTTGCCAAGCTGGAGGAAATCTCAATGATCTTGTATTTGGTACGCTCATACACCGACGGTGCCGCATCACGGATGTAATCGAGAATGTTAAGCATAAGTGTGCCATTCCCTGCGCCCATTTCGTATATTATCAGGTCATGGTACGGATATTGAGATAGCTTATAGTTCGAAATCAGGTAACGTGCCATGGCTTCACCGTAGTATGGCCTAAATAGCTCTGTCGGTGTATGCCATAACTGCCGCGTCTCATTCGGTTCCTTTTCATCCAGTTTATCTTCAAACTCGGTATATCGCTGACCTAACAGTTTGTGGAACTCATTCTCATTCTCCAGATTATTGAAGTCGAACACCTCTCCTGGCGAAAAGATGACGACCTGTTTCGAGAAGTAACCATACGATGGATTGTATAATGCGTCTGTAGGATGTTATTTTCTGGTGTCCAGCCTATAGATTATATTACCACTGACCTTCAATAAAGTCTCTGGTGAGCATCTTGACTCTTCTGGGTCGTTCTCTTCTTCCTCTCAACTGGTTGGCAGTGACCATTGGGTATTTATTATACTCCTCCATCTTGTCCCCCGTGAACAGATCAGACCTCTGCTGCCATTGACTCTCATTGCGTGTTGTGTCGTCGTTAGCTCCCCTCCTCCCTGCATAATGTCTAACTTGCGCGCCTCGTCCACTATGTATTCGAAATGGCAAGGTAGAGTGTGACCGTACGGACTGACAGGTTCGGTGTGTGAAGAGCTGTCTAAACAACCGCGAGATAATTGGGGAGTCCATATGCCCTTTATTTACAAAAGTTTCCGATGTGAGGTCAAGCTTCACGAAAGATGCGGGTTCAAAGTGGTCCAAGCTTCGGTAAGGTCCGCCAGCCTTTTTTAAGCTTCACGAAGTCACCACCACAATTTTTTGATAGGAATGCGCAATGTGCTAACATTGCTGTTACTATGTCTCTGAGCAATCATCCGAAAGCTTATGGTACTGCTGCCCTAGCAACTGCCTTTGTAGCGGGTATTCTCCTAACATTAGGCTTCAAGGACTTCTATCCAGATCTTGAACGGAGATATCAGCGACGAAGGGGACAGGCCAGGAGCGCAGCAGACTCCCGTCCTGCAAGCACATATCTGCCTCCAGTAAAACTGGAAGACAATACACATGAATCCCGCCGATCAATCGTCGGCCCTCTCGTTCCGCCCATACCGGAAGGAATTGAGGGTTGTATAGGGAACACACCACTATTCAAAATCAGAAGCTTGTCAGAAGCTACAGGATGTACAATACTCGCAAAAGCTGAATTCTTGAATGGCGCTGGGAACAGTCCCAAGGATAGAGTCGCACTGAATATGATCAAAATGGCAGAAGAACATGGCCTATTAACACCCTACCAGGGAGACACGATATATGAAGGAACGGTTGGGTCAACTGGCATATCGCTTGCGACATTGGCCAGAGCTAGAGGATACAAGGCGTATATATGTATGCCCAATGATCAGAGCAAAGAGAAATCTGATTTGTTACATCATCTAGGAGCAACCGTGGAGCGAGTTACACCAGCGCCTATCACCTCAACAGAACATTTTGTGAATCTAGCAAGAATAAGAGCAAAAGAACATACCGCATCTGGGAAAGATAATAGCAAAGGATTTTTTGCGGATCAATTTGAATCGATGGCCAATTATCAAGCGCACGTACAGACTACAGGGCCCGAAATATACCAGCAGACAGGCGGACTACTTGATGCATTTGTGGCGGGAGCTGGGACGGGAGGTACGATATCAGGAGTTGCTATACATCTTAAACAGCAGAGGGGAATGGATACCTTACGTGTAGTCCTAGCAGATCCCGAAGGCAGTGGTCTTTACAACAAGGTAAAACACGGCGTCATGTTCTCCAATACCGAGAAAGAAGGCACGCGGCGGCGTCAACAAGTCGACACTATCGTCGAGGGCATCGGCATCAACCGTATCACTGAGAACTACGAGGCTGGACGCGAGCTTATAGATGACGCAGTAAAAGTCACCGATCTCCAAGCTATGAGGATGGCAAGGTGGCTGGTGGAGAAAGATGGGATTTTCGTGGGAAGTAGTAGTGCTGTGAACTGCGTTGCGGCTGTAGTTACGGCCCTGAACATGCCTAAGGAGAGTAGATTGGTCACTATCTTGTGTGATAGTGGAACAAGGCATTTGAGTAAGTTCTGGAAGATGGTCGGGGAACTTGGCCTGGAAGAGGAGCACGACCAAGCGGATCTACTTTCTATGCTAGATATCAAGGCATGATTGTCAGAGTTATGCCATGGCATTTCAACATTGGTACACTATTTCGGCATTTCAGCACCAGTGGGCAGCAATGTAGATATGCAGCTTTTTTCAGCACACGAGCCACATACGAATGCAATTGTGCTGGATATTGAAGCATAAATACACGGTTATATGGCCACCAGGATATCTACTGCGTCGCCTGCGGGCTTTTAAAATTGCAGCTTAGGTAAGCGAGCAATAGACTGCCACTATACATAGACGTAGAACATACCTGCGCGATCAAACAAATTACAAATAATGGCACTGTGTCGTTCATGCAAGGCTACCAATGCGCAATCACATGTCACCTCATAATACTCCGCATTTTCACAAGATAAGTATTCTTTTCACTAAGGTATGAAAGCTCTATAGCATTATCTGTATAGGATACAGAGAAGAGGTATGCATCAAATTAATTTCACTAACGCCGCCGACGCCCATCTCTCCTCACAACAGCCGTCATAAGTGAGCAAGAATCATTCATTCTTCAATGTGTGCCTTGCCAAAAGGAAGAATGCCTCCCTCCATAGTTGCAGCCCTTTGGCGCAGCCACTATGTATGATGAAGAACCAAATTAATGACGAAGCCTCAAGCCGGCATGTATCCAGGCTAGTTGTAAACGTAAACATATGTGTCTAGCTTTGACAACCAGATCGTATTCAAGCATCCGATCATCCACTTGCCGAAGGTCCTGGAGCTGCCGTTAAACGAGCTCTCTCATTTGCACGAACAGGCTCAAAGTATGGATGGGCCATAGCTTCCTTGGCAGTCAATCTCTCCTGATTTCTGTCAGCTTCACTCGAAAGAGCGCGGTTGGGTTTAAATGTACCTGGTGGTCATATCTGAGTAACTTGTCTAAGAAATCAATCGCCTCGTTGCTAACGAATCTCTGATTCTCAGAGTTGACAAAGCTATGCCAACTTTTCTTTGGAAATCTTCCAAGGATATCATCATACTGAGCATCTAGCTCAATCTCGTACTTGTCAAGGTAATCGAACAAGTCTTCTGTGCCGAGAACCTTGCAAATTTTTACTAATTGATCTGAGTTGCTGTTTCCATGGAAGAAAGGCTCTTTCCGGAAAATCATAGAAGCGAACATAGCGCCTAGGGACCACATATCGAGGGAGTAATCATATTCTTGGTAGTCGACAAGAAGTTCAGGGCCTTTGAAATACTAAGGGTTAATCAGTCCATAAAGCATTGTATCTCTCATGACTCACTGCCCATAGGGACACTGGTCAATTCCTATCCTCACTTACTCTGGATGCAACTCGCACGTTGTACTCCGTACCTTGATGGTAAAATTCCGCCAAACCCCAATCAATAAGGCGAAGCTAGCTAGGTCAGTGATATTCCAGTAAGGGCTAAAGATGATAACCTTTCGATTTTCATGATCAATCATGACGTTGTGAGGCTTGACATCTCGGTGCATGATGCCTTTGCTATGACAGAAATCCAGGGCCTAGGCAACGTTAGTGAGAAGACTCTATCAATGGAATATGTTCCATTATGTTCATATACAAGAATGCTTGGGTAATCATAGAGTCACAGTCGCAAAATGGACTCCGTAAAACGTACCTTCAACAACTCATGAATATAGTAACGCACATCGTAGTCGACAAATTTTGGATAGAGGCTTCGAAAGTCTGTGTTGTTAACATACTCGAATATTAGGGACGGTGTTTTGCTCTGCAGGTGATGTGAGTAACAATGAAAGCATGGTAGAGGACATTTGCAATCATCGGTACGGCTCCTTCCGCATGGATCTTTGCATTGCCTCGGTGCTGATTGCAAAATATGCAAACGTATTTAGATCTGATGGAGATTTATATACCTGACTGTCCCGTACCACATCCAGTAATCCAACAATATTCGGGCCCCCTGACAAGTTCTGCAGGATCTTGATCTCACGCTTGATCTTCTTCTTCTTGACAGGCTTCAGCACCTTAATAACACATTTCTGGTAGTTAACGACGTTGATGCCTTCGAAGACCTCCGAGTACTTCCCTCGTCCTAGTTTAAGAGCATGTTAGCATTAGGATCCTGCTCTTTCACGCCTTGCACATGAAGGTGGTAAAGACTAGGGACGTACCGATTTTGCGTACTACTTCATAGTTCTCTAGCACGCCCCATGTGATATTGACACTATCATAGTCCCAGTACGACCGTGGCATCTGCTGGTTAACATCTGCATAAACGCGTGCCATGTTGAGATTTGCGGCTGGTCAAACTGAGGATATGCGCAGAAAGAGTATTTGTGCGCTAGATAGGCGTATTTGGAGCCCCACACAGAAAGGTTAAATGGGGATATAGGAGAGTTCTTGATCGAGGTACCCCAGATAAGGGCCTCTGGAGTGATTGTACGTATGTTGTGTGAATGTTGTGGGTGAGCGAGCAGGGCAGCGCAGCAGGCGCAAGACCCCTCCATTTCAGTCTCGTCAGTGCGCCCCACTTCCTAAATTATAGCCCCAGGTTGAATTTCTTCAGCCTTGCCTGAGAACGGCTTCGCTAACAGACAACTTCGCTCGCTCAATATCCATAACTCAAAAAGACAGTGAGAAAAGGGCTCACCAATATTCCCCACCTCTAGTTACATATACGACACAATCAGCAATTCCAACATCCTCTGCCGATCCTACTCATCAAAATGCTGTTCGACCTTAACATACCTTGGTCACCCTCGCTGGATCCTGCTGAGCTTCAGCGAACAATATCCTTTGCCTCCTCTCTTGGTTATGATACAATTGCCCTGAACCACAGTATAAAGACCATAACATCGCCGATAATTAACCCAATACCTTGTCCGGTACCATTCAGCATCCCATCCAGTATAAGTATTCTGCGACGCTGTACTGTATACGTCGAGGACCCCTCCAACAACTACCGCCTGCCCAACATTGCAGCTGCTTATGATATTCTTGCTCTTCGCCCTACATCGCAGAAGGGCTACGAAGCAGCCTGTCTTTTTCTCTCTGAGCAGTCAATCATTTCTCTCGATCTCACTCAACGTTTTCCTTTCCACTTCCGCCCAAAACCATTGATGACAGCTATAAATCGTGGATGCAAAATTGAATTATGCTATTCGCAGGCTGTGATGGGAGATGCAAGCAAGAGGCGATACTTCATTAGCAATGCTATGGCGATTCTGCGGGCCACAAAAGGACGAGGGCTACTCATTAGCAGTGAAGCTACAGGTGCTTTGGGAGTTCGAGCACCAGCAGATGTGGTCAATTTGTTCGCGGTATGGGGCCTAGGACGAGAGAGGGGCATGGAAGCAATTTCGATTAATGCACGAGGAGTTGTGGTCAATGAGGGTTTGAAGAGGAGCTCGTTTAGAGGTGTGGTAGACGTTATTGACGGTGGTCAAAGAACGGCCGCACATGCAGAGGCCATAGCAACTGCGAAGAACGATAAAAGGAGAGCAGAGGCTATTGAAGGAGATAAAACTCCACAATTAAGCAGGAGAGCTCAGAAAAGGGCAAGGTTGGCAGCAAGGGAAGCCGAGCAGGCTGAAGGTTCTGGAACCTCAACTCCAAAAAGCGATCTTAAATCTTCAACAGCACAGACACCATTCGCGGAATACACAAAAGAAGTCCCGAACTCCACGAAATCTAGCAGTTGACTGACATTTTACATTTTGTCTCTAAAACCTTTGAAGTGAATGATATCTACAACTAAACCTAGTTATTTTGGCCATTTGCCATATCCCTGGTATTATCTACGCCAAAACCCATTAATACATTGTACAAAACAAATTAGCTCTTTCGTTACTACCGACGCCTCCTCGGTGCGATGGTGGGCTGCGCTCTTGATCCTAATTTGCCCAGGACGAGGTTGCTGGTAAGCGAGAATGTAGCAATGTCGATGGACTCCGTCGCTGGACTGGCGGGGGCGGCGTTCTCTGCTCCTGGTGTAGCTATCGCTGCTGCTCCGCCAATAGTGAGCTGAAGGGAGAAGACGTCTGTTGCAGCTGGAGTTGATTCAGCAAGCGCTGGTACAGCTGCAGCATTGGATGTTGTTGATGTAGACGAAGTTTGTGTGGAGCTTGGAGCAGCCTCAGGGGTTGGTGTTGCTGGCGGGATGGATTCTACGGATTCGGTTGTTGATGATAATATGGGTGCCGGTGCATTTGTCTCGCTTGTCAACGAGGATGTACTTTCGGCGGCTGCGGACGTGGGAACTACACTGCTGGAAGCGGTGATAGCTGTTGGCTGCACAACAGGGGGTGGGCTGGACGTATCGATGAGAAGACCGGGAGGAACTGAGGTGGAGACTGGCGTAATGGAGGTCGCGAGAGTGGGTTGGGCTGCTGGCGGTTGTGGCAATGCTGCAGCAACTGTAGGGAAAGACCCTCCAGAACACAGACACTGACAGCTACACGCACCGTTTGGTAACAATGTACCTTGCCCACTAGCCATTGCTCCCGAGCTACCAACTATGGGAGCAGCTGGCGCGGCCACTACTTGTGCTAGAAATATGTTAGCTTCTTATCCATTGATGTGGCTCCCATACTCAAGATTGTGGCATTGTACTTACTAGAGGCAGCTCCCTCTGCAGGACCCGGGACCGTCACAGTACTGCTCACAATAATAGTATGGGTTTGAGGCTGCTGAGTGGCCTCGACTATCAGTGTTGAGGCCGCGGCTTGCGCCTGAACAGTTATAGTTGTGTGTTCTGTGATCGTCGAGAGAATACGCTCAGATTTCACGGCACATGTTCCTGTCTGCGCAGCCACAGGAGGTCTCTCATCAACAGTCACAGTTTCGTAGACGGTCATTGTCCGCTGTTTCGTCTCCAGAGCGGTTCCTTCTGTGGCTAGTGGTGCATCGACGGTCACGACTGTTTGAAAGGTAGTAGTGCTCTCTCCTTCAGTCGTATGCATCGTGATTGTTTGCGATTTCTTTCCATCATCACCCTGTCCTTTGCCCTGATTATTGGAATCTCCATTGTTCTTGGGTTGATCTTGGTCCTTGCTACCTTTCCCATCGCCATTTGAGTCCTTCGTCCCTAGAGTAATATTGCTCACTGCTGGTGGCTGGTTCCCGTTCAGCGCCCCAGTAATATCGTCAATGAGGCCTTGAACACCTTGGTCTTCCTGGCCCACTCCCTGATCACTCGTTGCGGAGTTTCCTCCTTTCTGAGAACCTACCCCAATCTCTGCCAGAAGATCCGACAGTCCTAGTTCCCTTCTATCGTATGCATTGGCGCGTATATGGTCATCCGCCTACTCTTGTCAGTCACCACAATCTCGACGCTCTTGACCATTCCGTACCTCTACCACACTTAACACTCCCACCGCCAGCAGTATCGACGTTCTTAGCACGTTCCTCATCTCCGCAGGTTATAGTTTGAAAATATTCGATGGCTGTCCAAGCCTAATAGTAAAATATATAATCCTACAGTCCAGCCGTGGTTCAAAGAATGTCATGAAGCGAAAATAAAAGCTGTTGGCTGCTGTAGAGACCGAGACGTGTTCTTCAAGATCAAGTAAGAGGTATCGTCGTCGATCAGCTCATCAAAGTTGGCGACTCAAAAACCCAAACTATCACCGAGTACATCGGTGCCTCTCTGAAAAATTACGAATAACGACGACAATAATAGCAAACTGCGAAAAACGACCAAAATGGGCGAACGGTATTATTAAGGCATAGAGAGCAAAGCATGAAATTGGAGAGATGGGACGAGGATCTGAGATGTGGAGGACCGCCAAGATTGCGTAGGCCACCTTCAGCTCCAACAAAGACGTTTCGCAGGGGTTTTCACCATAGAGAAAACGTAAAGAAACATGGCTTGTGGGGAATTTTTGGAAAACGGAAGAGAAGTGTGGTTCGATGACTTCGCGGCTTTGGTCTCAGAGGGGACGTGGGCCTATGGTGGTCAGACTTTGACAGCATGGGAGTGCCGGTGTTATGAGACGCACGAAGTTTGGGGATCCAGGGGTGAGGCTTGGCGAGAACGGTCGAGATTCATTGAGCCACTTATAGTATACTTTCTTCAATAGTTGAAATCTTCAGAATGTGGTGAGGTTGACATAGTACATAGATTCTATTGGTATAGTTCCTTAAGACCTAGGTCTTGGTTGTCTTGTTGTCGTTGTGGTATCTCAAGGCGAAAATAATCTCAGTGTTGACAGGTCGCTTAAATCAGGGGGAGGTTTGAGACCTCGGCGCTTCGAGGCACGGCGGCGGTATGAAACTCTGTGGTGATGAAATAAACAATCCTTTCGCGGCTTCAAGATTACCCACACAGTAATGAACCTCAGGATTCAGATTCCATGGCAAGGGATTGAGATGCTAGGATATCATGCACTCCTTGTGGAATATATTGCCGGTCACGTGATCCACGAACGAGACTTCAGATGAAGTGACGCATCGGGTAGAAACAAACCTCAGAGCCGTGGTGTACAGTCTGTAAGAGGAAGCCAAGACAAAACATTCATCAAACCTCCCTGAGACTACTGCTCTGCCCAGGAAAGAGCCTCATCCGCCTTGCGAATCTAACCCACGCTAGCAAGTCTACAGGGCTAAGCGAGAAGCTTGTGTCTCGATCATGACGATAGAGTCTACTTTTCTTAATCGAAATTTGTGAGCCGGTATACGCGAACACAGTAGAAAGAGCGCAAACTACACTCCTTTAGGTGCTAGATGATTACATTTGACGGCTAGGCTGATATCAAGTGACCCAAATCCGATGGCAGTGCTTTGAGAACTTGATATATGGATGGCCATCCTTCCATGGTCCTTCTATTGAGACATTAGACAACGATACTTTTGAGCGAGTATCTAAAATCACATACATTTATTACGGGAATAGCATAACCGAGACAACTTCAAGATGGCGGTTCACGTATTAGATGACTACTATCTAGCCATTACTTTTCTCATTACAGTCGCATATCAGCTCTTCTTCTTTGCGATTGCTTTCTCCCTCAAGTTCGACAAGCTTACAGGTCAGTAACCTCCCTCCCTTCCTCCGTGCTCTGCCTGATCTAAAATGGCATATACAGATTTTGCTGGTGGAACCAACTTCATCGTCCTTGCCATCATTACTCTCTCATTCAGTGGTACCCATCATGCACGCCAAATAGTCGATTCGACATTCATCATGATCTGGGGTGCTCGCCTCTCAGGGTTTCTCCTTTTCAGAATCATCAAGACTGGGAAAGATGATCGGTTTGATGACAAGCGTGATCACTTCTTCAAGTTTTTAGGATTTTGGATATTGTAAGTTCCAGGATTCTATACTTACCAAGATCTCCTTTATGACCCTCTTCTTGAGTAGTCACTGATTGTGAACCTTAGTCAAATGCTCTGGGTATGGACGGTTTCCCTCCCCGTCACAATCCTGAATTCTCCAAAAGTCTTGCAGTACAGTCAGCCCTCATTTGGTACTGGACGCGATATCGCAGGCGTGATCCTCTATACGGTCGGCTTCATCATGGAAAGCGTCAGCGATTCCCAGAAGTATCGCTTTAGAAGCAACAATAAAGATAAATCTGCAATTTGTGACAAGGGATTCTTTTCATGGACGAGACATCCAAACTATTTTGGGGAGATTCTCATTCAATTCTGTAAGTGATGGCCTCTATCTAACGTAATACTGATCATATGAGCCCGAGCTGATGATTTGAAGCAATATTTATGACCGCTATATCGCCCGCCGCAAACGGCTATGTCCACGGTGGTGCATATAAAGCTCTATACGCATCCATCCTAGGAGCCTTTTTCCTCACCATCCTCCTATTGTTTGTCTCCGGTTTGACGTTACAAGAAAGGCCTGGGGCGAAGAAGCGATATGAGAAGGGTCAGCACTGGGATGAATATGCTCGGTACCTAAACCGAACAAGCATATTGATCCCGTTCCCACCACAGATTTATGGAAAATTGCCTACAATATTGAAGAGGACGCTTTTCTTAGAGTTCCCGATCTATGTGTTTGATCCTGCGAAGCACTCCGATGCGGCGCAAGGTCAAAGAAGTGTTGAGGAAGGTGGGAATTAATTCAACGTCTTTTGTGAGCGGCATCATAACAGGGAGTTGAAACTTGACCTGTATGGTTTCCTGTATACTACATAATATCGATCCAGGATCCATGGTCAATACCTGGAACATTTCCATTCTCCTGCCCAAGTCCGTGATTTCGGGAGTCTTTCAGTCTGTATCGACATACCAGAACTACGATCTCGTAAGATGGCCATATGGGATGGTATGAGCCCGCATACTATCGTCCATCCCAGAGCCACTGAATCCCTCATTTGCGATCCCCACCATTTTGGCATACGCATCGTATAGGACAACCAACATCAACATCAGAACACGAAATATCATAGGCACAACAAACAAAGTTAGTAGGGCTGGGATAAGATGGAAGCTTTTCTCTGCAACTCTTTCATTCTTAACAAATCGGAATCCAGAAAACAAGCTCGAAGACAAAGCCTCGCTGGAGCTCAAGTGATCTGCACTTTCGTCATTGAGGGGCATACAGGTGGGGTAGCCGGCTTATCGGGATTAACTAGCGTACTCGGGTCTCTCGGCCCGCCCGGTGCGACCTCTATTTTATCTCCTTCGATCGTCAACATTAACTCCATGCGGTCTTACGTGAAGTCAGAAGCTTAGAAGACTATAAAGATGGCTAAAGCTGCCATTAAATAAGACTTCAATTCAAGCTCAAGTCACAGACGTTTCATTTTAGCTACATAAAGAATCTACATACTTCTTAAAGATATTTTACATTTACTTAGTTCAAGCAAACATCAGGATACCAACACCATGTCTCTACCACTCCAAGGAAAAGTTGCTCTTATTACTGGGGGTTCGAAAGGAATTGGTAGAGCTTCAGCCATTCGGCTCGCCAAAGATGGTGCCAAGGTAGTAATCAACTATGCCTCATCCTCAAAAGACGCCGAAGAAACCGTATCAGCTATCGGCTCTTCCCAAGCTTTCGCCGTGCAAGGTGATGCCGGAGACGTCTCCGTTATATCCAAACTTGTAGACATTACGATTGAGAAGTTTGGAAGACTGGATATTGTGATTGCATGTGCAGGGCTGATGGTGTTGAACGAGTTGGAGAAGGTTACGGAGGAGGAATATGAGAGGATATTCGCTTTAAACGTCAAGGGTCCTCTATTCCTTGCTCAGGTTCGTCCCTCTTTTCAATCCCTCAAACTCCTGTCTGACGGTCCTCACAGAAAGCTGCCTCCAAAATGACCCGCGGAGGCCGTATCGTCCTCTTCTCAACCACTCAATGCAAAGCTAGCACCGTGACACCAAATTACCTCGTCTACTGCGCCTCCAAAGGCGCCGTCGAGCAGCTCACCCGCGTGCTTTCAAAGGATCTCGCAGCTAAAGGCATCATGGTCAATTGCGTAGCGCCAGGGCCGACGGCGACGGATCTGTTTTTAAAGGGCAAGCCTGAGAAATTGATTGAGACGATTGCGAGCCTCAACCCGCAAAAGAGGCTGGGAAAGCCAGAAGAAATTGCGGATACCATCGCGTTTCTCAGCGGTAGTGGAAGCGCCTGGGTTACGGGGCAGGTGTTATATGTTAATGGCGGTCACGCTTAGGATGGTTTGTGAATATGGAGTTTGAGGAGTTTTACTGAGTATGATTTATCTCATCGTAGCGCTACAGCTGTACAATAATAGGAGCCAGGTTCAGATGCAACTTTTCTGGCAGCAAGAATTGAAAGAAAGCTTTTAATACACTCCTGAATTTCTGATAAGGCATACTGCTAAAGAGAGAGCCGTTTAGAAATCGTATTACGCTATTTACAAACTACATGGGTTGAAATTGCATGGATTGTGCAACTACCACAAAGATATAGTTGATAGTCAGTCCATTGTTATCCCCACGGATTGATTGCCATGAGATCCATCCACACAGTCGTCTTCAGCAGCCAGCTTGAAATACCTCTATTTAGGCGATCTTGTCTACTCACGGTTGGAAATCATTCAAACATATCTTTTGGACGTGCCGGCCATCTTGCATCCCTTAGATGCCACTGGAGTTCCAGTCCATTCCGAATAATGCAAAGTATTACAACCTTCAGGGGTAAGCAAAGATCCTCTCTTCGTGTTGCGGCCCAGAAAAGCCTACCTTTTTACCTCAGATTCAAGGAATGATCTAGATGCGCTTAATCTATTCGCCCCAGGACGATGGCTCTTTTAGGGGGAGGAGGAACGAGAACAGCGTACAGCCCGCTACCTTAAACTCGATATGCCGAAGCTGTGTCAACTTGCCGCTAGTGCCATTGGCTCAGAATCTTGCGTAAAAGTTGTGGAAATCTCCGAGGGCCGGTTCAACAAGGTTTTGCTGTTAACCATGAATGGCGGGAGAGAAGTCGTTGCGAAACTACTAAACCCCAACACAGGACGACCCACTTTATCACGCCCAGTGAGGTTGCCACCATGAATTTCGTACGGAAAACTATTCCTGCCCTAATTGAATTGATATATTGACTTTGATAGCTGAGAAATGTTCTTCGTCTCCCTATTTCTCAAATTTATGGGTTGAACTCTAGACTGTTGGGCAACCCCGTTGGAGCTGAGTACATCATCATGGAAAAGCAATCCAGTGTAAGGTTGATTGATGTATGGGGCGGCATGGACGGTTTGCAAAAGGCTAAGATCCTGAACTGGGTTGTTGAGATTGAAAGCGCACTTCCCTCCGTCAGGTTCACGAAATTCGGAGGTTTATATTATAAGCATGACCTGCCTCAGTCGGATAACGCTACGCCGCTTTACATTGATGGAAACGGCAACGCAGTACACAGCGCGGAGTTTGAGATTGGATCAACTAACTAACTATCATTCCTTCTTCAATTTCGGGAAAGGTGCATTGGATATCGGTCGTGGGCCATGTCTGCTTCCGTTCCAATATTCTGAATACCTTGGGGCGTCATGTTCGATCCTTGGGCCACCGAATGGCCCGGCCAATATTCGATAAATACTCGATAAATATTCCCAAAAAAAAACTTGAACATAAAACCTCCGGGGACAGCTAGATCCCCATATAGTAGCAAAGATTATATTACATCCTCCAAGCTTCAGGCGCGGTATGGGTGACGTCATATATCTCATCAAAGTGATGAAACTAGCAACAACAGATTCCACAGATAACAAGGGTGCACGGGACTAAACCCACTGATATTCGATGGTCTCATAGACCCGTCATCAGATAATAATTACGATGGTGGAATATCTCAAAAATTGTCTGATTACTACTAATCTTGTATACTACTCTGCTGTGCAATGTGATAACAACATGGCCACAATGCTTGCAAGGTTGGGCTATAACATAAAATGAAAAGGAGCCGACCCAAACTATTTTAATGCTTAATGGTAGTGAATTACTTCAGACTTTTATAAGGAGCATAAAAATATGAAGCAAAATTCGACAATAATGTATTATTCTTTTTCTAGTGAAGGACAACGAGGGTTTTGTTCATAATTAAAAAAGGGATGAACTCGCTTACGATCCTTTAATGGATTAGCGTTCTATCCCATAAATGTAAACTGTTTCCGGCTTAGCCGGCCACACGAACCACTATCTTAGCGCCGAAACCAGCATTAACGCCGAACGCCAGGAGAGTTGTTGAAGACAAGGCTCAATCTACAACCTTTCCTAGAACGACATCTTCATAAATCGACAGCCTCGTGGCATCACCACCACTTTCCAGTCACCACGCGACATAAATAACCCTGAGGGAAAGATCGTCAACTACCAAGTTCTCTCACATCAACTTTTTTAACAATCAATCACAATCATGGATCAACGAGAGCTTGCCACACGCTTGAAGGCCTTCCAAAAGGCGATCTCAGACAACGAGCCCCCAGCAAACATCGTCTCCATCCTAGAATCCCTAAAGAACGAAGTTGTAGCAACCGAGGACCTTCTACGGGTATGGCTTCCCCACATCCGAACTCAGCAATTCGATACTAACCTGATGGGTAGGCTACGAAGGCAGGTATGGTCGTCGCAAAGCAACGTGCGCACCCAGACAAGCAGGTCGCCAAGCTTGCACAGGAGATTGTCGCTAAGTGGAGACGCGCAGTCGACGCTGACAAGCAGAAGAAGGACCAGAAGCTGGCTGCAAAGGGGGAGCTGCCCAAGTTCGGCATGTCGGAGGCACAATCGCAGGAGAAGTTTAAAGGCGATGTGAGCAAACGGAAATGGGACACGGATAAGATTGATGTAAAGCGCACTGGTGTACCTTCTCGGGACAGCATTCTGGGCCTACTCTATAATGGATTGGCGTTCATGTCCGAGGAGCCACCTATGACCATTATCCTCAAGGCCATGGAGGTGGAGAAGGCGGCGTTTGAGGCCTACAAAGGCGAGACCACAGAGTACAAGTCGAAGCTTCGCTCTCTGTTCCAAAACCTCAAGATCCCAAATAATCGTGAGCTTGGCCAAGGTGTTTTGTCCGGACAGATCACACCCGAGAAGTTCGTCCGCATGACGCACGACGAGCTCAAGTCTGCAGAGCGCCGTAAGCAAGATACTGAGCTCGAGAAGGATAACATGAAGAAGTCGCAGGTCCCTATGGCGGAGAAGAGCATCAGCGATGCGTTGCGGTGCGGACGGTGTGGCCAGAAGAAGGTCCATTACACGCAAGCGCAAACGCGGTCTGCTGATGAACCTATGACTACGTTCTGCGAGTGCTCGAATTGCGGCCATCGCTGGAAGGTATGTATCATCTTATTTCCTTGTATCACTCTTGCCATATATACAAAATATATCAAAAATATACTTTTAACTAATACATACCTATAGTTCTCGTAGGCGTGTGCTCGGACTAACGAGTTAGGAGGAGAACTGATGGGGACAAAAATTCACTTCTTGGCGCGGCTTATGGATGGCTTGGGAGTTCGCGAATGGAGTTTTGCACTATTCTTTTTTTTTTGTCCATACGATAGGAGAGGAGCGTTGCTTTTGCGAAGGCTGGTCCAGGGCCGTTAATAACATGGATATAGAGACTGCAGAGAGTTTCCAACAAAGACTGATTATACTCTGTGAATATTTCTAATGATGCTTAGAAGGTGACCTAATTTAGACTGAACTCTAATGCAGAGGTAGTTGGCACACTGACTGAACGCATCGAAGTCCTGCAGCTCACAAACTCGGTATCTAGAGGAAGGGAAAATATAGAATACGTGGTGTTCATTGTTCAAAATATGTTATGTTAATTGTGATGTTGGGAACAGCTCCGTATCTACCAGATACATGCAGGCGGTCCAAATGGCTAACCAAAAGCCTTTCGCCATGAAACGCCATCTAATGCTTCCTTCCTGCAACCTAACACCAAAGTTCTTTTCCTCAACACCATTTACAATCCAATCCGCAGCCACATCTAACTCCCTGACCTCCTCGCATTCGTGATATTGCTTGCATGTGCCAATAAGAACTTGCAGCAAGTAAGCACATACTTACACGCTCTACTCCACGCGTCATCTTGTGCAATGCCCAACTTGATACTCAGCCCGTCGATCTTATCTCCCTCAATCCTATACGGCAGTTTCATCGAGCTCCTCTCTGCGTCCAACTCACGTGGCAACTTCATCGTCTCTACGAAAGCCCCTAGCTGTCTCATACATTCTAAGAATGCAACCATGGCAATGTCGAATTTGCGGTGCATAAATGTGAGGCCGAGAGGCATGTCACCGGATGAGTAGAGCTCAAGGATGGACTTCTTTGGAGGACGAGATGGATGAGAGGAGCTGGCGGGGGACGGATAGTCATATCGGATTATGCGCGAGGTAGAGCCCATGGGTTGGAGCTCATAGCCGTTGAATTTGAAGCCGAGTTTGTCGGCGATAGTCGCAAGAAGCAATACGGTATGACCCCAAGCGGCGTTTATTTCTGGCCAATCGACTGGGACGTTCGATAATCGGCCCAAGCGGAGCCCGTTGATGGTTGCGAATGTGCCATCGTGGCTAATGCAGAAAGCATCGTTGTAGACGTTTGTTCGGTGGAGTTTTTCGAGAAGTTGTGAGTCGTGGTCATATTGCTGATTCACGCTGTCTCGGACATTTTGGAACTCTATGAGCTTCATTGCGAAATCGTTTCTCTCACTCCAAAATTTCTCTTCTTGAATGTCTAGTTCTCGAGCTTCTTCCTCAAGCTGAGCTATTTCTTCGTCGACGGCTTTCTGCTCTGCTTCTAATCGCTCTAGCTCTAGGATGGCAGCCTCTTCCTCTTTCTGTGCCTGTTCTAGCATCTCTTTGGACTCTTTGATTTCTTCCTCGGTAGGCACATTCACATTGACCTGTTTCAACAGCCCAACGAAAGCATCTCGTTCTTTTGATGCAGTTTCAAATCGCTTCTGCATCCCTTCCACTAGCAGTTCCGTACATTCAACACATATTGGATGATCTATATCAGACCGTGACGTAAGTATGTCGAAGAGCCTGGACGCCCTCTCCATATCTTGGGACATTGCCTTCCCTGCATCCTCTACACTTGTTACAGTATCATCCTGCCGCCGATTTTTGGGATTTGTATCCTCTGGAGACTTCACAATAGCGGGTGGGACAACTTGCGATTCGGTCAACATGACAAACGACATTGCTGGGTTCTGTAAGCCGCTCCTTATCGACTCAGAACCAGAGTCCTTCCCCCTAACTGCTGATATATTCCGCTTGAATATTGGCGACGGAGCATTGCTGACGACTCTGTCATACAGCTGTTTCCGTTCTTGAGGATAGGCTGGTCGTGATGTGGAAGTGTTCTTTGGTGGCTGATGAGAAGATGCACCTGGAACCATATATATTAGATGATATAACCAATATACTAAGGTATTAGGAGACGAACCAACCAGCAAATCAAATGCCGCCGGATTGAGGTCCTCCAAAGAGCTGTCAAGCTTCAGAGGCGTGCGACACTTTTGGCAGTACATCTTGGATGACGCGTTGTTTGATCAAATCATAAGAACTCCTGCAGACGGGGCAAAGCATACTATACTGCTCAACAAAGTGCTTCGGTATTTACAATCCGTGTTGTGGAACATCTGAGTGCAAGAAGGCACCATCACAAGCATGGCACATGTACAGCTTGGACAGAGAGGTAGCCTTGTCTTGAGCCTAGGTGGGGCAACAAGGGTGTGAATATCAATCCATTTATTGAGCGCTAGTTCACGCCTCGACGCGACAAATCGTGTTTTTGTGGGCCGCTCGACCTCACCCTTATGTGCAAGTAACTCTTACTTTGTGATGAATTTGTGCAACGTCTCTTTTGAGGATTTGCCCTTCGTGTTTCCTTTTAAGTGCCCTTAAGCACTCTGATAATGGAGCCGCCAGCAAAGCGACAACGTTTAGGTGGAGGGTTTGGCCATGGTTCCGTCCATCCGCATCGCGCAATCATGTCTGATGAGCATGGGTATATGGACAATGAGCAACTTGAGGGCGAACAAGATATTAGCTTTGAAGCAGATCAGGATCTGCAATATCAGAGGGCACAAGTTGATCATAAACTCAAGTCAACTTTTGAGTCAATCTTTGAAAAGTATGGCAGGAACTTCGACGGCATAGGAGATGAGATTGATTTGAGAACTGGAGAAATTTTAGTCAATAATGGCCATCTTATTAAGATGCAGGACGAGAGGGATGCAGGAGATGCCACATCTCAAAGTATGCTTGATGCGACATTAGATGACTCCGATGGCTCTGTTATCATGCTAGACGACCTTGAAGACGAGGACGAGGATGAGGACGAGGAGGGTGATGAAGGAGGTAGCGACATGGTAGGACCTGAAGAGGAAGGCGGTTCCGGCGGCGACGGATCAGACGAAGTCGAGGATTCTCTTAGCGATGAGGACATGATGGAAGATGATATGATCTTGCGTGGTTTCGCGCAGGCGAGCCAATTCATTAAGCGAGAACAGACCTCCGACGTTGTAGACTCTATCAACAACGCTCAAAATATTTTGCAAAGTCCACAACAAATAAGGAAATCTGATTCAAACTCACAGGAATCTGCGCTACCCTCACGCTCACAAATTCTTTCCCAGTTTGGGCCACAATTTGGACCTCAGATCGTTGATTTCGTCAAACAATGTGGTACACTTAACGATGATAGCATTGAACCAGCGTGGCGTGCCCCACCACTTCCACAATCAGCGTATAGGAAGCCTGCAAAGATACGTCCTGTCGAGCCTCTAACGGTGACAGAACGATCTCCTTCCCCAGAGAAGTCTGTTTGGGCTACTGAGCAGGAACCACGTTTACGTTCTAACTTTACACGTGCTGATGATGAACTTCTTCTCGACTTTGTTGCTAAAGTAAAGGAACTGAACCTCGAGTTCTTTGCTGCGAGTACATGGAGAATTTTGGAAAGAGCTGTCCGTGCGTCCCTTTCTCTGCCTCATTTCCAACTAACATTCGATATAGCATCCACATCATTCATATACCGTATGGCGAAGATATTATAGGAATCAACTGATGAACCGCGATTTGCAGCGCATAGACAGCCACATATCAATCTTTGCTCTACCAACATTGAATGGTACGCGTTTGGAGGAGCATTCCTTTGGCAATAAAGATGTTCATGAGTCTTGTAATCTTCCAAACCAAGTCGGTCAAATGGCTCCTTCTGAACGTCAGCGCTCGGTCAGAGAGCGTAAGCCACGGAACCGTGACCCTACCTTGCTCGACTGGTCTGAGGCAGCCAGCGCCATCAAGACCCTGGATCCCGTTCTTCACTCGTCAATACTTCAAGACATGAAAAGTCCAACTGCAGATCGCACTTCTTCCCCTAGCCAGGCTCTGCAGCTGGACCTCGACCGCTCTCAAGGAAGTGCGTTAAAGAATGCAGATTATAATACTCCTCGATCCCGAAGTCCGGCTCCATCAGAAAAGCTCTGTCCTTATAAAGACTGCGCAAATGGACCCACCATGTCATACCGGGTTCTTCGCTCCGAGGATGAAGAGCTCTCTCCATTTTGCTTACATCTCCTTCATATCCACCAGGCAACACCATTTCCATGCAAAGAGGGTGGTTGTGAGCGAAAAGGTGCAAGGGGTTTTTTTATAGAGACAAATTTGCTCAAGCATGTATGGTCTGCGCACCCATATCCTGAAGCCTTGCATCGGCTTCAAACTCGTGAGGAGTTCTCTTTGCAGGATAAACTTGGACCTATGATGGCCAGATCTCAACCAAGCAATTCAATCGCTAGCCAGACATTATCTACCCCAGTCGCTCAGCGCAGACATGTGGAGTTTAGCGCACGCAGCAAAGGTACAGAGAAAGCGGCTTTGCCATTCGTCAAATCTGTCGAATCTACTTCAGTTTCAGTGGACATAACACGCTACAGACTTACCACAACTGGAAAGATAGATAAACGAGCTTTTCGTTACAAACCAATGCCACCAGAACTCCAGAAAGCACTTTATCCAGATTCTCCGTTAAGCTTGCTGGAGAGAGGTTATTCGCAATCGTCGCTGGCTTCACCGTCACTCATCTCTACGCCAAAGCAGCCTCATCTTCCAAGAGGCCGTCCAAAGATGTTACAACAGCAAGATTTGAGTGCCTCTTCTCAATCGAAGGTAGCTCACAAGGCACTGTCTCGGAACATAGTCGATCCATCATATGAGTTTTCCGATGAGGAAGATGTAGGGACATCAGCAATTAACACGTCAGCAATAGCAAGTGCTGTTACCCCTTATGCGCAATCGCTTGATATGCTTGAAAGATATATCATGGAAAGGACAAACACGACTCTGCCTGCGAAGGTACAGACTCGGGAATTGAGCGACAATGAACAGAATCATGTTATCTGCAGCAGTAAAGAAGCTCCTGCAACTTTAGGGAGCAATACTATGTATGGGACAGAGGAGAAGCTTGAGGAAGCTGGTGAAGCCATCAAGCCTCCCAATCCACAGGAACAAACCGATGATCTAGTAGAAGGAATCGCTGGAAAGAGACAAGCAGTGAGGCAGAGCCCACTCGCTGAACATACCACCCAACCACATGTGGAAGAAGGCACTGCTCTTGAACAAACTAAGGGAAGAGACGCCGTACAAACCACAACGAGGTCAAAAGAACGAGGCTCTTTTATGATACTCATAGAGACGCAGAAGAGACAGAGCTTTCCAGGGCAGATTGACTCTGCTACACCGTCGGTCTCGGCAGAGACAGGCTCTCACCTGAAACTCCCGTACAAAGATGCTTTTCCAATACCCGAAGGAGTAGATGCTGTAGAATGGCACAAGTCATACGTCGCTGCCAATGCTAGTATTTATTACAAGAATGGCAACAGCGCTGCGCTGGCAAAAGAACATCGTCTCAGTGGTGAAACATATAAGCTCGCACTTGACACATTAGCAAAACGGAGACAAGGGAATAAAGCCAAGGCAACAAGTACTGAAAGCAAAGAACAGGCAGCTAGATGTTTAGAGGCGGCCGCAGGAAGCCCTTTCAAACTTCCGTCCAGATCAAAACAGTCAGATGCAGAACGCCAATGCACTGAACGAGTTTTGATTGATAAACCGGCCTGCGAGGCACAACAGCCGGAGGTCAAGGATATCGCGCAAGGTGCTAAACCACCTCAGCAAGAGATATTTCATGTGGAAGAGGTTGAGAAAGATGTCGAAGAGACTACAGCCCACCAGGAGAAACAACAACCGTCATTTACACCTGTAAAAACGCAGAAGCTGCGAGATTCTCTGCAAAGGCATTCGTTATATGCTTCTGAAGACGATGAGCTCAGTCTTGAACATCCCACTGTTTTACTTAGAACCTCTCAGCTGAAATCTGACCATGGCTCAGAGATAAACTCAACTAAGCGCGCTGGGTACCGAGGGAATGGCGTCAAATACAATCCCAAGCTGAATTGGCGTAAAAGGAAACTTAGTCAACTTCAACATGAGGTCGATGAACTTGGCGATGAAGAGCCTCCCTCGATGCCATTATCCAGGCAGCAACAGCCGTTAAAAGCTCAGCGTCGAATAGAGAATACTGGCTCAACTGGAAAAGAGGAGAGGCCAATCAAGCGTATGAAAGCCAAGTTCGGAAACCAGAAAGGATCCAAAATCAAAAGCTCTCCTACGAAAGTGGAGTCAGCTGGAGTAGACAACGATCCAAGTCCTCTAGCAGATCGCCTGAGAAAGTCTGGCCCAAGGACCCCTCTTATCGACCTGGTAAGCAGCAACTTAGAAAAGGATACTGACCTGGCTGTACCTAAGCGAGTTACCCCATCTACGTCCGAGTTTAAGCCTTCCTCAACTACTAACTTATTCCATGCGAACGCTCCCACAGCAAAGGCAGCGAAATTCTCAAAAAGCCCTTCCAAGAATGGAGATGAGGGTGCGATGATGGAAACACATAGTGACATTTTGCAGAAGTGCGGGAACGTGGGGTTCAACTGTAGTAGATCCTTTTGTTTCAAGTGCGGCCCAACCACTGTTAAATTTTGATTATTGGTGGTCTGTCTAGAGACTGGAGATGGCTGAGCAAATAATATGACGTCTATGATATAATGCATAATCCAATCTCCCAGAACACCTGTATCAGTCTTTCATATCCTCCATTATGTATTAATGCGCTGTTGCCTTTCTTCCACCCTAATCTTTCGCCTTCGCGTATTACGCACAGGTATGGCTCCGTTGAATACCACACAAAATCATAAGCAACGACTCTTAACCAACTAAGTCTTCTCATATACCTGACAGGAAGCATTAATCCCCTGAAACGATGCTCAATTTCACTTGCCTTGCACTTGTTCGACAACAATAATAGATAAATATTTAATATAAAAAAACTCGCTTCTATCCAACATGGCAGGAGTAACCAGTAATATCGCTCTACGAATTCGAATCAGTTTTGAATTGGCGGCAACCGAGCTGACACCAGTCTCCCATGTCTGAGGGGGGATGAGAAGCATTAGCGATGAAGATCTGGGAGAAGATGATGAGAAGGCAGAGGGGGATTGCTAGGCAAGGTTTGATGTACAGTATGCGAAGGGTAACTCTGGCGTCTTTTGATAATTGTAGATTCTCGAGCTCGTCGCCTATAAGCCTTCGCCAAAGAGTGCTACTATAAACGTCTTTTCAATCACTATCGCCAAAGGTATGTTGGAGTGTACATTGTAAGGGATAGATGTAGCTTCGGGAACCCGAGAGCAAAGTATAATGGGAATGCACCCATTATGATTGTAGTGTCGCAGGAGGCTCATTCGATCGACGATGCATCAACTAGGCTAGTAAACAAACTTAATCCAACCTGGAACCTCTATACCCGGGTATTGCCAAAGGCACTACCAAGGTAGATGCAGTAGCTCCCGTAATACGAAGCTTCCTTTATTCTGGGTTTTAACTTTGATGCATGTCGACACTAAACTTCAGCCACACTTTAGGCCAGGTTGCCATTCAAATCAGCGTCCAGTAATAATGGAGAAGGGCTCTGTTGCGAGGGTCATATCTGTCAGGAACAGACTCGGCTGTTAAGGGGTGAATCCGATGCCGAGGCGGATGCGAGATAATTATGGGTCTCGTATTCGCAAGTATTTGCTCGCTATTCGCATTCACAAAAAGCTTAACTTGTTGATACGTTTGCAGCTTCAAGAAGCGGGTAGTTAAACCTTGTCCTGCTCAAAATGGATATAAACTTTGGGTTTGCCACTTATTTAAGAGTGTTTCTTTAGAGAGACGCAGGAGATATGACTGACAGCAATGGATATTTTCGTGCGCGGAATGGAGGCATTCAAGAGGAAGAAGAGCTACCACCAACCTACGAGACTGCTATAGCACAGGGTTTGCAGCAAAACGGAATCGAAGAATCTGGTGAATCTTGCTCAGAATCCCTTGGTTGAGGAAAGTGATTCTAATCTGGAGCAGATGGCAGAGTTAATATCGACTTGAATTCGCGACTCGCCAAGACCCTCTCGCGATTTGTTCCAGACTTCAAAGCTCCGGTTATTCCGGATGCAGCAGAGGCAGGGCCATCATTTGACAGACCCCCCCCAGAATATGTTTTGGCCAGCTCTGCGCCTCTCCAGAGACTCGAATCATGGACTCTCCCTCTCAACATCGTCATCCAAATTGTTGGAAGCCGTGGGGACGTGCAGCCGTTCATAGCATTGGGGGTAGAACTCCAGCAACATGGCCATCGAGTGCGGATAGCAACGCATAACACGTTTGAATCCTTTGTAACTTCCTCAAAGCTGGAGTTTTATCCTATCGGCGGCAATCCCGAGGAACTCATGGCATATATGGTCAAGAACCCTGGCTTGATCCCTTCCATGAAATCCCTCCGTGCAGGAGATATTCAAAAGAAACGGACAATGGTCAGCGAGATCCTGGATGGGTGCTGGAGGTCATGCATTGAGCCAGACTTAAGGACAGGAGCCCCTTTTGTTGCAGATGCAATCATCGCCAATCCGCCGAGTTTTGCACATATTCATTGTGCGCAGGCTCTAGGTATACCTTTGCATCTTATGTTCACGATGCCATGGAGCAGCACGAGGATGTTCTCACATCCACTGGCGAGCCTGAAAAACTTAGGAAATGAGGGAGCCGCGAGTATTGAGAGAGCGAACTGGATTTCGTTTTCCGTTTTCGAGTGGATGACTTGGCAGGGGTAAGTGTTTGGCACATCTGAAAACTTGAGATGGGATAGTGACACTGATATTGGTAGACTTGGTGATCTGGTCAACCAGTTCCGGTCCACTCTCGACCTTGAACCGGTGCCATTTTCAGAAGGCCCGCTTCTTCTTGAGACATTGAAGGTTCCGTTTACGTATTGCTGGTCACCAGCGCTAGTTCCAAAACCTAGAGACTGGGGTTCTCATATCGGTCAGCAAGTTTGACGTGCTATTTATTCAATTTCTGATTGTTTTTAGATGTCTGTGGTTTCTTCTTCCGAGATGCGCCCGCCTATAATCCGCCCAAAGATCTAGAAGATTTCCTTCGCGCTGGACCGCCACCAATTTACATTGGCTTTGGAAGCATAGTAATCGAAGACCCTGAGAAGATGACACAAATGATCCTCAGTGCAGTAGAACTAACTAGGGTGAGAGTGATCATCTCAAGGGGTTGGAGTCAACTAGGGGGAAATCGTGTGAGTGATAATAGAGTATTTTACTTAGGTGACTGCCCGCATGAGTGGCTATTTCAGCATGTTGCGGCAGTCGTCCACCATGGAGGCGCTGGTACAACAGCCTGCGGGCTGAAATTAGCTCGACCAACTACCATCGTGCCATTTTTCGGGGAGTAAGTTTAGTTCTAAGATATTTTATTGACGACTACGTTTGCTAACAATATCAAAGCCAACCATTCTGGGGAGAGATGGTAGCGGCAGCAGGAGCTGGTCCAAAACCAGTACCTTGGAAGGAGTTGACGAACCAAGTTTTCGCGAGTGCATTCAACTACTGTCTTTCGCCAACAGCGAGACAAGCAGCACAATCGATATCTGAGAAAATGAGGCATGAATCAGGCGTACGGGCAGCGGTTGAATCATTCCATCGACACCTCCCCATGTCAAAGATGCAATGCTCCATTCTCAAAGATCAACCAGCCGTCTGGACTTATAAGAAGCACGGTCAAAAGGTGCTCTTGTCAAACCTTGCAGTTGAAGTATTGGACAATCATCTCAAAATTGACGCGAAGCGGCTTAAATTATACGAGCCGAATCCAATCTCCATCGAAAATGTGCGATGGGATCCCTTAACTAGCACTATGTCGTCCGTTTTAACCACCTACACAGGCATGATTGGCTCAGCAGCCGACATCGTGATCAAACCCGTGAAAGCCTACCGTTCATCCTCAAAGCGCGACCTCGCAAGCGCGCAATCTCAGCCAGGATCCTCCGCCGCGTCTATCAGTTCAGCCAGTTTAAGCACCTCTCGAAGCGAAACCTCTCGAAGCGTGCAAAGCCTTCCGGAATCACAGTTCTCCAGCAGCAGCAAGCTCTCGACCAGTGGCGCAATGGCGCTCGGTGCAGCCCAGGGGGTAGGTGGCTTCTTCGGTTCGTTCTCCAAAGGCTTCCTTGTCGATATGCCGCTTGCCATGACTGAAGGTCTCCGCAACGCACCTAAGCTCTATGGAGGGACCGTACCGGACTATGGGAACGTCACGGACTGGAAATCTGGGCTGCTCGCTACGGGGAAAGGGCTTACGTACGGAATCGGATCGGGCATCTACGGTATCGTCGGAGAGCCGATTAAAGGCGTGAAGGAAGAAGGCGCGATTGGTGGGTTGAAAGGAGCCGGGAGAGGGTTGTTAGGTTTGGGAACGAATATTGCAAGTGGTGTGATGGGGATGGCTGCATATCCCGGACTGGGAGTCTATAAGAGTATCCAGAAAGCCACCAAGACGGGGACGCGGAATCGGATCATAGATGCTAGGAGGAGTGTAGGGAGGTGGAGGTGGGAGGGTTTGCATGATGATTCTTTGCCAGCGAGAGTTTTGAGGAGGTTCGAGGAGTTGCGGTTGAATTCGTAGAATGGAATTTCATGGGGGATTTTGGGAGGTTTTGACGAGCTTGGGTCAAATCAGAAGGACGGAGTTCATTAAGTAGGGAGGGAAGCAGGCATGCACGGCTCAGATACCCAGGCTTCCCATTGCCAAGCATTGCTACCAGAAATACTGAAGTGGCAGCATTGTGCCACAGATGTCTCTGAGCTTCTGTACAGAGGTTCAACTATTAAAAGGCGGCTCTAAAAATAAATATCTTAACTTCTCCTTGAAAGTGTCATTTGACATCACGATCCTTGCCTTGTCAAGGCAGCAGTCATCCAGTATGGAGGTTCAAATGTTTGGTTGTATAAGACCACTTGGCTGCAATTTGAAGATTTCTAAGCCAAGTTAACATCCAGGTTCAAACACTCTGAAATCAGCAATCAAGCAATCAAACATAAGAAATATTCAATCACTTGATTCGCGAACGTACTATTTTGTTCAGTTAATTTCCACCCATATTTTTTTGGATCTGTACATTATCTTATGGCATTGGACGCCCCACTTTATACTAATCCATTAACTTGATGGCGTCCCAGAAGATGGAGCCTAAATATAAAGTATCTTACCGTGCAAATCCAGGTATTCGTGTCGTGCAGTAAATTCAGTATCATTGTCTCAGCGGCAGAGATATTTCAGCCTTTCAGCATATTCTCCTCACTGAAGTAATCTCTCCAGTCTTGAAGAGTTTTCTCATCATCTGCAGACCACGACGGTTTGTCCTGGACATTGTGCCCCCGCACGGCTAAAAATTTACGGGCACAGATCGTATCATGAAGCAAGGTCCGTAGCCTACCCTCGTTATCAAACTCACGGTCGACGAAAACGAAGAGGCAAAACCGAGGACATTCGTTTGGCCAGAAGTCTGGTTTTATGGCCATGATGGCTTCTATCTGGCCGAAGTTGTTCCCAACCTGTAGAGCCCTCGGAGGATTAAAATAAATCTGCTCGTTGGGTAATACTTGAAGAAGGCTATTGCTTTGATACTGACGTAACTGGACCATGTCTCCCCCAGGCGGCAAGTTAAACAAGCTGGATAATCGTGTAATTACGGAAATTGAAATCCCTCCTTCTAGTGGAGCACACCAATGGAACCGTTCTGCATCCTGGGAAAGATCTTGAGTTGGCTGCAAGACGAAACTTGTACACTGTAGTGCACATGCCACAGAATGCTTACCAGACAGGCACCGCAGTTGTTGGAATGATTTCGTGATTTCGGCAACCGTGGTGAGCTGAAAGCCGCTCTCGCCAAAGTTTAATTCAACATTTGTGTAGAACCGGTTTCCAAAAGTTTTCGCGGCTGCAGGCGACCAGAGAATACAGTACATTTCCCGTTTCAGTTGCCAATCGTTAGGCTGGCAGCTTGATCGAAAGAAGAACAAGGCTCGCACTCCTTCATCATAATTTTTTATGGACGACTCATAGGAGGATCTACCAGGCGCAGCTGTCCAACTTTTTTCTATCTGAGGTATATCGCCTCTTTTCAAAACAAATGCGGGTGGCGTTCCTTTTACAAGATCCAGAAGGTCTAATATCGTTGCTTGGGCGCTCTGATCATCTCCAAATGAGGAATTGAGACCGGCGAAACCCTCTCCCGTGTCGGGAACTTCAAAGACCCGAAATGAGAACATGATGATGTCAGAGTGCCGAATGCTGCATTTAAGAGCCCAGGATTTAGAGAGGTCACGGCAGAGAGCCCACCGAAGGAAGGAATGAGAGCTAGCATCTTGGAGCCCGAGCTGATCATATTCCTCGGCTTCCTCTAATAGCTCATGTTCTGCCATTGCGCCTAAGTTTTCTTCTAGCATAGGAGTAAGGAATTCAGATTCGGGTGACTGTGAAGGTGACCTTGGACGCTCTGGTTGTGAAAGTATATTTCGATTCCCCAAGGCAGGAGATTGCTCATAGAAATTAGGAAGACTGGCCAGACAGCGGCGAATCTGAGGACGATACACATTGCGAGCCCATGTCCAGATAAAGTCAGCAATTTGGAGGAGCTGCAACGCACCATCTTCTGACTCTACTATCCCTAGCCAAAGGTGGAATATGCGCTGCATTCATTGCGTCAGAAAACAGTCCTTAAAGGCTTTGAGAGACATTCTTACCGACGTTCCCCCATCGTTAATCGCAGCATACAGCCGCCATTCGTCCCCTCGGTAGGCAAAAAACCACACAAGTGGATCAAGTTTACGCTCGCAGGTTACTCGCAAGTCTTCTTGAATTCTAAGAAACCGGCGGATGGGGAATGCAGTCTGCGCTTCGATGGCTCTGAATCCCGGAGCATTTATCTCACGTTTTGCTTCTAGGACGAGAAAGGGGTACAACATATCATCGTTTTTTATTGGCCGATGGACGAGAGTCATGAGGCACCCGTTAACGACACTGCGGATCTTTGCTGTGCTGCTTAACCCAAAAACTCTATCGGGTTTCATAGGAATTCTGGAGCTGTCGAGGTCGTCTTCAGGATCATGAGATACTTTATGCTCAATGGCTGATTGAAAAATGGCCTCTCCTTGTTCGTCATCACTGGCTGTAATTAGCTTGAATAATATTGCAAATACGGTAGGTCTTCTCACCCATCGTCGTCTACTCGTATTATAGATTGATTGGGGTAGAGACAAGTACATGGCCACCGTTGGTCGTATTTTAACTCCAGTGCTTCCTTCTCTCTCCTGTAGAAGGGATATGCTTTGTATTCCACCTCCCGCACCTCATATCCACAGTTATAACTAACATAAAATCAGCTTGGAAATGGTATGCAATAAATGACAAAACTAACCATACGGCCTCCTGATCGAATACCTCAGCAATAATTTTCTCTGCGCTATCCCGCCAGGTGTCCTCGAGGGAACCGATATTTCTCCTAAACTTAGCCGTTTTACTAACTATTGCCTTTACCCGACTCGTTTGTCTGTGGATAGTTTTCTGCTCTATGTCGGTCCGTTTTATATATTCTTCATATCGAATAGCCCATATCGTTCGTATTACTTGAAAAAGAGGGGCGTATCGATCAGGCCATTTCCTTGGTGGAACCGGTCCCTCAAATTGAATATCATGGTGTTCAAGGTGTTGCATCAGTTTCTCTGGAGCAAGTTTCTTAGAAGGCATGGCGCATCAGCTCTCGCCTATCTAGTTAGCTGACCAACTATGATGTTGGATCGGAAAAAGGCACTACAGGCAAAGAGAGAACAAAATGAAAAGGAATACTTGGCTATTGAAGGCTCAGATTCGGCAGGTGCATGAGACAACTGCCAAGTGTTGGTTTTTGTGGCTCATCACCAGCCAGGGGCTTTTCCAATATTTTCTCATTGTTTCAGCTGTGCCATAGTACCTTTCTTAGTCGACT
Organism: Chalara sp. BL73; assembly: GCA_918026815.1. Classification (NCBI taxonomy): domain Eukaryota; kingdom Fungi; phylum Ascomycota; class Leotiomycetes; order Helotiales; genus Chalara; species Chalara sp. BL73. The sequence continues at coordinate 278,770 of CAKJVC010000182.1, forward strand.
ATTTTCCACCAGTTTTATCAAGAGCGCTAATGCACATGATATGAGGCAGTGCTTGAAACCACGCTACTAATGCGAATGACCCGGTATTATGGTCCATTAAAATCACCATGCTTGGGTGGGTAATTCTTTCTCCACATGGGGAAGCAAGTCGACGCATTGACTAAATTAGAATATCTTCAGCTGGTCCTGCGATTATGATAGTCTGTCTAGTTGAAGCTCTAACTACTACAATTATTGGGTTACAACCAGAGCGTGAGCTACAAGGTCACCATTGCCCAGTCCTTTTTCGTCACCTGAAGTGAAGTTACAGTAATCCACAAATTGCCTCTCGTAGCTATATGTGCGAAGTCCTGGTACAAGGGTTAACAACACTTTCTTAGCCTTTTCCTTGGTGTTGCTACTGTTTGTATGCCCTCCCATTGCTTCCTCTGCCATAAAATCACTGTCAAAAACCGCATTACGAGATGGCCAAATCAATTCAAATATATAGTCTGTTGTGGCTCCACGTGTCTTGATCTTGAGAGCGGAGCGGAAGATACCCTCAAGTTCCGCCACGAAATTTTTCTCCTTATTTGAATGCCTTCCCTTCACCAAAGGGGCTAATGCCTCCCAAAGACGTTTTGCATATTTCTTTGCTGTACTTGCGATGAATATAGTTTTGAAATTATCGCTTTTAACAACAAATTGATGTGCCATAGAATCCACAGCTCTCAAGATGTCGTCGTTACCTGGGGCACGTTAGCCACCATTTCCTTTATATCTACGCAACTAGGAGACGGAATTGATTGAAGTTGCTTACAGAGTGTACTCAGAGATCGTCTATATCCGTCTAAGAGCGGTGTGTTCATCATCGCGACACATTGGTAACTTTCCTTAAAGATCCATTCACAGATGGCAGCCCCGATCAGTGACCGCACCCATACTTCCAATGAAAGGGACACGTCGTCTGGCTTCAACGACTGTGAGGTATTGCTAAGAATTCTGGATATCAAAGCTGTCAAGTCTCCTGAGGCAGCAGCTTTGATATCATCTGCAGAGTATAGAATATCTTCCAACATTGGCAGATCCATAATATTTTTCACCATGTCCTTATGGGTAGACTTAATTTTTTTGCGATTTGGTAGAGACTTTCTTTCATTGCCTTTTATTGGTAGGCCTTTGGCGAATGCTTGGTCCTTCAACCGTTGCTTAAGATCAGAAATTGTATTGTTCCGCTCTTCGACGATATTGGTTATGCTGTTTGCTTGTATGCCGTGCCAAAACCGCTCATTCTCGACCGCATGTCTATCCCTTTTCTCCCATTTTGACAGCTCCTTGCGAAAGTATTCGTTGTCATGGAATAAGTCTAGAAGCGTCTCATTGCCTTGGGCAAAGATTTGCGTATGGAAAACAGGCATTGGTGGACTAATATTCTCATAGTTGGATGCAGGAGATCCTTTATGATTGTCGGCGTAGAGGAGTGACTGCACTGCATTTCCCAGAGGTTGAGATCCATCCAAAGTAGTACCTCTGCACTCTTCTTTCTCGGGCGAAGTCAAGAGAGAAGGGACATCATGTAAACTGGGCTCAGAAGGCGTCGGAGTTGAACGCGTTCTTATTTTCGGAATTTGCACTTCTATTGAGTGGTGGACTATAGGAGTAACTTCCTTAAAAAGCTTCTAGAAAGTAAAGATATTATTAGTCATCAGAGCCCAGAATCTCTAAAGAATCTTCTCAATTTCACATACCTTGCTTAACGGAACAAGCTCTTGCTTGATCCGCTTCGAAGCTGGAGATTGTGGCGACTGACTACCACGCTTTCGACTATTCTTGGTCGGTGTGCGCTCACTAGAAGCCAGTTGTACGGCTGTCGCGCTGCCCGGATCTGCAATCAAATTTCTCGACACACTTCTTGTCTTCCGGGGCGTTCCCACATCCCCGAGTCTCTGAATTTGGTCGATGTTCCTTACTTGGTCTTTAATTTGATCCTTGAGCCTAGGTGGAAGTGTTCCCAAGCTGCGACTCCCCTGACGGTAGATATCCATATACGTAGCGTTTGGACCTGGGGTTTTATTGTAGTTCCTCCATAATTTCTTTAGTCTACGATTAATCGCATCTTGAGTGCGCTCTGGCAGTGCAGTTTCAAGTCTCCGAAGAATGTCTTGAGTAGTGCCATATTCGCGGTTTTCCTTGCGAACCTTTTCAATGACGAAGTCTAAATTCGCTAGAAGCTGGTTTTCATCCGTTTCACTCCAGGAGATCATCTTGCGGCCCATGGTGAGCGAACCTGTCACCAGATTGATATTGTTGTGACGTGCTGCAACAGATTCTTATACTATCTTGTGCTAGGGGAAAGTGAAAAGTGTAGAAGAATATTTTGAGAGAGCTCCTAATGTCGTGGAGAGCATAGAGTAAATGGGGCGAATAGTTGAGGATAGTCAAAGTTGCGAATCAATGAAAGATGGCAAGGGGTCTCGGACGGAGGCTGCGGGGCATGGTCTCCTTGTCCAAAGCTGAAGAGTGCAGTCCCACTCTACAGCTGATGACATTCTCAAACAATATGAACTTCTGAAAAGGGATCATCTCCAAGGGTAGCTGTTGGTTTTCAAGAAATTGGTTGGGTGAGAGTGCACGGGAGAATTTGCGCAGCTAAATCTACTCCGTAATATGTTTGCGCTGGGGGCGGAAGTGCGTAATGTGTGTGGCACACCTCTGTATTGTAGGGAGCCCAGAACAGAATGGTGAAGCAGAATGCAAACGCCATACCGTACACAACAAACTCTAAACAGCCAGTGCTGGCAGCGGTACTGTACAAGTGTCGCTTTTTGCCAGTTCAGGAGGGCGTCATGAGTAATTAGCGAAAAGGAACCCGTTGTGCTGTAACCGTTGCAACCAACCGGAAGCCTCCCCCCCGGTCGCTTAATGCTTCACTTTTTTTCCCTCAAGAAATCAGGCATACCCGACATTACTTTGACCGGCCCTGCGCCTTGTGTGACAGGCTGTGCGAACACATGTGGATCTGGGATAGCTCCATGTATTTTCGAGTTAGAGAATAGTCGATACTCTGAACCTTCCTTGCGCCTACTATTGTGAAATCCATAGCATTCTTGAATTCATAGTCTATCACTGGTTGATATCAATATACTATTCGTCTTGGAGACTAATGGCGGAAGTTGTTGACAATGCTTTTGTGGAATTCCAAATCTTTAATCCTGGGCCGATTCGTGAAGATCGTCGCTCTGACAAAGATGTAGAGATGGCTGAGGTCGATCTTGATGCTGCTGGCGAGACAGAAGCATCTACAGAAACTTCATCAGCATCAGAGCGCTTAATTATCGCAGTTGATTTTGGAACAACATTTTCTTCGGTAGCGTATGCGACAGTCAATAAAGACTCTCCGGCAAACGCTCATGGCTTGGCCGATATCAAATGCATCTCTAAATTCCCAGACGATTACCACGTAACTAGCAACGCCTACGATCCGGAATCCAGCCGAGAGGATGTTCCCACCGAATTGTGGTACAACCTCGATGCCCCAAAGACTCACACGCCCCCTGCTTCTCATGCAAGTAGCGGACGGTCGGACTCATTGGCTAGTAATGGGAGCGATTCTGAGATGGATGGGGAATTCACCGACGACGAAGACCGAGCAAATGATCGCCTTTTCTGGGGGTTTGGGGTACAGAAATACCTCAAGAAAATGGACATCCCAAAGGACGGAACCACACGCCTTACTCGCTTCAAACTGATGTTAGACGAAAAGAAAGATGAAACGAACGACGTGCGCAGCGAACTCCTTCCAATAATCAAGAAACTAAAGAGAAGAGAAGTCATCAGAGACGTTGGAGACTTGATAAGAGACTATTTAGAGCAGCTATTCATGCACACGAAGACTGAATTACAAGGTCTTCGGGTATTAAAAGACAATACAACTGTCGAGCTCGTCTTGTGCGTACCGGCGGTTTGGCCATCCAAAGCATGTCGCATCATGCAGGCGGCGATGCTTGAAGCTGTGAAGCTCTCTGGCCTTGGTGCTTGGACGAACTATAGTCTCGATAACCTATTTATTGTTTCTGAGCCCGAAGCAGCTGCTGCGTGTGTTTTGGCAGAAGACAACAATGATATTTACGTGAGTAACTCGAAGGGGCCTCGCTTCCTCATTAATATCAATAGGCCAGCGAAACAATAGTTGTTATAGACGCTGGAGGAGGGACAATCGATGCGATCACCTATAAGATCACCAATTCAAAGCCTCTAAGATTATCCGCCGAGGTTGTTCCATCAACTAGTAAGTTCTTCTACCTCACTCAATTTCCGGTTATATTTACAGGATCTAGCCAAACTCTGTGGCGCAAGTTACATAAATGAACGATATCAGAAACTCTTATTAGATCGACTAAATGAGGAAACATATCTTGAAAAAAATGGTAAAACAATTAAGAGTATCGTCGAAGCAAAGGTCATAGATTTTGAGAACGGAGAGAAGAGGCAGCTCAATACGCAAAAGGAAAAGTTTGGGGTTCAACGAGTGTATATTGACGATTTAAGAAGAGACGACGCTAAGAAGTTTACGCAAAATAGATTGTCGATTACCAGGTAGGTACTGAGGCTTTGTTGGGTATGATGCTGATTGAGCATGATACTAATATATGCTTAGACGCGAAATGAGAGTTGTCTTTGAGCATTCTCTAGAAGGTGCTGCTGATTTGCTTACCGAGCAGCTTGAATTATTGAAAGCGAAGGGGCACCCTGTGCAGGTAAGTTGAGGACCCTTTCGTACTACTATGTATGTTTTTTGATGTTAGGAATCACTACTGATATCTCAAAAGAAAGTAATTCTTATCGGCGGCTTTGGGCAGTCACCTGCTCTACGTGCTCGCCTCAAAGCAGTGCTTGCATCTGAGAGAAACTCACTTGATGAGGAAATTGAATTCTTGACTCCTAATTTACCGTAAGCCAGCTATCTGCTGATAACTCAGAACATGCGCTGAAATGCCAATGCTTGACAGATCGACAGTGGTAGCGCGAGGCGCCGTTCTTCGAGCTCTCAATAAAGATTCCGGTCCACGTAGAATTACTGATTGCAGCTATGGTTTCCTACGAACGGAGCCTTGGGAGCCAGATCAAATCCCTGCACACAGTAAAGTTAAATGCCATATTGACAAAGCAGACGGCGAAAAATATGTAGACAACACTATTGATTGGATCATTGTGAAGGTCTGTATGGTGTTTACTAAGGACGATATTTGACTGTGGATAACCATTGATTTGTATAAAGCTGACAGAGCCCTTTGAAGAATCAGGAACTACCATACCATAAGGAATTCGAACCTATTATTGTCAAGCATACATTTCCACAAAATAGGAAAGAATTAATCTGTATTGAGGAGGTTTATGTCTCTGATTATGAGCACGAGTCTCACTACCGAAAATCGCATGCAATGAACAAAGGTCAGATATTCCCCAGCAAATCAGCACAAGCTAACGAAGCATGATTGTAGGCGCAGAATTTGCAGGGAAGATCGTGGTGAATATGACGTTCCTCAAAGACAAAGGCTACATAAAACTCCAAGCACCGTCTATTTACAGCACGTACTCGGGGCCAAAGGCTCCACAGCATTGGTCGGTGGAATTCCAGCTGGTGATGATTGTAGATGGCCGAAATCTACGGTATGAGGCGCGTTGGCCGATCCCCGACGATAATGACCAAAATCACCACGAACAGAGCGTGCAGGAAAGGGGTCAGATTAGCATTGCAGCAGCCTTTAAGCCCGGAACTGCATGAAAGATAATGTACGCAATACTCCTGGATTAGAACAAATTAAGCTTTCCCTTATTTACTAGAATTAGACTAGCTATTGTTATAAGTCTGGAGGTGGATTCCAGTTGCAGTATGATCAGCTATACACTTTGCAGGAAGAGGCGTTTAGGTCTTGAACTGAAAGCATAATATTTTTGTAGGTTTCTACGGTAACTATGTACAATAAAAAAGTAACTAACTATAACCAAGCGCATTCGGCGCTTTTGTATACCTGCTTTTTTAAGCTTTATTTTAAAACATATAATATTTGTTTTTATATTTATATCGGCCTTTTTGTTTTTTACTTTTTTTTAGTTTTTTAGTTAAAAAACAGTACAACAACCAATATACACAATTATTTTTCTATGCCAACTATACAACTTTTATGCTCTTTGGTTGTGCAGTATTTTTATATTGGGCGACACACCAGGGGATACCTTTATTGCTATTATAAAATATAATTGTAATTTTATTAAAAATTACGTGACAAAATTGCAGATTACTTTCTTTTTAAATAGCAGGCCAAGCAAAAATAAAATTAAAATAATGACCACTTTCAAAAATCAAGTTTGGAAGCTTATTCTGAATATAGTAACATAGAGTTTATATTACTGTCCTAGTTATAACTGGGTTTTGCAATTGTTGAGGAGATGTACAGCAGCATCATAAAAGTGCCCGCGCACAGTCGGCTGGTACGCCGCTACTTGGAATCGGATTCTGGGTAGTCAGGCGAGAATCCTGTCAATCCTTCCTCGGGCTCTGGGGGGTAAGATTTTACAATCTTAACTATGACACAAGCAAAACGAGCACTAAAAGGGTCATTTCAGATCTGATTCTGGCGTCGGTGAAAGGACTGGTGAAAGAGCGTAAACCTCTCTATTTGCATCGGAGGAAATTTATTTCTGCAGCTCTGCAGCCCTGCAGCTCGGACTGGCCGGGCGTGTTTGGAAGGATAACTGGTCTTCAATTTGTTAGCGGGATGGATTAAATTTTCCTTGTCTTTGATGGAAAGCGACATCTGGACTTGACTCGAGATGCATACAACCACTGCTGAGCTGAGCTTTACGGTATTCGATACCAGCATAATCTTGTCTGGTTTGATGCCCAACTCGTAAGTGAGGACCCTGAGAGCGCCGCACGTGGGTCTGGCTATTTTGCAGCATTGGTCCCCAAATCGGCAGTGTATATATTATTTCAAAGGGATACGAACATGACGGCTTCCCCGTGCCACCCTTGCCATGAATTGCATTGAATGGGCTATAAGGTACCCTGAAACCCTTGCGAGCAACTAACCTTACATGCTTTTGCACGGTGTTGCCTATTATTGCACGTTCCTGTCCTCCCTATCCCGTTGCAAACCTTTAAGAACCTAGGCTAGAAAAAAAATCGCCGACTATTCGCGATACCTGCCACTGAATCGGAAATATCCCTCTGCAATTTCTTCATAACCTGCTGCTCTATTTGGACCTTTCACTCCTTTTCTTCGTCGTCGGCCTCATCATCGTCGAAGAAGACGCGGGCGGGCAGGAAACCATCCCCACAGACCTTGATTCTTTCCTTGTCCTTTGCAATCTTGTTCACGTCTACATATTCCCCTGGGCAGTCATAAACTTACGCCCCGTTTCATCAAGCCCAGATCACCGTATTAGGCAGACATAGGAGGAAGATAGATGGGTTACGGATGAGGGGGATGTCAGGGTAGAAATATTTGTCCCTAGTATCCGTTTCAAGTGCCCCTCCTAACAGGAGACGGCTGAAATTGGGATAGCCAACGCAAAAACTAAAAGTCGTTGATGCCGAGTGATCGTTCCGTAAGCTCATATAGCACGGAGCGGTCCCGAAGCAGAGTTATCACAATGAGACCAGCGCGGAGATTGAGAGCGCTTAACGGCGGTATTTAGGGAAAACGTGGGGCTGGAGGGACGACAAGGGGCATGAAATATGGAGACCGCAGTAACTAAATTCTTAGTACCTAGGAGGGGAAGAGATGATTTATGTACCAAACATCAAAGTGGTCACTAAATTGCTTTTCTTTGTGGAGCCAAGCTTCGGAAACGACTGAGTTACTCGTCAAACCAAAATATCAGCAGGTAGCCGCACATGATTCAGAAATTACACTCAACCAGCTAAGATGAGGTTTGTGTGTGAAACTATATCTCACAACACTAACTTCCCATCCAGCACGAAAAAAAGAATATCATCCTCAAAATTCAACCAAGCCATAAAATCTCATGAAATGATACAAACAGATACATTTTCCCAGCATTCACGGCACATTCTGTACGTCATCGTGTCATATCTAGCCACGAAGAGCGGCATGCAAATCCCGTGTAGCCCAGCGCCTCTCTGCATTTCCGCCAGTGCTTGGCGTGAAAAGGCTCGTGGCATTCCTGATCAGGTTTGAGACCCTTAGGATCTTTTCTAGAGTTATCAGCTCCGTCTTCCGGCTCCATCCGAGCTCCACGGGCAGCTTCTCGTTTTCTGGTTGTGGTCAGCGTAGCTCTTTGCATATCTTCCTTCCCCCTTATCCCCTTCACCCAACCAAGACAAAGAAGGAGCAAAAGATAAAGAGAAGGAAAAATTGGAGAAGAGAACTCACCAAACAAAAACTCCACCAAATCCCGCTTCACGGTCCCAAGCTCTAGATCCCCAAAGGCGATGATCGGCGCGGCGACCTCGCCTAGCGAGAAGGCTTCCGTGGTGGTGGTGAATCTGTATGTGGGGTTGAACGCGCGGGAGGTGATCTGGCGCGCGAGCTTGGAATTGGCGAGCATGGTCGCGGAGAGGAGAGGGTCGGTCCAGTAGGATTTCGTTTCCGCGAAGACGGTGGCGTTGAAGACGTGGTTGTTGCCGAAGAAGGCGTCGGTACGGCTCAAGCTGGCGTCGTGCTCGAGGAGGTTGTGGACGTTCAGCTGGTCCCTGAGAGGTGGTTAGTATTCTGGGTTCTTATGGGGGAGGGGAAGGAGGGTGATGAGATGGGAGCGGCTGGCAAGACGTACAGGGTGAAGAACGTTGCGTTGGGTTCTGGGTTCGCGATGATGGCTTGGTCGAACATGATGGTCGCGAGCGCGGAGTCAAAGTTCAGCGCGTTGCCCATGGCGCTGATGACCGCTTCCCGCGTGATGTTCCTGCCGTCGTGTGGGATGAAGCCGTGGTTAGCGAGCGTGTTCATCATAGGGCATGGCCCTCGGACTAGCAGTTCAGTTATCAGCGTCTATATAGGCCATCCGCGAGCGAGCAAACTCACAATCGCCTGGGCCGCCGGGAGCCCAAGTATAGAACGACCCTCCTGACGCGGGTGGATAAAATGGCGTTGCGGCAACGAAGCCAAAAGCCATAGCGATGGGGAGTAGGGGAAGCTGCATGATGGCTTTGATATTGGGGGAGAGAGAGGGTAAAGCTAGTGTTGAGAAGCAACTGGTGATTTCTGTGTAGGTGAGAACAACGAGGTATTTAACACTTGACAACATCTCCAGCATCATGCGCCATACATCCGAGATACCTTGATAATCCGAATGGGTTGCCTCTCCAAGTTAAGTCGTTCACAGTCTATAAACTGCTATATCTACATAGATTCTATTATGAAGTCGGCATACAAGCCTCAATTGTACCTAGCTTGATGCAACCGGAACGGAGAATTGGTCGGGTTTAACGTCGATCTGGGGCGACCGTTGAATGAACTGCCGATCAATGGCAAATAGGTGACCAATGAGTAGAGGGATATTACATACACGTCTCCCCTCACCGCGTGTCCCGTTTCCTCTATGGTGGATGTTCTGGCTTTGTCTCGATGCCAAGCTTGCCCCTTGAATTTGGCGATGCATTTCGTATTCTAAGCGGAGCGAATACGAAGTGGAGAACTAAGGCCTCGCACTTCGCACTTCGCACATGTACGTTAGCGCTTGGCAGCGTTGTCTTGAGAATTTCTCAATACTTTTGTATAGTTCTTTTTGTCAAAAACACTATAATATATTTATCGATTGCTTCTTTTATAAGGCCGATAAATGTAGCTTTTGTAATATTATATACTTTATGCTTGGTTCGAGAGCTATGATAAATATTTGTGGTGAGCGCACGGACGTAAAATAGGCATATACGAAGTACGATGCTGTTGCTTGTTTTCGCCATGAGCTCCGGACTAATGACAAGCCTTAGAATAAAAGGAAATCTTGCATGTTCATGCAGGTACTAGCATTTGAAGTATAATGGCATGCAATGCACTTTGAATTTCAAAAATGACCGTCTGGGTCATGACATAAGCAGAGAAAAGGGGAACTCTATGTACCTCATATGCAGACCATTCTATATCCTTCACAACAGACCCCCCCCCTCCTCCCCCCGCCCCAACCAAAATATCCAACTTATCCTGTGGAAGGACTTCGTTTCTATGAAACCAAAGTCTTCTGGGACCCCGATGCCATCGAAGTCAATGAATGCATCCCACCTTATCCATCTCAGAAACAATACATAAGCACCCCAAAATAAGCAACTTGCCCTGACCGAGAACCACCCCCGCTCTGACGGCATATATCGACCTTTGAAATGCCAAACACTCGTCAAGCTCCAAGCGTGCCCTGAAAGCCCCAGCTCAATCTAAAGTGGGAGAGAGCATGCCAAGCGCCTCTAGCTTCGGGTCTTCCCGCGATTTCTCTCCGCATCGCCCACCCATGACGGCGTCTTGGCGTGCAATCGCAATGTTTTGTTGCGCGTCGGTGTGCGGTTTCCGCCACTTATCGTGGTTTGGGAATCGCCTGAAATATATCATTCAGACGAGAAAAGTTTGTTGGCTTTGGAGGTGTAGTTCTTTTGGGGGTATATATTTTGGGTGGGTGGAGGGATGTAAAGGTTTGTTGTTTATTCGCATTTGTTGCTCATAACGTAGGGTTCGTCGACTTTATTCCGGAAGGTATCTTTAAGTTAGGGTGCTGCGATGCGGGAAATCGCTTCTGTTGATGAGTGCGTGATGATACGTGCATTCTTCTTCGTGATCTACTTCGTCTTGCACTGGAAAAGTTAGGAAGTGATCCCCGGCCAATTAACATCCTGGCGGCCCAGATCCGCTTCACATACATTGTACAACACAAGAACAGCCTCTCAATCTACCCTTCCAGTAAGAAAAACCACCCCATTAAGCAGAGCGTGCCAGCCAAAACTAAATGACGAAGCCATCAAAGGCCTTCTCGCGGCCCTCCGCCCTCCCTCAACCGCTTCCCTCACTCCGAACCTTAAGCACTCGCTGTCCCGTAAATATTTCTGGGCCACACGCAAGACTCCATAGGAAACGGACAAAAAGGGGGATCCTTTTTCTTATTTAAAAACAAAACAAAACAAAACAAGAGATAGAAGAGAGCAAGACACGTAGCGAGATAAGCACAGGTGATATGACAGATCGTATAAGCAAGCTTTCTTCGCTCGATATCAAGTCTGCATCGAACATACGTATCGCACCATATGAAGCTTATCCAAGTCCCCCTCTCTCGGCGACCTCGAAAGATACAGTAAACGCCCCCCTCGAAGGGGGGGGAGGGGGAATAACCCATCCGCAGCACCAGCCTGAAACATGAAACATGCAAATCCTATATCAAAAGCAAGCACAAGCCAAGATATCACCACTTGCTCGCTAAACTAGCGTAACCAGCGGAAGGACTTTCGAAGGACGAGGAGTTCGTGGATGGTTGTCCAAGGCTTGATATCCAGATCAGCCCTATATGGGTGAAATAATGATGTATATACGACATTTTTCTTAAAAAAGAATGTATTGGTGTGGATTGGAAAGGAAGGGAAGAAAAGGAGAGCGGGGGAGGGGGCCTCAGCATGCACATATAGTGGTCTTGGGGGATAAACCACGGAAAACGAAAAATGATAAAGCGAAGAAAGCAGTTTGATTGGAGGGGGTGAATATTGTATTTCCAAGCCAGCATATCTCATAAAGTTCGTAAACATCCTTGCATCATATTCCCATAACTTTCGTTCCCGCCGTCTCATCTCGCGGTAGGATAAAACCGTCCGCCAACCCCGCGGTCTGGGCTCACGGGTCTCCGCTCGCGATCCCTTTCCCGGAAGCTCCTCCCGTCCGGGACGCCTCTCAGACCCAGCCCTTCTCTTTCCCACTCCCGTTCCCGATCCCACTCGCGTGGGCTACCTTCATGGCTGGTCGAAGGTCTCACAACCCGCGGCCGGGCGTCTCGATCTCGGTCCCTATCGAGTGGTATATCTCGCACTTTGTCCCTCTCCCTGTCCCTCCTCTTGTAATCGCTCCCGCTGCTTCGATCTAGATCTCTGTCGTCCCTGCTAACTCTCCTCCTAGGCGGCGGATCCCGATCTTCTTCCGAGCTTTTGCTTCTGATACGCTCCGTCACTTCGCTCAGGTCTTTCCAGCGCACGTTGCCGTTCTTCGATGAATTTCGCGGCCGTTCAAATTCCCGATTGCCTAGCGTGAACGGAGAGGAGAGCTTTCCGCTCTGATCGAGAGGTATTGTATAGCTTCTGCGCTTCCTTTCTTCTTCTTCTCCTTCTCTGCCTCCGTGCACCCGCACATTCGGGCTCGGATGTGCCGAAACAGGTGATGCCGTTGGAGGTGCATATTCGAATCGGATTGATGGTCCTTCGGCCCTCAAATATGTTCGCGGCCGCGTATTTTTTGGGCTCCGCGGCTCTTCCCCTTCGGAAGAGGCATCTGAAGATATACTAACCCGTCGCGCATGCCGAGGATGGCTGTGCCGACGCACATGCTCATGATTAGGTGATTCGCGGATGTCTGGCGACGCCTGTGGAGTGGCACCTGGAGAGTTCATGTTCTCGGGTACAGAACGGCGGCGTGAGCGTGACAACCGTGGAGAGTCAGGACCCAGCGCTTCTGGGGCAAGGAACTCATGCGCTCGACGCGAGGGATCGGCGCGGGTCATTTTTGGTCTGACAGGTCTTCCAGAAGGCACTGAGACACCTGGAACATGTGAAAATGGGATATCTCTTCGTGGTTGCGGATCCGGTCTGATATCAAAATAGTCCGACTTTGACCTAGAGCCCTCCTGTGCTTGACCGGGTCGTCTTTTGGCAGGGCCTGTCCTATAGCTTTCCCAAAGGCCTGACGGATCCTTAGGTGGCCGCGGAGGTAGGTCTGGCCGTCTTTCTTCATCTGGTGTTGCGCGCTGCCGCAGCCTTTGCGCGCAATGGTTGTGCCATTTCTCAATCACAGTATCTGGTACGAGCGGAAATGCTTCTATGGATAAATCCGTGGGAAACCCCTCCCCAGTATCAGGGTTGATGATGGGAAAGTTCGCGACCGCGTATTGGATAAATGGTACATGTTCCTCCGGCCCCAGTAGTATTTCTATCGACTGCCAGTTCACGAATCCTTTAGTTGTCAAGGCTGGGATAGATGGAAGGGCGAAGGAGTCGCTGGTTGGTTGGAGGGTATGCTGACAGCCAGTTGACGCGTAGATCCATGATATCGAACGATGTGGCATGTCCACGAAGAGGGCTGCAGTACAACATAGATATTAGACCTTTGCTCCAATAGTGCTAAAGAAGGGACGGACGTACAATCGTAGTTTCCTCCGACAGCCTTGTAGAATGCGGCTAACTTTGCCGGCGTCAGGCACTTCTCGTTGGCATCGCCCAGGTGTTCGCTCTGCCAAACATTAGATTTACTCTGCTCCGACATTGGCGCACACAGAGCGCATTCACCGCGACTTACAATATAGTTTGCGATCCCTCTGAGCAACTGATCGAGGACCTTGGTGGGCTCCTTCGACTTCTGAAATAGGTATCCATAGTAGGCTTTCGCATCTATTGGGTCCGGCATCTTCAACAAATGCACTTCAGCAGATAATCGTGATCGGGCGGCGGTTCAATTCTCATATTTCGAATGTCGCGCGCGAGATGTTGAATATCGGGAGGAGGCGGGGAGAGATCAGATCAGATCAGGGTATCGCAGCGGTTTAATGTGCAACATCACACCGTGATGCCGAGTGGGTCGAACATGAAAGCGGTGAAGGCGACCGTCCACTGGTGATCGTTTGGGCCACCACGGAAAGGCGAAGCCCTGAATAAGCCTCACGATGGATGAACAACGTGGATCATGCATGTTTTATAAATAGGACAGAGGATTTCCGGATGTCATATACAGCATTGAGATTCTTGAATAAAGCCTTTCTTGTACGAGTGTTAGAGTATAGGTAGTCTTTGTCTAAGGGAGGGTCATAGTGATCACCATGGGGTTTTCCCGGAGACACTAAAGAAAGTGGATATCCCGATGAGGAATGTAATCACCATCTGCACCGAGCGTTCGGAGTGATGTCAAGGTCATGAGGCTCATGGCAATTTTCTAGGATATTAACTCTATGCAAAATGTGTAGAAGAGTTCACAGGTTATCACATCTTCAACACAATTTTCGAGCCAAAACCATTAACGTCAAAACAACGCGACTGTGTGAAAATTATTATTACCGCTAACTACTATGTATGGATTATCATTTATTTACGGGTGGGGTATCATATTTATCTCCCTTATATTCCAGCTTCTCGACATTTTAGTTTTCAACCAGATCCCCCAAAAAAGTCACGCTCCAAACGCCTTGCTTAAAGCCAAAATCTTCAAGGAAAAAAAAAAAAAAGCCAACCGATCGTGCCTACGACCTGCTAGGTTCCACGATCGTGGCGCGAAAAAAATCCTCATAACTAGGCGGCAAGTCCGCCGAACGAGTCAACACACTGTTGCCGATGTGCTCCTCCCTTGGAATTTCAATCACTCTCGGCCTGAAGAACTCGTTGGCCTCCGCGAGCTCCGCTGCAGCTTCTGCGGGAGACAGTTGAGCAAGTCCAGCCAAGTTGCCCATGGCACCGATTTGAACTGGCAGACGCAACGTGACTGAGGACGCAGGGACGCCCGTCCCAGGGGTATGAATTGTGAGTGTGAGATCGAGTGTATACACCCGTGATACTATGCATGTGTGGAATGTTGGAACGAAGCGCTTGTAGGATGGCAGGTTGATGGGGACCAATATCTGCGCCGTGTAGAATGGGGTGCTTCCGGTGCGTTCGGTCACTGTTTCATGGTCGGAGGAGTCGGACGAGCTGACCGACGTATCTGAATTTCTTCTTGAGATCACTTTTGGCTGAATCTTCTCCCAAGCCACGCCCTCAACGCACCGGGACGAGACGGGGACGGATGTTTCGTATACTCCTCGGGTTGGTTCGATGGCGGTGCTCATGCTGTAGCGGTTAGGAAAGCTCTGGACTGATCGAGCTGAGAAGAAGGTTGATGCTCTAATCTTAGTGTTCAGGCCACCTAGACGGGGTGGCTGCGAAGTCTCATCTTTGGGATCGAATCGAAGGTTAATCGTCGCCATGGTAGTTGTCGGGCAAGCGCCAGCATCTCCTGGTGAAGGAAGCATGACAGCTTTTGGCTGTGATGATGAGACTGTGATTCGTCCAAGTCTGCTAGAGAACAGGCTCTTCCTTAGCATTTTCGACTTTGCTAGAAGGTAGTCATCGAATCCTTCTCCGGTGCTCAAAGGTGGTGCTTCCGCTACAGCGGGAACGACTCGCAGCTTTCGCTGTTTCTCGACAAGGACCACATCCTTTCCTTCCTCGTCCTTGTTTTTGATGACCTTTACCTTGATCGAGTACGTGATCTGAGCCATGGTTGGAGCCATATCATCATATGCAGATCCCTCTCGGTCACCAAGGCTCGGCGGAAGCTGCAAATGAGCTTGCTGAACATGCCCAGCTACGCAATCGTGTACACATGCCCGAGGAAGCAGTTGTTGTGGAATTGCGAACTGTTTTGCGAGTTAGTGCTAGCTCAGAATTAAAGCCATATGGGGGAAAAGTGGGGATGTACATTGAATGGAAATGTGTAAGTCCTCCCTGCCTCTATTATTCTTGGCTGAGGATAATCCGAATCTCTTATTGGCATGCTCAGTTTCAAGAAGTTGTGGTTTGCTGTTGTCCGGCTGGTGGTGCTGTGCGGAGATAGGTTCTCCACGTAAGTCTTAGTGTGGCCATCTAGAGTGATCTGGAGATCCTCGAATCGTGCATTATATGCAGATCTTATCTTGACACGGCCTGAGATGGCATCAAAGGTAGTATATACTGTGTCGTCGGCATGGTTGTTCAATATGATGTCGATCTCTATTTTGCCAGATCTGGCTCTGGCGTAGTTTGCCATAGTTCCTGCAGCTGTGGCGTGGAGGGAGGCTGCGTAGTGCATGTCTATTCTTTGTTCTATTCAAGCGGAAGTAAACTGGGTAGCAAAAAACGAATCTTCCTCAAACTTGAAAAGAAGCGGTCGCAATAGGATGATCCAACACCGCGTGAGAGGCTGCCTTTTTATCCGATGTCTTTAACTTCTGATGTCGAGGACCAGAGTGCGGGGAAAAGGAAAGGTCAAGAGTTCCACGACGCCAACGGGTTGGCAGTGGAGAGCGTGATACTTTCTTATGTCTGTGGATTGGTGTTTGGCGTTCTTGTCACTTCGAGCATACTTGGACTTGGGAATGGGCTTACTTTATATATGTAACCATAATGGATATCCACTCTAGGTAGATGAGCAAATGTGTCTGGCCGTCCTGACTCACCAGTGCCTCATGGAGCATGGAGCATGGAGCATGATGTGATACTAGAACGTGCATTCGGAATACAAACCGGAGATCTACAGTGGGTGTGGGATGAGATTGGGATGGCATTGGGCATCTGGGCTTGGTATTGGCATGGGGACAGATGATGATGGTGGTGGTACTGGTAACTTGGACCAGGGGTTTTAGCGCTTCTTGGGTGGTGCAGCAAACACACTTTAGCGAATTGCGGGAGGAGGAATCCACCACTTTTCATACGCCCTTTGGGAACCTTTTAACCAACAATGGGAAAGCCGACGGCATTTCCTGTCTCGGTCAACTCGTTTACTGATCTCACCATCCTGTATGTGTGCTTGTACAGTATGGTGAGATCATGTAAGCACATTCCACAAGGGCGTATATGAATCACCCTGGCCCTTATAGCTCTCCTCCCTTTCCCTTTCCACCCACCTCCCGCCAGACCGTGCACATACACAGACATCACATCACATCCTGCTCTTTCAGCATGATATGAATTAATCAGCATTGCCAACTTTTGAAGAGTCATACAGTACAGAAAAAGCCTTTTTCTTACAAACTAACAAAGCCACACATGCGTGAAACTCTCAGTGCCAGATGCGACAAGTCGTCTATTCCGTAGCGAACTCCGTACTCCAACCCTCGAATTCCGCAAACCCATAGAAACAACACCAAGTGGGCTGTCCAATCTCCAGGCGATGAAAATTCTATTCCAACGTCGCCTCCAACAACTGTACACGGATTCCATTATATAAAAGCCTCGCGAAGCCCTCCCTATAGCGATTATTATGGAGGCATCACGAAAAAATTCTCAAGGGGGCGAGAGTCACATTGCACTTGGAAGCTCCACGTTTGCGGCGTTGGTAGTGTGAGATTTGGGGGGGTTCTCTTTTTTCCTTGGAAATGGTTCGTATGAATAATATTGGAGACTTTTGCGGTGAAGGGTTTATTTTCGGTTTTGCGCAATCTAAAAAGGATTAAAAATCATCCGTGGATGTGAAATTGATCTATGGAGAGGTCTCAATAACAGCAATGTTAGCACGGAGTAATACAGCACGGCATTGGGTTTGTAAGCAATAGCAATATAGGATTGATATTGTAGTACTTCTTTAAGTGGATTCTTGTACGCCTTGTGGTCGACAAGTTCGTGTTTAGCGATGACTCGAAGCCTAAAGCTCGCTATTGGAATAGGGGCTGGGCTACTGGGCTGGGCATCCGCCCACCTTTAACATCCCCCGGCCTCTCCACCTTGATGGCTGTTGTCCAGGTTTCGTTCTTTCTTTGTTCCTTCAAGTCATGCTCCCATCGAAAAGGAGCAAACGGCAATCCGGCATAATCATGCACCTATGGCTTTTGCCATTTAGCATGATTGGACCACTCGAATAGCTGGGTCCTGAAAAGGTTGATGGTTGCGTCCTTGTTGGTCCCGATCTCGGCTGAAACCTTGAATTTGAGTCACCAACATTACATTGTTCCTTTCCTTCGTGAACCGACGGAGAAATTTATCGGTTTGCATTGCGGTACTGACTCGACGGTCATGTTGGCCATATTTTTGATTGAAATTTGTCTACGACTGATCTTTTCTTGTAAGATTAATAACATCGGCTTCATCCTGCGCTGAAGCCGTCTCAATCAGTATGACGTCGTCAGATACTTTCATCTATTCCCAAATCTCACATCGCAAATACTCCACCAGCCACATGGAAAGTTCCGTGCAAGAATATCAGGTACTCCAGCAACATTTCGGTTTCATGTGATAGTCGAGGTTGTCTGTTTCATCGTATTGATTCGCTGCACGCTCCTTCTCAGAGACGATTCTTGTTCCTTACCAATCGTCCTGGCAATCTCTCAGTATATCTCAAGGTAATGGTTCAAGATCTCATGGCAACAATGGCTCATCGCTCTAGAATAGAGCAGTCAGATCATGGCGAAGCGAGATAAGTGGTTTCACATTGAACTCGTATATGTGTCTTTCTTTCGTTCTTGAACCTCCCCCGCCTGGAACTTCGTTTCAATATTTACATACGCCGATTTGGCTTATATTGAGTAGCCCACACACAGAGTTTTGAGCATATTTTTATACCACGAATGACAAGTAGTGATAAGAGCTTCAGGTGGAGGACAAGATGCTCAATGCAAGCTCTAACAGAACTAGCAACTTCCGTTTTCGAATTACGACAAGATGATGGCTTCATGTACATTTGTCCCTTCATCAATCATTGCTCAAGGGGCATGGGAAGAAGTGATATGCAACCGCGGTTGACGCTTCCTCTTTCCGAAAATGTAGGACAGACCTTAAAGTCGGTGCAACCTGAAATTTCCAGTCACTGCGACAGCATCACCAAGAACAACCAAATATATCTTCTCACACGCGGCATTTATAGACACAGAGCTGGCATTTTTAATAATACATTAAAAACTCAAGCAACCACGCGCATGGTCGGAAGATTGGCATGTCCTTCTAGAGCAGCACGCTGATCTGTCACCTTTCGAAGACATCCAATTGCTAGATTCTATACCAACTATCCTTTCCAAACCTATCTAGTGAGTAGTATCATCCCTCGAATAAAACGAAGCAGAATATGTTCTAACCTCGATGCTAGATCCTTTCGGGCTAGTAGACTTCCTATCTCTAACTCCACTATATTGCTGGTAGAAGATCTGCCCTAATACTGGTCAGGTCAAAAGTCTCCAATACGTTGAGTTGCATTACATCATGGGTTGCCCTATGGTCCCTATCTGATTGGTGGCTACAAAAGCTATAAGTTTGGATCCGAAACAAGCGCTGAAATGGTTGTTTGAGAATGCACATAAGTGCGGCTATGTTGTTGAGTCAGAAGAAGAAGAGCAAGGCGAACAAGATGGTTACCAAAATGGTGAGGATTTTACGATGAGAGCGCTGAGGATCATCATCCGTCGAATGACTCGAACCAACGATCAAATTTGGAGCCCAAAGAGGTTGGGAAGGCCAAAGCCAACGCAATGGAAAAAGTTATAGTGCCAGTCAGGGTATTCACAGAACTTGCAGACGCTATTGCAAATTCTGATGAGGATACCAAGATACCATTCGTGAGTTATCACCGCATTCTGCTCTCTCCCAACGTGGTCGCTCGGATAATATCGAATAGGGGTTTTACGATCAAAATTTCATCTATTTACAAGCACCTCTGTCTAATCTAAGATCCATATAGCCCGTTATCAGCACGGTAGATTATGTCATTCTTGGACGAAAAAGGCATGCGGAACGGTTTGCGCAAGAGTATGACGCCAAGACAAAGGTTGATATAGGTCATGAATACTTTATCAATGTCCCGGAAGGCATCCTCACAACGCTCAGATCCTGCCCAGGTTGTGAAACCCCACCAAATGCAACGGCAGGTTGCAGTGATGAGAATGATCATTCCACTCAATTCATCAACGGTTTGAAGCGTTGCAGAGCCAGGTACCGTGAATACCATGACCGAGCCAGAAATGCCGCTAGGAATCCACAAACCAAAAATTGTATTCATAGTCAACTCTGGGATTTCTGAGGCAGTATTCTTGATACACTGCTTTTCTAGAGATTTCGATATCGTGAGGAATGATCTTAAAAAGGTTTGGCGCAAATAAAAGATGGTAGTATCAACCTTCAAGCAGCAGCTCTGATAACGAACACAGTATATTGCTCTCTCATTCTAGCATACTTTATTGAGCAAGAACTCCATTTCGCCACGCTTTATTTAATCCTTTCTTGTTCATGCTGACAAATTAGGCCTTTGAAACAGACGGCCGAGGATGAATTACAGACAGAATTGAAGTCGGCGGCACTGGCCGAGTCGTCAATATTCCCCCAACTCGAAGAGATCGGTGGGTCATGTTTGCATCTGCAGCCAAGTAAAGGGAAATACATATACATCCTGGAATACCGCTAGGTGATTTCTGTAATAGATCTATGAAAATGCACGCGGGACCAATCCATAAAGCGTATCATAACCGCTGTGCTACACATTACAAGGGGAACATGTCTGTAATCTTTAAGATGCAAATAATTTCTCCACTAAAAACATATTCTTTCAGTTAACAGTCCTTACAACCCCACAACTCCATCAACCCACCTTCCTGTCCCATGACCGGACACGCAATCGGGAGCGGAACAGCCGAGATCTCTTTTCTCACCTCCTCCATAATGTCTGCATTATCGCACAGCTCGCTCCTCCACTGAGGGGAACCCTGATTTTTTGTTCGCACCTCCCTTCTTATAACAGTCCACAAGCCCAGGTAGGCAGGGTTCCCAGCAAGAAACATACAACAGGATACACGCCCACGTCACGGAAATCATCCGTAAATGCCCTGTTCATATGCGCCGTCCCGGCCGGCAGTACGAGTACGTCGCCCGCTCACCACCCCATAGCACTCTTGCGTGTTCGGGTGGAAGTGGTGCACCGTCAACGCTCCCTAGCACCCTTTCCTTTCCCATCCCCGGCTCATCGTCAAGAACGTGCTCGTGCTGGCTTCGCTTCGTGGATGTGGTGGCACCTGGCGGTAGATTATTACGCAGAGGCGGTTGTTAGGGAAGTGTCGTGTTAGCGCGGGGATGTGGCGTTCTATTTTGGGGGCTTTTTTCGGTGCGGAGGGGGAGGTTGGGTAAATTAGTGACGGTGGTAATGACGATGGTAGGTATGCTGGCTCTTATGAGGATATTGTTTGTACGTAGATTAGCTATTGAATGGGGGACAGGTCATGTGACACCGTCACATGACCCAGGAAGGGGCATATTCTCATTCCTCCATTCAACCCTCAAACAATCAATCACATTCAACCTAAGCAATCCACGTAAAGACGTGGTGTTGCCACAGGTAGAGTGATCCGACAGATATATATGGTAAACCCACTGTTTGGCCCTTTATTATCTCTGTTTATCTATCTATATCATGATGATCTATCTGATGCCCGAATTTTTTTCACCCGAATATCAGACAATGGTGATGAATCCTTTTGCAAACTGCCTTTTTTTTCTTGGAGTTTCTGCCACTCTTGATACGTTGGTATGCTACGGCTCCACTTGCCTACTTTGTCAACCTTCATGAGTCGCCATGCAGTCTGGGCAACTGTTATGATCGTGAGGACGTCGGCGAACGTGTGATCAACTTTGTTTTATGTAAATGAAGGTATCTGGGTTGTTCTGTATAGCTCCTTGAATATGTGAGGCTTCGGGGTGAGGGCATAGCGTCAATCTATTTAAGCGAGTTCCTTTCTGGTTATCTCTGCAGGCGTCGGCTGATGAACAGGGCGAGATTGCTCGAGATTGTAGGTTGGGGTATTTTTGGTCCACCCCCCTCCCACTTTTGCGAAAGCGATGCTTCGTTGCGTGGGGTTTGTACGCTAATCTTGGGGCTAAAAAACGACTGAGAATCCACTTACAGATGTACAGATTTTCATGCACCCAAGTAATGCCTCTGCCATAAATCGAAGCTGGAGTGCCCGGCGCTCAAAGTAGGGAATGCTTTGACGTCTTAAGGTTGCGTAAGGATGTACAGCAACAATGGTGGGATCATTTCTACCTTTAAGAATAAAGTCAATTCACTTATGATAGGAAGTATGATGAAACCATACGTGGGAGATAGGGTCACATCGACGGTATACACTGCCGGTCTGCAGGAAATTGGATAGGCTTTGGGAAACTGAAATCAAGGACATGGGAAAGAGAATTGATCAACCAAGCTGCGATCAGGACAGTCGGCCAACTTTAGAACATTCATTTTGAATGACATCGTTAATGTAGCTGACCTTCTCCAGAGAAGCAAACAAGGATAAGCGAAAGTGAAGTGGTTCCGAAATAACATGGGCATTCTGGGCACGAAAAAGCAAATAGCGCAGCAAACAACGGCCACTGGATAAGGGGCAAGATGACTGATGTGTGCCGGAAATCGAGTACCTCAACTGCTAGACCCTGCCCGCCATTATCTTCCCTCAAGGCATAGACAAAACAGAAGGCACACAAAGAATAGGAGCATACTTGGACGAGAGAGACTAGAGGAGAAGCCAAATATTGGCAGACTCCTAGGCCCATTCACAATGTCTGTTACTTAGATACGGAAAGCGGTAAAAGACGTAGCCCTACATAGATTCAAATACACACATACTAGATCAGATTCAAAGGCTTCGTTTTGTCAGAATTGAGTGCCAGGAATAAGCAATCCCTGGTTCAAATGTGGCGAGGGCATTGCGCAATGCGTCAATGGTGTCTCAGTTCATCTCATTTTATCTACATGCTGAATTGCAGACTAGATGAACAAGGTAAAATACCCTAGTGTTGTTCTCGCTATGTCCGTATTGTGCTTGAGTTTTAGGTCTGTACAGATTATAGGCGAGAGTAAAAGGTGGATATTAGCTACTCTATCCCCTGTTAACTAGTCTCAAATAGGCACAGTAGCCGAAGTCGTTATGCGTAAGTTGTGACAACCGTGACAATACTGCTACGACTAAGTCATAGATTGTAGCCGGCCGACCATTTATTTTGCGTTATATGCTAGCTAGCTATTCACTTATGAAGGAGGCAATTTTAACATATGTCTTTGAATCCATCATGCCTTTCCTTTGACCTTACTATTAAAGCGAATAACTCGGGTTTTAATGTTTACAAAACAATGCTTACAATAGTTATGAAATATATCTATTTGTTAAAGTCCCTACGCGTAAAATTCCTCAATGTATCTTTTCTTGTGCAGGATCGGTAAATGTAACTAAAAACGCATCTAATCTACACTCGCTCCCGCCGCTCCTTGCCCTCCCCAAACAAGGGTGTCCCACATAGAAGGCTGATCCTTATCGTCAGTTTTTAGCTTACGCGAGAACTGAAGTTTCGCGGCATAGCCAAACCCCACTCCTATGCCTGCCCCTGTTAGGGGAGCCAGGCCGGTCACAGCACCGGCAACGGCAAGCCCAACTCCACCTAGTACCCCTAGGAATGGCATCAAGTTCCGCTTCATCACCTCTCTTTTCCTCAGATTCTCCACAATTTTTGCAGCCTCTACCCGCTCTTCCTCGTTGTCAAGCTGTAGCTCGTTGAATTGCTCGTCAAAGTCTAATTCCTCTTCCTCAATCCGCCGACGCTCAGCATCTATGCTTTGTCTTTTACGGCGGCCAATCTGTTCCTCTCGATCAAGGTTCGCCCGCCTAAGTTGCCAGTCTCGGCGCTCTTCCTCAATCAAGGCTTCGTTGCCCTGCATATCGGCTTCTAAGCGTCGATATTTATGCTGACCCTCCTCTAGTCGGCCGGCTAATTGCCGTTGCTCGGCGCGCAGCTTCGAAAGTACCTGGCCGTACGCCTCCTCTCTCTCGGCGAATAGGTTTTGGATCGATACTCGTAGCTCTCTCTGGGCGGATTGCATACCGCAGATTTCGTTTCGCAGCTCTGATAAGCTGTTTTTGGTGTCCGGATCGCCGGATCCCCCCCGCTCAAGAGACCGAAGCTCTGCTATACACTTCCCTTCATTTGTCTTGTAATTAGTCAATAGCTCTTGTCCGGCTATGGTCTCTGCTAAGGCCTTTCCTTCATCAACAATCTCTCTCTGAATTTGTTGTACCACATAACCGTCTCTGTCATTTAGGGCAATAAGCTCGCTAATGATCGAGACCGCCGTCGAATAATCTCCTTGCCACCGTCTTGTCCGGCTGCCTTGCTGGCAAAGCCTTCCCCAGAACTCCATAGTGGACGCCAAACGCATTTCTCGCATTGCTGCTTCGCAATGATTCAGTTTCCCGGTAGTCGCTAAGTCCCACATCGTAGTCACCAAGAATACCCGAGCGGCTGCTTTGGGGCCGCAAATTTTCTCCAAGAGGGTAAAGTTCTTCATTGTTGAGCCTGAGACCCTGTTATCTGAAATACGATGGAGGTATAGGATGCCAGCTAACTTCATTCCATGGCGATATATCTGTGATAGTATGAAGGCAATCTCTTTTAAGATCTCAAGATCGGAGCGCCAAGTGTCGTTAAATCCAGGTGTGTCTACCAAATAGACTAGTCTTTTGTTAAGCGTCATGCTGTAGATTCCCACCCCCTTCGTATCTATCCACCTTTAGTAAGTGAAAGTGGTGCCAGATAGGCGAAAAATACTAACAAGATGTCAAGTCGTGGCCGATTCCTGCCTCCTCGCCAGTAAGTTGCGATATGAATGTACTTTTACCCACCCCAGTAACACCCATAACAAGGATCACCGCATCGCCGGTGGTTGGCTGTCGCCTAGAAGTTGTCAGCAATTCAGGCTCGAAACCATGGTTTTGCTAAATCACCTACTGAATGATCTGTGTTTGTGTGTGGTTCATCTTAGTTCAATTGATACTCATAAATTTTTCGCTTGGCTCCGCGTCAAGGGGTGGGTGAGCTCTAACGTCCGCAACTCCATTGATTTTATGTCCCAGATCTGTGGATTCAGGGTTGGGGGCGAAATGGGTGAAAAAAATAGAATTGGCAAGGCTGCTACCGTGGCTGCATTATCTAGCAAGTATGAATATATCCCTGATTCGCTGCGCTTAACTATCTAGTCCCCTTAGTCTCAGGTTGTTGCATTTTGCGCCGCATCCAGGATGGTATGCAGGTACAGGACCTGAATGAAACCAGCGGACCATGGAGCTGTCACTTTGGAGAACAAGAAGATGCAATTTTAGCATCTTGCCGCCAGCCTCGTCTCTTGGACCACGTAGTACAGTTTGATGTAGCGCCAGCAGGCAAGCTGTTCCCTCCCCTTTCCTCCCCAAAGTTGTTAATAAAGACATTTGATTTCGCTCTGTCATTTCTTAACATAGAAGCTTAAAGGTTAGCCCATTGATTCAGTTCGATAAACACTTAAATCTCAACTTCCAACAGCTCGGTTCAAGACGATAGCCATCAACTCTTGCTAAGATTCAAACATGTTCGTGAATCCCCCAAAATCGGCAGAGGGGTACCGGGAGGCTTCTCAAGCTCCATTTGTGCCCAAATCCTCAGACGTTTTTATCGCCCTTATGGGGATGACTGGTGCTGGCAAGAGCACCTTTATTTCACACTGCACCGATGAGGAAGTCTACATTAGCGAACCTGGCGCTCTTGAGTCCTGTAAGTGTAATAGGGTTATTTAGCTTACCCAAGTTTTAAGCACTAATACTGTAATAGGTACTCAAGAAGTCCGAGTCCACAAATGCAGTCATTTTAGTCCGTATGGCACTGTCTACTTGGTAGATACGCCTGGTTTTGATGATACCAACCGCAAGGATACTGACATCCTCAAAGAGATTGCCTGCTGGCTGATAGAGACATATCAGCAAAAGATTAAGCTCCGGGGCATCTTATATCTCCATCGCATTTCTGATAACCGGATGGGCGGATGTGCCCACAAGAACTTAGTCATGTTCAAGCGCCTCTGCGGTCCTGACGGGACCAAAAACGTCGTATTTGTCACAACTTTTTGGGAGAAAGTTGACCACGCAGAAGGCGAACGTCGAGAGAGAACGTTACAAACTACCAAAGATTTCTGGGGTTTTTTTATGGAGAAAGGGGCAGCTGTCAGTCGGCACCAGAACAATCGTGAGTCTGCGTTATCTATTATACAGCAGTTCGTCCCTGGTTGGGCAGAACAGCCCCCAGAAGAAGTAAAACTTGCCATCCAAACCGAAATGGTTGATTCTGGGAAAGATCTGGATCAAACAGCGGCTGGTCAGGAACTGCAAAGCGAGTTCAATAAAGAACGCGAGAAGATGCAGCAAGAAATGAGAGAGAGAGAGAAAGAAATGAGAGACGCCCTAGCAACACGTGACAAGGAAATGTTCGAATTCCTCCGCCAGGAACAGGAGAAGCAAAAAATGGAGCTGAGGCGCAGAGACAGGGAGATGGAGAGCCTTAAGGTCAGCATGGAGAAAATGCACGAGGAGAAGATCCAGCGACTAGAGGCTCGAATTCAACAGCAGCAACAGGAGCACATGGAGTACCGACAGGGCTGGGATCGTATGAATAAGGAATATCTCGAGCAAATGGGTCGTATGCGAACCGAGCAAGCCAAGGATAGGAATCGGTATGAAAACTTGATGGATAAACTGCATCAGCAGATCAACGACCTAAAGTGGCGAACACCCAAACATGCTAATGTTCAAAGTTCCGCCCCTGTTCCTGGGCCCCAACCAGAAAGGCCTTGCGATGCTTGCAAGAATGGTTATGATCCTTGGCTCACTTGCCTAACCTGTGGGGAGGCCTTCGTTAACAGAAACTTACTCTTTCAACATATTGAAGCATTTCAGCATGGCCGAGACCTTGGAACCCACGAACCCGAGTCTTATACAAGACCATACAGGCGAGAAATTGACCCATATCTGACTTGTTTGACATGTGAGAAAATATTTAGTTGTAGAGACGATCTTTTCATTCATGTTGAAAAGTTTCAGCATGGTCGAGACCTTAAAACACATAAGCCCGAGCCCTATAGGCGACCTATTTTCTATTCCAGCGGTCGTTAACTGTTAATATTTGGTATGGATTTGAGGCAAATTTAGTTGATGCTTAATATATTAGTTTTAGATAGCCTATTATATATATATTAAAAATAAAATAACCATATGTGTTACAGTGAAAACATTTAACATTATGAACACATATGTATACCTAACATACAATTTGTTCATATCAGGAGCATTTGGAAGCTCCTAACTATTTGGCCGCTAGTATCTCAGCCTAAATACTAAGCGGTAATTGGATACTACTTATGTAAATAATTTAAGGGCTAAAGTTAAAGTTTTTAAGTACCAGCTCTTAATACTATTTAAGGCGGCCACCCTATCACCATGTAGTTGAAGTTTGCTAGTAATAAAAGTATATTATTTTTTTAAAAAATAAAAAAAGCTTGCGGACCAAGATAAGATATAAAACAGTTAATTTGTGTATAGTTGTTCAACGCTAGTTTCGCTCTTGTGCGTCCTATGCCAGTACTGGTTGTCACTAACCCAGATCGGGCGCCTGATATAGGCTAGTTGGTGGGTTTTATTACGAGGGTTATAAACCAAAGAGAGAAGGTTGAGCTCGAGGGGTCCGTCGGCTAGGCAAGGGTTCAACCTTGACGGCTGTGGCGGCGTTAACCTTTGTTTTACTACGCTGCAAATAAAGGCGGAAACCTTTACATAATCAAGTTTGCACTGAGCATGCTTTTGCTTTATGTCACGCTTAATCGAGCACTCGCATTACTTTATGTGTAGTTCTTAGCTCGAATTTAAATACTATTTGTTATTAACTATGATAGAAGGAAAAAGAAAATTCGAGAATGCATGCGAATTTTGTTTAGTGTGCCCAATACATTAGGCGGATAATGAACACTATGTAAATGGCCACTGTCTAAATTTCATTGGAAATGAGGCTATTGTTCTAGAGGAAACGCATAAAACGGCATCATATGCCATTACCAGACGATTTGCACTAAAAAGGTATGGATTGCTAAGCGAATCGACGCTAGTGTGACACAAATGCGAAGTAAATAGTTGCATTGGGTTAGAAAAAAGTTGTACACGCCTACTTCCAGACTACCATAATTGTGAAATTGAGAAGGAGGAGCCTTTTTAGTGCTCCTTGACAGCAGTATTACAAAACTGCATTGTGTTACTGCGACCTTTCCACGCATACAGAAGTAGGACCGAGTTGTCGAATTCACGATCGACAACGCCCTTCCCAGGTTCGAAATACTCCCGACTGAGGCTTGAGTCAAGAATCCTTGTCCATCGTAATGCTAAATCTTAAAATTCGTAAAAAGGTCATAACTAACTCTCCCGTCGAATACTCAGGAGGTGACAAAAGCTATTATTACATACCTGCTCGCATTCTCACGTAGCTTTAGATATCATGTCTAGTCATTCCTCGATCCAGGCTTATGTAACAACGAATGAAGGCTCTTGTCGAGATCTGTGACCTGCTTGCCATGAAATGAACAACAGTCTTATCCTCCAAATACTTCGCTTAGCTATTTCTTATCCTGCTTATCTCGGGCACTAAGTAGATCAACTGCTACTATCACAATGCGCTGTACCTTCACAGCAAATTCTTGTATTCGGATATGGCAAATCCGCATAGCACTTCGTGTTTTCGTTAGGCATATACTGTTATGCCTGTAGCAGAGAAACCGGTTGATGGCTTGACAGAATATCATTCTACGGGTCGTTATCGTTGTCGGCCACTCTGATTCTTTGCCTAGATCGTAGCTGCAGCTCTTGAATGCTTCCACCGCCCTCCGACCGACATCCTAAGGCAGTTTTGGAAGGCGTCTTTAGTGTTTTTGGTATAAAGGAAGTTTCGATTATACGAACATCTATTCCGGAAAACCTCGAATCAAGTTAGTGTACTGAGGAATAGGGGCTAATCTTTGGTTGTCTCTGTTCTAGCCAAATTTTATATCTCAATTCATTAACTTGTAATTCAAAAATGCTACATTTCTGTAGTCTATTGAAGACATTCCGAACAGCCTTTGATTCAGAAGGCGGTCTGCCAAAACCCTTGAGGGCTTGCCTAATCAAGAAAGCGACACCACAAGACCTACGACCTTCGATCAAGCATCTCTTTTTTACCGCAATGATTGCGGAGCAGGCGACGAACACCGGTGGCGATTTAGGGTCTAGCTAGTTCGATTTTGCCGTAGAACCATGCCTTCCCTTCCCCATCCCCGCTTTCCGCCCCGTGTACTAACGCGGTACAGATACCAGGCGGCGGGTTCGGCATCTTCGACGACTTCGCCAGCGATCTGGGCAAGGCCACAGGCGGCTAAGGTGCGTATTAGGGTGGCATCTCATTTGTGATTGCAGTGCGACTTGTTCACCCCGAAAGTCATGTTCAAAAAGGCCACGTGCTCGCCGCCAAAAGCATCTAGTAGAAGAAAGTCTGGCGGTTATACATATTTCTATATCAGTAGATCCTGCCCCTAAATGTCCCCAGTAACGGGTCCTTGCAACGTGATCTTGTTAATTATCTTTAACGCCCTGATGCTCCAAAAAGCTTGTTACTATGGAGCTCATGTGCTCATGTTATGCAAAAGCTGCAAATATACAAAAAAGATTCCTTTTATGACAGCAAACCCTACACTATCACCTCTTCACTAGAAGCATATTATGGTGTACCCCGGGTCGGCGCAATCCGAACTTTGTTGGCGTGGTCTGCTGCCAACCCGTTGGTCCCTTGCCAAGACCCTCGAATGGAATGAATGGCATACCACCAGGCTCGGCATAACCAGGTTTTCCCACGACTAGTCGTCTGCCTCAAATTGGTAGAGCTCTTCGAACTTGCAGTCCTTCAATCCTTCAATACTTTTTCGTGAACTTGGTCGGTAGGGTTCTGCAATATGAGAGAAATGGTCTTTCTTGACAACCCGCCACAAGTAAGTTGATTATTGATGGTTTTGTCGCTCTGTAACAAGAACCTTGGTCTGAAGTGTACATGTACTTTGGAAAACGTGGCAGCATGGGAGTACGTCAGGTATCTTGAAAGAGCGAACAGTAGAGTACGTAGAGAGGAGGGGACAAAATCGTGTAGACCGTTTATACTGGTTCGTGTTTATTCCTGGGAGCAACAACGTGATGACTGTATCCAACTTGCAACCAACTAGAAATGCCTGTGCATATCCTCTACTAGTCGCTAAATGTCGGAAGCGAGTCACCTGGTTGCAAGTGGTGGCTCTAAAACGTAAATAACTTTACTGCAACTACCCCAATTGATTCTGGGCCGTGAGATCCTGGGTACGGTCCATAGTTTTTTCTGGCATATCCTTTCCGTGGCGAGGCGGTCCCTCAAACTCGGCTTAATAGCTGTGCTATTCAGTACTGTTGCGCTTGGTCCCCCGCTTTCTTTAGGTTACTACGAGCCAACGAGCGTGTTAGCATTACCTAAACCAGCGATTGAACCTTTAAATAAAGGTTGTTAAATCATTGAAATGACACTAAGGTCTGAGGTGGTGGCAGCTGGAGCGAGAAAATATATCGGAGGCTGCGGCGGCAAACTACCCTTAATTAGGCTTTATGGATCGGCTCCAGCTATGCGACTTGTAAACATATGGTTAACGGTCAGATAATGACAGACAAAACCGTAGCCAGAAAGGTAACAATAATCAAATATTTGCTTTTGGGAGAATTATCTAGCATAAGGCTTACTTGGTTATCCATCGTGAAACTCTATTCCCAGACTATCCTTTCCCAGGCACTCTACTAGAAATTACAACATCGAACAAGAAACAATATTGACTTGATCTATATGGGCCCGCTTTCCCAATTGTTGGCAAGACGAATAATCTATGCATTATGGCGATTCGTCCATTGTATCTTTCCCGCATTCAATTCTCGTCACATGCTAGCTGGTGATTAAATCACACCAGGCATATTTCAGTCCTTTCCCATTTTATGCCAATTCTCGTGTCACACTACAACCTCATTGGCTGTTTCCTCCCGACAACTTGGTCGTCCTTTGAGTTCACATGCATTCCTGTTTAATAAGATCATGGTGTAGTGTTGGGTAAACTAGTCATAGTCCCAGGGCGTGGCGCCCTCCAGCTACCTACGCAATAAAACCGTCCGGCCAAAGCTGTGGTAGGTAAATGGTAGCGCCATCTCCGTTTCACATAGGGACACCATTTCAACGACGGTTCAGCTGTATATGACTCATTCGCAGTATTTTTTGGCCTGTCCATGTGCGAGATGGTATTATGATCATCATTTGCCCCCCTAGGCTAATATTTCAGCTGAAATCATTATCAGGAAAGCAGCCCCAGCGGAAAAAGAGGCGCATCCGAATTTGGATTTGTAAATCCAGCTCGGGTTGCAAAATATTTCTGACCTGCCTCACCTCGAATGATGGGCCATTGTGATAGGCTCCGTGTTTGTGAAGTCAATACAAAGGAAAGCGCCTCCATGTCAGACCAACATCTTACAAACAGTTTTACAGAGTTCAAGAAGGTATAAGATGTGGCTAGGGATTCATTTGAGAAGGACACCGCACATCAGTCCTTCTATTGTTCTCAAAGTTCTCCATAACGAGCACACATTGAAGCTATTCACTTGCAGAGACTTCAGATATGCATTACTACAAAGCTCTTATACTTGCCATGGCCCTTAGCTTTATGACTGCAGCACTGCCAGCTCATTCACCAACAAGTAAGCAAGTGACAAAAGCCGCTATTGCTGATATCCCAACTTAGCCCTTGGTATCTGCGTTTAATATAGATAACTGATTGATTCACTAGTCTCTACTCTAGTCGATACTGACGGCCGCGGGGGGTACAATAAGCGCGAAGAGACGCAGGGTCGTGGCGGGTACAACAAGCGTGGAGAGACAAATGCAGCGGTGGTGCTCAGAAATGATAAGGCTTTTGAATAATAAGTAGCACCCCCACTCTACCAGTATGTCATCCTTGCTCCTTGAACTTTCACGCGTGGACGAAAAGATACCTACTGATTATTGAGCAGAATTGTGCGAATGGATAAGTCAGGGTATTATATTTCGAATAGTTTAGTGAGAGGATTTTATGGATGAAGGGCGGTTTTTTATAGTAGTTTGAACACTTTTAGTCTTAATTCGGATGCTACATAACCATCATGGAAAATGCATATCGCAGCTCCTATTCTTTTAGCTCTTATCTGTTGCGAAACTTATATGGCAATATTGATACTAAGGTAGCAGAGGTCTTATTCAGAGTTGATAATATTAAGTGAATACTACTACACATGTTCTGCTGCCGCATATAGGTACTAGCTAGAATAAGCCTCGGTACCCTTGCGACTCTAAAACACTTGCAGTTTGCGCTTTTCTGATGCATTTTCTTGTAGCTTGGGATTGCACCATTTTCCCGGGACAGCCATTACGACTGCGTGGCCATCCCACGAATCCAACGTTTAAAATCCCCCGTTTAGATTCATGGCAAATCGGCGATCTCAACTTCGTGTAGTGGATGCGAGCTGCTCCTCCTGCTTTCGGTTATCCGCTTGTAGCCGTCGGCGCCAAAGTAAGGATTTATGCAAGAAGCGTTATCATAGTATTGTATCTTCACAAAATTTGCGCACTACTCGACGTCCCTACCAGGCGAGAATCTCGATATCTGCTTTCTAGTTGGAAGACTCTTCTTTGGTCTTACAGCCAATATTAAGCTTCATAGGTCCAGTGTCTGGCATTTATTCAGGGGTGTTGATGGACTCGGTGGCTCACGATGTTGACATCAAATTGGAGCAACAATCCGGCCCCATCACCGTCCTCAATCTCCTCGACATTTCAGCTGCAGTGGCCATTGCCGAATCGACCCAGTAGCCACGGAGCCACAGATCAGAGCTGTAGCGAAGGAAGCCATTGCTGCACCGGCAAATATTTAATCAGGTTACGATACTTGCGTTGAGCGATACGATTCTGGATTCTTCTCTGTTCAGCAAGTTCAGAGATTTTAGTTCAATCTTCATTTAGATTTGCTGCACTGCTGAAAACGCTCTCCTTTTTCAACGCCATTTTTGTTGAATGTATTTGCCGAGACATACTGATAAGACAGAGATAATAATTCAGTAATTGGGCAATATAATGTGCGGTAGCTTATCTGTTGTAAAGAGTGAAAAGAAACCTGGTTCTATATTATATGTTGGCTCAAGTAATGGCTTGTAGGTTAGGCTAGAAATAGCTGCTATTCAGTTGAAGTGCGAAAAAGGCTGATAAATGGCTTATAGCAAACGCAAGAAATAGACTTTAGGTTTTCCGCAAACTACTGTAAAATTTATGCGGGGAATTTAAATACCCACTATCGGGTGTTAACCGAAGGGACATATCTCCCATGCTATCCCTATGGTAGATCGCCAAAGTGTGTAGGTATACGGGCCTTATGGTACATCAGCAAATATGACACCAGTTCCTTCAATGCCAACGATATTGCCGACCCAACCTATATGCCACCCATTACAGGCTCCACTGTGTGCAGGTACTCCATCTTTTATCCGTCACAACGCCTGCAATAGGGCAATGGGCCTGAAGTATGACCTCTTCGAGCTTCCGGATTCTTCCTATCTTTGTGGTGAAGTACCTGTCATATAAAGTATATCGATTTAGTTAAAAAAATTAAAATAGAATTTATTTATAGTACTATAAAATAAGGCGTTATAGGTAATCAGGCTTGCCAGTTTCACAGCTGGTATTTTAGGGTTTCGCTTAGAATAGGGGCCATATCAAGAAGCTGGGATGATTACCATATGTTTGATATTATATAGGTCAACGAGCAAAAAATAAAATTCATATAGCTTATCGATAAATGCATTTGTAATTTCAACTAAATAAGAAAAACGTAGCTAAGAGGTAATATGTCACCTAGACAGAAATAATTCTTTTCCCCACACATGACACTTGGATAGTATGGATGGTAAAAGAACTATCCAACTATGCAAACTACCTGCCACCCGAAAATGGCCGAATTGAAACAACACCTCCCTCCGGCGCCTGACCGTGAACCGCATTCTTGCATATCTATAGCAGCGCCTATCTATAGCAAAGTCCATTGCAGAGATAAGACCATCCCAATCCACATTCATCCTCGACCTGAGTGCATTTTGTGGGACCCTTCCTGCATTGATCATCACCGTCGCAGAAATCGCTGCTCGTGCTGCAAATGCACAAGGGCTTCCGCTTCATCAACGGATTTCGCGGGCTATCCCCGACGTCAATGGGGCCGAGCGTAGCTACAACATCGGCTGCTTCATCACCGAATGCCGCCAGCGCATCCTTGGACAGTTGCTCCTTTGCAGCATCATCCGCAGGAGTCTCAGTTCCGAATAGTGCCGTAGCATTGTCGATCACCTTGTGCTGCTCCGGCGTAAGGTTGGGGTGAGCGATGCGATAGGAGGTGAAATGGGCATTCCAAAGAGCCGCACGGGAGGCCGCGTCAAGGCGGTGGAAGATTGCCTTGCGGTAGGTGAGGCTGTGGCCGGAGAAGGACTTATAGTCCTTCGGAAGGTCAGCCAAATGGGCATCAGCCCAAGCTGCAGCGCTGCTGCGGATAACGTTGGTATCTGGTGCAGCGAAGGCCAGAGGTTGGCTGGTGAAGAAGAGGGCCACAGCGAGAAACTTAAGATTAACCATTTTGAGAGCGGATGAAGCTTTGAAGTTTGAGTTGTGCTTTGAAGTGTAGGAGGAAGATGATGCTGCTGAAGCTTGCAATGGTGTCGTTCGAAGTGGGAGAACGCTGAGCTTTATAGACGAGAGTTCTCTCCATCCTGTCTCTTTTTGATTATCACGGGTGATTCATTATAATCCGGTACGTAGAGTGCTGAACTTTCCCATCTAGACTTTTGATCATTTTTTTCATCCTCCGTGGCATGATCCCCGGATCTTACTATGTTGCTTCCTTGGTAATCCGGGGTTAACAGTTGCCTGATTATAGCAAGCCTGATAACATAGATCCTAAAAATATAACTCTTGTAATGATATACAGCTTTCTTGAGCCGCAGGAATAGTTCAAGTTTTACTAGCTGCTTCATTGAGTAAGGTGTCCTAGTATAAATACGAGAATCTCGCTTAAGAGTAGCCGATATTATTAAGCCGTCTTACAACGCACTGGACCAAATAGTGGTAGCGAGCTTGGCGCCAAACTACCCTCTTGACAGCCCCAGGTTATTAGTGGAGAGCCAAGCAAAATAGCCAATGAGAACCCTACTAGTACTCTTGAGGCTATTTGAAAATCCTCTGCTCTATTGGTTCGCTACAGCTATTCGGCCTGATATGTTATATCCCGTCGAATCCCGCTTAAAGGGCTCGGGAGTATCAACCTTCTCTATCCTGCCGACTTACCAATGGATTAAGCTTTGTATTAGGTAAAATAAGAGGATTGAGCCGCACAACCAGGGGTTGTATATTCATAGAATTGCATTTTAACCATGCCTCGAACTTTTTCAAAGATTAACCCCCGTCTAAACTGTGGTATTATACATTCCCATGGCTTTTAATTAGACCTGTTAAACTTAAAGCGGTATTTGAGCCGAAGAGTCCCATTCTTTAGTGTGATTTGGCTGGCTTTAGCTGGGCGTGTAACGCAAGCCTAACCGATTTGTATATCAAGTTACATTAAGCCGTAGGAAGTCTTGGAGCAGAGTTAGACTACGGACTGGACCAGGCTAGGGATTTTTTGACATCTGAACCTAGCTTAGTAAAGCTTTGGTAATGAGGTTGAGTTATTAATATGTTTAAAACTCAACTTATTAAAGCTTCATTAAGATGCTAAAAAAACTACTTATATAAGCTTTAACTAGCTCGGATAAACTGTTCAAATGAGCTTAACATGCTGAAATATATATATTAAAGCTTCATAATTGGTAAATTAAGTTATAAAATTCTAAAATTAGCTTACCAAGTCTAAGTTTTAAAGACAGACCAACGTATCAAAGTAAGTACTTACTAACCTATAGTAAAGACCCAGGGGTTTTGCCGCATCGTAAGCAAAGGATGGTCCCTGTTGTAAAATTTGTCCGCAGGTGCATAATTATCTGGAGAGCCTACTAGTCTAAGAAATAGCTTGAGTGATAATAGCAGTAATTAAGATGTTAACTATGTTAAAGATACTTATTATTTCCGTGGCACATGCCGCAAGTATGTTTGGGAGCTTTGGCTTTAATAGCTTTGCCATTTTGGGATTAGGTATACGTCCCAGACTCTAGTTTATCAACTCCTCCTCAGGCTTCATGTCAGTCCTTCAATATCTTTCAGATTTATCCCTCTCAAGGAAGAAAATGCTAAGAAATGAAGTTGACTTTGAGCCGTACCCCTATCATTTACGGCTTTATCATCTGCAATCTCTTAGTATATGCCGTTACTAACGCACTGCAACACCGCACTAGGATCCAAAAAGGGCAGACCGATATTTGAGATGAGCTATATACTTTTTAATGCTTGCTTTGTATTATGTGAAATCAGTGATAAGCTATGGTGGGTTGCCAGCTCATTGTAAGCAATAGCATACATTAAGGATCAAGTGATGATAAAGAAGGCAGAAATATGTTTTGAGTCACAGCCGCATTTAAGCCGCTGCTTGCGCTACTTCCACCATCTTCTGACATGGATTGATGAATAAATTTTGATCTTGGACTCTAAGCAAAGATAATTCCCATTAAGGTAGTTCATGGATGTGGGCGGCCCCCTTATACAAACACTAATACAAAACGTCAGATGTCTCATTTGGCCCTCTTTCCTTTTTACCTATGACATCAATAGAGTATAAACACTCGCAAACACACCAATTAATAAGCTACAAAGTACTGTTTCAGGATCAGGTTAGCAAATAAAACTTTAACTTTCGATCAATGCCGCCAAAAATGCAAAAAGGTAAATTTGAATCAGGATGTTCTAGACCTAAGATGCCTTGTGAAACTGAATTCTGAATTCGAAATCCCAGGCTTCTAACTACGAGAACGACAAAATGGCACTTAAACACTGCGAAAAAGTTTTAGCAGCCAGATTGGCGAGGAGGATGCAAATTGGAATTCATGAAAACGACCGCAAAGATAGGGACAAGGAGGTTTGGGGACAGTAGCATTTTGATTATTGGGTTGTTTTAATGAGCTTTTATAATAAGTAGAAATGATAAAATATTGAGGGTTTGAGTTTTGGGGGAGGAGGCTAGGAAAATAAAAGGAACTGCTCTGTATAATTGGGTGATTACCTCGTTCTCTCTCCTGCTGGGGTTCTGACAGTCATCCTCGGTGCATCACCGTAGATGGGAATTTGTGTTATTACAAAAGTTTACCATCCCTCTTGGCCAAATATTATTTTCGATTAGATTTCTAGGGATTTGGTCAGTATAAATGCTGGATACCAAGGAATAATGTTGTTGGATGTTCATGGAACACGCAATTTTGTTAAACGACAAGTCTGGCCTGCCGTTGAACGTGGCTACAGGATAATAGAATAAAATGGAATTGCATAAGCTTAATCTCGTAACCGAACTTTTCCCCTGAGCATTAATAGGGGGTGATACCACTTTGTATGAATATTTTATTGATGTGAGAAACCTTGATCCATCTCGAAAGACCGAACGAGTGTTATATATACATCGTAGAATGAGACCAAACCTATTTCGTACAGAGATCACATGATAGATCGCGTGACTCATATATGTCAGGAATTGGCTTACGTAATAGGCCAAGGAACAGGGAAATCTCTTACAGGTCTACAACGTAGATACAGATCATACAATACAAGCACTCAACAACCCGTAATCTATCGACGTGATACCTCTCTCAATATCATATTTCTGACAATATAGTCCCTAACAGATTTCGATAATAGCGAGACCCAACAAATTGATGAACCCCAACATGAGCAGTTGAATGATACCACTCAGTCGGACAAGAGCAAGAGAGGCTCCGTGGAAATAATCTCCGTAGTCATCCATGTGGAAGGTCGAACAAACCATTTACATATATCTTTAATATGCTCACGGGGCTCCCGTAGGAAACTTACCCGATTCATTTGTACGTGCAAGCTTCTGACCGGCCAAGACAATGGCCAGAACCACATTCTCTCATCTGACGGGACACCTGGGGTTGTTGATCATTCTTTTCAGCCGCGCGTGCAGCGCTGCGCGGTCCCATTACCAAGATGCACTCCAGCTCGGATGAAGCCCATTCAAGGGGAAATACAATCGCAGGCGAAGCTAGTTTTAGTGGCACTTGTAGATTGGAAAGCACGCATAAAATAAAAGGAAAAGGAGGGCAGGAATTCCGCCATTCATTCAACCTTGGTTTTGGGATTGCGACTAAGTACACAGATAAGAAAGCCACTAGAAAGAATTCAATAAGGCGAAATATCCAATTGCATATCCGCATTATTTGCCATCCTAAACGGGCGCTAGTAGGCATAGAAACTATCTGACTCCAGGGGATATGATCATCTTTATATAACTTCTTGAAATTGATCAAGTATTGTATGAACCCGAATTAACCCGGCACATGCCAGTAACACTAAAACTACCCTCCTTCCTTGGATCTTATAAGATCAAGAACTTCGTTAAAAAAAAAGAGCTTATCTAGGTAACAGTGCCCAGTAATTCCAAGAGGTGGGCGTGGTAGAAAGTTGGGTAGTTTCCAAATTACAGCTTGAATCTTATTCTCTTCTTTCCGTTGCCATTCTGTACACCATAGAGCCCTAGGTGATCGTATACTGATTGACTATTTGCCATTTTCTGTTTTTGGTAATTTGATACTAATAAGAAAGCTGAACAGGCTACCACTCACACTTTGAACCCGTTTAAGGTAGGCTTATTTGAACAATGGTCACCTCCTCAGCCGGCACTTTGAACCGTACAAGACCCTCATCGCCAGCGACTTTGTGACTAGGTTTATATACTTGGGATTTATTGAAAATAATTACTTAAGCTTTACTAAACATTAAATATATAAAATTTAGTGTGTTATCACCGAAATTATCACTAACTTTTACATTCATTACTTTCTTAATCATAATCATAAGCTTAACAAACCTAAACAAAATTAACATTTTATTCATTTAAACAATCTCTATAGCATTAAGTTGGACCTTGAGATATAGCCCATTTATTAGGATGCCTCTGCAGGCTGCCTCGAGGCATTGGGACAATATCACATAGAAGTTGTCATCAGCGGGATACAATTTTTTTTTTCGGAGGCCCTCTTCATCACCACAGCCGCCGAATACGCATATACCAAGGAACCTAGAATCGATCGATGAAGTCCCTCGCTGTGGGGGCAACCCTCCTCACCGAGCTGTGGCCTCCGCTCTTAGTATTACAGTCTCCCGAACGGCTGCCAGACCTCATTTTGACGACTATGTCTGCGTGCCTTGTTGCGATTTACCATGTAATCATGACAGTATTCTCGTGCCTTTGTAGACAATATGATAATTCGAGGACGAGCTGTTTGGTTTGGGATGCCAAGTATGGGAAAGAAGACCTGGGGGTGTGGAGGGCCATTAGAATGCGGTGTCGAATCGATGATAATATATCCCATGCAGCGTGGTGGCCATTGGCTTATATCCGACTAGAATTCCGAGCCCGGTGGCTCGATTGCAGACGATATTCAACAAGGTAAGGAATGATGGGTGGAGAGCTTGAAGTGTTGATAGGGAAAGACGCAAGTTGCAGAATTTTACCTAATCAATGATACATGGTAAATCTCAGTCTAGGAATATATATTCATGAAATCAATAGAAGCGTCAGAGGACTTGATATTTGCATTTGTTCATCTCAATCCGCATTTGTAAAATGAAACCAAGGTATCTCAAGTTATATATCTCAAGACACAGAATCAAATGAATAAGAGGCGTTTATTTTTAATTTTGATTTGAAGATGAAATGGCCTGCTTTACTATGCACTGTCTGCTTTCTTATCCATACAAATCCAAACGACAACAAGGTGACTAGAAAACTGGGTTAAGGCGATACGAACAACTCCACTATTTGACCGGACAACGTGTGGTACGAGAGTGAAATAAGGGTTGATGAAGTAACCATCAACAATATTCGTGATAAGCACGTTCCATTCAGATCCAAGTACGAAGCACGCTAATCATGGGTTAAAGCTCTTACTCATCCGACCAGCCATTCGTGATGCACGAGTACGAGGCTGGCTGCATGCGACAGACTTTTCGCACCACCACTTTCAAATTGTGCATTTTCCTTATACAACCAAAAATTTGATGAAACAAAATGTCTTTCTTTTTTATCTTCAAACGTGATAATCCGATGGAGCGCATACAGCATAGCTACAAGTACCGAAGCAAGACATTTGGGGGCGATGATTGCGCTCGCACAGCCACATGTTTCTCCGATATATTTTTAGCCAGCACTGGGGCGATGGGTGTGGCGCACCGATGCTACGTTTTGATTGGGTCAGGTGTCCCAGCCTCCCCTGATGTGTTCGTATCAAAAATGTGGCCCACCCGTCATCCATACGATATCTTTGCTGCTGGGTCTCGGGATCGCCTGCACACTAGAGAGTGGTGCTCAATCAATATGATGTGACTGGTGTTCGACTGGCTTCGTCAGGCGGGGCTGTCATGGTCGTGGCTGGCTAGTCGAATGGAGAGATATAAGATCGTGAGTCTGCCTTGAGGGATTTGGTAGGCATAGAGCAGTATTCTATTTCGTGCGAGATATCTATATCCCATATCAGACAAGTCACTCGCTCTTGTCTTGATACATCAAACACTTTTACTAAACATATCAAAACTTTGAGGCCAAGCACGTCAATTCAACCCATCCACCAAATTTATTGACGAGATCTTACACAAAGCAAATGCACTTCCCATCAACGCTCCTCGCCATCGTGGCTACCCTCCTCAGCACGTTACTTGTATCCGCTGCCCCAATAGCATGCACCGACGTAAGCTCCCTCACCGTTCACAACTATCGAGACTAAACTGACATGTTGCAGGCAACAAGAGATGCCATCCTCAGTGGAAAACTTGATCCCTCGGCGTGTTGTCCGTATGGTGTCTGCAAAGGCGATGTGAACATTGAGGGAGGATTTTGGATCAATAGGAAGTGAGCAATTGCGAGAACCGACTACTATTGGCAAAATGTGTTTTTGGTGTGAGAAAACGGAATCAATACAAGATATCTGCAGGCCCAGCATATTAGAGCGGGGGACAGTGGACGAAGCTATGAATTACGACTTTATGATATACGGTTGGGACATATAGAAAGGAAGACATGGCTACACAAGCCAAGGATATACTCCACATATATTGGATGTATACATAATTGCTAGATATTCAATCAACAAAGTATCAAACAGCACATATCGCCCACATACAAATGTCTGAAATGTTGATGTAGGTATCCAATCTTCCTCGGCTTCGTGCATACAACGTATTATCAACCACTTTATTCACCAATCCAGTACACACTTAGGTGCTGAGGAATGCCAAATCTATGCCTTTAGGCACTCGTATCATGTATGTATATAGGTTTTTAGTGTGGAACTCGATGGAACTCTCCGCCTCGCAGTACGTCTATCTCCAAGTCGTCTGGCACTTGCGCACCATTCATATTCCTAGATCACGTAACATTTCCAATCTCAAATCATCAGTCATCATCTTACATCACACATACTCGTATTCTTCCCAATCGCCAGTCCAAATCAATTAAGCCGAATCCTCGGTCTTTGCTCTACAAGCATGGCAAACTGGTAGAAGCAGTCCATCATATCAGTACCGATCCGTCGCCTACGCGGCCTATGACGCCGTTTGCCATGGGCAGTGCGAGCGTGTTTGCTAGTGTATTATGTCCTGTTAATCATCCCCGCCCTCATCGGATTAAGTATTTACTTAGTTAGTGTGCCGATATTCTTTAGATGGGTATAAGCTTTAATCCGGCGATGACGAAGCGTGGTGACGTTCTTAGCAAGGCAAGTCCTGATATACGATA
Source organism: Chalara sp. BL73 (assembly GCA_918026815.1). Lineage (NCBI taxonomy): Eukaryota > Fungi > Ascomycota > Leotiomycetes > Helotiales > Chalara > Chalara sp. BL73. The sequence continues at coordinate 320,529 of CAKJVC010000182.1, forward strand.
GACATGGGAGCCTTTCCTAAAAAAAAATCTAGGAGTGTATTTTGTGCGAAGTATGTGAGGAGAGCAGAGCTGTACGACGCGGCTTGAAACGTAGGTTGGAAATCGATGCCTAGATCGGGCATCCGGGCTGAAATTGGCTGATTGTGTCCAGAGATACAGCGACTGGAGGACGCTTGAGCTTCTTCGGGATGATTTTATAAAGCTGAGAATGGAGACTCAAACATAGAAAAACTTTGATGTCAGGGAGTCATATTGCTTGCCTCTGAGATGTGCCATGGATCCCCGTTAGCAGGCCTGGGATTGCCAACTCTGGATGTAAGTAATAAAGGTAATTTTGAAGGAGAAAGGAATATGCATGAAAGTTAGGAATAGAAAGTGAAGGCGAGAGTATGGATAGCTTTGCTGTGAGATATTTCCATCTGTATGATAGGAAAAAGAAGGTAGCAGGAAGAGATATTCGGCATTGATCTGGGATTGGCGTGATTTCAGGAATTGGATGCTTTGGATCTAGATCAGGAATCACCACGTCTGTGGGCGCATGAGAGTTGATCCCATTCTGTCTGAAAAGGCGATAAACGACGCTGAAGAATTAAAAAGCCCCTGGAAATCCCGTGAGCTGTATCAGATTTCACATTTTCATCTAGAGTTCGTTACAAAATAAGACTGGAGGACACTGTTCATAACAGGCGCAACATCAGTATTGAAGATGCCATCAGACATGCGAAGAATAAAATACAATATACAAATTTATGATCTCCCAGAAAAACCCTCTTTGTTTCATGTGTCAGGCCAGCTTTATGTACATTTTGATAGAAGTCGTAGCTTCCATGGTTCATATCTCATCCTATGAAAGTTCCCAGAACTCCATCACCCACCATTGACTATGCCGCAAATGACCCAATCCCATATGCAAATTGCGCCTGATGAGTATACACCCATATGTATGTTCTTACCTCTTCTTACAACCCATTCAATCAAACGAGTAATCATCGTCCTCGCTGGGTTCATCGATCTCGTCTGGAAACTCATCGTCGTCATCATCCCAGGCATTGAAAGATTGAGTTGACTTGCGTGCTCTCTTTCCTAGTTCCACTCCATTTCCTGGTGAAGCTAAGGCCTGGAAGCGCTCATACTCTGAGATTTTCCGTTCCATCACTGGCGCCGTCTCAGACTCGTCGTCTTCAACACCGTCAAATCCTCCGATAGGCTTTGGAGCCTTCTTTGCTCTAGTGCTTGCAGGTCGTGGCGGCGGCGGGGCGGGCTTGGCACGCTTTGTAGCAGACTTCGGTGCAGTGACGATCTTCAGTGCCTGCTTTGGCCGCGCAGATGACAATGGTTCTACTGGAAGGGCATACTGGGTGGACATATCAACAGCTGCGGGAGTATAGACTACCTCATTCTCGATAGCTGCAGGGGTAGATGCTGCCTCAGTAGGAGTTCGAATAGCCGGCGCCTCAGACAACTCGGCATTTTCAAGTGCTGCAATTTCTTCCTTCGCCGCCTTCTTGAGAGCATTGTTTCTTCGACGTGTCTCTTGTGCCTTATCCATTTTTCCACTCGCCCATCGTGCAGCCAAACTATCTCTGAGCTTGATCGATTTTGATTGTTTCGCAAGCTTCTTTCTATGCTCCGCGAGCTCTTCAGGTGTCAAGATTGATTCGTCGACGCCTGAAAGATCCTCTTCATATAGCTTTGGCTTCTTCTTGCCTGCCACTCTCTTGGGCTTTTTGATCTCTACTTCTCTATCCTGTAAAATGGCTCCTGGTTCTGCTGATTCACGCTTTCGCTTGGATCTAGAGTCAGGCACACCCACACGGAGTTCTTCTGGTGTCTCCTTGTAAACTCGTCCCTTTCGCTTCTTTGCTGCAACATCATCGATATCTTGAGGCGCCGAGTCAACAACAAGAGGGCTGTCATCAGTATCAACCGTATTTCGCTTTCTCTTTGACCCACCTGAGCTCTGGCTTCCTTGCTCATGGAATCCGTCCTCTTGCTCTGTTGATTGTAAGATAGCGTTCTCCTCCCCTAACTGAACGTCGTTATCATTTGAAGCAGTCTCCAGCTTAATGGCTGTATTCTTTCTAGGCCGTCCTCCTCTATTCCTGGGCTTGGCTAGACCTCCAATTTCATCCGCTGTGGCTAAGACATTGCTAAGACTGGAGCTCTCAGCCACATACTTCTTGGGTCTCCCGCCAGCGTGCTTTTTTTTCATGATAACAGGTTCCGTGTCAGCGACTGTCTGATTAAAAAGAGACTCTGCTGCGTCGTGCAATTGAGCCTCTTGCGAAGATTCAAGCTCCCGAGGCGTATTAGCTCTGCTTGCATTTAGGCTGTTTGTTCCATTGCCATTGACTTCCCCTCCATATAGGAAATCCTGGAGGCTTCCTATTAGCGATTTCGCGGCTGGTGATTCAGGGGCTGGTGGTCTTACGGTTAGTGTTCTCATGGCTGGTGACTTCACTGCCGGAGTATCTTGTGTATTTTGTTTTGCTTTGAGAGCTGCTGGCGGTCGACCTATTCTCTTACCGGATGGGAATCTAGAGGGTTCCTTTGGCTCCTTGGCACCCTTTCCAGACTCAATACTGTCATCAACAACCTTAGGCTTCCTAGCACGTTTCGCTGGAAGCTCTTCGTTCTCTGATTCTTGTGCACTGAGTGATACCTCTCCATATGCTCGCTTTGTCGTGTTTCGTGGGGCACGAGTTCTGCGACCGCTAGGTGTTCCGGCCTCAGAGGCGACAATTTGAACCTCACCGTTTGGTGCTTGTACTACTTCCCTAACCCGTCGTCTAGTATCATCTCCCAGAGGCTGTGCTTGAATATGCTTGACGTGGGATGAGTATTCGAACCCATATACATCTGCTTGCTTCATGTCATCAAACTTGTTAGGGTCCATCAGTCTACCCATCTTCTTCTTTTCCACCATTTGTTCGTCCTTAGTCGGCTTATAAACTGGTAATGGAACATTATCATAAGCCGGTACCGACTCTTTGGCGTTGGCAGTCCGTAATCGTTTGTTCACCTGAGCCATGAATATCGGGTTATGAATATTGTCGAGATGTTTGATGATTTCAACTGCATCAAGATTGTTAAGCTCGTACTGTTCGCGCCAGTCACTCCATTTATCACCTTTAAGCTTCAGCGGAACTGCGAAAGCCCGCGCAATCTTCTCACGAGCTGCATCCTCTCTTAATCTCAAGCGCTCAATCCGCTCCTTTTCCTCTTCCTCAGCTCTGGTCTTTTCCACTTTCACCAATGTCTCGTAGTCTTCAATTTCCTGCTGAGCCTCATCGAATTCAGCTTGCCATGTGGCTAAGCAATCTGAGACCCTGGCCGTACGTTCATACACTTCCTCGTAAGTCAGCTCTTCAAGATCGTCTAAGTAAGCCTCAAAGACATCAGGGTGCGTTAAGGTTGGGAATGCGAGCTTCGGATTGAGTGGAAGTTTGTTCTTTGAAGGTTTAATCAAAGCTACGGAAATTCCTTGTGAGAGTGTTTCCGCTGCGCTGTCAAAACCTTCTTTCTCCTCTGATGCGTCGTCATTAGTGATTTCATCGTACCCAACAGGGTTACGCATTGCCTCAGAGACCCCAGCTTCGAGTTTTTCTGAAATGATTTTAGGTAAGTCAACTTTCGTTGAAGGCTCCTCCTCTTCATCGTAGTGATCAATAGCGTCCTTCACATATGGACGGATTACATCTGAAGAGATATTGCTGGCTTCTTGGCTAGTTTCCTCTGTGGGAAGAGCTGATTCGACGATGGTGACGTGTTCTTGAACGACTTCTGGTTCAATCTGTTCCGTGGGAGTGGCTGGATTGGCAACAGTAATGGATTCTTGCTCTATATCCTCCACGAGTTCAGGGACGGAGTTATCATCTGGTTGCGGGGGAGATATAGGCGGTGTTGATAACGAACTGCTAGAAGTAGCATTGTTGGCCGTATTACTGGAGCAGCTAGCCACGTGATCACGGAAGTCCTTTAATTAAGTCAATAAAGCAGGTGAAATAGGAGCACCCGATGGTAAAGCTCCAGTACTTACAGTGATAGACATGACCGGAAGTCGCTGCTGACAATTGGGACAAGTGGGAGGCGTTGATTTTGAGGTGGAGGAGGTAAAGGTGTTGGCTGATGCTTTTACAGGAGAAGTAATGTTGTTTTGGACTGACTGAGGTGGGTTGTACGTGGCTTTCTTTCGAGCCATCGTATGGACCTTGGTGCGCTCTGAATGGATTGAATGATGAAGGGATTTAATTGATTGACAGATGCGCGTGTTGTGATTCAAATGTCAGAGCGTAAAATCTCTGGTTGCGCAAAATGAGGTGGAATAGTAGAAACGAGAACTCTGAAAAGATGGATGTCAAAGAAGGAGCCAAGTGTATGCGTATCCAAATAAAACGAAGAAGATCCGAAGTGATTGACGGGCAAGCGCTTCATGCAACGATAGCTATTGAAGCGCTTGGTTTTCGATGGGATTGTTGTTCTGAATACTTCAGATTTCGGTGGATTCCCTATTCTTACTTGACTCTTCCCAAACGAGGTTAAGGTTAGGTGGCTAGGTTACGGACTTGGATGTGGCTTGACCAATCAACAACCCTACCCACTTTCCGCCGCTACCTGCAACGCTAATGCCGTTCCACACTTGAGAATGGAGTCCTTGTTGCACATTATCCATCAGGTAGCTACGTCAACACCGTCTTACCATATATACCTCGCTGCCGTTGTTGGTTGACTCGAAAGTGGCGGCTGCTCCAGAAGTGAACAACCTTAGCCTCACCTTTCTTTGACCTGTTAATTCTCACAATTCTATGACAATGGCTACGAAGAAATCTAAAGCTGCTCCCACCGAAGACGAACTGAACGAGCTCTTCGAGGGCATTGGCAACGATGATGCTAAAGCCCAGCCTCCGGCGAAGGGTGCTTCCAAAACAGCAAAAACAGCTGCCTCTCAATCAGAGCAAGATCTACTGGCCGAGCTGGAGAATTTAGGGGCTCAGCCATCCAGCAGACCACACACACCACGGGTCCAAACCAACAAGCGCTCAATCCCAACTCCACCTCCTGCTTCCTCGCGCACCAGCGAGGAGAAGCCCGCACCACCAAGAAAGTCTGGGGAGAGCACTCGATCATTTCATACTAGTTTCACCCCTTCAGCTACAAGCAGTGAGCAACAAGACGTGGAGCGGAAGGCTCCTATCGCACAACCAGGAGCTTCAGTTTCTGCTTCCGGCGGTGGCTGGTGGGGAAGCGTCTTCGCGACAGCCAGTGCTGCTGTGAAGACTGCTGAGAATGCTGTGAAGGAGATCCAGCAGAATGAGGAGGCCAAACGATGGGCTGAACAAGTCAAGGGCAATGTCGGTGCACTTAGAGGTCTAGGTAAGAGCTAGCGTTCGGATATGCTGCTTCTCTACTAATCGCCCAGGTGGCCAAATATCATCGAGAGCACTGCCCACATTTACGAATATACTTCATACTCTAGCGCCTCCCATCTCTTCCCACGAGCGACTCCAGATTCATATCACTCACGACTTCATTGGCTACCCCTCTCTTGATCCCCTTATATACTCAACCTTCTCCCGGGTCATGGCGCAAGTAGAGGGAGGTGACTTGATGGTCATACAGCGAGGACACGAATCTACCGCCCGACGAAACTCAGAAGTTGGCTATACAGGCGGTAGTGGTGGCTGGAGTGACGGCCCTTGGTGGCGCCAGGGCAACGAGCATCGCGACCTTGGGGCCGTGAAAGGACTCGTAGAGGGCACAAAGCTGGTTCGTGTGAGCGCGGAGGCTTATGCGACCGAGTACTTCAACTCGCACGGAGGCCTTGAGCTCGCTGCACAGCGTGCGACAGAAAACCTCAGCGACTCGAATCCGGTTCGTAGCAGTGATATCTTCCTGGCAGTGCAGGCAATCTCTCATGACGCTCTTGCAGATCTCTTCCAAGGTCCAGCCAAAGAGAAGGAACAAAGTAGCGTCGTAGAGGAAAAGGAGAAGCCAGACGAGCTGATCTCATTTGCGATCTACCTGCATGATCCTGTACACAGCATCACCTTCCATACAATCTCGCAAGGCATCCCTGCACAATGGATCAAGTGGCTCGATGCTCCTTCACCAATGACGCCAGTTTCATCTAACTCCCCAACACAAGAGAAGAAAGGAGGATTCTTTGGCGGGGAAGGCGAGCAGTACCAGAACCCAAGCCTACCTCTCGAGATTGCAGAGATCATCGAGTCCGGCGGCGTCGACCCGAGAGAATGGGTCGCTGAATGGGTAGAAGAAATCATCGGCCTCAGCACCGGCATCGTCGCACAAAGGTATGTAGCGAAGAGGATGGGCGTTGGCGAGGGCGGAATCGGACGGGGAAAGGCACGCATGGAGGAGGTGTTAGAGGAAGGAGGCGGGGAGGCCGCCAGAGCGGGACTTTTCTGAGGCGAAAGTATGGGCTGAGTATCTGCTTCACCAGTTCGGCATCGGAGTATGATAATTTTGTGCGGGTATATCTGTTAGGTTGCTGGCGTTATTCTCCACCCATATCATCCTGTGGAACATCACAATAGCCCGGTGTTTCCAGACCTGTCGATAGGTTCATTGGGGGCATGCTCCACGAATTTGAATGATTTCAATATATATATTTTTCTGTGTTGATGATAGGCCCCTTGATGTTCTATATGCACCTGGTAGTCAATTACTGCGACCTATAGCATAGAGGAAGCACATCCAGATTCCTATATCTTTTTATACCACCCCAAGACTCTCATCCCCATCCCACCACTCCTACTTTGGGATCTAGACAAAAATTCTACGAAAGGCTTTGGAATCTGTTGATCGTTGAAAGTTCATCATAAAGTCATACAATCGAAAAAAGAAAGGTTCTCAAAATCGGCAGGAAAACGATATATCTCTCTCAATTCTACATTATAATGATCCCAGACCCACTTGTAATGAGGCCGTGAAGTAAACGCGGCCAAGAATGTTCGTCTCATATGCATATGCTTTATTGATTTCTTGATAATTTTCCCAGGAACGCACCCGAATGCACTGAAAGAGTACACTCCCACGAGCTCGCATATGGAAGTATAAGCCGCCCAACGCCTTGCAAAAGAAACCATGCAACCACACTCTAGGCTAAAAGCTCCCGTCGTTTTATTGCACGGGGGTAGACTCCCTTAAGTTGGTCGGAACTTTCTGATGTCGACGACCTAACAAGGTCGCACCATCCAAGTTCAGCTCGAATGCTCCCTTTCTGTTTTTCACTTGTTGCTTGGCGGCCGCTGTAACTGCCGCGCTATGCTGACCATATCCTTTTTGTGCCGGTGGTAATCTCGCGTTGGCAGCAGCGTTCAAATTTGCCTTCCTTAGCCCTTGTTCTACCTGGTGGACGTCTGCATCAGCAGATTTTGGCACCTTCGCAGGAAGTCCTTGATGATCTTCGTATTCCTCTTCTTCTTCTTCACCATATTCGTCGTCGTCAATAGGGTTGAGACCACTCACGGCATTTGCGCCACGATAGCCTTGCTTGAAATTCTTCCGGCGTTTGCCTTCTTCTTCTTGCCTGTGGACCGCATAGCTCACGTCGAACACCTCTCGCAAGTTGACGGCGCCTGGACTACGGAAGTCCATTCGTCTTGAGCCAGGTGACTCCAACATATCTGGGTTAAATGCGCGTACTTTTCCATCTTGACCCAACTGCTTGTTGCGTTCGGCGGCTGGCGTAGCAAGCGGTGGAGCATCGTGCGCGGCGTATGTAGGTTCATCAGCCTTCCGGATCCATGGATGTACTAAGAATTCCTTGATTGTATATCGCTTATTAGGGTCAACAGTAAGCAGGTGCGATACCAGATCCTGAGCTGGCTTCGAGATATCGTCCCACCAAGGCGAGAGGAATGTATATTGACCACGGGCAACCTTTTCTGTGAGAACTTGAATACTCTCGTCGTAGAATGGAGGGAAGCCACATAGTAATGTGTAAAGTACACACCCCATAGCCCACATATCGACGCTCTTCGAGTAGCGCTCATCCTTAACGATTTCTGGTGCTGTGTATCCAACGGTTCCACAAGGAGTCATCGTCTGTGTGTCCCACACAACCTTACTTAACCCGAAATCGGCAATCTTAATATTTCCGATACCACCAGCACCCACACCTGGAATGAACTCTCCCTCATCGACTTTGTCCTCATCCTCTGGCGCTTTAGGCTTTGGATTCTTGGTAGGAATCATAGGAATGGGCGTGAATAATAAGTTCTCAGGCTTGATATCTCTACAATGATGTCAGCAATGAACAGAAAGGTAGAGTATGAACCCACGAACCTGTGGACAACGCCTTTCTCTTCGTGTAGATATTCTAATGCCTCTGCCACCTGAGTGATGACATGTCGTGATAAGTCCTCGCTGAAATATGTGAGGCGGACAATCTGGTGAAACAGCTCTCCACCAGGAGCCAATTCCAAAATGATGTAGTAGTATTGCTTGGATTCTGAAAAGTCGACAAGTTTTACGATGTTAGGGTGATCTAATTGTCGCATTATCTGGACTTCCTTAAGGATGTTCGCTCTCTAGAATATCGATTAGTATTAAATTAGACAATTACATAGCTCAAAGCGACAAGACCGAAATCCGGTATACTTTGATACTGTAACTGTATGAGAGGAGTAAGTGCGCACCTCCACGACTTTAGGTTGCTTTTTGAAGTCCGGATGTAAGTGCGCATCGCCCTACGATCGAGCACGTGTTGGTATAGAAATACTAGCAATAGCAAAGAAGAGGAGAAGAGAGGAGGCGATTGTATGACTTACCTGATTCGCGTTCATTTCAAATTTACGGACGACTTTGATGGCGACCTCACCGGCCACGCCATCTCTATCTCTCGCTCGATATACGTTGCTGAACGCGCCGTCACCCATCTTCTCGAGCAGCTGCCATCTCTCCAGACCGGGATAGTGTGGCAGTTTTCCCTTACTCTCATTCTCCTCGGCAACAATTCTTGCGATTTCTTCCTGCTCAACCTTCCTGTTCTTCGTTGTGGCCGCCTTTTGATTTTGTCCTGCGATGTGAGCAGCAGTGTTTCCTGCCTGTGCGCCTTTATTTCTTCCATCACCCGTAGCTGCGGAGTAGTGGTGAGCATCCATATTTGGTTGATACTGGGGCGGTATGTTCGGATCCGTAACTGCGTGGTGACCTTTTGTTTGAGTTGGCGAGAAATTTCTAGGCGCAGCATCCACATTCACCGGCGACACTTTCGTGGAAGGCTCGTCATGAGGGTGAGTGGTTCGTCCTTGCTTTCCTAGCAGTGAAAATGTGAGTAACGAATCCAAGAGCGTCATTGTCCTACACTTGCGACTAAATGTGACTACTCACCGTGACGGATGAGATTTTTCAACGACTGTGCAAGAGACATGATAGAAGAGAGATCTAGAAGTGCTATCTCCCACTCTTTCTTTCTGCTTTGGATATGGTGAGGGTGGAGGGACGTCGGCAGGAACGTGACGAGAACTTGGATGATATGTAAGCGAAGCCCTGGGTATTAAAGTTTGGAAAGAAGCTAACACCTGCAATGACAGGTTCCGATGGGAGAATGAAAGAGCGTGTCTGCCCCCAAAAACGTATGTGGCCAGGGTTATACGCAAAGTGGTTGCGTTGCGATGCGGTTGAATATCTTGACTTTGGCCTGGAGGGGTAGCGATCAGCGGCAAAGATGTGGAGGAAGATGATAGATTGGTAAGAGGCCTTAACTGTAGGAAGGGAGGGGAGGGGAGGGAGCGGTGGAAAAGAGGAAAAGATGGCAATCAACAGGGACAGCCACAAGGCAGATAGACCAAAAAAATAGGATGGAAAACAAGCGTCAATGAGATCGTGTTTTGCCAGGGTGGAAAGGGTATTCTGCTGCACGAGGAGTGTGTATGCCAGCAGCCGGGCCTTGGTTTTTGGAGTTCGGGTAAGGTAAAATACTTAATGCTTAGGGATCCGGATCCAGGGATTAGGGGGAGCACTGCATCTTCGTCAGACCCTGCTCATGAGGTCATGCCTAACCCGGATGCGGTTGAGCCAACATCATTTTTCTTAGAAAGATGCGCCCGGGATGGCACCGCCTAACCGACGCCTCCCAACAACCGTCACCCTTGGACAAAATACTAGTTACAGATGTTGTAAGTCAAGATTCCTACTTACTTGGAGGCCTTTTGACTGATATGTCCAGGCACCGGTTTTGAGGTGCTGAGTGCTCGTATTGCCGCTGTACAAACCCAAGTTAATCTGCTACAATCTCGCACATGGGTACTGGCAACCCGATTATGTCCTTGTTTTTAAAGACTTGCTTCCTCTATCTCATCTGCTCCAACAAATCATATATGACACATGCACCGGCTCGTTTCTGCTATCTTCAATACCCTGCTTCGGACCGCACAGGAGAGGAAGGATGATCCGGGAAGCGCTACCATTGTATAACGCTCAATTTGTTGCTGCAGCGTGACTTCATTCTTAGAACGCTTGTCACCTGCTTGGTTGCTTGACTGGCATGGGACCGGCTGTGAGCCGATTCAATGATCGGCTTCCCCTAGTAGATTGCCAGCTTGTTTCAGGCTTAATGGAGTGACAAGCGTCGCATCAACTATGAACCTCAGCGTGACGATGATGATGCTGCCAAGGCTCAATAAAGGCATCGAACAATTACAAGAACGTGCAAACATTGTGGGCTGGCCATTCTTTACATTGAGATCTTCTTTCATATTATTACTCGAACAGCATCTTCCATAACCCGATTCTGCTACCAAAGTAGAAGAGAAGAGGAGCTGAGGGAGGAGAGCAAATTCGAATTGCAGCTTTGCAACCACCTAGATAGTTAGAAACACCCTCGATCTACAGTGTATGCATCACTATGCAAGCGTCTTCTCACACGCCTCACTGCAGTTGTGAAATGCGATCTTATTTTCTAGCACAGAAGCAATGGTTGGAATTACGGTTCGTGAATGTCATCCACACTAAACGCATTCTCAAGCATCGCATCATTTGAAACATCGGTTACAACTGCACCGGCTACTCCTGTCCTTCGTAGTAGCTGCAGCACTTCCTATGTCATGCACATCCAGACCAGCGGTATAGACCGGCGCTCTTGGAGTCAGACAGCATCATTTCCCCATATGAAGCTTCTCTCATCAAAAGCATGGCCCCCGTAGAACACATCCTGGGTACCTACAGTGGGTCATTCACCATTGATTCTTGCGTTACATATGGGAAAGTTAAACCCAAAAAACTGAGGCAGTAAACAGAGATATTTTAAAGATTGATATTTCAATCTCTACCTCGTTGTCCGTGCCATCTGTAGGAAGCACACAGATCAAATACACGCCAACCCTACCTCCCTTGGACTAATTTCCAGGAAATCTGGGAGGCGAGATGACGTATGGTTGACGGAAGAGGCTGCAAGAGCTCTTACCTCACCCTTTCATCACGTGCCTCATCTCGGTTCGTGTCTCTGGTCCAATGGAGAGTCTTCATGAGCAAGCAGGGAGGATCAACTATAATTAAAAGGAGCTTTCCCGCTTCCTGCCAATTGATCCTGTATTATTACGCCGAGACTGCGTGGAACTAGTGAGGGCTTCGTGGGACGGACGGAAGTCTTGGCACGGCGGAGTCAATACAACCACACAAGGTCCAAACAATGATTCAAAATGTAGGTGTTTCTTACCTATTACGACTTGTAGAAATTCTTACTCAGTAACAATTACGTTCTCAGAATCGTCGTACGCTAAGCGGGATGACGCACCCAGCAAACTGCATACAAAGCGTAAGAGATATTCCGCAGGGGCAAGCGCTGACATCACAGAGTTTCTACGTACTATACAAAGGCGGGACTGAAGAACAAAGAGCGTCAGGGAGTGACCAAGCCTTACATCGGCTGCTCAAGATGCAGCATGAGAAGCAGTCTAAACTTGAATACGCAGAGCAGATGTTGATGCATCCTAGAGACCACTGTAGAAAAGCAGAGAGATTCGCCTCCAACACTGTAATGCTTTATTTCTAGCAGGTTTCCATGTTCGCTAGAGGAAATTTTACACAAGATGAAGAAAAAACTACTTGGCGTCCATCAGCACAATTATCTTCCCCAATAGAAGGCGTGGAAGTACCATAAATAGCTCCAGCCGTAGCATAACCATCCGCAATAGATCCCCTTAAGTCATTAATTCTCGGATCTTTTATTGGTCTCGTCACAACCTCCGCGCCAGCTTGATCGAAATAAGGCGGCTATTTCCTCGATCCCGATCGCACACATGGCGTCTGTAAACCCACGCTAGTAACGTATGCCCGGTGAGGAGATTTCCTGCATCACGGAATTCAGTACAGCCTAACCGGCCGTGTGCGAGGATGATAGGATGCTTAGGTGGTTCTGGGGGGGGATCATGAAAACAGAAAGTCAGTTGAGAAAATCGCTATTTCTTTCTTGAGCCAGCGGTTAACTCAAGAGAGGACACGCCTGAAATAAATACCCAGAGGTTTTTTTGGGGGGCAGGGGGGGAAGGGGTGTTTGGGCAATTGATTTGTATAAACAGACTATCTACCGGAGCAACACTCCTTTTCAGTACTTTTCATATCCATCCCATTCATCTTCAAAGAGATTTATTTTTGATTTTCTCGTTCCTCCAAAGTTTTCTTCGACCCTGGGTTCCATCCTCCTTCTTCCCCTTCCAATTGACCTCAGAGCTTTGGTTTATTGGCGAGTCAAGCTAACGCAATGCACTCAATCTCGACCGGGACACCCTTTGGAAGCTGGTAGACAGCAACACAACTGCGAGCTGGCTTGTGGGTGAAGAATTTCTCATACTATATCTTATTAGCCTTAATTCTATTAGACTAGGTCCAACCATGCTTCCTCGATCACAAAAAATTTCACATCTATAGTGCTCATAAGGTGTAACAAGGAAGCATATGCAAACATACGGTAGCATTCATCTCCGCGAAATTATCCATGCTCGTTAAGAAGACATTGACCTTTACCACCTTGCTGATATCACTCCCCGCCTCTTTGAGGACGGCAGAGAGGTTCTTGATGCAGAGCTCGGTCATCTGAGTTATAGTGCTGCCGCTCTCGAGGGTGAGAATCTCTCCGGCTGGGTTGCAGGGGATCTGGCCGGAGCAGTAGATTGTGCTCGGAGTTGCTATCGCTTGAGACTACAGGAGCGTTAGTGAGGGTCTGGGAGCTAGGATATTTATGGGAGTAGCATGGGGGAAAATTCTGGGAGTGTAAAGTGGAAGATTGTAAACTTCATACGTAGGGGCCAGCGGGGAAAGCCGCATCTTTAGTATAAACTGTCTTGAAATCTGCCATTGTGAAGATAGATTTCGGTGAATCGTTTGCAGAAGAATCCGGGACGACTGTATTAAAGACCTGAATGGTGAACAAAAGAACAAGTAAATGCGTACGGGGTATTGGAAGAAGGGAAATGACTCCTATATCGGAATATAGGGAGTCCGAAAAGCTTCAAGAATGGCGGGGTCAAGCACAAGGTGGGGTAAGTTGTGATTATCTCAGTGCTGAGTCATCATGCTGTAGTAAGGGTATCCACTGCAGAGGTTGAACACAACGACATGCTAAGAAACAGCAACTCGAGAACTCCACCACCACGATTCCTACGTGCTCCAAACTCCGTGCTGATAATCGCGACTAAATATAAAGAAGGAGTACCCGGTCGGAGATCAATAATATTGCGCGTGGGATGCTGATTTGGTGCTCGGTGTTGTTTCGCCTGCGCAAAAGCTGAAGCATGAAGGGAGCTGGGAGCGCAACAGGACATACGCCGCCTAGAAAATTCCTTATGGGATACAATGATTCTACGGGTCACTCGATGATTTTATTTCATAGTTGGGAAGGATAAATGTCATATATCGTTATCTATCGACAAACCATTACACAACCTAACGCGCCAACCAATACCAGGCAGTCCAAAGTTAACAGCAAAGTATCAGGGCTTTCGGTATAAGCATACAAGGTAGAAACTATCACTCTCTCAGACAACAATAAAATTCAGCTTAGGAAGAGTTACGACCAAAATCATCAAATCACAAAATTTCAAGAGCCCAAAATCATCGGTTCCTACTTCCTACTTGCCATGTAGGCTCTTGCCGCATCCACTACCTTTGTCAGCGGAAGGCTACAGTAACGCCGAACCTCAAGACTTACGATTTGCTTTCATCCTCAATTCAGCTGACTGCTGTTGAGGGTAATATAGAGCTGGCTGCCTCTTGGACGTCGCTAGAGGTGGAAAGTAAGTCGATTCTTCAACATCTGACAGGTCAGGTGTTGCTAATCTGCTTGGCCTTGGTGCTGGAGGGGGCTTATTATTTGGGGCATCGGGAACTCGAGGTGGAACCACTGGACGCTGCCTTCTCTTGGAGGTATTGGATTCTTGAGCCGGAAGTGCTTGTAAGGATCGACGAGCTTCTTCCGTGCTCGAACTCGAGCCCTGGTAAAGAGAGTGATGAGCACTTAATGATCGCTGGTGTCCTAAAGACTTAGATTGCTTCTTCACTTCCACTCTCACAGAGGAGTTTGCAACTGGTCGAGGGGACGAAGTGAAATTTCCCAATGCAGTCATAGCACCCGGAATAGTTGACTGGACCTTCCTCGATGCTGTCTTCCCTTCATTATCTACGACATCAGGAGTCCATTTGACTTTCTTTGACCGTTGTGGCCGTGCCGATGTCAGAACAGCCTCTGAAATTACTGCTCGGTTTTTACAATACGTTTGAGATGACACCTTTAAATTTGGTAGGGGTCCAGGCGATAGCCGCCGAGGTGCTATGGGATAGTGATTTTGAGTGGGCATGGCCGGTGGAGCGTGGTGAAAAAAGGTGGTGAGTTCAGACATCTTCTTGACGAGTTGGCCAATGTTGTTTTATATCGTTGTTGATGAATATGTTTCGTTGGTGATGATTATTGATGATTCAAGTGATCAGATTGCCGATGGGCAGTGAGGTGTGGGAGAATGCGGTGACTGAGCTCAGTGGCTTGGCAGATGCGATGGACAATCAGGCGATGACAACCATATCGAGGGTACCGGATATGATTCACGTGAGGAAGTCCTTACAGGCCTCGTGGAAGGGCCTAATAAAGTGGAATGTTGTTACTGATGAATGTTATGACGGCACTGATGGGATGAGGGTCAAGAGAAGAGTGTGGAAGAAGGTTGCTGAGGAGGGGGGAGTTGGTCTTTATGAGTGCGAAGCCTCGGGCTCGACCAATCGCATGCGAGCTCTCCCCCTGAGCACCTGCAGGAAAACTAGCCTACCCTACGTACCTGTGCCATTAAGCGAATACCCTCCCTCTTCATATGTATGGCCTCAGTTCTTGTTCGGTTTAGCAGAAATCTTCACTATAATGTTGTTAGTTGTTTTTCGCAGTCGCTCAGTCAAGAAATAGACCCTAAGTGTGAGGCCTACAGTCATACTCAGAGGAGTGAGCACTCGGCGCCCAGAACATCACTTATCTAGGAATAGTTCCTCTTACCACTTCGTAGCCTCAACTTAATCGTCTCTTTCGTCTGCTAGAAATCTATTTGCGGGTCGCTCCTCCATTTGTGCCCAATCTTGCTCAGCCAGGTTGGTGATATCTGAGTGTGGATGAAAACCATCACAAACCTGATGGTACCACACTCGGTAACGCGGGACGACGTCTCTCAGAAAACCATCAAATATAGCATCGAGTGGAAGTTTGGGCATGGAACCTAGACTAGGTGATTTCTTGGGCATTCCACCTTGAAGCCTGGAGTGGTGTGGTTCGCATGTCACGTGCCGGCCTCTGACACCTCAAGAAATGATTATTAAGCAGCTCTTTACTAATAGAAGGCTGACCGTTAGAGAACATTGGCTTCTCTTCGGTTTTTAATCCATGCTCTTCCAAAGATTTATTGATCTTTTCGCTACCTGCAAACGTTACTCCCCTCCAACGATGCTTACATAAGCACAGAATCAGATTTCATGGCGGCTTACTTTTAGTCAACCAAACCCCAACAAAAAACCTAAATATATCCAAAGCTTATTATATGTACATGAAAATATGTTTCGAGCTTTTGTTTAATTACAATTAGTTACAAGCGTCCTGAAGACTACCAGGTTGAGTTTTAATATATTTTGTAAGAAGTTGATTGCTTTCTTGTTTTATTAAAAAGATGACCTGTTCGCAGCTGGAGTCGGCGCCACGAATTCTAACAAACACTGGTAATTGAGGCATCTTTTATTGTCAAGGCCTGATTGGTTTCAAGCCGAAAATTTGCCAATCGGTTCTCTTGCCTGATTGGAGAGACCCGTATTGTTCACGTCGTGCATGGTAGTGGAGCTTGGACATCGATGTAACTTTGGCGTCCGTCGTCTTGACCATGGCCTTCTGCATCGTTCCAGTATGCTTTAGATTCCTATGCCTTCACAAGTGTTCAAAATCCAAGCTGTTTTCTCTTCCACAACCCGGTGTACAGCGTGAACAAATATCATACTTGCGTTGTCCTCTTTTTTTTTTCACAAGCTTCGAACTATTGTGGTTCGTCCTTCATAGAGCTATCTGAAACGAAGGCTAGTGACCGGATTGGCTGGATGAATAGAACGATAGCATTAATTTAGCTCCTAACTACAACCGCCAATGAAATGCATTTCAGCCAATTATGCTCTTTTGTTGTTGCATGCCGATGCTAGTGAATTAAGCACTTTCTACAGCAAAATGGTCAACTTTAACTAGCCCAGTTGTATGATATTATGGGTATCAAGACAACAACATCACGATCTCTCTGTGAGCAATATTCTGTGTCTCCTGGAATCGACGCGGCCAAGGTTATCGACACATGAACGCTTATTTTCTATTTGCTTCTTATCCGGTCTCATTCCGGAATGGCTCGGGGAAGTCCTCTGATCAATGACACGCTCCGTTTCCTGCATCACATAATCGCAACCCATGCGCTGTCTGTTCCTCCTGCAAGAGTACACCCGCTATCCCCGACGAACTATTTCAGCAGTTATGCAAGTCGACAACTCCCAAATAGAAATTTTTGATCGATCCGAACATTTCTCCATTTTCGGTCAGTTTTTGGTCGATTTTGGTCGAGCAAGTGTGTAGGGTCACGCTTGGTCGCCTCTGCCTAGTCAAAAAGCACAACCACACCACAAATTTCAAGATATTTTAATTTTTCCTGCCGTTGCACGAAGGTCTGATGTCAAGAATGGCCCTGGCCATCACGCCACGGTCTTGTAACCACCCGTGAGGATATAATTTCAAAATCCCACTTGCAAGCTGACTTGCCGTGATTATCGAGAATGTGTTGGAGACATAGTTGAGGGTGGTGCTGACTTTGAAATATCGCTGTGTAGCATCATCATGATCCAGCCTCATATACGTGATTGGTGCCGCGACAGTGGTGACTATACTTGCTATGGTGGCGAAATAGAAGACGCAGTGGTTGACGTTTAGGTTTTTTTTCTTTTTCAAGGAGTCACCCAGTACGGGTATCAA
Organism: Chalara sp. BL73; assembly: GCA_918026815.1. Lineage (NCBI taxonomy): Eukaryota > Fungi > Ascomycota > Leotiomycetes > Helotiales > Chalara > Chalara sp. BL73. Next base: position 338,014 of record CAKJVC010000182.1, read on the forward strand.
GGTGCAATAGCTTGCCAGAAGCTGTAGAGAGGTTTGAGTCATAATATTCAAGAACTCAGGATCCTTCATTGGATCATACTTCTTAGAGCCTGATTTTATTGTTTCTTGGTAGGCTATCGTCATACCGAGAAAGACACTTCCGAGGGTTATGAAGATGACGACAACGCACCAGAGCACTGCTGGCGACAGAACTGGTGTGACAATGCTCCTCAGGATACGCTTAAAGAGGGATGACTTGAACTTCCACATGGCTGGCACTGTGTTAAAAGGATTTTCCTCTAAAGTTAGGAAAATTTTCAAGTCGATGAGCTGTCGGTTGCGCTTCATGGAGGAGCTAGTCAACCGTAGTTTGCAATTTGTAGAACATGCGAGTGGAGGTCCTGATTATATGCCTACTTTCGGATAACTACATAAAACTTCTTGGCAGTGGAAGCGGTGACCTCTCTGTATCACCAAAGTCCCGAAATCAGGCAGGTTGGCGCAGGCAAACGCTGAAGATCTCGTCTTCTTATTCTGTTTGCGCACCGTGGCTTAGTCACAGCATGCGATAATAAGTCATTCATATATTTAAGAAAAGAGCCTCATTGCATTTGATCATCCTACATGCCTTCACTGTTGATTGGAATTAAACCTATCTCACTCATTCACCTAAAGAGAGACAACTTGTGTGCCGCGTACTCAGATATCCCGAAAGATGAAACACCGCTAGAAGTCTCCATCCAGTCAAGTATCAGGATGCTCCATTGGTGGTTCAAGAATAAGCATTCTTAGCCTCTTCATCACCTCACCCACAATAGGTTGACTTCGATCCAAGTACGCAGTGCCAACAACCACCTTGGCCCGCGGCCACAAGCCACTTGAACTGATGCCCCGTGCACCGAATATCCTCGTTTTATCTGTCTGCCGTCAGCATCTCCCTCGTCTACCAAACACCATTGACGTCCAATTAGATGACGGATGGCGAAGAATTTAAAGTGAGAAACCTCCCGAGCACCGCAAATCATGAGCCTGATCCATCAACAACAACTTAATGCTCCTCTGCCCTAACATTGCTAATCCCACATTCCCATCCAGACAGCTCCTCTTATTCTCAACGCCGGCCACGGCGCTCGAGCGAAGAACTTCAGCCACCTCTTCCAACAAATGCACATCGTGGAACTTGCAGACAAGTGCCACTTCTTAAGGCGTACCGCTAGCCTTCTTGGTATTTCGGGAGGCTGTTGCTTGCGCACCGCGACGATAGTATACTACTACTTGCGAGTTAGGCTGCCGGGTTGGACGCTGATTAAGTGCAAGTGAAGAATCCTGTCGAGCAATGACTGATACTTTGCCGTAGGGTGATGGCTCAGTATGTATCTCCATGATTAGGAAGTGTTTATGTCTACGAATGTGGTTTCCGAAATCTCGGATGGCCGTGGAGATTATAGTGGTTCAAGTGTCCCGTTTCTTTTATACGAAAACTGTATTGAAATTCTCTGTGATGGAAATTCCATATTGCTACGACTGTAGCTTCGTCCCTATTGTCTTACACCTTGATGTGTATTCGCATACTTCTTACTGTGCGGAGGAGGTGCGAACCCGGAGGATGCACGTTTGGCTTGCGTCTCACCATATCTTGTACTAGCAACACTCAAAATACTCGATGGAGAAGCATTGGCCACTCGTCCCCTGGCCAATATATCCATATATCTCGCGCTCCCAATATGCCATCATCAAACTACTCAGATATTGTGCTTGGTGCCTCGGCTCTGTATCATCTTCAATCCCCAGCCTTTCCTAGTGGACCCAACCTATCCTGCCTCGACCAGAAGACAACGAATACACAAAGGTATCTGTCTCTACCGGTGATGTGGGCGGCCTTGAACAAGTTTCTGTTCTTGATCGGTTGGGTTGTGACGCCATATTGCATGGCTTCTCAGATAATGGATTTTTTTGAGAGCTATCTCTTCGCTAAGACGATAACAACATCGAGACGTCTATAAAGGCCGGTGCTGAGTAAGAATTAGATTAGGGTCTTTTCTTGACATGTTGAGCTGTATCTCCGCAGTTAATTGATATGTTGCCTGCTGTGATGTTGTCGTATAAAGCAACCTGGGCACTATGAACAGAGGCATTTATGTTTGTTCTGTTTGAAACGCTGTCAAGGATATTAATGCGTGTAAGAAATCAACCATAGGTGCTATGATAGAGCATTTTAAGGCATTGATGGAGCGTATTAATGATAAAATGGGTATGCGGTCTAACTCACTCAAATCCTTGGCATCTCTTTCCTAATTTACCATGCTGGGTTCATGTGTATGTTTGACTGCTGGTTGAGAGTATCCCATGGCATCTACTCTAAAATCTTGGTACATTTAAGGATATAGAATTTAAGGTGCATATCTTCCTCTTCAAAGGCTTGTGATTCTCAAAATCTCCTCATATTGCTGTTATTTCCTGTCAAGAAATCTGTCACAACGACGATGGTGAACGTGTTCCAAATGAATAGTGACACGACTGCCGCCCATTAACCAGGCACCTGGCACCTAAGCCAAGAGTAGTAGCAATAAGATACAGGGGAGGCTAAACTTACCACTTCTACCCGAGAATGCTCACATCCCAGATGGGGCGGGCTTCAAAAGAAACGTGTGATCGGATTTGGCCGTCGCCATCCCTTGCTCTTCCAGGTCAGACTGCGCGAAAGCATTTCCTTGGCTGCACAAGACTAAAAATTTGGTAATCCGAAATATCATTGAAAATCGCAAGTACTGCAATTAAGATCTTGGAGTATAGGCTCATCCGTAGCAAGGCAGGGTTTGGAAACGGTGCGAGATCTGTGAGGTTTGAGTCCGTCAAATCGTTTTTGTGGAAAATGAAGATTTGTGTCACGGCCATGCTTCACGTCTCAAGAGCGCTAGCAACCGAAGTTACGCTCCGCACTGTACCCGAACAAGAGGGGTGAGGGAGCACCCATCTTGGTATATAAAGGCATCTGTGTTTGTTGATGGCGCCGATTGATAGCTATATGACCTCAAGCTATTAAGGCTGCGTAAGCCGTCGCTGGCTGCGGGCGTCGCGGTAAGTCGGGGATAGAGATTCTACTTGTCCTGCATATGGAAAGCTATTATTTGGCTCGAGAGTTAAGTAAACACTACACATTCAGAGAAGGAATGAAATGGAGTTCGGTATCTTGTTCTCAAACCATCATTGGTTTGCTGACACTTGCCGAAAGTACTTAAAACAACCAATCGTCTACCCATAGGCCGCCTATTGAAGAGCTCCGCAATGCAAGAAATAAACCCGCTTAGAGTTTGGCCGATTGTGCGCAGCATCTAGACACCGCCATTCCGGCCAAAATATTTTTTGATACCTACGGTAGAGTATAACTTGTGCTGGAACACCTACAAGACCCTTTACAATACTGCTTACATATACACCGCCAAGCGGAAGGCGCCGAAACAAAACCTGATTTTGATTTGACAACGTATTGGTGTGGCTCAGTATGTAGTCACATGCAAAGCTGAATATTCAAAGATAGCGCAGGGACGGTGGGAGCAACCAAAAGTGCTACGCCACTATCACCATCAAAGCATAGAAACGACTCGATCCTCCCCCCGCCACGCTAATGTAGCTGCACGGGATCACTCAGTGAGCTGGCTCCCATTCTGGGTACTTGTGCCTTTCTTCGGAGTTTTGCAGCTCACGCGAATGATTGATATTTGACCTGGTTCAACCGGGCATAGATGCTCGGTTTATACTATACTTGTAATTTTGAGACCACGAGAGCGAGAAAGCTATGATACAAGTACAAACACTAGCTTCTAAAGACTTGGAATATCAATCCTGGGTTTCCCAATCTGTGTAAGCACAATGCAAACCACCAGTAAACGTGCCATGCGGGTGTCAGCCGTGGATTTGAGCTGGCTCGTGCATCAAATATTGCGGACCACCAACTGTGCCGTGGCTGCACGGCTAACACATTGGTGGCCGATGAGTTCTTATTATTGAGCTGTATGTATTCTGTATGTAGCCAAGATTATTACGCTAAATGCCGACTTACCGCTCTTGGCACAAAACAAGCTTTTTGCCGAAAAAGCTTGTCAATTTCCCCCGGAACCCCCTTGACAGGCTGACGTGTCGCGACGGTTGATTTTTGATGATTTGCAGGGGTTAATTCATGGATTGAACCATATCGCTCGATAATTAAAATGTGACTTGTTGCAATCGAGTTACAAAGATGAAGATCAAGCATCAGACCTCTTCTACAGTTGCTGCGGAAGTCAGACTCCGTCTCGGTGTCCACTTGAATCAGTCTTTCAATGGCCTACATTGTTGGTGGACATGGGCGGCGTCATGGATGGAATGCTCGATAAAGTTGACTTGCATTCTCGATGGAATGGCCAGATTCCTCCCTATCACGGAGACTACTGAGCGGCTACCCCTTCACGATATGTGCCCTTTTTATGCATCCAAGCGATTGGCCTCGTCATCGTCTATTTCCGCAAGAGTACTGCGTGACCTTGGATGCAAATGTTGCACTCAGCCGCTTCCGCCAGTCGGAGCAACACGTCGCTCAATATTTTTGGTTCCATGCGTTTCCACAATAGACGCATCGTTCATCCAATAGCTGTTATGTTGGTGTTTCAATGTTCAGCATAGTAGTCGTAATTCCACGCTCTCGTTCCACTTTTCCCACAGGGGTGGGGAACCAAAAGTTCTTCATTCTTCAAAAGAACATCTTGCTCGTGTGCCTCTTTTCCTTTTCAAATATCTATCTTTCTCGTCCTGTACATGAGATAGGCGATAATATCATAGATCCGCAACAACTTCAGCAGTACTCGCCTCACCTCCTGCCATCCCGAAGAAACACTGCCAAGACAGCCAGCCATATCAAGCCTTATCCCCTGGCCAAGAGGTTGTAGTGTAGCATAGTGCGACCTCGCTTTCCGTACAGCTTGAGACAATGCGCCTAAACTGGTTGTTATGGCTTCCTGCAGTACTCAGTACCGCGTCGGCTCTTGCAATACAGAAACGTGATGCAGAATTCTTCGAGGTTCGCACACATATGCACAAGGACATGAGTGGAAGGAGAGGAGACCCAGCGGCCAAGTATTTCCGTGAGTTAGTCCCAAATGTTATAGGCTCCTGGAGCAAATCATACATCTCCCAGGATAAAGTACTAAATCTGCTTGCCTACAGATGAGAGCGTGTAAGTCGACTATAACGTACTGGAAGAGCATTATAAGTATTCTTCGTCAAAGCTATGCTGACAGCGATGATGGTAGATTTCACCCTCATTATGATGGACGGTACGATAAATTATTCTCTTTAGTAATACGTTTTGATTAACGTTAACCTAGGTTTGCGGATAAGCAACTGGGCTACCAAGAACGAAAGCATGCGCTGTCAAACTTAATCCAGACTTATTTGGCCACGTTCGCAGATCTCGGGGTAGAAACATGGCTTATGCATGGAACATTATTAGGATGGTGGTGGAATCGCAAAGTATGGGCATTGGCAGTGTTAACGTGGGTAGCAACTGACAAAGACTAATAGATTCTACCCTGGGACTCTGATTCGGACGTACAAGTCTCGGAATCATCAATGCACTTTCTCGCATCTTACTACAACATGTCAGTGTTTCACTACAAAACACCACGAATCCCGGAGGGCAGAGACTACATGCTCGAGGTGAATCCTCATTATGTCAACAGAGAGCAATCTGATAAAATGAACGTTATCGATGCGCGATGGATCGATACTGCCTCGGGTCTCTTTATTGATATAACAACAGTGCGATATAACCACACACATCCAGCAGGCAAAGGGATGCTAAGCTGTAAGGATGGGCATGAATTTCGAGTAGGTGGACATTTCCGAAGCGATACCAAGCTGACTCTCTAGGATACTTACATATTCCCGTTGAGGGATACGTTTTTCGAAGGCACACCTGCAAAGATTCCTTTCGCATACAAAGAAGTCCTGGAGTCTGAGTACCAAAAGAAAGCATTGACTCTTGTTGACTATGAAGGGTGAGACTAAAATATTCGTATCCAGACAATGCAGTCATGTACTAACAACACTCTTCAGTCACCACTTTGATGATGCCAAACTCGAGTGGATTCCCGTACATCAACAGATTGAGCTGTAAGAAAGGACATTCCGAGACATTGTTGGAAGCAAATGGAGGATGGATTTGCTTCCGGGAATGTAGCGGCGAGAGTATCCCGGTGTGGACGTCTCGTAAAAGAAGTCTCTGTTCCCAAGTGCGCTTCGTAGAACAGCTTCTGACTGGTTTGTTATAGCGGGAAGAAGAAGAGCAAAAATCAGCCAGTCACAGCTGTGGCAGGCTCTCGTCCACAAGCTGAGACGATACAAGGACCAAAACCACAAGCAGGGTCTGAAGTCCCTCTGATACAACAATCAAATATTCAGTCAATGCCTGCTCAAAATGTAGGTATTCAGAGAACAGGATTACAGATGCCTCCGGCACAGGATATCCAGGGCCAAGGCATAACTGGACAGACCTCGCCCGTAAGGTATACAGAAACCCAAGGTCAACTTGTATCAACAAGCCCATTAGGCTCGCAAGTGCAGAACCCGCCTATTCTGCTTCAACCACAGGCCGCTATACAACCTATAGCAAATCAAGCTCCGGCTCCAATAGTCCAGAGTTTACCTGGCCAAAATGTCGCAGCTCTCAATCCAGGATCACATCTCCTTCAGAGCCCAAGGGCGGGAGCTTTGCCACTTCAAAATTCGCCTCAGACTCTCCCAGATCTAGAGGCTCGGACTCAGTTGACTAAAGTAGTTCAAGATACCCTCGCCCAGACTTCAGCGCCGCTAAATATGGAAAATCAGACACCATCCGGCTCAAACCCGACAACTCCAGTAGATCTACTGCACAAAGAACCAGAACAAGTCCCAGAAGCACAAGCGAAACAAATCTCCAAAAAACCCCCAGTAAAAGCAACGATCATCCGACGTCCTCGCAAAAGCGCCTTCAAAGAACACACCTCCCCCTGGCACCCACCTTCAAAGCTCAGAAAAGCCGAGGATAAGTTCTTCGCCCGCCAGACTAAGCGGCTCGCCAAGTTCAGAGCTATGGAAAACAAGCGGCGGCTCGCAGAGCAGAAATCAAAGGCGGCAGCGAATAGAAGGTTGGCATACGAGAAGGCACATACAGGAAAGGGCCGTATCGCGAGCCACAAGGTGAGGGTAAAGCCGACAGAGCCTCATCCGGCAGTGAATGCGCTGCCGGTTAAAGGCGCGAAGCCGGGGGTATGGACACTACCTGAGCATGTCCAGGATAGAGGCCACTGAAAGCTGCGTGTCTTTGTGTTAGTTTTTAGGTATGAGGGGAAACGTGCATGCGGGCTTTAGATGCTCCACTATCCCCAGTTTGTTTAGCGGTTTCTGAAGTGCGGACTAGTTGGCTGGGAAGGAGTTCTGTATGGGATTTTGTTGTATGGCGATTAAAAAAAGGAAAAGCATTTGAGAAACGCGGAGATTGTGTGGTTCGGAATTACGGAGGAATAATAGGTGCTTCTATGGCAATCTTCAGCCACCTGGCATCAGTCTCTTTTCCAAGGGAATGGGTATGGAGTATGTCGGTCAAGGTTGGGACGGAATAGAAAGGTGTAAATCAATCGGTCGGTCGGCCAGATTGACATATTGGATTTGTTTTTATACGAGAAAAACGAAATATATCTTCCAAAGGGTGTTCCTTATGTTGGTTTTGTTCCTTCTATGTTTGATTTTAGTTTCTTCCTTTCTGACAAGGGGAGTCTTGGCTTTGGAATACCGTACATCTTTCCATTTACCCTGTACCATTTTATCCATCTCAATTCCTGTTTCGACTAAACTTTGTTTTTTATTTTTCAAGCAACCATGTGGAAGCCCTCATACTCTATCATCCTCCAGCTTTCGTTCTCTTCATGCATGTATTGTTATCCCCCACTTATGTATTTCCTCAACGTCACTCACACGCTCAGGGTCGATCAATCTTATCTCAAGGGCATTTCAAAACGGAAGGTCCCTACCAAATCACGGCAAATATAACCTCAACTATACCTCCACCGCACCCCCGCCGTCCGGCACTTGATCTCCCCAAGGAACCCACCGTCATCAGAAAGCCTTGTCTCGTGGTCCTTACTCGCCAAAAAATACCATGTGCCTGAATATATAACCGCGTTGACGATATGCACCCCACAACGCCACCATGCTTGATTTCGAAATGGCTGAATTCGGAATGAGTTTACAGGTCGGAGAAACCTTATCATAGCTTTTTGGCTTGATGCCGCCAAATACCCGTTTCCATTCTGGAGATGCACACCAGAGAAAACAGCAGAGGAGAGCGAACCGGAGCAAGGATGGAAATCTCAGATAGATGAACCAGCCCCTCTCCGAATCTCGATACCGTATCTCAACATCCTGGGCCAAATGCTTGTGCTGGATCTGATCGGATGGGAAATCTCATGCAGGGCCATGTCCCGATAAATAGATAAGCCAGAATCTGAGGAATATAAGAACCAACATGTCCCCCTCCTTGTTCACTCCTATCTGGGTCTTGCCTCTCCATAATATATATTGAACGTTATCGGACAGTGCATCGCAACCATGAAATCCCCCTCTACCCTTCTAATCCTGCTGTGCTGCTGCCTCCAGCACGTCTCGGCCGCAACATGGTATTTCCTGCGTTGGCGTGCACCATCTAGCTCTGTGCAATTCAGCAGCGTTTGTCTACCCCTACCCTTTAGCTTCTCCAAAAACATATGGCCGACAAGCTTTATAGTTCAACATGCAAATGGTGGTCCCTACGCTTCCCAGGGCAGGCGTTTATTATCTGTGGCCCGGTCTGCAAGACACTGGCAACACAGGCGTATACCAGCAGGTTCTCGACGGTCGCAGCGGCACATGGTGGATTGGCAGCGGATGGTGCTGTTCCAATCCCAGTCTCCCCTGGGGAAGCGGGTTCAACGTAATTCTTCCCTACCTTCTCCATCTTAAAAGCCCCTGTAATCTTCCTCCCTAAAGACAGTAAAGTAAACGAGGAAGAGCGGAAGAGACTATATAGTAGAGAAATAGAATATCACCAGTGGAGAATGAGGCACATGTGCTAAAAACATATATAGACAGCGAATGGCGGCACCGTAACGATAACCAATACCCTCTCTGGGGCCAACTGGCGCGCCACCATCGCAGATTCCTCGCACAGCGTCGCCGACTCCTTCGCGCTAGGCTATAAGAACATGAACCAAGCGATCCTCGCCATCGAGCTCACGAACGTATCCTGGGATTTCGGGCAGTTGGTGTGGAATAACGTTGTCATGGTCATGAACACCACCTCCACCGCATGGTGCACCTCGTAAGTTTCCTCGGTTTCACATTTCGTGACCTCTAATTATCGTCTCTTTCGCCGTTTATCCTTCCGCTTGGATGGGTGGATGATTGGATGCAGATAGAAGGGGGACGAGCGTGGGTCTCGGTGCTAATGTGTTACAGTGCGCCGGAGAACTATAACTCTGCAACGAGATATACGTCCACGACTCCCCGGGCTGTCGTGAGTGGTGGTAAGACGACGTGCACGATTGATAAGATTGTGATGCAGGGACCTGCCTAAGTATTAAAGATGGGAGGCAGGAAATTATGCTGAGGTTCGTGATGTATATAATTATTTTTTGATAAAAAAAAACAACTTGAAGATGATCGTCACAATTTTGACGCAGGCTCGGAGTTACTGGGCTGATTTTTAATTGAAAGATTATAAGGCAATCGGATTTAACATAACAGAATAGGAGGGTGCTGCACCAAGTACCGATTATCATTCCATTGAGTCTACTCGTCAACTCAACTATAGGCTCCCTTCTGTAACGGCAACTTTAGCAACGCCAACCAAATGCTCATCAAGATTTCGCTCATGCGCCATGCAGGTCAAACTTGTGACCATATGCTAAACTCCGTAGATACATCTACCTGTACACCATACACCTTGCAAGCGCCCGTTGCGCAATTATTCCGCTACTAAATCATCCCCGCAAATCAGATAGCTTGCCCAGTGGCTTCTCTTCAATATAACTCTTTAGTCGGTTGTTTCTGTCGACGTGCCAGAACGTATCGGTAAATTTCTGCACTTCCATAGCCTTCAAGAACTCTGCATCGTGGGTGATAATAACCAGTTGAAAGTTAGACTGCGCTCTGCGAGCTTCGATAATCGTGCCTAATGACTCAGCGAGAGACTTGATAGTCTCACGGTCAAGGTTTGTCGTGGGTTCATCTAGAGCAATAATCTAGTCGCCAATTAGAAATAGCCTCCATGACATAGTTGAGAAATACTTACACCACATCCAACACCAAAGCACTCAGCAAGAGCAAGGCGGATAATGATACTAGCCAAGACTTTCTGTCCTGCACTACAACGACCACGCATGTCCATTTCTTCCCCGTCCTTGACCATAACCACGCGATAGTTATAGCTCCGTCTGTCGTTCGATTTATCAGCGGCATCATTTTCAGATTTGACCATGATCGCATCAATATCTGAGCCTCGATACGTGTTTGTCCAGATTTCACTAATTATGCGGTTGATTTCTTCCATCTTGATACTATGGTATTGCATAATGGCATGTTCAAGACCTTGTCGATACTTGTCAATGTCCTCAATTGCTGCTTTTGTTGTTTCAACCTTGATGTGACCCTCACGGTATTTATGAGCTGCATCCTGGTATTCCGTATTCCACTCCTTGATGTAATCTGCCAATTGCTTGTCCAATTGTGATGCAGTGCCCATGAGAGGGCCTCTAATGGCATGGAGCTCTTGATATTCTCGTTCCGCTTTTACCGCCTCGTTCGACAGCCGATCGAACTCGCCTTGCACATTGCGCTTCTCCAAATCGCCAATCAGCTGCTGGTACTTCTTCAAGTCACGTTCATACCCTCGGAACCTAATATTCTCATCTATGCTTCTCTTGGTACGCTCGTTATCATCAATTCGCTGTCTAAGTTCATTCGCCCACTTTTGTCCTTTTGATATCTCGCCATCGATTCGTTTCTGGTTCTGCTCAATGTCCTTGATTGCTCGTTGACAGGCCTCCAAATTTCGGGATCCTCCATTTGCGATATACTCGTCTATATCGTTTTCGATTAGGCCAAATTTATTTACAGTTTCGGACAGTCTATCCTTATCGGTCTGAATGCCGCTTTCCTTGCTCCGGCCACGTTGCACAGCTTCCTCATGTTTCGCATTAGCATTGCGAGTATCAGGCACCAGTGCCTCGAGATCAGCGTCTGCTTGTTGAATAATTTGACGGTGAGCTTTGGTCTTCTCTTTAAGACTGTCAATTTGGGCACTCAAAGATTGCTTCTTCTCCATTTCATTCGAGGCAGTGTTAAGCATACGTGTAGCATTGCTAACTTCAAGCTCAAGGGCGCTGATTGCGCTCTTCGCTTGATGCTTATCAGAAATCAGTTTGTCAACTTTGCCCCTCACGATTCGCATCTGCTCCACACATAATGCAGATTTCTCGTTGAGTTCGTCAACAGTGAGTGAGCTTCCTGCAACTTTCTGCTGAGAGGATATTCGATCAATTTCTGCCTCCCGCTTGGAGATTTCATTCATATATCCAATAATCGTTGTGACAGGCTTAGAAAGTGCATCCGCGTCCCGCTTGGCTGTCTCTTCTTGACTAACCAAACTATCTTCTTGATCTAGACGTTTAAGAGTCTTGGTTCTTTCGAGTTCTGCTTCGCGTAGCTCATCCTCGAGCTTTGGAATCTCAACTTCTATCAAAGCTTTTAGGCTGTCGAATCGGGGCCGCACTGCTGCAGCTTTTTGATAATCGACGTTTTGTACATCCAGGACCTCCTTGATTTTGTCCTGTGCATTTTTGGCTATTTGTTTCTGAATCTTGGCTAGTGCGGAATTTTTCTCGCTCGCAGTAGCGAACTTTCGATCGCAAAGTTTGCACTTGCCATGGTCATTTACAGCGGTCAAACACTTGGTGTAGTAGTCGTTGACATATACACATCCATCGAATGATTTTTGTGTCTCATCGCGATTGGCTTTTAGATCGTCTAGAGCTTCTTCATACTCGTCGATGCTTTGCAGAGCAACCCCATTGTCGTCTTGGATAGATGCTAAGACTACAGAACGATGTCCCGATTCTGCTTCAAAGCTTTTCTTCAGACCTTCACGGATTGTTTGAAGTCGCCATTCCACCTGGTCAAGTTTTTGTTTTTGAATCTCCTGCTGCTTCTTAGCGTCTACAACTACTCGAGCTTTTTGATCCGTAACCGCTTGAAATCGGCGCTCCAAGCTGTTCACCTCCCAATCTGAGCCAATAATAGTGCTAAACTGGTGCCCATAAGTAGATTTCATGGTATCCAGCCCAGACTTTGCCTCTTTGAGTGCGACTTTAACATGCTCTAAGGCGGCTTGATCTTTCGCGAATTTGGTACACTGCGTCAAATCCTCCCGTAGCCTTTCAGACTCGCTCTCAAGATCCCGCAAATGACTGATCTCCGTCTTATGTCGCCGGTCCCAGTCTGCTGCTTCATATTCTGAGGTGGCTTCCTGGTGACGCCGCTCCGCATCCTTTAACGCGGCTTCAATAGCTGCCTTTCTACCTTCGTCAATGTAAAGCGAATCTAACTCACGCTGAAGACGGCTAGATTGGTGATCGTTTTCCTTGATGAGTTGTTTAGCATTGAGCTTATTCTGTGTTAGAAGATTCCGGCGATTGCTCAATTCTGAAATGACACTTTGAGTCTCCTGAAGTTCCTTGTCAATAGAGCTCTTAGTAGCCTCCAACTCGCGGTCTTTGTCCTTAAGCAGCTTCCGCATTTTTGAGGCAAAGCCTTTGATCTGAGCCTCACTAAGTTCACCATCAAAGCCTCTCTCGCCATGCCTAACAGCAGCGTCTCTGACCATTTGTTCTCTTGCCTGTAGCTTACCCTCGTAAGCATTCTTTTCGGCTAAATATTGCCCTCTTTCTGATTGCTTTTCAGATAATTCTTGGCGAGATACAAGAAGCTCCTTGGACAGTTCTTGAGTTTCAGCATCATATTGCTCCCCTTGCTCCTTATATTCGGCCATCCGCTGATCATACTGTGCTGAAGTTTGCTCCAGCCATTCGTCGGACTCCTGAAGTTCCTCCAGTGTCATTCTCAGCCCTTCAATCTGCTCCTCAAGAAATGCTGCCTTATCTCTGTTAGTTTTCAACTCGTTCACAACGCCGAGGGCTGCCTCTGCCTGCTTTTTTTTCTCGTTCGCAACTTTGACGCATTTATTCATTCGTTGCAAAAGATCTTCGGACCTCCTTCCTATCTCTTCGAGTTCATCCTGTAGCTCAACCGTCTTGGCTTTTACCCGTTCTCCTTTATCCTTAGACTGCTTGAAGTTTTCTTCATGGATAGTAAGCTCCTTGAGTGCCTGAGCTCGGTCCTTTTTCATTAACCGAAGGTTATCAACAGCTTTTGTATATTTAACCGCATCAAAAATCAGATCAAACTTTTTCTTCAGATCGGCAGCAGTGCTCATCGGCCAGAGCGACTCGTCTTGATGGCAGAATATGACATTACTCAGGACTGCTTCTGATACACCCAAGCGTTGGGGAACCAATTTGTCCAAGTCTGCCACCTTCTTAGAGAATGACGTCTTCTCTCCATTTCTCAATATCTGGAAATTCATTTCCAAGGATTTGAGCGATCGTTTGCTCTTTGCAACGGTGAGCTGTAACTGTCTCGAAACGACATATTCGGTACTTGCATTGTGAAATCGGAGCTTCACCTGAGCCATAACTTCCTTTTCTCCGCAAAGCTATCATACGTTAGTAATAGTTGGCACCTGCGGATCAAAGCAACTACCCACCTTAGGATCATGGATGAAAGCGCCGCCAGCACTGTTCGGCGGTTGTTGTCCTGTTGTGGCATACTTGAGACACTCGATTATCGTAGTTTTTCCCGAACCATTTTGACCGACGATGAGTGTTAAGCACCCACGAAATTTGATTGTCTCGTAGATTTGATTATCGAATGAACGAATTCCCTGGATCTGCAATCTATCTATCGTCGTCATCTTGACCTACAGTCGCTGACATCCCCAAGATATTGAGCGATGATTGCAGCACGCTTAATAGTACAGTATGACGAGTTGATCTGGAAGGCGTTGTTATAGTACTGATGGTGGTGCGGTGGTGGTGGTTATATTGCTGCATCGGCTGGACACCTAGTTTCAATCATTTGAGAATCGAGGCAGACGCGGCGAGAAGATGCCGGTCGCGACGCCTAGTCACGTGCTCGTCGTACAGCCCTACCAGTCCAATGCACCCAATTAGGCAAGATCTGCCGAGCGCGGCTAAGGTATTGACTGTACCTTTACCTCAATGTCTTGCCTTGCATATCAAGTAACAAAACAATGTCGGCTATTTATTCATGATCTTTCTATGTTGTCCCAACTATGATTCAGTAGATATACCAACAATCTATTGAAAGGCATCTTGGCCTTGTGAAATATCAATTTTTGGCTGGTGTTCACCAGCATCCCCAGGGCCCCTCACCATGGATACTGGTAACATGGGAATGGACAAATCCTCCATGTTTGCAATGGGTATAAATACCCTTGCTACGGGTATATCTCCGCCACAGGTATGGTAACGCCATGCCCTTACATCCCTTGCAGCATTCTAACCTAAGCTCCAGCACAGTCGGAATAGTATCGATCCCTCTATGACCGAAATGCTAGAAGATGGTATGGTCGACTCATTTGATGTTGTGCCGATGGAGCTTGAACACAGCAGTCAAGATCATGACACAGCACAGCACCCATATCCATCTCAGCCTAGTGTTATAGTGCATACTGAATTCCAACAGCACGGCGACGAAAGCTATATTGGAGGAAGCTCTATGGAAAATCTGAGAAATGGACCAGGGGCTGGCCCACTCCCCGCACGCTTTGGCCTACCACTAGCGATCGGTGGGGGAAGTATCCTTACAGAATGGACGAAAAGACGACATTGGCAGCGGACTACGGTGGAAGAACTAAAGGATCTGTTGCACATTCTCACTCCAGATGGACGAATAGTGTATCTCTCGCCGAGCTGTCAAGGATTGACAGGATATCCGACGGAGGAGCTGACCGGAAAATTCATCATTGACTATATACATCAAGATGATAGCAGCATATTCATGCGAGAATTCAACGAGTCAATAACAACAGGAAACCCGCTTCGTTTCTTCTACCGATTTCAGAAAAAGGATGGTTTATACACCATCTTTGAGTCTCATGGACATCCCCATCTTACTGCTGAGGCCTCCACATTTGGTCCAAGCAACACAGCGGGATTTTGTCGTGGTTTCTTTATGATGGCACGACCTTATCCTACGAAGAATGCCGCTTTGCTTGATTCTTTTTTGGAGCACAAAATAGAGAATGAGCGTCTAAGGAAGCGGATCCAAGAACTGAAGAGAGAGGAAGCAGAAGAAGCGGAGGATGCACAACGACAATGGGAAAAGAAGCATGGAAATCGTTTTGATATGCGCTCGGAAACCGATGCAACATCTACAATAACACAACAAAAGGCAAATCCAGACATATTGAAAATGCCTCCACCTGCAAAGCCACTTTATACAAATACATCTCTTACTCGGGAGAACTTGGAAGATGTGAATGCAAGTCGTGGACCAGACTCGATGAAAGACAAGATGGCTCGATACGAAGGAGCAACACATATTGAAACTATTGAAATGCTCACTGGCCTGCGTTATCAAGAGGGAGAGCGAAGCCAAGGGATTAGCACGGGCGATAAAAGTCCTGCGTTAATGAGAGGTGACGTCGGTATAGCAATGCCGTTAGATAAAGATAGGGCCGGCAGCGAGAAGAAGAAGAATAAGAAAAAGGAGGAGGAGTACGTCTGTACGGATTGTGGTATGCTAGCCTACGTCATGGATAGATGTAACTTGAATCTAACTTGGTTTAGGCACTCTAGAATCGCCCGAATGGCGGAAAGGGCCGACTGGCCCCAAAACCCTTTGCAATGCTTGCGGACTTCGATGGGCCAAGAAAGAGAAGAAGAGAACTGGGCCAGCGACCGCACCTATTGGTATGGCTTCAGGAAGCGATGTGCCAGAGTAACACAATCTTGCAAGTGCAGGCGTTACGATCAGGAATTATTTCTTTTTCAGGATGGGAACTGGTGTTAAAAGAGGCGCGCGATGATACCTGGCTTTGTTTTATGGCGTTACCTAGGAGATATACTCCTCATAAGCTTTGCTTATGAACAAAAGATAATTGAATGATGCTATAATTAGCTGGTAGAAAGCGCCTTCGTACTATATTTCTCGTCAAGTCTTCTATTCGAATTCCAAAATACATAACTTCTCGAGTTAATCCACCAGTACTTATGAGAAATAGGCCACTTCCAAAATCAATTAACGGCGCATTATACAGCCACTTGATTGCCTCCGAAATATCTCAATCCACCCACGCCAAGGATAGCACCTGTTGCACCTAATGCACCCCATTCAAACCAGCCTGGAACCACGCCCTCTCCGAAAAATCTTGCCTTCACGTCCTTAATATGGTCATTTAGATCAACCATAGTCCCGTCCCTCTCCGGACCTCTCTCCAGTCCGTAATACACCAGGGTATTTGCAGACAGCATCTCGCGGATGCGGAGACCATCTCTATTCCACAACGGCTCTCCAGCATCATCATCAAGCTTGCTCCCTGGCTTATACCGTCTAATGTTCGGTGTGATCCCGATCTTTGTCAATGCATGATGATTGCGATTTGGGGGGATGGGCCTGAGCGGGCTCTCTTTTGCCTGCTTCAGCTGCCCGTAAGATCGACTACCGAGATCGGTGTGAAGCGCGTCACCAGATGGCAAGTTCAGTTCTACTTTTGTAGGCTCGCCTAAGATTTTGTTGTATGCAGCCTCCCATTTACCTCGTTTCTCGAGATACGGCTTCTCCAGCACAGCTTTGCTAGCGGCGTAAGCTTCGTTGTCGACGGAGAAATGGTCGTCGCGATCCCATTCGGTACCGGGGAAGGCGCTGGACATGTAAAATATCGTTGGGGATAAGCGCATGGCAATTGAGAGCCAACCTGCAGTACCAATGATATTGTGGAGTTGCTGGTACTGGTCGAGAATGCTGGGGTTTGCCTTAGCATCCGGATCTTGCGGGGGCAATGCATAGAGGTAATTTGAGAGTGGCAGAAACATGAGCGCTACCTGTGCGGTAAGCAAGGCTACTTCTTCGTGAAACCTGGATGTGACTGGGTTGAATCCAATGATGGTGCGGGCTTGTTTAGCTCGTAGCTCTTGTCGTGCAAATCCTACGCAAAGTCATTAGCGGGCGGATCAAAAGCAGACACGGATGTCAGCTCACCGTCTCGAGAAATCAATGCCCTCTCTAATCCCAAAAACAAGTTCTTCTCCTGCTCGGTACCACCAAACAAGCTAACGCCAAATACCTTGTACTCAAGTATCTTCACCAAGACAGCCTTGATCAAGAACTTCCTCTGCTTCGTGCTTCTTAGCAACGCATCCCAACCACCTTGGTTAATATCTGGCTCAGCAACACTCTGAACATATTCAATGAACCTGGGACTCCAATCTAAAGCCCAGAGCTGATGGAATTCGCCTTGGTCGAGGTCGTGCACAGCGAAGTAAGTCTCAACGAAATCATCCATGACTTTGAAAAGATTGCTGAGCTGTTTGATCCACCATTCGTCGGTTTGGTCCTCAAGTGGAAAGCTGGGGTAAGTCAGCTGGATTGGTTGTGGTTGTAACTGTGTAAGTTCTATGGGGATCTGGGTCTTCGATGGATATTTCCTGGGTCTTTTGAGAGGAGGTAGGGAGTTGTCTTGTGGATCAGAAGGTGTGTTTTCAGGGGTGCGTCGCCGCTTGCGTGAGCCTCCTTCTGCACCTCCTGTGGCTAGATTTCTATATAATTGAATTAGCCATCGTCTGAGGAAGGGCCAATCATAGATACATACCCACCGGTTCCCTTTCGTCCCCTGGTATTACAGGGTTTCTTCGTCGCATTGATAACAGCCGCCATGTTTTTGTTAAGTGCTCTCTCCCTCTCCTTCCATGCCGCTCCGGTATTTGCGGGTCTAGCAGGCGCCTGTACCAACTGTGTCAGTGTTGCTCTCGCCTGGTGCCTCAATCTCTCTACTTTTGTCATCTTCTGCAAATCCACATCTTTACGGAAAGTGTCTACGAGCTGACCTTTGCGCCGCGGATCGCGCTTGGGGGCGTCTTGTACTTGTGCAGATAAAGTTAAGGGCGGTCTGCAGTCTTTTATTTGGGCCGGTGGACTGGATCGTCCGTCGCGGCGGGGAGTTCGTGGTTCGGGAAACGCGGGCTCGTCATCGCGAACAGGTGGTTGTGGTGTAGGGCCTTCTTCCTGGCCATCTTCTATGGTCGGCTGGTTCTTGGTTCCGGTATTGCTTCGGGCCCCATAGTCGGCTCCTTCTCGTCGTCTATAGCGTCCGGCTCTTCGTCGAGTAAGTGGAGGAGCCGGCTCATTAGATACTGAATCTTCACGATCGCTCGCTTCAGAATCCCATCCAAGAAGCTTCTCACTTGGACGTACTCTCGGACGATATACATGATTGGTTCTCTGGTTCCTTTTATAGAATGCCTCTGTGGCAGGCAATTCATTGGAAGCAGATTCGTCTCCAGAACGGAGTCCTCTAGAGAGTTCCTCGGTTGTAGGTTGCTCTCTGCGACGGATTCCTCTGGCATTATATATGGTTCTCCTTGTGACTCGTAATGAAGCCACTTGGGGTGCATCTTCAGATTCCTCAGTTTCCTCAGACTCTTCAATTTCTTCTACGCTTTGTTCTGAATCTATGTTCTCGTCACTGGTGCTGCTCGCTGAATTTCTGCCACCGTCGGAGCTTTCCTCGCTACCGGATCCAATTCCCAGAAGTCGCCTAAAGAGCCCCATTTTGGTCAGATCTCTCTCCGGTAGTAGGCACTTGAATTATTTTCTTGCAATCACGGTTGCCAGTCGACATGGACTAGCTCAATCCTCGCTGTGGCAGGAAGCTTTCCAACGTTCTCAATATTTCAAGCACTTCTGAAGCATTTAACGTTGGAGGAAGACCCTACTACCTTAAACAAAGGTCCAATGGCATAACGCGTGAAAACTGTAGGTGCAGCAGGGAACAAAGATTTGATGTCTGTGGTTGAAAGAAACATTCCTCGAATCCGTCGGTGAATAGAAATATGTCTAAAGAACAAAAGAAACGACCTGCTCTCCATTCGTAAACTTCTTGCACAAAGAAGCCGCGCTTGAATACATCCTATCAAACCTTTTCCTTATTATACTGTTTTATAAGTTTGTATGTGCCAAGGGCGGCGAGATCGTGCCAAGACCTCGCCTACAATGAACTACCTCCTTAATGGAACACAGGTGGGATTATGCAGAAGTCTATTATGTAGCTGCGAAGTGCGGCAAGGACTAGAAGGGAGGGAAATGACCGGTGCATAGCGATGAGGGAAGCTGGTGATTGAATGGAGTAATGAGAGGTGTGCTTGGATATGACTAGTGCTGGTTAATGAGTTACTGAAATGAAGTGGATGCCTTATGAGCAGAAACCACACGTCCAAGAAATACCCAAGAACGATTAAAATTCAATAGTGAAAATCTCCTTAATGAATTTGAACCAGATTCTCTGACAGCATATCGTAAGAACTGGCAAACCGATGTGCCCCTAGCTCCATCTCACAAGTACAATAAATGGCCACACAAGACACGAAAATCGGAAAATGCAGATGGCTCGGTATCCGCTACACAAATTGTAATCACAGATTCATTCCCAGCCGCTCGCGGTACAACATACGCTCTCCTGCTCCGATCCCAAATATCCTGGGCAACATTGCGCCATTGCCGCCCGATAGCTTCTGAGGTGGCGGGGCCGGGGAAGTGTCCGCTTTGTGAAGAGGGCGGGAAGAGTATATACTTAAGGATATATGGGTGTGCCATGGGAGGACTCTGGGAGCAGCGGGAAGAATGAACGAGAGTGCTGGTGTGAGAAATAGTTATGGGAATTCGTGGCGGAAGTGGAGAGCCCAGAGTGGAAGTGGAATGCGGAACGGAGGATCGAGAGGTGAAAGAAAGATAAGTGGCCATGTCGTTGTAATGGTGTCTTTTATACGTGCTGGCATTGCGGATGTAGCAGAGTTTGGAACCTGCGGACTAGATAAAGTAAGGAATCTGGGACACTGCGGTCTACTAACTGTTAACTTTTGTTTACAAAAATTAGGAATATATCAATGGCTAGACCTTCTCGACAAAGTGGAAGATTCCCAGACTTGTGGGGTGCTAGTCGACCATGTTTATAAAATGTATCAACTGTGCCTGTGTTTTGAATCATCACTGTAACAGTCCAGGTTAGTGTTAACAACTCTTTTGATTACATGTAGTGAGACAGAATAAATATAGGATTGGATTATTTTACCGCCTTGAGTATCTGGGGTAAAGGGTTTCGGATTTAAGAAATTACACTAGTGTAGTTCATTATTCAGTAACGCGTGATAAGCTATCTGCGTAGTAGGTGCGTCTCATATGCTTTTTGGAGACACTAGGACTAATTACATATACTCGTAAAGCAGCCACATTTTCCATGGTGGTCATATCGATATCTAAAGACAGAGTTTTGGGATAGCTCATAGTATCCCCGAAATCTCGCGCTTCAATATCAAGGTCCATAACCCTTGGAAGTATAAGAAGAAGAATAAAGGAACTTGATACCTTCCCAATTTAGGAAGAGTCATGCATGCCCCACCACAGTTCATGCTGGTTTGGCAGAACCACCGCCTGGCAAGTCAATTGAAGCGCCACCAAGCCAGCAGTTGGCTTCCGAGTCCGCCACGTAATAGATGTCGAAGCCATTGCTCTGGATATTGGATAGCGTTCTATCGGCATTCGTAAAGTTCGTGACTGTCGTGTCCGCAGTCAGGCTCCAGGTACTAGTCTTATCCAAGTTGATAGCAAAGGTCGCATCTCCAAATCCGGAATAGGCTTTGCCAGTCCACGAGCTGTGCTCCGTAAGGCTCCACGAGATTGAACTTCCGTTATATGCCACAAGGTCTCCAGAAAGCTGGGACTCAGCCACTGTTGCCGTAACAATCGCTGGCTGAAGATTTGGGGCTTCCGCGTAGCCACCGTAGAAATTAAAGTCTTGCGTGATTTGCGAAAAGTTGGCGACGAGCAGTACGTCCGAGAGAAGGGAGATTTCGAAGTCTGTCAGATATACGTCGACAATCAGATTTCCAAACCACAGCCCCGGCACCTCTTCTCGCGTTGTCGTGAATTTGGTGCTCGTCAAGTTGAGGACAGCACCGCTCTGTCGGCCCTGAGAGCTGAACATGGCGACACCACCGAGTAGACCGGCCTTGGCATCACAATTGACAAGCTCGATGTGCTGAGGACCATCTGAGAACGCCACCGGGCCGTTCTCAGACACGGAGAGTACGTTCTCGCCATAGATCGTGCCTAGGGCATAGTAGGTAGCCGATCCGATGCCAACCACGTGCGATATCGAGTCATAGACCTCAATGTAGCCTGCGGGTGAATCGCCAGAGAATGACGACGAGCGGCGGCCACCGGCGTAGACCTGGAGGTTACGGCCGATAACAGTAGCATTGCCTGACGCGTAGAGGGCATGGCTAACAGGTCCGCTGCTGTACAGCCATGAATTGTCTACGGTGACAACTGTATCGGTACCATAGGCGTAGACATTAGCAGCTCCGTTATGGACAGTGATGTTAACGTGATCCAGAGCAGCTCTTGACTTGTTGGCCTTTTCGTCCATATTAGTAGGATGGAGTGGGACGGCATGCTGACTTACTTACCACGTTCAGGGCAGCGTTGAATCCCCAAAAGCTAGCATGGATGAGGTTGCTAAAATATCCCTCCTTAAGGATGTCGACGTAAGAGAGACTGAGATCGGTGCCATTGGCAGCAACAATAACACTTGTGTCATTTGCATTGACGGAGAATGACGTGTGGTTAAACGAAATAACGCCTCCTTCGAAAGTGTAATTGGCCAATACTAGAATTGAAGATCAGCGAAAATGCTGTAATGCTTTACCAGTCTTGCTAATTCTCTTATTTCCCAGTAGAGCCGTTATGATTATAGGAGTACTTACGGTCTGAAGGCTGTTGTGCTTCAGGAATGGGGCTGTAGTCCTCGATAATGGCATTGTCTGCTGCCCAGTCCGAAGGAAGGATTACATCGGACGGATCTTTGACAGTGATGGCACCTAAGCATAGGGCGGGGGCCAAGATGGCCAATACAAGACCAGAACCCATATTTAAAAAATTATGCACAAATGATCAAACTGGACGAACTCTCTCGTACCACAAAGACTAGGTCTGTCTGGGATGGCGATGACGAGTATGCGTTTCATAGTTGAAATAGTCGAAGGGGAGAAGGTTACTTATACATTATTTCATCCGGCACATCAGAGTCTGCTCGAGAGCTCAATCTAACTAGCATTAACTTCAAATTACTCGCAAGACCCGTATCACTGGAGATCTGCTCTTGCTAGCTTCAAAGGCGTACATCCATGAGGACCAGCTGCCATTGCAAGGGAGAGTTAAACTGACCTTGCTCAGGACTGACAGTTCTCACCAGGCCGCTCAAGCATGCAGGTAGAAAGAAGGATGAGTCCCGGATGAAAGTCATTGTACTCGGGAACGCGCGGCTCTGAGAGCAGTGGGATAGCAAAACTGGGGTAATTCATACTTCTTTTGGGGCCCCGGCCTGGGTGTTGCTGGAGATTGCGGGGACGAATGTATAGTCAGTAGCTTTTCCAGATTGCGTCAAAAAATATTTTGGCAGATTAGCGAAGTTAGTGACCAATATGTCGAATCAGAGTTGAGCCTTGGAGAAGTGATCTTCGGGTCCCGGGCTATTCCCCCACAGCAGACGCAATCCTCCACTCCGGGAAGCACAGTCCTCCACCCCCGCATTGCCGCTCCTCCACACCCCGCATTGCCGTTACAACATTGCGGGCCGGAAGCGACGGCGGCGTCTTGGAAGCGGCGCCCCTTGATAATTCCTAGCAGAGGCTTATGATGTTTGGAAACTAGAGATGATGTCAAAACTTTATTATGGTCTATTACATTAAAGTACTCGTTTGAATAAAGTATATTAAGTTAACTAAAGAACTAAAATGAGTTCTTTACTAAAAAATATAATTTTAAAAAATAAAAAGGCGTAAGAGCAAAATATGAGTTTAATTGGTGAGCCATGCTTTGATGCTTCACAGATGAGAAGAGGTTGGTCAATCGTCAACATTACTCCAAATTTCAAATCCTAAAAGATCGCCCCGGCGTAATATTAGCTTCCATAAAATCATTTAAAACCTAGAATGTCCACCATGGCTTGAGCCACGTTCGGACTGCGTCCCACTTCTGACATCGGGTCCGCCACAATATAGACTTTGCCTTTGACTGGGAAAACTTCGGATTTGGTATCGTCTGCCCAAGGACTTTGGCGACGTAGTGAACCTTCTGGATTATTAGCACGCGAGAGCGGTGTAGAACAGGTTAGCTGAACGCCAGTTCCCTTGTCATTTTGGTGTACTCTCTAATGTCATCTACCAATTGTCTTTCCAAAGGATTGCACCATGGGCTACGTTATCGAGTCCATAAAACACGACTACCGCGGTGCGTTCCGTATAGTGATATGACAAGGTATGCTGCATACAGCCCTGACAATCGAATGTCGTTTATTGCACAGAGCCATGATAGGTAGCACGCGCAATATCTCGACAAGGATTCGAGAACGAGTTCTCTTGGACCAATTTTAAGGACAAGGTAATAATCTCCTTTGACTTGACATGAACATTTCAACTCCCTTACAACCTCGGAGATTAGTACATTGGATTGGAAAATACTACATGACTCAAGTCTCCCTCATCATATCGAAAACTATTATCCTTGAATGCGAGTCATTGAAGACGTCGAGCATTTGTCAAACGTTGCGCTAAGGACATTTCTCTTATGTTTATAATGACTTAATAGTCCAGGAACTCAATTCTTTGAGACACAGAGGAGAGTAGAGGAGTGCTTGAGGAAAGACGAAATGAGATACTACAAATTAGTTGGAGGAGCTCATCCTCATGAATCCAAAGAAAGGGTCATTAAAGCTAAAGAGGAAAGGAAAGAAGGGAAGTAGGCGAAAGCGCCTTTAAAGGTTGAAGCCTTTAATACTCAAGATCATGTTAGCTAATGGCTATACAGACTACAAAATCATGGCGCAAGTAGTGAATCTAGCTTGCTGCGACGAAAATTCTTGTCAGATTGTTCTTGTTGTGACATCAAAGTAATGATAGGAAGCAGTGAGAGAAATTATCAACATATTTTATCCGAAACTCCAAAGGAAGGACAACTTCTACCGTCAAATTTAACATATTCTAAATTGGATCTATACTGTTAAGCGTAGCTTTCTGGATCGCAACCACGAGGAAGGTAAGGAATTATGCACCTCAACGCCGAATCTAAGGTTTTGAATTAGAAATACTGCAGTGAGGTGGTGATGGGATAAGATACGATAGCTTGGTAGCACCACCCTGAACGAGAAGAGAATCACTATTTCCGCAATTAATCTCCTCTGGAGATACTCCTCGACCCCAGGACTCGCATTTTTCTTTACTGCTTTCTGTATCTATGTAATACTTAGATAGTAGACCACTCCAAATCAACTCTCTCTCTGTTGGAGACTGTCCCATGATCTGAAAGCTGTTGCGATCAAGCGCGAAGTCCTCTTCGCGACTTCGCGTGTCGGACACGCGGATATTACGGTACGGTTCAGACTCTTCATTTGTGTTTATGCCACCTGGTAGAGCCCATAGTGGTAAATTGATATAGTAGGGCTTGGCTGTCCGGTAATTTTCCTTCAGCTTCAGATAATAAACGACGTTCACGTAGAGCTAAGGGGCGAGGAGCCTTGCTGCAAGTCGGAAGCCGCCTTTTAAATGATTGTTAGAAAGGAAATAGCAGCGACGCTCGTAGCACCCGAAGAGAAACTTACCTTGATATGAAGAAGCAGGATCTCGTAGGCAAACATTTTGAAAGCAGAGGAATATATACATGTAGTAGCTACCTACCTCATGCAACACTGATAGATCTAGCCTAGATCTAGTTGAGAATGTGGAGTATAGAGAGAGGACGATTTTCACAATCATATGTCACCACATTAAAGAGGGTACGCAATAGCGAAGCAAAAGCCGTGAAGATAGCAAGGCTACGTGGTGCATCGTAGCATTACTTGGTCCAGGGGTGATGTTAGTATATTACGATAATTATAGAAAATGTTCCAATAAGATACAGCAGTACTGCTACGACCGTGAATTTGAGGGCTCAACAGAGCCTAGTTTTATGGACACAAATGACTTGGCTCTTTGATTTCGACGTAAATAGATTAGAAACCGAAACAAACACCAGGGCCGCTTGGGCTAGTCTTGTTAGAAGGAATCAGAACACTGATCTTGGATTTAAAGCCTTTTATGGTCGACATAGTAAGTGCCGGCATATCATGTTCAGATTTGTATTAAACAATCCCCTACGCACAAATAATAAGATACATATTAAGCATGTGGCTACGGATTTGTGTATAGCGATACAAATTGTGCTATGCGTACCTGACGCTAGCGCCCGCATCCATGAAGATTATCTCCTCGCCCTCCAACATTTTGTCAACAAATGCAGAGAATGAATCTGCGACTTATTATACTGAGACGTCAAAACTTAATGTTCATTCACTCCAACATGCTGTGTCATTTCAAGTAGTTCGTTCCCATAATGTCGCTACTGTCGTTTCAGCCAGCAAGGTCTGTTGACACTAACACCGACCCACAGTCACCCGAGGAGGAGGAATTATAGGCTTATCGACAACTTATTACTTTTCCGAATTCGTTCATAATACCATAGTTGTTATTGACACTGTATCTGAAATATGCTCTGGCGCATCGGCCAAATGTGAAAGAGCTTTAGAGATTTGGCGCCGACGAGAAACCAATCCCAATTAATGCCTTGTCTTTTAAAATCCACCAGAAACTAGCGACAGAGAATAAAGGGAATAAAGTTTATGGATTCTCTAAACTTGATATTTACACGGTTCTTCCAAAGAAGTACAATCCAAGCCATCCAATGCTCCTTTTGCTTACTCAAATATTGGAGGACCTTTCTGAGCATCCAAGCTGGCTGAAAGTTGCCGATAATTGGCATGCGGCTCTGATCTCTAACCAGCCCTACGCCACACGTCTGTATGCGGCTCTAAAACCTGCGATTAAATATGGGCCTAGACGATAGCTAACTTAGTACAGTGACCCGCCACATTTTTGTGGATTTCTGCAGAATGAATGCCAGCACCGGGGCCTAAAATTTTCTTTGAATACAACAGCAGCCAGGCTGGAGTTTCCGAGATACTTCAGATACCTTGCAGGAATCTAGTTATCTCGGCAGGCTCTTGGTCCGGACAGCTGTATTCAACACTGTCTGCAGATACCCAAGTTTGGGTACCGTTAACTCAGAACCAACCAACCCAGAATTGGATGCGAATCAGAACCCTATATTGGAAACCAAAGGACGATAAGAAAGGATGCTATCAAGTTTTTCTAGGTCCTGTTATGGAAAATAGGCCATTTCATTTTTCGACACTTGCTAGAAGAGAGATGTACCTCGCGAATAACATTTTCCTAACTTCGAGTAAGCTTCCGCAGTTGCTGGATAAAGTTAAAACGCAGCTCGATTTTATTAACGATATGAAAGATGAGGCTATCAATAATCTTATTCTTGAGGATAGGGAAAGTTTGGAGATTGTAAGTGATAGCCTTTCACCTACCCACATGCTAAACATGAAAAGTAAACAGGGAGAAAGGCCACACACAAACTTAACATTAAACATATGCGGACCTGAGGGTTTTTCATGTACAAATTTCACTTTTGATCCCGTGAGATAGGAAATGGTGTATAGGCTGATCCATTGATAGGTAGGTGACTTTAGTTACTGTCTTTAGGCAAAAAGCGGTATTGTGTTATGGCGGATTGTGCTGTTGGGCGGGAATAGATGTATCACGTACTAGGTTGGATTTTTGCAAACTTGGAGGTGGAAATTTGTATATATAGTTATATTAAATTAGTTACAGGTTATATCATAAGTGACATGTAAGTATAGCCTAGTGGTTCACATAAGCAATATATGATTAAAATATAAAGACTACTAATTAAAAAAAAACCAGCTAGTTAATAATAAAACAATAGCTACTTTTAAAGTTGTGTTTTTCTTTTTTTAAAGTATTATGGTTATTTGGTTGTCGCATGGTAACGTATATATATATTCCCTATTACATAGTTAGCTCCCAGCCAATTATTAACACATTTGGCAAAATATTACTAAATTTTAGTGTTTGTAATTAATAAATAACAATAAAAGCTTTCTATATTATAAAAATTAAATATATACAAATGTGAAATGTTAAGTAATACTTGTATTTAATTTTAAAATATTGCAACTGTAGTTGCGTTACAGTAAAAACCTAGCTGAAAAGTAAAAATGTATATATACAGCTAAGTTCAAGTTTTGGAAACTTATCCTGAATATAGTAATATACTAACTTAATGTGCCACAAGCCGTTTACAAAGCCAAAGGCAAACAAGAACATTACACCAATGTCTGTAACCAAAGCAATAAACAGCCTAGTTATATCATTTGAACAACATAGAACACTAAAAGAATCTTGTTAACTTTGATGCTAGTACTGTTTAACTACGCATTCCGCTGAATTGAAAAATGGAGATCATGTGACTAAGGCTCTCTACTCTATTGTGACAATATCTCAAAATAGGATGAACATGGTAAAGATGTGGCCAAGGCTCTTGGTTAGAAAACGCAACTACAATTCACAGAATTACAATTTGAAATTCGACGAGCCCAAGATGCGAGTATCACGATTTCTTCCATCACGATGTCGTGATTAGATTTTGGCCGGTGATAACCATCAAACCCCATCTTTCAAAGATGGGTGCTACGCTATGACATTGGCATAAAGCAAGACGAAATACTGAAGCCTCATCACTATTCCACATTTCTTATATTGTTCTTGAAGACCTGGAGCGCGAGTCTCAAAGTATCCGAATTTGAACCAAGAAATAGACCTGCTAACCATGGCACCGCAACCAGAGTCTGAGTTAAAAATTGTCTTTGGCACAATGACGCTAGGAGCAGAAGGTATCCATAAATTCTGATGATTTACTAATACCAAGATTCTAATGACACGGAATAGGCCAAGAGCAAGCCCGTATAAACAGCCTCGAAGGCGCTTCAGCCATCTTAGATGTCTTCCAGAAATTCGGTCACAATGAGATTGACACAGCACGTACCTACAGCCAAGGGACATCTGAAGAGCTGATCGGAAACCTAAATTGGCAAGATCGCAGGATCGTTGTTGCTACCAAGCTTTCACCGAAAGCGGATAAGGGATCCGTCAAGCCAGCCTATTCGCACAAGCCCGAGACGCTCCGTGCAGCTTTGCTGGAAAGCCTGGCCGCATTGAAAACCGAAAAGGTCGATTTGTGGTACCTCCATGCACCTGACCATGACACGCCGTACGAAGACACCCTCCGGGAGGTCAACAACCTCTACAACGAGGGCTACTTCAAGCGGTTTGGCATCAGCAACTACGCTGCCTGGGAAGTGGCTCAGATCTCCGAGATCACCATCCGCAACGGCTGGAAGCGACCTGATGTCTACCAAGGTATCTACAACGCCTTCCACCGCAGCGTGGAGCCCGAGCTGTTTCCCGCCCTTCGATACTACAACATCGCGTTCTACCAGTTCAATCCCCTCGCCGGTGGGTTCCTCACCGATCGGTACCAACGCAAAACGGAGGTACCCGAGGCAGGAAGTAGATTCGACCCTAAAAAGACCCAGGGGGCGAACTACCGCGCGAGATACTGGAACGATGCCTATTTCGATGCCCTTGACGTGGTGAGGCCGGTTGCGAAGAAGCATGGTATTTCCACGGCAGAAGCGGCGCTGAGGTGGGTTAGCCATCATAGCTTCTTGAAAAAGGAGAAGAATGATGCGGTTATCATTGGAGCGAGCAGTACCGGGCAGTTGGAGGAGAACCTTACGAATCTGACGAAAGGGCCGTTGCCTGAGGAGTTGGTGCTAGCTTTTGATGAGGGATGGCAAATCGCTAAAGCAGTTGCGAAGCCATACAATAGGTAGAAGAGCAATTCCCTATTTGAAAGTCTACCGCCAGTATAATGCTCTGATACACGGAGGAGAATGCTATCTTGCTACAGGACTAATGTGCCTTTCCTATGGTGGCCCGTGATCACATGGTAACTTTCGCTCACTTGGTAACACATTTCCAGTAATATGTTTGTCTTACCCCCAAGAGTGGACATTATTATACGCGTGAGTGCAATACCACATCAAACTTCGGTTGGTTGTTTCTTATCATGGCCCTAACGGAACTATTCTTAATACTTCATTTTCTGTACCTTACCAATCCTTAGCAAGTCTGTTCTCGCTTTCCAGCAGCGCACCCGTCTGAGCCTCTGAGCCTCTAACAGCATTTAGCCCCTACAACTTCGACAACAAAGAGCCTCTGCATAACCATCAGCATTTCCCTCCCACGGAAAACGAAAGGATCCTACCTTACTGATGCGCAATACACTCGATCTCGACATCCGTTCCCAACGGCAGCTGATGAACAGCCACACTGGGATATTTCATCAGCCATTTAGCGCTCTCTATCCACAACAACACTGACATCAATACCCTTTCCCCTTCCACCTCGCCGCAAAGGCCAAAAGGAAAAGGAACAGAAGCAACCTGAGCGGGAAAAAAAAAGGGACATACCACGTCCTCACAGGCTTAGGATCCACGGTAAACACCTCGGCATACACCTTATTCATAGCAGCATAATCATCCATACTCGTCAAGAAAACCTTAACCTGAACACAATGATGGATGCTCGTCCCCGCAGCCTCCAAGACGGCAGCGAGGTTCGCGAAACATTGTCTCTATCCTCCCCTCCCCTCATCAGCAAATTCCCCCATCTAACCCACAAATACACGATTCATGACTCCGATCCCCCGTGCCCACCGGAAGCAGATACGGGCCCGTTATGAAACGGGCTCATTTCTTTGGAGAGGCAGTGATAAAGAGGAAAGGGAGATAGGATAGAATTAAAAAAAACCCCCCCCAAAAAAAAACGTACGGTGCGATCCCCAACGCCTCCTTCGACGAGCTTGCCCGTCTTGGGATCCATGCCTACGCTCCCGGAGCAGTAGACTAGCCCTTGGCATTTAATCGCCTGGCTGAAAAAGGGTAATGGAGGCGGGGCGTTGGTGGAGAGGACTGCTTCCTTTTGCGGCATTTTGAATAATGATGACGACGATAACTTTTCTCAGAGAAAGAGCTGTCGAAGGTGTAGGAATAGATAAGGTGGTGGGTTGGTTTGGGTATGCGGGTAGAGGTGATTTTTCTTGTGTGGTCTATGGAGGAGAGGGCATGGGGAGGGGTTTAGGTGAAGTGATGTAAATGTGCTGTGAAAGGTGGGGGCGTGGTGCTGAGGGAAGGGCGTGGGTGGTGCGTGCGGCATGATATGCTTTGTAAAGGATATGGAGGGTTCTTGATGGACAGCTGAGTATCAAAGAGAGGCTTGAGGAAGAATATTTAATATCTCTTTGCTGTTTAGTGGATCAAGCACTTCAAGTTGGAAAGGCGAAAGCTAAAACCAAGGCTTGCTCGGATTCGA
The DNA here is from genome assembly GCA_918026815.1 of Chalara sp. BL73. Taxonomy (NCBI): domain Eukaryota; kingdom Fungi; phylum Ascomycota; class Leotiomycetes; order Helotiales; genus Chalara; species Chalara sp. BL73. The sequence continues at coordinate 368,787 of CAKJVC010000182.1, forward strand.
GGAAGGATTCTCATGCACAATGTGTCTGCAATAAGATAATCTAAACTTCTATGATAGAGGATACTACCGATTCTCACAGAGAAGGATTCTCAAGTCTTTTGTTTGATGTACGATGTCGATTTGGCATGTGGTGTTTTAGCTGAGAAGTCAAGAGTATCCGTTCCTCGAAAGCTGATCTCATGCTCTTTCTGTACGATCTTCACAATTTCGACTTTGCTAACTCCTCTATAGTGGTCGGCGGTTTGGTATCAACACTCTGCCACCACGGCCACGCCGCAGGTGCATTATCCTGCATGTTGCCCTCAAACTTCGCGGGCCTCTTCTCCAGAAAACTCTTCACACCTTCCATCTTATCCTTGCCCTCGAAAAGCTCCAACAATATCTTCGAGTCCAGAAGATGCGTCTGCTCTGCTGTCCCAAGGTTCCTCCACATCATATTCTTCATTAGCGCCGTGCTGACTGCGCTCGTATTTGCCGCAATGTCTTTCGCAAGCTCTAGTGCCCTCGATAAGACTTTTTCCTGGGGCACTACCTCGCTGAACAACTCCCTAAGCAATGGATCCGTAGCAGAATACACACTTCCTGTCGTCACGAGATGCATCGCTCTACTTAAGCCAATGAGTTTTGGCAGGAAGAAAGAGGAGCAGGCTTCCATGACAATGCCGCGCCGGCCGAATACAAAGCCAACTTTTGCAGTCTGGGAGACGATGCGTATGCTCATTGGTAAGGTCATGGTGATACCGACACCGACGGCTGAGCCATTTATAGCGGCTATGACAGGCTTGGTGCACCGGTATATGGAGAGGGCTACTAGACCGCCGCCGTCACGGTGAGTCTGGGGAGTGTCATCTTTGTAGGAAAGACCATGGCCATCATCGAGATCAGCGCCAGCGCAGAACACTGAATGAGTTAGCTTTCACTTTCTCATAATGTCTATTCTCGTCTCTCTCATATTGCTAGTATCTTCAGAGCAGAGACGTCTTTAACTTCAATCTTCCTCAACAGAAGGGAATATCTCTAGGAATCACTCACTCTTTCCATGTCCAGTCACTACGATCGCCTTGACTCTAGGATCTAAGGAGAGAAGATTGAAGCTCTTCTCTAGCTCAAACGTCATAGTTTGCGTAAACGCATTGTGCTTTCCTGGCCGGTAGAGTGTGACCAGAATCACAGGTGTGGGGGTTGGAGATTCTTCGGGCACGTGTGAGAGTCGAATATGCTGGAAGGGGAGAGCTGCATATGACGGAGGTAGGGAGGCCATCTTGGGAGATCAGCTCTAGCTGTCGAGAGGGGTAATGTTGATGTCGTGGACGTAGGCTTAGAGAATAATTGATTACCGAATCCAAGATGAAATGGGGTTGATGATATTAAAACGGGTTTGTGATTATAATCAAAAGGCAAACTTGTATTAAGAAGTGAGGAGAAGAATATGGGGAAGGGCTCACTGGAGGTCCACCGAGCAGCCGAGGCGAAATTGGACGTGTGGGGTCAAACCCTCAGGAAAAGTTGTGAACTCTTTAAGAATGTTCAGAAAAGACAAGCCATGAAAAATGCAAGAGGCAGAAAAGTAAGGGAAGAAAATAATGTCCCACTTAGGCTTATATGGTGATTATCACTCATTATACGAGTAAATTGGATTGATCAAATGGCAGATTGCATTGATGCTCCCTAGGTATCCAGCGCTAAATTCACCTCAACTCCAAGAGCATCTCTTCCATAGAGCTACCTCTGTAACGCCATCCGGGTATGAATAGTCTTGTTGTGCCACACTGGCCAAGACGAAATATATGATCTCTATGATCAGAACCAATGAAAAAGTCGTAGTCGTTTCCAGTATACAGGGCATTATAAAATCTTACAGCTCCCTCCAAATACTTCTGAATATCCTTTCTGTATACACTCAGTCAATCGTCATCCGAGTCGGCAGAGGGCCGAGCTTGATCTCTGTAGTCGTAGAATTTTCCCCTTTCTCCAGCTCTGCACCGAGCTTTCGTGTTGCTATGTGTGGCTTCAATCCCTTGCCGAAATTAGCCATGCAGACTGACGCGTTGATGACGGTGAGAACTATCAATAATATAGTGATGACAGCAAAACTGGTGAGGTTCTTCCGAACTGGCAGAAAGTTGTCCCTCTTTGCAGGTTGGTACATCCGAGCGAGCTTGAAGATGAAATATGCCAAGCCACCGAGGTAGCAAATTATGGTGACGATGACCCCAAACTTATTCTCGCGGCGGGTCCAGTAGGCTGCCATAACCAGGATGAGAATGGTGACTGGGATTGCAGCGACGGTGATCCATTTCTCCATGTCCTTCACGTTCACGACAATGACGAGAAATTGAACAGTAAATCCTAGGAAGAAGAAGAAATCAAACTTCAGGAGAGTAATGTAGATCTGAAAGGTATTAGCATGTTTGAATACTAGTCTTAGCGAAATTCATACCTGAAAGGTCAAGAACCGACGCTTCATTCGTAAGTCGGCGCTGATGTGCTTGTAAATCGTCCACGCGAACTCGTCATAGAGCTTCCAAGCAATCCCGGCCATTATTACCGTGAAAACAGCGATAATGATTGGAACTGTCAACAAATATGGTTGCACATCCTTCCACACCGTCTGTTCCACTTTGATATATCCTCTTTCTTTCAATCCGACAATGGCATCATTGACTTGATCGTACTGAATTGCGGCATATATGAGCATTCCAACATTGTAAACGCATAGTCCGATAACTTGGATCGTATTTTTGAGTCTCAAGGCATCATACACTAGAAGCAGTTGATAAAGGAAACCGAAAATGAAGAGTGTGAGGTAGGTTGGAATAGTTTTGCTCAGAGGGATGGTAGGTCTATCCATCTCCAAAGCCAATTGGAATTTTGCAAAGACGTAACTATTATCGTGGTTAGCAAATTGAGTCACTGCCAATGCTGATTCTGGTAAACTGAAGGGTAGAGGGCTGTAACTTACGCTTCCAAAGCTAACGTAACACATGTTTGCACGAAAGTCACTATTAAAAAGGACCAGGTCCATGTGGTCGTTGGTCGATACATCCTGCGTCCTGAACCACCTGACAGTGGAGGAGCGAGGCCTTCACGAGAATGATATCCGCCCAAGGTTGGTGGTGGATATTGACTTCTCACGTACTGTTGATACGCGGGGTCAGCGTCCAGGAGGGACTTCCGCGACTCGTGTCTATAAGCCACGTTGAAGATGTTGACTCCTCTCTGGAGCAAGCAGGCAGGAGATAGGAAGAACAATTAAAATTCGATGGTGTTTCTCCTACGAGGCAAACACCCAATACAATGGTAGAAAATGTCGTTCGTTCGATCTGAAATTAACAGGTATACAAGGACTCGTAGATTGGGTGGGCCGTGAGGTTTAGTATATGAAGCGGTTCGTTGGCCGAGCGAGGTGTGAAAGAGTGTTGGGCTGTAACTGAAACCGCTCGCGTGTGTCAAGGGTTCCGGATCAGTCAGGGGGACCGTTGAACACTGGGAGAAGGATCAGAGAGCGGTCAATTCGTGGGCTTGTCGTACAGAACTGCAGACGATAAATGTAGGAGAGCGAAAGGAGATAGAAGATCGGCGGTAGGAAAGAGAGAGAGTTTTTTTTTTTTTGGGTGGGAAGTTCGGATGGCAGCACCTGGGCAAGTCTCTGTGTTGTTGATGATGAATGAGAGCGGCAGGATAAAAGAAAGTAACTGGGGTTCGCTAAATTTAGTGCGTGGCAAGGCTGATCTCTTGGCCCTTTTTTTTTTTTTTTTTTCCGTCCTTCTTTTCTCGTTCTTCGGGTTGAGGACTTGGCCCTTGGCTTGGCCTTGATGCTGTAGAAGAAGAAGGGAACAAAAAGAATCCGGTTCTCAAAAAAGGGAGAAATAGTGATTTCCTGCACTCGAATATGTATGTCGAGTAAAGGGAATCATGGCATAATAACAAAAGTCACAGGACAATTCTTTGGTGGAGGGCTTGGTGAGGCTGATTGCTGGACGGGGCTGATTCCAGTGAGGAGTTCGGGGCTGTGTTCCGGGGCAATGGCTTCACTATTCCACTATGGGACCAATACTAACGACTGTGCTATTCAATCATGGTTACGCATGACATGACCCCGCTACATTCGGTTACGGTGGATTCTACTACTTCCTGTAGAAAAAGGGGTTGGGGGTATCAGGAGATGAAGACGCACAATCAATGTTCCACAGCATAGAGGAGGTGTGCCGTGCGCCAAGAAGGTGGGAATTTGTTTGAAGTCTCACAACATACAGGTGGAAAAAAAAGATTTTTGTTTCAAGAAAGGCTCCTTTCTCGCTTTGCCTGCGGTGGTGCCGATTATCCATGATTGAAACATTGGCATACGCCAGGCTCTCTCGACATAAAACCCAGCCAGGTACAAGCCTTAGCATGTAGTCAGGGCTGGCAGAAGGATTTCCATCAGCGTGAAATACAGTGTAAACGTGTGAACAGTCAACACCAAATCAATTATGTAGACTCCCAGCGCGCTTGATATGAATTGCCTTAATATCGGTTTCTATTTGAGTCCTTCACCACTCTTTTTGCAGCCTCAGTGACGTGATACCGGCAGGAAAATTCCAGGGCAAGGCCATCCTCAACAGCAAGGACAAGAGTTCAACAAACGCACTAGTAATACTATGGTCCCGTCCTCGTCATCTGCCATTGTGGTTCCTTAACCACATCTCCTTCACACCTCGCAACGCGAGCTTGCAATGGAAAAAAAAAATATATGGTTCGCATCATCTGGCGGCAGTGTAATGCCAGAGACACTGTTCCAGCCTTCATGAGCAAGCTCAGAGGAAGACCAGAGAGGAACAAAAATAAGAATAATCAATGTGATGGTCTATGACCATCTTTCAGAGATTAAACTGAAAAGAACAGATACTACACTTGATCTAAGCCAATAGGCAAAGAGAGCTAAAGAGAGAAGAAAAGTTGAATCAGAGAGAGGAAGCTGTACATTTATACCCTGGGAGAAACGAAGATTTGTTTTAGCGTGGCGCTAGTGGTTGTTATCACGTGATATTGGAGAAAGGCTGTGACAAGGCTACCACTCAAGCCCAGTTCGGTGAATCAACAACACGATATCTAGAGCGCAGGAAAGTCTAGGAGAATTCTCGCTCTTTTGTAGGTAAATACACATAAACGTAGGAGATCCAAAGATGCTCAATAGTTTCCACATCATCTGAATCATTCTTCAAAGCGGCGTGTGACCCATCAACCAGAATTTACTTGGCACCCGAGACTCTGATCTCATATCGCAAGTTTGCCTTGCGCAAACGCGTTGCTGATCGCAAACAACAAAGATGGTCGAACCCAACTTCGAAAATCTTTTGCTGACACTTGCGCGCGGTGGTTCTATCGATCAGTAAGTCAGAGTTTCGAATAATGTAGCGTATCTAACATGTTAAAGCGAGCAATGGCCGGCACTTCAGCCAAATATCATTGAAACACTAGAAAAGGTATGTTCACCCTCGAGCTTACAAAGAAATGTCATCAACGTCACATAGACTGTAAAAACCGTCTTCATACCTCCAGCATCTGAACAATCTACCGAACTGCTCACCTCAGCTTTCTCCTCGTCGCCACCCAACCCAGAGCCATCCTCAACCGCAGAAATATCTAGCCAAAATAGTTCCTCCTCCACTCAATCCACAAACAAGGAAAATGCTCCTCCTCCCACAGAGCCAGCTGCTCCGCGGCCATCCCAGAATCAACTACTCTTCGACTCCATAGTCAGCACGTTAAATACCTACTTCACCAAACACCCCCCTCACACCATTCAGCGCCTCTCCGAACTCATTCTATGGCCAAAACAACACTATAAGACTCTACCTTCATATCTCCATGCGGTGGATCGTGTCGTGCACGTCACCTCCGGGGCGCAAATCTTTCCTCTCCCACCTGCAATACCTGATCCCTCGTCGTCTGCCATTCTCTCGAACGGTGGGACCAGCGACCCGCTATCTATTTCCTGGGGCAATCCCGCTACGACTCCCGCACAAGTCGGACTAGGGTCAGATGAAAGTCTAGGAGGAGCATTACTTACACCCATATCATGGCTACAGCCTGGAAAGGCTGGCAAAGTCAACGGCACGCATTCTCCGTTAGAAGGCGAGGTCACGACGGAGAGCACGGAGATGATCGATGGCCCTAACGGCATCGGCGGCATCGAGACGGTGACCGTCTCCGTCAATGGGATATCCTCGACACGTAGCAATTCCCTGCCCGCGAACGAAGGAAGCGTCACTGCTGAGCTCCGCGCTGAAGGAGGGATCACCCAGGGCGAACTCTTAAGACAAGAACAGCGCGCAGGCGTCGTCCCAGTCTCACAATTGGCGAATAGAGGGAACCCAGATGGGACGGGTGAGGAGGATGATTCTCCACATGCACGGGGACCCGATGAGATCGGTCCGGAGGACATCGGAACGCAGCATAGCGGCGGGAGCGAGCGTGCAGGTGTAAATGTCAGGATGCAGGGAATCGACGTGCAGGCTGCGCTAGGAAGGAAGGCCGAACCTGCTACCCACAAGGACGAGAAAGATGAGGACGTCACAATAGAAGATGTAACACCTGAGACGCCAAAAAGGCAAGCGGATGAGGATTTAGGCGCGGAAAAGAAGCGGATTAAAGAGGACGAAACAGATGCCGACGGAGATGCGGTTCTGGTTGACGCTGATGGCAAGACGGAAGATGAACCTAAATTTGGTACGTGATTCCCTCCTAGAAATCTCCATCTAAATATTTCAATATCGTCGTGTCAGCTAACGATCTCGCTTAGGCGAAGCAGGGGAATCGAAGGGTGCAGATGCCATAGACACGACGACTGTCTGAGTATGAAAGAAATGGGATACGGCGCTGTTGAGACCCAATGTACGAGATATACACAGGCGTTTGTAGAAATACGTGAAATGATATCGTGAAATTTCTACGGCCGAGTGTTTTTCCTGCAGACTTTTGTGTAATGCTAAGTGAGGATGCTCATTCATGTAGCTAAGCTAACTCGTAAAATCGAAGTAGCCATAAGACGCCTACCCATGCCCCAAGCCAGAAACTCCTGATGCCCATATGCACAATTTCTCCGATCCTAGCCTCCTAGCAAAGTAATCTATGCTCTATGCCTATAAAATAATCTCCATCGCATCCTTGGGCTGGCTTTCATTCGGGCAATATGGGCACTTAAACCTGCCTCCTTTACTCAGCCTCTGCAACGACTCCTTTGCAACGACATGTCCGCACGGCATCATCATCGGCGGGTTGCTTTCTGTCGTTTGCTCTTTGCTCACCGGGCAGACAAAGATGGCGTGGAAGATCATGCTTCCCGGTAATGCTATTTCGACCGGTAATTCATCTTGTGTAGTCCACTCTGTACGCTTTTCCTTTACGATACTGGCAAGTTTGAGGAGAGTAGGAAGGGCGATGGCGCCCGCGGTGGCGGCAATGTAGAGCGGCGACTCGGCAGAGAGGCCTAGCAACGAGCAGAACTCACGCGTAAAGGATAGGGCAACGTCATCCCATGCCGTTTCGGTATTAAATGTATGGTGGTATGGCGAGTCTCGCAGATTAGACCGGAACGCCATCGCCGTGGCGAGCTGCTGTATATCTCGCAAGAACCGGCCTTGGAACCGGCCAAAGTTCTCGCGGGCATACAGGAGCGCACCTTCCAGCCCATTCTCATACGTGTCGGGCAGTCCGTTAATAGAGGGTCCTTGAAAGAGCCACACAAATTGCAGCTTGCTTAGCTCAAACTCGAGGTTGCTACCCCGCCTTTCTAGTTCGGCGCTGTTCGAGCGAGCCCATGAAATGGCCGGATGCAAGTTGTGGGCTTTGAGTTCGTGGAGAATAGCATACATATTTGCGAACTTGTGCTGTAGCTCGGAGGACTTGAGGGAGGTGAAGTCTCCGGCATCAGACTGACTGGGGTGAGGGCTTCCTGGTGTAGGAGCGGGTTGTGGAGGATTCTCGCGGGCTTCGTCGAGGAAGGTGGACGCCACCGAGAATTGGCCTTCTCGGAGGAGGTGCATGGCGATGGCACGGTTTATTAATGATGGATGCGAAGCGAGCGCATCATATTCTGTTGGAAGTTTCTTAACAGGAAAATTCTAGTAAAGTTTCAGCAATATTCAGAATAGATCATAGGCAAAAGTTCACACTTTATCGAGTGCCTTCCCATACACATTATGTGCTTTGTATGTTTTCGCCATGTCGTCGTTGACCTTGTCAAACCCGCTCTTAAGAGGATTTTGTAGCTTTGAAAGAGTGATAGGGGCAGACTGCGGGTCTGAGAACAAGCAAACAGGTCAGTAGAGTTCACATTAACGCTGCAATGGGAACATATGAAGATAGGCTAAGAGTGATAATAGGGGCTCCCTTACCGGCCACGATCATTTCTCTTGCTCTCTCAAGCTGCTCGATGATCTTATCAACATCGTCAACACTCTGTTTGAGGTTGGCATCCCTCCGCATGCGGGCCAGCTCGAGTTGAAGGGCGTCCATAGTTAAAATTGAATGAGATTGGCAAAGTACGTCTTTCTCTAGAAATGTATTATCCTGGCTAACTCGTCTGCCAGATTTCTGCTTCTGCTCCTCGCTGAGTCATGGTCGTTCTTGCCGTCACTTGAACCGTGTAGTCGTTGTCTTAAAAGATACTGTCCTCGTGTGTCGTCGTCGGTATATCTACTTACTCATGATACCAAGAGGCTGACCCGCTTTGTGTACATGGCTTGAACAGGGCCAGTGAAACCCCACCCGGCCCCTGTCCAGTAGTGGCATGCTCCGCCTGCTGCAGCTTTCAAGCTTGAATCACATGCCCCATTTATTCTAGGACATTACAACAATTCTAAATGCACAATATACTTGGCCTCCTTTAACCATGATTTGTGGGTGTCCCAATGAATAAGATCGTGACATTCCCTCTGCTATATGCTATATGCTATCCTGGATACCTCTGATTCCTTGCTTCAAGACACAAATAGACAATGAAGCTCGATATCCGAATTAGCTAGCACGACGTCACTGCCGCAAAGGCCTGTTGAAATGGCTTCCCGCTTTAGCTTTCCTACTGCATACGATCCGCAGATGCACAGAGAAGAAGTCCTAACGCTCGCAAGAACGAATTCTCGGTACAATGCCCTCACAAAGCTCAATAGCGGCTCGCAGTACAATCCCAACAGCCCTCCTACCCCCATGAACAACTCCAGTTCGCCTTCCGCGGCAAAAGAATCACCACAATCCGTTCATCTCGAGAACTTCGTCTTTGCTGATCCCGTTGCCTTCAGGTATGATTTCGATTAGTGGGACTGGCATATGAAACCATCTAATTGGATTCAGATTCATTGAGGATGATCCTGCTACGGTGTTGGTCCAGCGACACGGTCGTTTACAAGGCTATGAACTATATATGGTTGAGCAGTGGGTGTGTTCAAGGGCAAACCCGACATTTGTGATCGCAACATATACTGGCGATCCAGATCACTCAATATCAGTGGGGGTGTTGGAGGTCCCGAAGAATAGAGATGAATGGTCACCGCGGCTACGGCATTATTTCAAGGCTGCATCCAAGTATCAAGCCAGAGCAAAAGAAACGGAGCTTGGGTCACTCATGATCACAAATCTCAGCAATTTCCCTTCCGCTTTGACGGTCATACCGGTCCCGGAGGGTAATGTAGGAAAGCACAGAGAGGACTTCATTGTCAACGAAGACTTAAAACGGCTAAATTGCTCGGGAAGATCTGGCATGAGTCTGTCAGCCCCAGCTGGGGCAACGAAGGCTAAGTTTCTACAACTTTATAAGACTAGCGAGCGGGTAAATCTTGCCGTTGCTGTCATTGAATTAGTCAAGCTTTGTCAAATAGCTCTTATCGTTTTCGGTAAGTTGGAAGAGGAATACTTAGATGGTCTGCTTTGTGACATGACCGAGAAGGCCATCAGTGACTGGTGGACTGACATTGGTTCTGAGCTTTACAACACCGAGCCTAGCGATGGAGTTTTAGGACCAACAACGGTTTCTGCATTGCTGGGTACCCTCATGGGTGCTCGAAACCGCTTAGACTACCTAAACGCATCTCCACCAAAGGACGCTTTCGAGTACCATAGTCTTCAAAGAAGTGTATCCTATTTCCAGAAGAATCAAGACCTTGCCCGCACTAAGAAGTTAGACCGACATACCCTCAATCGTTTACACAACACTACAGCGAAAGCTGCGGCTGGTGAAGGGTGGGCTGTTCCGAAAGCTATCAAGTCTACTGTTGCTGAACTCAGCGGCAAGGGTGGAGAAATGATTATGGGCATGGTCGGTCGCGATAAAGCTGGCATGGGAGAAATAGAAACCCTTGAAATTGATCGCTTCGTTACCTTGGTGCACGGAGAGAGAGCGAAGTGCCTTTGGCTGGGGAAGCCAAGAAGGAGCGGCCACGCTGCAGTTGATGCGAAGGCAGAGACCGATTTGGCGAGCTTGAGAGCTGAAAAGATACCTCCTGAGGAAAACACAAATAATCGAAGGAGAGAAAAGGATAGCCCTCACGAGATATACTCTGCTCAAGCACCTGGCTCGGCTGTCAGCATGCTTGACACCCCTATTGAGAAGGACTATCGAAAATCCGTCATGAAGAGTGTCACCGGAAAGATGAATGATGCTAGTAATCGAATTGGCCGAATCAAAGACGTAGTAGGAATACGTGGGCATGCAAGTAAACACTCTAGAGATGAAGGTCCAGAATCTGAAGTTAAAGGGATAAGTTATCTTAACTCGAACAACTCTACTACAACAGCCATATCGACTGTGGCACCTCAGAGCCCACAACCAGGCATTGGTAAAGCATTCAGCTGGAAAGAGACACCCTCCGATTACCAGAACGGCCGGCCGAAGAACAAAGATGTCATGGACAGCACTGCCTCTTCGATTCTCTCTGGGGTAGAGCCTCCTATAAGCGATTCGAACTTTACTCCGCCAGTTGATTCGGTACGCCAAGAAATAGTGCAGGCAGAACTAGAGGCCAAATGGAGAGCACAAGTAAAGGACATCCGTGAGACGCTAGTCGTAACTGATCCCTCTGTCGGAGGCTCCGCTTATGGTGATGGTGATCTTCAAGGACCAGTATTAGAGGCGGACCGAGATCCAGGGAACTTTGAGGTTCTTCTCCATCGACGTCATAGCATGTCAGGGCCAGCTCCATATTCGTTAGCGCAACGGCATAAGGCTTGGTGGCCCCGTCAAATGTCATTCACTGATGCAGAAGATGCTATTCTAGGATGGGAGCCTATAGATGGTGATAATGAGGAGCTAGAAGAGTCTGATCCATGGGCTGCCTTGCAGCGACAAATATACACATCGGAAAACCTGAAGAAACTTTTTGAGGATGTTTTGGTTCTTCGAGACTCCATAGGTCCCTGGGTCGAAAGCGTCGTTAGCAATGTGGACGATCTGGATGAGCAGGCAGGTCAAGATCAAGAAGCATTTCAGAACCTTTTCTATCGTCTCACTGAGACATATCAAATGATGAAGAGCGACTCTGAAGATACACTCGGAAATGAACGAGCTCATGTTATGGAGATGATCAAGGATGTGGAAGTCCTAGGAGCAAAACTCGAATACGAAATCAATGCACTAGTCTCGAAGGTGCAGGATGTTGAAGAAGGTGTGGCACAGTTCGAACGGGAGGTCGATAGTTTAGAATTTCGAACAGAGCAGCTTGAAAAACATCTAAGTACCGAGACATGGGCCCATTGGCTCGTTCGGTCCATCACCGGGATTGGAACACCACCGAATCGTCCATCATCGGTTGCTAGTGTGAAAACCGTGAACGAGAATGGTGCCAGTACGAAGAATGTGACTGTGGATGGCACAAATAAAAACAACAGTTAGCGGAATATGCATTTGGAAGCATTGCAGGCGTTAGGAATACCCAGACATTTATATAGTCGCATACGGAGTAGGAGCATAGCATTGAGGTATCAATTTCGAAGAATTACAGGTTGGAGTGGATATCGAGCACCGTCTTTTCTCTGTATACCCATATTTATAGTACAATATGACCAGTACAATCCATATAACCTGCCAGCTGCTTCCCAAATCCGCAGCTCGAGATCTCATCTTAGAGAACCTCACATAGAGATAGATGCGGTCCTATCCACCAGCGTCGCAATCGTACAATATCCGCCTCCCCACCCTCTATCCCAAGCTTGTCAGATAATTTACATCCCCCCAACACCAAACCCACCACCCAATGCGCCTCCTTTCGCCGCAGCCTCCGCCTGCAACAGTTCGCTAACCTGTCTTATAGTTAGCTTGCTGTTCCAGCTTCCGATGCACTCGGATTTAGTATATAACGCCTACCTTCATCTGCACATCGAAGAACTTAGCTGCACACCGGTCGATACAGACCCCTTCACCTTTGTTGATCTCGCCTTCGCGGTAGTCTTTTGGTATGCACTTTTTCATGCAGGCTTGTTGCAATCTGTCGCAAGATGTTAGAAAGAGAAAACTTAATTGTGACTAAGACGAGGAGAAGAAACCATGCAGAAGACATGTAGACAAGAAAAATCAAGGAGAGAAGGGGTTAGAGAAGGTACAAGTGTCACAATATAAAGGGAAGAGTGGAGAGAGAAGGCATACTGGTTGAACATTGTGGTGATAAGGTCCATTTCTGCTTCTGCGGCTGCGATCTTTTCAGCGCTTGAAGGCTGTGGGCGCCCGAGTCCAAAGAGTGACATCTTGCAAGATTATTCAAGGATTTTGGAAAAAGATGATCGTGGTATAATGGCGACGTATAAATGTATGTAATGAGGCTTCACAGATGTGATTTTATGATGTCTTGAAGCTCAGCTTCAAGAATTTGAGCTTGGCATTGCGGCCGCTAGCGCTGTGCGAAGCCGTCGCCAAAGCTCGAATTTTGTTCCCGACAACTTCCATCTTTCTGAACATTTTTGAATGTGACAATTGTACCGGTAAGTCGAGGCTATTCTTGATTTTGGGTGGAAGGCGGCATAATGATGAACTACAAATAACATTAGAACCGTTGCGACTGACACTTCCGGGTGCTTGATCTCACTATCTCATTTTCTGAACATGCCATGAACATTACTTCTTTTCTTGCCTTATTTGCACCTGCATAGCACTGACATCAGGCGATCAGGATGAACACAAGTACGGGGTTACGGTTTCTGCGACCGTATCTGTATAAAGATATTCCTGTTACGAGGAAATCAGTGTATCTGCGATTTTACAATCATGCATCCAGCACAACGGAGACGGCCTCGAGGGCAGGCACAAGCTATGGCAGCACCGCCACGAAACCCACGACAGCTCCTGCTAAAATAAAGGAGAAAGACCATGCCATTCACATCGTAGAGAGAGCAAAAGAACTGAAGCAAGCATATTCTTTTCTATACCCCAGGATAAATAACGACAAAAATGCAGTCAGCATAGCTGAATTCACAAATGCATATAAGGATCTAGGGAAAGGAGAAAGCATTTCAGACGATGGCCGAACCTTACGGGGTATGTTTATGCTATATGACCACGGCCAAAGGTCCATTTCTGACAATATGATAGGGCGTGTCATGAACTTTCGCATCGCAGGCAAAGGCCTTGCGTTTCTTGATATCTCTCAAGATGGCCAAGCCACACAGATAGTCTGTGATCTTGCTCATCTCAAAGTAGATAGCAATAAGCAATTTAGCACATTCTACCATTTGATTCAGCGTGGTGATGTTATATGTCAGCTCTTCCAGCCTCCCCCAAAGATTATGTGTTGATTTTGTATAGCCGCTTCTGGATATCCATATACCACGAAAAGAGGACAGTTGTCGCTACGAGCTACAGAGCTTCCAATCATCCTGTCCCCTTCTCTTGCTAAGTTACCGACGGTACTTGAGGATCGCGAAACGAGAATACGTAACCGCCATGTTGATCTTTTAGTCAATCGAAAGGTTGTGGACACACTGCGCGCGAGGTCTCATATCATACGATATATGAGAGATTTTCTTCTCAAGGATAATTTCATGGAAGTTCAGACACCGATCATTGCCGAAAAAGCTGGAGGTGCTATTGCCAAACCTTTTACTACCACCGCCACGGAATTCCCTGAGAAGCAACTAGCTCTCAGGATTGCACCTGAGTTATGGCTCAAGAGAATGATTCTGGGTGGCATGGATCGCGTCTTTGAGATTGGACCTGCGTTCCGAAACGAAGGGCTAGACGCGACGCACAACCCAGAATTTACCACATGCGAATTTTATAAATCTTTCGCTGATCTCGAAGATCTAATCCGCATGACAGAAATCCTGATCAGTGGCCTGGCTGAACATGTCGAATCACTACGGGAGTCCTCCTTACACGGCCTCCCGGCAGTGGATATCAGCCTGTTCAAAGCACCATATCAACGCATCAAGTTTATTCCAGCTATAGAAACAGCACTCGGCCATTCGCTACCAGATCTCTCTGCAGCAGACGCTCAAGAGCAACTCCTCTCCATTTTCAAGGCCCACAATCTTACATCACCTGCCTCTTCAAGCCTCCCCCGCCTCCTAGATAAACTTTCAACACTCTACATCGAGCCTCAATGCAACACCCCAACATTCATAACTCACCATCCCTCCTGCCTCGCTCCGCTCGCAAAATCCTTTTTTGACCCCACGACCTCACAACACGTGTCTGCACGCGTTGAGCTATTTATTCACCATAAGGAGGTTGCGAATATGTATGAAGAGGAGAACTCGCCGTTCGAACAGAGAAAGAAATTTAAGGAGCAGGCAAGGTGGAAGGATGATGAAAATGAGGCTTATATTGATGAGAGTTATTTGTCGGCGCTGGAGTGGGGCCTTCCACCTACCGGTGGATGGGGATGTGGAATTGATAGGCTCTGTATGCTCCTGAGTGGGGCGGCGAGGATTGGAGATGTGTTAAGCTTTGGCAGTTTACGGAATGTGGTTAATCTTGGAAGGACGGAGTCTGGTGAGAAGAGCTCAGATGGGGGAGAGAAGTAGATGTGTACGGTGGAAGTGTATGATATTGTACAACTTACTCACTGTAGAAATATGTATTAATATAGTATGTGAAGACTGCCTTTCCTGATAGCTATGAGTAGAAGTAACAAATGCTCAATATTAATGAGGTAGGGGCGACGTCAGCAGATGCTAGTGTTTTGCCCCATCCTAGTCGTGCATATTAAAGAGGCTTACTGACAATTACCAGTGCAGTGCTTCCCCTTCAATGGCCGAGCTGACCAACTCCTAACTCCGGGCATTATGTAAGATGTAAAATTCGAGACCTCACAGCATATCGTTTCAGGGGTTCGCCTGCTTAAGCGAAGAGCTTAAAAAGTCCTTTACATTCAAAGCTGATTCTGCATGGGACTTATTTCAACGACGGACCAAGCGCAGTTACCGAAAAATGATACTCCAGCTCCATTCTAAAATTCATATATCACGAGCCACCTCAGTTTGGGAGAAGTACTTCTATTATCCCGTCCTTGGCCGCGGATGTTGGATCCGCCACTTTGAACAGAATCTACCTAGGTCCCTCCATGCTATTAGAGAAAGAAATTAAGTATGAGCTACGCTCTTTTTCTGCCCTCGCTGGCCAAACGCGTCCCAGTTCCCGAACAACATTTAGTTGCATCTATAAGCAGAGGCACGGTCATTCCAGCCGAAATCCGCCAAGTTGAAGATACCAGGGTTAACAATGCCACAGAGACTGCCGCCGCCACATCCAAAATCGCTATTAATTTTATTGTTAGTAATTCTCAGCAGAGCTGAAGGGTTGGGAATGGCAGAAATTGGAGGCTCGTACTCATAGATGCAGCAGGTGGTTCCAGCGTCAGGGCCAAGGGAGGAAACGATGTCGTTCCAGCCGTTCAGGAGGTTGTCTATTCATATTAGTTTTGCCGCTTTGAATGGTTGACTGAGAAAAGAAAAAGCATACTGCACTGTCCAGTGTTGGTGGCGAGATTCTCGGTGCGGCCTTGGAAGTTCGCATCAGCTGCGATGAAGAGGTGAGTGATGGCCCTCTTCTCAGAGCTGGGCTCGGCTGGAACGTTGGAGGTGCCTGGGGCGGAGAGAAGGCCAGCTTGGAGAGCGGTGATGGCACCCTCGGGGACGAGCGAGCTGTTCTTAAAGTCACTCACGAACTCGGCTTTCCCAGTCGCTGGTGCAGCGGAGGCGAGAGTTGCCAGAACGGCGAGGATGGCGGTGCTTGTGAACTTCATGATGGATTAGGATTGTTATTTAATAGGCTTGTGTAGGAACTTTGGATGAGAAAATATGCTCTGAGGATGTCGTCTTGAAGGGGACCGTCGCTAGTTTATATAGATTTCGAGAAGCATTTGATCGGCAAATTGATTATGCTTCTCCTACCCGTCGTGTATGCATGGTGAACTTTTCCATGAGCGACAGTAAGCATCACAGGCATGAACCTGAGCTGAAAGCAAGAACGAAATGGAGTTCTGATTCACATGGGTCAGGCTCAACTCGTGTGGTGAGGAGAAAGTTATGGATGATGGCCTTAAAGCAGTCATCTGCTGATTAGAATGGCCGCCAAGAAGATACGTTAAAGAGAGAATGCATGAAAAGTACGCTTAAAGAGATTTTCATGCTAAGCAACACATTCTTGGCAAGCACTGTAGGCATTTTTGGCATGATACGGTTAGAAGAGATTGCCAGCTTACATTGTAAGGATGTTGTATGGTTATGGATTTACTCTAGCTTTGCTCATGTTGTCGAAGCGATGCAGATCAAAGTTTCATACCACCACACCTTGCGAAAGCAAACCCGGCTATTCAACAATATACTCGAAACTACGAGATACCTTAAGGTATTCCAAAAGTATCAATATCGTAAAGACATCTTGAATGTAATCTTTCAGTTCTAAGTTGTTTCCAATTCAAAGCATAGCAATATCATCCTACAATCACCGGTTTGAGACAGCCTACGATCACATGGGGGGCTTTTGATTGGTCATACGTATTTTTAAAATCTCCCTACATAGATTCAGAACTACTATAACAATAGCCTACTTCTCATTATAAACAAAAAATCGAGCCAGTAGTAAGCTAAATGCACAGACTAATCCCTGTCTACAATGCATGCGGGTCTCAGATCCCGATGCCTGTCGTGCTACAATGACCTTCCCTACGACGTGGTATCATGTAAAGCAGTGTTCATTTTCTCCCAGCATATGTACCGTCGCTTTTAGAACTCCAAGACCTGTCATCAGCTCACTTACATCAGCATGCATTATTGGCCGGCCCATACCAGTAATCTGCATGTAATAAGAAGTTTACTTCCCCGCTCCCGCATTCCAAATAATATCCTCCGTGTTGCTCATCTCACTAGAGCTTACTGAATCATGATCTAACTCTTGAGAACTTATGCCTCGCGAACCAGGCAGTCTGGCTTGATTGCAGTTCGATTTTATTGCATCTTGCATATCCTTAACATGTTTTTCCCATAGACACAGAGATGATAATTAAACTATTCGCCATGCCAGTGGCAACTAATCTTCTTTCCGACGACAGCTGAGGGTCGTGGTCAAAGTATCGTAGCACTATTTGTCATCTTCTGGATTTTCAGGCACCATCTCTTGCATTTGCCCCTTTCTTAAGCGAAGAAAATGATACAGCGCACCCGTATGAAATATTATTGCTTGTATCATCGTATTTAGGAAGCATTTGCATCTGAGACTAGGCCAATCAAGCTAAAGCAGAGACAAGAACCAGGTAACTTTAGGAAGTGCGGACTTTGGAAGCGGTTGTTGGCAGTGTTCGGAAAAGAAGGCTAGCGACAAAGCGATAGCACTCCCCTTCCTTCCTCCGCTCTTCTTACCTTCCCCCCTCCCATCTTTCCTCAGCCCCAGAGATGGTAGCTTCATATCAAATATAATATATCTCTCTAGCTTAGGTTAGAGCTCCACTTCGGCTCAAGAGAACCTTTCTCGGGCTCTGAATTTCCCTTTTCTGTTCACCCACCTTGACTGTTCCATGAGTTCGCACCAAGTCCGTCCGAAATGCTTCTCACCATGGTGTCTGAAGCCTCATTATATTATGTATGTCATCTTGGCGCATCATTGAATAATTATTCTTAGCTAAAATTGCCACTTTCCAAATTTGAATCTCGGTTTTCACTAGGACTGTACATCCCAAAGTAGAGGCGAATCTACAGAATGATTGAAATTTGGCAAGCGCCCAAGTACTAATACAAGCTTTGTCGATTCGATTCTGTTTTCTTTTTATGAATCATGGGCATTCTGCAATATTTATAAGATGCCCCCAAAACCCAATACCTTTGCAGCGGAGATAGACAATAAAGATCTCCTCTGTTAACTCTTGGCAGTCTCTACATCAATGCCAGCATGAAACATTACTACACCAGAAAACGCGTGTTCAGCACCAGTGTTGCAATAGCCATTTTTGTCCTTTGTAATGCTTTCGCGATATACAATCAAGAAAACAAATTTGTTCAATAAAATTCGTAAGAATCTACCTCCAACCTTGAAAGTGAAGTAGCAAATACAAGCAATAGGCAATCGGTCCAGCAGCTGCTACCCAGTAAACGAAAATGTCGAATGTATTCACCTACGCTGGGAGCTGGAGTTCTGTTGCTCATGTTTTGTGCTTTCTTTGCTTAGTTCAATCGCTGGTAACTAACTTAATTATTGGTGTCCATTCAATACGAGTTTAATTGTATACCGTTTCCTCGATTTTCCTCTGGCTGCTTGCTTGCTTGATGACAGGTAGTTAAATACTATAAGGGTAGTTCAAATACGCTAGGTGACGCTCGTATCCTTGATACACTAACACGTTTTTAATTCTGAAAAATTACTGGCAACTTTTAAATATTTAATACAGAGATTTGGTTTTGCTAAGGTCTTACAGAGGCTTCGAGGCCATAACATTATCAAGGTGCTATCGTCTTCAAGCTATTTGAGTCCTCAATCTCTCCATCGGTCCCGCTAGCACTAAGCTCACTTTTGCCGATCTCCTCCTTCATGCTCCATTGCATCTAGACCATTTTGGTCGCCTCCGATAAGAGGCACGCTCTTCTTTCGGCCTCCTGAAATGCCCTCCAAGGCCAATTGCCACAATGCTCAGCCCACCACGCACCATCTTACTGCCAAGGACCACGAAGTTAATCACTGGCCATACCAGATGGATGGCTTTATCCTTGTCACTGAAGGGATACTTGGCACCTTCTAGCTTTCTGAGGTGAACGACGTCCCTGTCTCAAGCTGCGCACGAGCTTCGATGGCGAGAAATGGTGGCCCGACGCCGATAGGTCCGAAGCTTCCGCAGCAAATCGCTTCTCGATAAGTACAGATATCAGACATCCGGCACTTCAGTGCGAGAGTAACGGGAATGTGGTGGGAAAAGAGGACCAGGATAAGGAAGACGAAGAGCTGCCAGATACTACAATCTGGTGTAATATTTTGGAGTACGAAAGTATGCCATGGAAGGGATGGGCCGGAGAAGATGAACATGTCTGAGTTAAGCACCATGTTGACTATTGTGGGAAAGGAGTTTCTTCGTTTTGTTGGAGAATCAGCCATCGTGCACGAAACTTGCTTCTGAACCGAATGCAATGAGTATATCGCCTAACCCGAGGATAGACCCTACACTTACTGCAAGTATGGCTAAGAGAAGATAAAATACGATTAATGAGGGGCTTGGTGATTTAATGTCTGAGGATCTGAGTAGTTTATTGGCGGTCTGGTCTATGGAGAATCCGATGAGAATGCCTACGATACATTGGTATAGTTAGGTTATGAGAAACTATTCTTTAAGAGATAAGCCGAAGTCTTGATTATTAAGTGCCGCAAGACCGATGTAGTGAATGAAAAGCTGGCTTCATCGTTATACGCTGATTCTGTAGGGGGGGTATGGCGTAGCCGTTTAGGTACTCTAGGTCTGAGTTGTGACTTCGATAGAACGGAAGCCGATGATACGATCTCTGTTGGCGCGAGGATGGCATCAATAACTAAATCTTGAGCCAGTTATCGTTCTTAGAAGAATGGCCTCGAAATGCCTCAGGGGGTGACAAAGATTTTAACAGGTTTGCATACCCAATTCAGTGGGTGCATTGATCTTAAATATCAAGACAGCAAACAGGGAACTGATTTCTCAGCCAACCGTCATGACCGACCCAGGAAAATAATGAAGGCTTCCAATGCCCGTTAAAGTAGAGCTTCGGAAGTTCAATCCCCACAGAGAAGCATTAGGTACCGACTATTATCCAGGTCAGCTCCTGCAAAATCTGGTCGTCGAGCCGCATTCTGTGGGAGTGATGATAATAAGCACGTAATGCCCGAGAGCGATGTCGAATAGTACTGCAAGGGGAGGCTCACTGATATGGAACCTATTTCTAAGGAAGAGGGAGAACGAGGCATAGAAGATCAGGAAGGTTAGGATGGTTAGGTAAGGGATATGAGACGGTGTCGGTTCGAGTCTTCAGAGTCCCAGAGTCAGCATGAAACCTCGGGCGAAATATCCAGTAGCTCTTAAATAGAAGTTAAGAGTATGTGCCACAAAGCTTCTACTGACTGATCCCACCTTTTTGCGGCACGGCCAGGAATATTGGCAGCCATCCGCACCAGAACATCTCCGCAAGTAGAGAGCAGCAAGTCAAATTTGAGAAGCCGCTCAGCTTGTTCTGCAACCTCAATGTCGATAGCTTAGAATTCTCCACATTCTAATGTAAGTACCTAAGCTTAGACCTGAAGTGAATGATGTTATGTGGCATGTGACATGTCCTCTATAAGGTTGACATCTATAATGAGATATTAAGAAGAGACCTATATAGGGTTGCTGTGTGGCCTTGAAATGGGTTCATTCACCTTATTGATTAAATATAATATTGGGTATATAACATACATAAATTATTCCCTAATCTTCAAGATCGACAACGTTATCATTTGTGACGAGGTCGTATCGGCTTGCATCACGATTAATCCTCGTCTTCTAGATCGCCTTCTTGTTCCTCATCAAAGGCTTCGTCATCGCCTATTTGCGATCCTTGAGAAGCATCTGATGCGGAATCATTCCCGCTACCGACACCTCCAGCACTGCTATCTTCCTCTGGCCTTGGTTCAATGTCCGCAATCGGGCCCGGAACATCAAATCCCACACTTTTCGATGTGCTAGTGGTCTTCACAACCTTTTCAATAACATCGCCGCTCCATGCTTTGCATTCCTTAGCCTCCTCTCCACATCTCAAGCAGGTCCAACCCTCCCCATCTTCAGCTTCTAGCCGTCCTGCTAAACAGACATAGCAGTATATACACCCGCAAGGTATTGTCTCATGAGGGTTTGTAACTAATGGAGCTTCAGGTCAGCCTGAGGATCGAGTGACTTGACTTTGAGCCTAAAAGTGAAGAAATCAAAAGGGGTTAGGCGTCCTGTACTTACTATCGGTTTCGGCAGAACCTACGACTCCAGATGCTGCGATTGCGTCAGCTTCCGTCGTGGTTGACGAGTTTTGATCCTGATAACAAATTGCGCATGTTCGTTCTGGTAAGAAAGATAATTCTCCTGATTTGATGTCTGGCTCATTATCCGCGCTGCTTCTGACCAATGATTTTGTTTTTCGCCATGCTCGAGATAGCCATCGGCGCCATCTGCTAATGCCGACAAGCGGAAGCACGAATAGTAAAAATTCGGTGAAGGCATGCCATACCAGTTGCCGATTAAGGTATTCAAAAGAGACCTCACGGCTGACCTGACTTGTTGGGGGAGCCAAGCGAAGTCTCAGAACTCTATCAAGCAACGTACGGTATCTCCCATTTAGCAGAAATACAAGAAACGAGGCAAAGGCTGCGGTAGAATGGATCGTCGATACTGCATCTGATAGGCGTGATAATCTTCGCAAAGCAGGACTTGGCTCGTCATACCCGTTATCGTTATCAACCAGCCAATTCTCCCATCTTGTCCAAGCATATTTTCCTCCAACTGTAAACATGCCGTAGATGCCCTTTTGCCATTTCGAAGGAGAAACAAGTTCAGGACCTTTTTTCCTTGCATCTGTGAACTTCAGGTTTTGCAGGGCAGCTCCGTATGTGGCATCATGGTCCCAGACAGAAACCTTAAACAAGATTGCTCTCAGCGCAAGCATGATCTCTGCAGACCAATCATCTTGCACATGAGTTCCAAAGTACTTCAGAGCTTCCCCAACTTGGGCCTTCAGCAATTGAAGTAACTCTTCGTCCAGCAATTCCGCATCAACCTGGCCAACACGAAATGCCGGACCTGTGCCTTCTCTGCCCTTTATTCCGTCCCATGCTAAGACGCCCCCACGTCCTAGTTGTCGTAGGGGGAAGGGCAGCTGTGTGAACTGATGCCTTGCTCCTGTAGCTTGTCGTTGCGCAGCAAGGCGAGACAGTTCAGCTGCTTCTCTCGCCTGCCGCCGTGTAGCTATTCGCTCTTGAGCGCGAGCGAAATCGTTAGACGCCATCCATGCAGCATTTAGAATCCTCCTCAGTAGTACTCAGACATAATGGAAGATCCAGCCAGGCTTTGATGAGGCTGAGGTCAGGGCATGTCTTTCACAACCGAGGTTCAACACAACTGGTCGGACTTACCAGCAGATGCATCAGCGCTAGCCGAACTTGGCTAATGGTCGGCAGACTGCATCTCGCTTGGAGCTTACTAATCAACTAACCTTAGTTGCACATCAACTAGCAGACGAGGACGAGGACGAGGACGGGGACAAGAACAAGTCCAGGTTTCTCCCATCATTCTGATCATGAATCAGATTCCAAATATCTGACAATACGGGTGCACCATGTTTGTTCCGATTGCTGTGCTGTGCCGCACTCATATGGGTGCGCATCTGCGATGGCGGACATGTTTATTTATGTCACACAATATGCAAATGCTTATAAAGAGTGTTCCTTGCTGACTACACAGAATCCCGCCCCGGGGGTCCTATCACCCTTTTGAGCCTGTCAGAATTTCAGTTCGCTGGCTCATCTGCACTTGAAACATGGTTTATGATTGATGGAAACACGAAGACTAGCCCTATGCACAATATTTGGGATATTTGTGGTAACATACGAGGATGAAGCAAGTGTAGATGGATCTTCTCATAGGCCCGCATTAGTCTTAGAAGACTTGGCTTGGCTTAAGCTTAATTCATGTTGCATTCAACAGTCAGTGGAATTCTTCCTCAGCTTCCCAGTGGGCCAGTGATCATGTTGATCGCTCTTCCGGGGAGCGCCTGGTCTTGAGAGTCCACAATGCTATGGTGATTATTGATAGGTTATAGGGGCGGCATACAATTCATGCCTTATCGGAAGGTTGTTCCAACCATGAAAGTAATGCATGGCCATTTGGCTGTCATCTGAGAGGCATCTTTTGGCTTCCGTAGCAAACAGATGAAGTAGTAGGCACCTACATTCCCAATATGGTACGAGCAATAATTGAGCTTTGGAGAACCTAGAACAGAGAGTTGCAGGGGCAAAGGACTGGTCTAGCAAGATAACGCGCAAAATCTGAATCTCGCCATGCCGCATGGGCAAATATCACAAGTAAGTTCGTCAGGCTACTAACAATTATGCGGGGAAATTGAACCTAGTGACTTGTTCGTGGACAGAGATAGGGCTGAGCTGTATATCTCCGTGAGTGATAGAAATAAATATCTTGCAGAACCCAAAGATTCATCAACTGCATATCAATCAGCGTTGGGGGCTCGTCCAAAGTAAGAGCTGACGCCGATTCAGCCACCAAACCTATTGGCTCGCTTTTATCGATCAATTTTAACTGGTACGCTCTTCGAGAAGGCATTCTCAGATTTCAAATTTGGAATTGGACCATGCACACCGTATTGCCAAGTTGTAACCATCCCGACTCTATTCATATCAAGGTTGCGATAATTCCTTGCTTAATCCTCGAAGCATTCCAGCATGCGTTGTTCTATCATCTTGTTATCGTTTGTGTTGTTTAGATGTTCATCGTGTCTTGCACAGTTTAGCTTCGCTCGTACCGTATTGGGCTAGCATCGTGACCCACCACGGGAAGGTGATTGTGGGGTCCAAATTAAGCTTCAAATTGAGCCAAGCTTACGCACAATCTGTGCATAGATAGGGACTTTTGGCAAACGTGGTTTAAAGTTCTAGGCCGGTCCTTGGGTCGTGTTTGTATCCCATTTCCTCCCTAGCTTTCATCAGAAATCTTTCACGAGGCCAACAATCACTGAGAAGAGCTACTTTTTGTGAACGTTTAATCTGAATGTTCAGTCTCAATCCGATAACAACATCACGCTGGGTCCTAGAGTCTCCTGTTTGTGTTTGCGAAAATTGTTTACTCCTTGGCAGTCACACTTAGCTCTGGTCAAATGAGCAATAGACCTTGGGATAGGACAACGCTACTCGTAGCTCCAACGGTCGGACCAATTTGCGGTCTATGATTTCAAGCTGAACAAACCCCCCTGATATTTCTGTACACTTTTATTTTCGCTTGCGTCAATCGCGTCTATTTATGAGAAGTCACACTTGTGGGAGCTACCGCTTTGCGGAACCGATATCCAGATGTTCCCAAAGTTCCTTGTTCATAGTATCCAAACGAGGTTAATGCAAACCGCCTTTGTCAGTGTTTACAGAGCTCAGTTCTATGCATGCAAATAGCAGAAAACAGTCTTGTCATCTAGTCAATTTGAGTGGCAACATATAGTCTTCTCTCAACAACGATATCTGGAACGAAGCGAAGCTAGGAACCGAACATGTGAAGTGTACTCGCGCCAACACAACAAGAGATCCGTCAAATCATAGGGAATAGTAGAATGGGCAAATCATATTCGCGATAGTAAGTATACCCTCAGCCTCCAAATTGGATAAAGCTATGCATCCAATCAGGATAATTTCTGTCTACTCAGCCATGTTCAATAGCGGCCTAACGCTGGGCGACGTGACTGGAGTTCTATGATGCACAGTATCAGCACTAAAACGACAAAAGTCCCCTTACATGGTAGGGATGCCGTAACCCAATTCAGATCCCGGAAACGGTTGCTAGTGCCAAGGCTATCATCAATTGTGGCTGCAATTGCCGCCCCCCCCCCCCCAGCCAGGAATCTGCAATTTTTTGAAATAATTATTTCTGATTGCAAATTAGTAGTCATTTGTATCGCTAACATGATGCCAAAGAGGCTGAATAAATATGAAGAACCCATGCATGTATACTGTGACCTGAACAGACTAGTTTTTGCCCCCCTCAGTGAGATTTAAGGGCAGTGGATACCAGTCTGATTCTATGGTGCTATCACAAAGCCTCCATAAACACACATAACATCCTCGTTTTCTTCCTTTCTCAGAAGTCACCTGGAAGTTGAGACGGCACCATTCAAATCTTGTGATAAGTCACAAGCCTTTCCAAGTTTGCAAAGTTTACCAGTTTCTCATCCATTTCCTGGTGAGTAATCACTTTCGCCTCCAGGAAGGATTGCCTACACAGGTCTCCGAGGGTTTAGTCGACACGAACAACTCCTCCCATGAAATGGGTTTCTCAAGACCATTACCGCGCACCAACAAGGAAGAGGAAGCTATGTCCTTATTCTTCGACTTCAACACGGCGCCTTCCGGAGAACCTCAAACGTCAGTCTCATCTGAGCCGAACTCATCAACAGAAAGCCGTGAGTCCACACCACGGCCAGGCGGAATACGAGTTTCGCTGGCATGCATACCGGTCGGTGTATTCTCCAGAGATCGGAAGCCTTTTAACTGATGAGCTGAGTAGTGTCGAAGCCGCCACGTGAAGTGTGGCGCTGAAATGCCGAACTGTGGTCGCTGCGTTCAAGACGACAAGCCATGCTTCTATGCCAAGTCCAGAAGAGGGATGAGGGACAGAAACGCCCCTCGAAAGAGGGCAAACATGAAAGAAACCACAAGAGTGAATCCGATTCCCGGTGGCCATAACATATATAGCAATAACTCTCTGGCCTATCCTTCTCATAATTCTAGCGAGTCATACTCGCGGCCATCTTCTGAAGCATCGGCGAGTCCGGAAAGTTCCTCGTCAAGATTGAGCGGAAGACAAGGAAATCCCAAACATCTTTTAGATCTTTACTATAAGTAAGTCCCAAATTATGCTTCCTTGATGTTTTCTATTTTCGATGGGCCGATCTAGATGCGAAGTAGCGTGCAGCTTATATTATTGATTTGACACCATGAATTGGTTATGGAGAGTCGAAATGAGATGAAGATAGAGAGAAAGCTATGAAGAACAACAGTTAACTTAACTTTAGTTACTTCCATAAAGCCCATCCCTTCGTCCTACCTCGTTACTGTTTTCTTGCTCGCCTAGATACCGATTCCGAATCCCTCAAATATCTCCTACCTGTAATGCAGTATATTGGATCTCTCTACGCGCCAGATATTTTATCTTTTGATTTGCGCGAAACGGCGTTAAACCAATTAGATATGCCTGGCTTGCCTCCAAACGGCTTTACCGTCCTTGCTTTGTTGTTAATGGGTATCGCGTTACACTCAGAGGACGAGTTCGGGCAAGGCCGTTCACTCTTAGACCGAGGGATATATACGGCGCTCGAGATTCGGATGAACTCAAGGACATTCGCCAATATGGAGAGAGACCCTGTCTTGGCAGAGAGTTGGAGAAGGACGTATTGGGGCCTTTATATCACTGATGCGATGATTTCTGGAATTACACGTTCGCCTAACTTTATGTAAGTACCAGAGCCATAATCAAATAACCAGATCACACTTGGGCACATACTCACAAACCTATAGATTACATTCTATCGAGTCCAATGTCGAGCTTCCTTGCGAGGAGTATGACTATGATGGAATTATACCTCATCCACATACTCTCTCTGAGTACGAGACTAGAGATTTTGAAGACGACGAACCTGTTTTCTCATCCTTCACCTATTTGATCGACATCTGCCGTATATCTGGCACCATCCTTGGTCTGCAGAATCTAGGTATCAAGGACCTTGAACCAGCAGTCGCAAATGCTGACGCCATGCTGGTGAACTGGAAGCTGCATTTACCGCGAGAAAAGCAAGGCGTCGTAGACAAGAATGAGGACGTGGATGAGGTATTGTTTCAGGCGCATAATATTTTGCAATGGTAAGGGCCCAAAGCTCCCCTATTTAGGCCTGAGAACTTTCCGGCATTCCGCTACATCAAATCGTGGTTTCGTTTCTTCCACAGCGACGTGCTGACCAATTTCAGGTTGATGGTGCTCATCCACCGTCCGCTATCCAGGCTCTATCACTCTCCGATCGAGTCCATCTCCTCGTCCGCTCCTCCATTCCCGTCTCATGAGATCAACAACAAAAACCGTTCTTTATGGCTGCATACAAAAAAGTGTCTCGAGGCCGGCGAGATTGCCGTGAATCTATACACACTCCCCATACCCATCCTTCAACACTCTCCCCTAGGCATCCACGGGGTTGCCTTGTCAACGCTCGCGAATCTATCTGCGTGTGCATACGTCCTGCACGGAGCTGAATGGCACCGCACGCGAGATCGGATACGGCTCGGCCTAGGAGGTTTGAAGAAAATGGGTGAGGTGTGGGCAACATCTCGACGGACGGAGCGAGAAACGAAGAGGATAGTGAGAGGTGTATTTAGCCTACCACCACCAGGAGAGATGGAAGGGCATGGCACCGTGCCAGCGAATGGGCAAAATTTGTTGCAGACTATGAGTAGTGATCAGAGTTATGGCTTTGGCATGTTGCCAGATCATAGTCAGAGCCAAGGGCAGATAGGATTAACGATGTACGATACCCTTGAGTCCATGAATAATCACTTAGATGGAGGTATAGGCGGCGGGCCTGGTGGAATGAATATTGACTATTTGTCCATGTTGGAGAACCCGCAGTCGATAGGCAATATACAATAAAATTTTCGGTTGGGAATATAAATCCGGTATTTGGACATGACCGAATTGCAGCATTCGATGGCGTTAACATAACAGGGCATCTTTGGCAGGCGTAAGCGTAATGCCTACACGAATATGAAGAAATGATACTCAACATTTTGGTCCATCCTGTCTCCCATGTGATTCCAATATCCAAGCCTTGCTGTCAAAGATAGAAATAGAATGCGTGAGTAATTAACCAATTATGAACTTCAAGTAAATCCGTAGCTGGCTTCATGGTCAAGAGAATTGCCATGAAGTTCAATCAGCAAAAGCAGTTGAGAAGGACATAGCATATTGAAATACACCAGCATCACCAAACAGAAAAGAAGACAAAAAATCAGCATGGCCTTGCAGCCGCATATATGTACATTCTACAAAGCCTCCACCATATGACCTTTTTCAGCAACAACAACCGACAAACTAACCATCCACATCCGAGGCTCCAACTGTCTGAGACTTATTAAGCCCTCACTTCGCCTTTTCCCAGCAAGCACTCAAAACAGTAAAGCCAACATCCAATCAAATTTCTCGAGTCGTATGGTATACGCGCAACAAACAAAGTGGTTGCCCGAAAATACGGGACGCGATTGGTTGCGGCGTACGATCTAGATACCCGATACCCGAAAATCAACCGCAGAGTAGCAATAGCCGAAAAAAGCATATGCATCATCGGCTTAACTCCCAATCAAATGCATCTCAGATAGGATTGAGGGGGTACCGGAAGGTATTTAAGCCGCCTTGACTTTAGGGGTGCGAGTTGCGAGGTGAGGCTCTCGCTGGTTAGACATGGTGATGGTGGGATGTTAGAGATCGCTTATTAATAAGACGGCGCATCTTTTATACGTGTGTTATACGTAAGAAAAAGTTGAGGCACCTGCTACGAAATTTATAGGGCACCGCAATGTGTTTTGGGGACCTGAAGAGGAAAGAACATTGCTCCTTCAAAGGGGCCTAAATGTGGGCACTGCAAAATCCGCCCCATTCGACCCATTCTGGTAGACCAGGAATTTGCATGCAGCGTATTGCAAAGTGCGAATCGAATCTCCGAGTAGACTTATTAGTCATTATGGTGCTTGCATGTTAAGCTCCCCCCCGTAAATATTATTCGGTGAACCCACGTGTTTCGTCCTTTTATCGCACGCTGCAAAGAATAGATGCTGCTGTAAGCTGCAGAGTTCGGCGAATGCAGGTCATCGGGCATTAGATCCATAAAAGAGCATTATGTGACACGGGATGTTATAGTAAGAATTAAGAGAATAGGGGTGGGACTTGACAAATTCCCCTGGGACTTCACAAATCTTGGCAATATCCACACTGTCAAGATGTAGAGATATCACGCTTGACTGACCAACATTGAGCTTCGTGACTATGGTTGAACCACTCTACGTATGAGAGATTAATGAACAGTGAGTTTGACACCAAGTTTGAAAGTAGCCTCTGCATCAACAATCGAACATGTGTGAAGCAAAGCATATCAATGAACACAAAAAGTCTCAAAGATAAGAATTCTTATGGAGCTACTCTGAAACACAGGATCTCCTCTTACACTCCTACAGCAACCGACGCTGTGTCTGATATGTCGTTATATTCGCAAGGAAATCCCTGCGTTGAAGCTCTCCGGTGCCTGCCTGCTTGTAGCAGAGAAGAAATAAAGATGTTACGAGCCTGAGCAACGTTTTTGGGTGTGTTTCGGTGTGTGCATTGTGTGTTTGACTGCGTCCGGCGAGCAAAGACGACGTTATGAGACGTAAGGGAAAAGAGCAATATATGGCTCGATTGTGGTCTGAGATGAGCGCGTGGCGTATCGAAGGAAGACCTTTGATGATGCCGTAGTATCGGCTTAGTTCCTGTCTTACAATTATGAAGAGATGTATAGCACCGTTATTATTAATTAAATTGGACGTGTCGAGCAATGGTTTTGGGGGCCAAGGGAGACCATGGAAATTGTTGGTACTCGGTCAAGAGTTGGGTATTGTTCAGAAAGCTGCAAAGACCTTGCCCATATATCTCACTGGTCACGAAAGAAGTTCCGCGAAACTCTTAATACAAGGCAGCGAGTGCGGATAGCGATGGTCCTAACCAGGTTATGAAATTGAGAGGACAACTTTGCCACGAATCCGAGCACTCTCGATCAGTGATACAGCACGTTTCCAAGAGTCGGGGGAGGAAGAAAGGGCAGACGGTATGACCTCCTGGATTTCAACGTGTATTTGTCCTCGCTCGGCCAAATTTGATATCTGGGTTAAAAATTTAGGATCTGTAGATAGCGAACTAAATACAAAAACACAAGATTAGCGGAAAAGGCACATAAGAGACCAAATGCATGGATAGTTTGTAGTGTTAGTTAGTAGGCATGACTTACACACAGGCATATCGGGGGCCCCATATCCAGCCTTTAATATAACGAATGACCTGTGCAGGGCTGGTCAAATAAGTTATAGGTCCTCCAAACTTCTTTACATCTTTTCTATCACCAACGATGGTTACATAGCCGCCTTTGGGATTAAGAAGTTGTACGTAAGCATTAGACTCAAAAAAATCAGTTCCCCCTACACAATCAACAATCAAATCGTATTTTCCAGTGGAGGCTTGATTAGAGAGAAGATACTTGACCACATCCCGAGATGTATAGTCAATCACTTCATCTGCACCCAGTTCTTTGACATAGTCAGCATTCTTAGCAGAGCATATCGCGGTCACATGACAGCCGTATGCAACCTTGGCAACTGTATAATTATTAGCTCATAGGCAGCTTGAATAATTAATAAGGGCTTTATTTTAGATTGCTCGCCTCTGGAGATTATGTTGCAACCAGCGCCGTACAGAAACAAAGAAAGAAACTCACGTTGTGTAATCCAAGAACCCGTTCCACCAGAAGCGCCTCGTACAGCGACCTTGCGCTGGTTCGAAGTAGATAGTGGGAGCCAACCCAGACATGAATAAGCAGTCAGTCCGACCAAAGGTATAGAGGCTGCGGCTTCATGTGTAAGAGCTGCGGGTTTCTTGGCCACCGGCGTCTTGGAGGGGTCTAGATGTATGAACTCGCTGAAAGTCCTGGAAAAGTCTCAGAATCAGTGTCTTTAGAGGCTCGACAGCCCTAGAAAAAGGAGCAATCGTTTGAATTTGCCTTGGGATCTCGAATGCTACTCAGAAAACCCGTAAAGCATGTGTGAGTGAGGGATTGAAAGCAATTAGAACAGACCCTTGGCCAAACTGCTTAGAAGTTAGCATGGCGTAACGAGCTAGAAGCAGGAGCGTACAGACAACTTCAAATAGCAAGCCATAAACATCATCTCCTTCGGTAAAGCTTTTAACGTCTTGACCAACTGAGACTACTGTTCCGGAGAAGTCCTTTCCCATGCCTTTGGAGCCGGCAACGACGGCCACAACTCCAGCTCTCCATAGTTGGATGTCCACAGGGTTAATTGATGCTGCGTGTACTCGAACTAATATTTCATTTGCTGGAAGCTGAGGGATGTCCTCTTCCAAGACTTGCAAGGAGCCACCTATGCCAGAGTATCGTAGTGCTTTTGTCACGACTGGTAGCGTCATTCTCCCAGAGTTGGTGCTTGGCAATGGGTTTAATTTGATAATAAGTGTTGTGGTCAATCTCGGCCTTTTCTTGTTTTAGATATATAACGTAGAGAGGTCCAGAGCGCACAGTTGATGCTCGAAGTAATGTTGTAAATAATCTTCCCAGTCGAGTGTAATGACTTCATAAGTCTAGATACTAGTTCTAAATTCACGTGACATTCATTCCCTTAAACAGAAGTGGGGACTCTACTTACAATATAATAAAACAGTTTAATCTTTGCCCAAGGATGGCAACTCTGTAAATAGGAAGTTTTTGAAAAACATTTGAACATGAGGTAGAAGCCTTAATTCACACATAGTAAAGAACTGTTCCCTCTGATTCTGTGTGTTCTTCGCTCAGCAGGGTGCAAATAGAAGCGGGGGTGTGCCTTGAGAGATTAATAGGCTGAGTCTGTGTATATCAACACAACTAAGTATTTATAGATACGCATACAGCCTTCCCCTCCATACAGCCTCGTCTGAAATTTGTATCAACACCAGAGACTGAACTCTGTTGCAGCGTGCAACTTTTGACCATGAACTTCTCAATAGAGGTGCCTGGAGAGGCAAACCCTCTTACGTCACAGCAGGTCTACCTAGCTCTGCAATCAGCCAGCTCCTCTCAGATGGTGAGCATACAAACTGGTACACAGCAGCTTCAGACATGGGAAACACAGCAAGGTTACTACTCAACCCTACAGGTATGTTCAAATCTTTTGCATAGTCACTTGCTAAGGAGGTTGTCGTGGGCTAAAGCCTCAAGTTCTCGAAACATTCTACTTTTAGTTGTCAGATCAAAGTAGACTGACGCAAAGTCATACATTTGATTGTATAGGCCAGAACGCTGACAGGTTAACAGGCAGTCTATCTTGACAAAACTCTTCCTACTGAAATACGATATCAAGCAATCATACAACTGAAGAATGGAATTGACAAGTATTGGAGGAAAACGGCTACAAATGCCATTGTGCCAGACGAGAAAGCGAAGATTCGACACCACCTACTGGAGGGTGGGCTGCGAGAAGCTGACACCAGACTCGCCCTGCAAAACTCGCTGCTGGTTGCAAAGGTAGTCAGAATTGATTACCCAAACGACTGGCCCGATATCATTACTAACCTGATTGCGATTCTACGTAATGCAAACGAAACTGATCAGAGGGTTTTACGACGAGGCCAACAAATTCTGCTTCAAGTAGTGAAGGAATTAGCCACTGCAAGGCTCAGAAAGTCCCAGACGAGCTTGCAAGCCGTTACGTCAGAGCTTGTATTCCTATTGGAGGACATTTACAATAAGAAAGTCAAGTTTTGGTCAGATTTCTTAGCTGGTAATGGAGACGACGAACAAGGTGCTATGGATGCTATGGAAAATAGTCTAGCTGCTCTAAAGACCTTTCGTAGATTGCTGATTGTTGGATATGAATACCCCAGCCATGACAAGCAGGTCCAAACAATCTGGAGTAGCTCGCAAGTCTTCCTGTCTCAGCTTCTTTCCATGTTGACCGCAGAACCACCCCTTCTAGTCGTAAGTACAATCACCAGGCAGTTAATTCCCTTATGCTGTTCAGTAAAGAGACTTGCCACACCAATTGCTAACTGTCGCAATTATAGTCTCCTGCAAAAGATCTGGTTGCAAAACATGTCCTTCAACTATCCAAATTGCATGTCGAAATGGCAACGGTGCATCCTACATCCTTTGCGCTTCTTCCTAACACTCTTGATTTAGTCCGTTCATATTGGGGTCTTATTTCTATGTACGGAGATACATATGGTTCAGCTACCCAAGACTTTAGTTCCAAGGCTCTAGGGCAAGATGATCATACCAAAAGTGAAAAACCGGTTTTAGAGGAGCTCAGCCTCAAGGGCCTCTTACTTTTACGTGCTGGGCTGAAGATGGTTTTTGACAAAACGTACTCATTTAAATACAAATCACCTGAGGCAAAGGAGGAGCAGAATCAAGCGAAAGAATTT
Organism: Chalara sp. BL73; assembly: GCA_918026815.1. Taxonomy (NCBI): domain Eukaryota; kingdom Fungi; phylum Ascomycota; class Leotiomycetes; order Helotiales; genus Chalara; species Chalara sp. BL73. Next base: position 402,194 of record CAKJVC010000182.1, read on the forward strand.
ATCAAGTCGCAACTTCTCACAAATGAGTTAGTTTCCCAGATCGCGAACGTGATTGTTACAAAATTCTTTGTTTTCCGGCAGGTGGATCTCGCAGCCTGGGAAGAAGACGAAGATGAATGGGAGATTCGAGAGGAGGGCGGAAGCAATACGTGGGAATTTGAGATCCGGCCATGTGCTGAAAAGCTATTCATGGATCTAGTCGTTAACTTCAAAGATCTCCTAGTTGAGCCGTTGCTATCATTCTTCCAATCTGTTGCAGGAACAGATCAGAGCTCAGTAGCGACCAAAGATGCAGTCTATACAGCCATGGGTCTCTCGGCACCCGTTGTGAACACAAGTACGTGGATGCTTGCGTCTCATCCTGAAGGTGCTTACTAATGTCATAGGCTTCGATTTTAATACTTTCCTGGCATCAACACTAGTGAAAGATGTTCAACAAACTGGAAACGGATGCAAGGTCCTCCGTCGAAGAGTCGCAATTCTTATTGGTCAGTGGGTCACCATTCAAATATCAGCTGAAAATCGACCTCTGGTATACCAAATATTTCAGCATCTCTTAAACAAAGATGATTTAACGAATGATCATGTCGTTCGTGTTACCGCGGCCCGGTGAGTGATACTTTTTGTAGCATGTCTTACCTTTTCACCCCCATGTGGAGCCTTATGCTTAATGATAATTTAGTAGAGTATTAGATATTTGTTTGATAAGAGACTTGCTAATTTTCTCTCATAATAGGCAATTCAAGGCAGTTGTTGACGACTTTGGATTCTCCGCCCAGTCGTTCTTACCATACGCACAGAATATCCTTAGTCTGATCATATCTTTGATACAGGTGAGTACCTCATTCTTGAGATATTGGTTTCGTAGCGGAAATACCCTAAACTCCGTAGAAATCACCAGTATGTTATTGACACTTATCGCTAAACCAGGAAATCGAGCCTACGGAGACCAAGATGGCCATACTGGAAACCATCAGGATTACCGCAGTTCGTCTAGACAGTGATGTCTCACCATTTACAGATCAGATCATTTCTATTCTGCCAGGTCTATGGGACGCGTCCGGCGAAGAACATCTCCTGAAGCAGGCAGTTTTGACACTGCTGTCTACTTTGGTTGTCTCCATGCAAGGTCAATCGCACCGAGTAAGTATTTAGATTTATCGTTTTTAAGTGTCTTGTTTGTTCTCTTTCAACCTAACTAACTCGAAATTTAGTACCAGGGATTGGTCATACCACTCATTAAAGGCGCCGTTGAGCCAGGGTCAGAGGTACGCATTATGTCTTAATGAATAATGGTAAGTGCAGCCGGAAACTATACTGACTTAATGATATTTAGATGCAAGTATATCTCTTGGATGAGGCACTTGACCTATGGTCAACTATTCTAGCTCAGTCTGTCGCACCAGTCTCACGCGAACTGCTTGAGCTCATCGAGTATGCATTCCCACTGCTTGAGATTGGTTCAGACAATCTTCGAGTTGTCCTAAGTATAATGGACTCATATGTTCTACTTGCACCAGAGGCTCTACTTGGAGATGCTGTTAGGCTACGGATCCTGGCCGCCATGGCCAATCTCCTCGGCGTCTCTAAGAGAGATCTCGCAGGCTTGGTCACCATTATTGTTGAGCGCATGATTCGAGCCGCTGAGGCACTTGGTGGCTCAGGTGGCGCCACCCAGATCGCGAAGGATCTGCATGAATGTGGTTACTTGGGAAAGATCTTTGATGGTCTTCACGATTCATGGTCTGCCAACCAAACTACTGGTCCCGATCGCAGGCACCCTAAAGTCGATGATGTTGTACGAACCGATTACTTCACAATTCTTGCTCGCATTACAATGGCTGATCCATCCGTCTTTGTAACCATCATGTCATCCTTTGGTAATGTGGAGCAGGTTTGGGAATGGTTGGGCACTGAATGGTTTCGTCACTTTGACAGCATGGCTAACATTGAACGACAAAAGCTCTCCTGTCTTGCATTGACAAGAGTCTTAGAGCTACCGCCGCCGATGTTGAACCTGACTCTTGATAAATTGCAAGACTACTTCACGATGTGGACCCAGGTTGTTGAAGAGATGATATCAGGCCGGGACGATAATGGGGATAATCTCATCTGGCTCACCAATGAAGGGCATGAATACGAAGCCCCAGAGGATGTTAGGAAAAGACTAGAAAGTGGTCGTGATCCCGTCCACACACTTCACACCTTTCAGTTTGTGAAGCAACATCTTGAAGGATTGGTCACAGCTGCAGGTTAGTCATCCGTTCTATTTTGATGAGTTCGATAGCTTCAGAATTTGTGATATCCTTCACACCTGGAACAAGAGGCTAACTTCAACATTTAGGCGGAGAAGCTGCTTTCCAGAATACATGGATGATAAATGTTGACAAAGAAGTGATCAACAGCTTCCAGCAGCTCGGTGTGGTAAGAGACATGAATTAGCATAGACTACATTGATGATGGTTGCATGATGAGTAATGTAGTGTAAATAGACGCAAGATACCCTTCAGGTTAGAACATGGATCATACCGCACGTCCCACCATTTCAAATAACTCCGGCTTATATCATAAAACCTTGTCAATCTGTATGATCCAACGACGTGCTTCGCAGCGAATGCCAGCTGTCCGCCGAATAAGTATTCTAGTCAGTTGACTTAACACATTTCACGCTAAATAGTAATGCAGTAAGTATAACAATCGAATATCGAGACTTCCTAAATGCAACTAAATTTATATTAATAAGCTCAATATTATGGTATACCTCTCTTTTACAGCTCATACACAAGAACCCCAAAAACCAAACAGACCAACCAACTCACAATACCGATATCCAATCTCCTTCCGTCTCCTTCAAACGTTGTAAGAATGATACTCCCCAATCCCGTGGTCGTAACGCCACTGCTGGTAGAAGTCGTAGGGGGGATGGAGCTCTCCGAAAGGCCCCCGGATCCTGTGGGTGACGGCGATGCTTGCCCGAATGTTTGCGGAGCCTTAGTTTGGAGCGAGATCGTGGAAACCACACCGTTGGGTGCAGCAATGATCAGACCGCTCGATCCCAGAGTGACGACCTGGTGGCCAGCTAACGTTGCCTCTGCCCCCCCGATACTCAGCGTATGCCCTCCAACCACGGCCTTTGATGGGCCAATAGGTGCGCCGGAGATGATCTGCCCGGCCACAACGCCAATGCTGGAGAGAGGCGTCGGAACGGCTGGGGCTGGAGGGAGAAGAAACGTCTGTTGAGACCCGGTGTCGGGATTGCTGATTATGAGCCCGGATGGCGAGAGGCTGACAACCCCTTTTCCTGGTATTGTTACAGGCGAAGAGCCCTGAGATATGGTCTGCGTGCCAATTACCACACTAGAGCCTCCTGGTATCGCAGAAATAACCTCGCCTGAGCCTGGTAGCGTAGCGATAGGAACGGGTGTTGTTGGCACAGGCGGCTGAGGAGCGAGTGTTTGCGGTGGGTCTTCCGGATTAGGGTTGTTCTGGTTGGAATTCTCTTGTGAGGGCGTCTCTGGGGCTGCCGGTGGGTTCTGAGATGCTGGGTTCTCATTAATAGGTGTCCCAGAGCTGGGATTCTCGGGTGTCGGGTTTTGGGGAGGTGGAGTTGTAGTTGGGAGTGTAACATCAATGGAAGAGGCTGCAGACTCTACTGGCACAGCAGGCGGATTCTCTGGAAGCGAAGGGATCTCCGTGGCAATTGGCGCTGGAGGTGGTGCCGTTGAGCTAGGGATTGGGTCAATTGTGGCTGATGGGGTAGCAGGAGGCGAGGTATAGTTTGGTTCCTCAACTGGTGCTGCTGGGGGTGGGGTTATTACTGGAGGAGCTGATTTAAATACTAGAAGTTAGCTCTCTCTCCTACGAGACATTCTGGACTAGAGCAGCGGTTCAGAGGCACTTGGCCCAAAGACTTATATTCAATAAGTCGTGAAACGTGTTGGAAAAGAGAATCTTGCTCCGAAAAAGGTAACTGACCTGGATCGGCGCCTTCATTACCACAATCCCCTGCAGAACATGGCTCAACTGGAACGGGTGGATCGAAAAGACCCAACTTTCCTCCCCACCATCGTCCACAATGACGCCAAGCACCGCTAGAAATGTCAGAAAATAGAATAGGTATAAGATGAGCACCTTACTTTGCAACTGCGTTCTTCAGATCAATATTGAACTCTAAGACAGGGTTGCATCCGTCTTTGTTCGTGTTGTGGTTATTTTCTGGTACATCGCTGGCCTGTACTTTCGGACAGCCAGTGTGCAAATCACTCAGCTGGAGCTGTTCGGGCCCTCCCATCCGCGTTGTTGCCCACTCGTCAGCAAAAGGTTGTAAAGTGCTCACCTGATCAAGGTTGTATGACCAGACGAAGTTTGTCTGAGGCGGTCCAATCTCTTGACCACAATAGTTCGTTGCCCAAATCTTGTCAATCACGTAGTATACCGACGGAGAATACCTATAGAGACTTAGATATATTGAACGCATAGTATCTGCTGCGTAGTCTTACATGGTAAAGCCATATTCCGAGTTGTAGTACGTTTTCGGATAAGTTCTGTTCACTGCTGCAGCACCAGTGGGAAAGAAATGGATCTGGACAGTTCCGGGATGTACTCGACAGTAGTCTGTTGTGATACTATCCGGAGTGTCTGGGCAGTATGAGGTAGAATACGATGGCCACGGGGCGCTCGTTATTGTACTGGGCGGCGATGTGTTGATTGTTGTGGTTGCATTAGATCCCGGAACAGGAACAGCATCTCTCTTGAGCCCATGGCGCCGTCTCGGTACGACATCTTCATCGATGTGTGGAACCGGTTTTCTAACAATCACTGTATCTTATCAGAAAACCCATTAGAGTTTAGTCGAGAATCACCCACCAGAGGTAGACGCGATAGGAAAGAGAAGCGCAATAACAGGAGAAAGACGCATGATCACAAAATCATTAGTATTAAATCAACAACTCAACAAGGCAAAATGAGTGACAACGACCGACAAAAAGTCAGTGAAAAGAGTGTGATATTGATGGTGATCAAATACTCCGTAAGGGGCAGAGCTATCATGAGTGGAGACTCGAGACTATGACCAGATTATTGGATGGAGGTATATCTCATAGCCATATACCATATAGGCTATGGTCGTACGGAGACCGCCACAATTTTGTGTCGACACACTTTGACCAAGAAATTCATCGCACCTGCATGAAATGGAGGCTGAAAGCTGATTACATCCTTGAAACATAAACGTGCCCGCAGCCACTAAGCATGGACCCAAGGATCCCCTACTATGTAACCACAGGCCACCGACACAGGCCTAGACACAGGTTTTTCTTGAAAGTCACTCCGCAACAAGGCTCAAAGTTAGAATTTTCTCTCGAAGTATGCAGGTATTTTGCTGATTGTAAACAAGAGCTCTAGAGCCTTTTTCTTGTCTTTCAATTCAGCCGAAGAAGGTGGCACTCCTACACAGTAGAAAGGTTGTAACTTGATAGATAATCATCAGTGCCGTAAAATTCCTATTTGAGTTGCTGAGTGGCAGGGAAGCAGGGATTCCGAGAAGGGACAATGTAATGTGCATTCACGACATCTACTTAAGCGACTTGTGCGTCTTGGCCCACCTCTACCCCTGACAGCTGCAAGGGGTACACTTTTTATTACAGTAGAAAGCATCTCAACGACTGATATTAACCTTTCTCGTTCTAAGGAGGAAATAAAACAAGCCTCCATGCTCAAGGTAGTTAGATGACCTACAAGCAAGCTTGGCCCTCATCGCTGGAGGCATGGATATATAAAGAACTCGCCATCAAGTTCAACATTAAAGGGATCACCAACGACATGTTCAATAGTGCTTTTTCAGCTTCATGTTTATGAAATAAGCACAATCTCTTTCTGTGACGCCATATGATAGCCAAGTAGCCAATGATACCTCAGAATTGGTGATGTGTAAAGCACCATTTTTGGGCATGTACCTTGCTCAGTAAGCACTTGCCCCACCCATATATACCCGGTAATCCCTCGATAACCAACAGTCCCGCTTCAGTCGCATGGCATGCTACATCGCCCAGATAACCCAAATGCAGGTTCATCGTGGCCCCCCTGCCCCTGCCCCCAAATGCTACTGTGGAACCAGGCGGCGCTCACCCTGCAGCCATGGGAGCATTTCGCTATCTTCCGGGGGTCATACTCTCTTGAGCATTTGCTGTCTTCCGCTCCTGCGAAAACCTTGTCTTGACTTCCGCTTTAATACTATAGCAAACGCCATGAGAAGCATGCGTTGCAATGTAGGAATTCTGATCTTGACCTTAGTATCATGTATCAGAGCGAGGACAGTAACGGCAGAGAGCTTCTTCAACAAAAAGAGGGCCAAGACGAGTGAAGTGATACCTGCGCCAGTAATCGTGCCTCCGAGTCAGTACTTGTAAGTCGGGGATCGCATGTTCAGGCTTCATGAATGAGTACTAATGAACTGCAGCGATGGTGTTGACGGCGAATGGAGCACATTTTTCGTGAGAATTGGAACTCCTGCTCAGGTTGTCCGGGTTATCGCATCTACCAACTCCCCAGATACAATCGCTGTGCGGCCACAAGGATGCCTAGCAGCTGTGCTTCCTAACGGTGTACCATCGAATTGTGTCACGTCCCGGGGAGAAACTTTCAATAGTAATCTCTCATCGACATGGTCGGCTCAGGGATGGTTTGGCCTGAATGGGGGTCAATATGGATTCGAGGCAAATTTGGGCTACAAATTTAACCTGGATTACGGATTAGATACTCTTGGTTTAGGACAACAACCTGAGGACTCGCCTACATTGCAAAATCAGACCGTTGCTGGTTTTAACCTCCCCAAACCACTCTATGTGTAAGTTGCATCTCAAGTTTCGATACACAGAGAGAGCACTAACAGCCTCAGTGGCCTTTTGGGTCTTGGGACTCAGCCTATAATCTATGATAACTTTGGAAACGTCTCTGTAGATTCATATTTCGTATCATTGCGGAATCAAAGCCTTATCCCGAGCCTGAGCTGGAGGTAAGTGCCCGAGAACTTTTGGTTCTATGGCTGGTCGACTACTTATTAAGAAAGGCTAACTTAACGATTCGCTAGCTACACAGCTGGTGCCAGGTACGAGTTCTCGGCTGGCCAATATGCTCAACTCAGTAAGTAAAATGTTGTTGGAACGCTGCAATGTCCAAAGTCCTCAAATCCGAACCACACTAACATACTCTATGTAAAAAGTTTTTGGAGGTCACGACACTTCTCGATATCAACCAAATAACGTCAAATTTGCGCTTGATGCAGACGTCACTCGAGACATAGTCGTAGGAGTTCAATCTATCTTCTATAATGGAGAAGCAACTGTTCCTCTACTAGATGAGCCAGTTTACTCTTTTATTGAGTCTACCGATCCAAATATATGGTTGCCGCTGAGTTCCTGTCTTCTATTCGAGAAAACCTTTGGGCTAGTGTACGACAACACAACCAAAAAATACCTGCTGAACGAAACCCAGTATACAACCCTCTCCGCTGCCAACCCTTTGATAACTTTCCGTCTAGCCGCGACGATAGCAGGTGGCGCAACCGTGGATATCAAGCTCCCATTTGCCGCCTTTGGGCTCAAAGCAAAATACCCATTTACAGCGAATGACACTTATTACTTTCCCCTCCAAAGAGCCGATAACGCAACACAATATACCCTAGGACGTACATTTCTACAATACGCATACCTCACCGTCGACTATGAGCGAGGCAACTTTTCAGTCAGCCAAGCTACTTTTGTGCAAGGCGCTGAATCTCAGGTTCATCCCATCCTTTCGCCAACATACCAGACTAGTCCATCAAACTCGATAGCATCTCCGGTCAATAAAGCAGCTGGAGAAAAGAAGATATCGGTAGGGCCAATAGTTGGCGGAGTAATAGGAGGCATCACTCTTTTGGCAATCGTCGGGGGCCTGCTATTCTGGTGCCTTCGGCGCAAGAAGAAACAGCAAGAAAAGAGAGAATCAAGATTGCCAGACTATAACGCCATGACACCTGTTGGCGTTCCGCTAGAAGAACTCAAAAAGCCGGACGGATCCAAAATTCTCGGAGCAGAGTCTGATGCAGGTTCCTTTTTTAAGAAGAGCGCACCAAGTATATACACCGTACAATCGCGCCACGAGCCTGGTGCTGAACTACCAGTCCATCAGCACGAGCGATTTGGAGAACTGGCTGCAAATGGACCTGAAATATACCGGCATGGGGAACTTCCAGCGGATGGACGTGAGATACATCAGCTCTCGGCAGAATCGAATACTGTTGAGATAGGAAATACAGATTCCGGAGTACGATATGAGCTTGAAAGCCCAATGCCGATTGAATTAGCTGGGGATGACACTTTCCGAAGCACGACGCCTCGCATGACAGAAAGGCACCTGAGCCCGATTGGCCATTCCAATAGTGTTGGAAGTGTTAGCAGTACGTCCGACTTATTAGGGAAAAGAGCTCCCAGTTCTGTGTTACGGGGGGGTACGACATCCAGTAACCTAACGAGGGGGCCTTCCTCAGGGACAGTTAGTTCAAGGGGAGGCCCTGAAAGCCCTACGGTTAGTCCGATCGTAAGCCCCTTTGCGAGTCCGAGGATACGGGACTTTTCGTCTTTGCATGGTGCGCCATGATGCATAAACGGGCTAGGAAACTAGTAATTTTTTTTATGAATGTACATAAAGAGCCGAGGCATCTTAAAAAAAGGCGTGGTATAGGAGTTTGGAGTAGGATTATCCCGATATGGGATTCGTAGAGGAATCTCGAAGTAGATTTAATTTACTTTGCAATTATAAAGTGGCTCTCTCCTGCCACAAAGTGGAGGAGTTTAGAGCCTTAAGCCTTGTGTCTGAGACGCACAATATACAAGAGATTCAACCCATTTAAAATCTTTAACCACAAACACAATGTTTGACAAAACTCTAATGATTTGACCCAGATAGAATGAGATGTTAGACCTGATTGCGCTTTGTGCCCACAAAACACTCTGGTATACTCCTAGTAGCATCATTAGCAACAATAAACATCATCGCCGCATTTGCAATGAGGACCTGCAGAGATCTACGCGCCTTTCATGAAAGCATACACTTTAGCACAAAATATTTTTGTCGAAAACGCGTCAATTCAGTATCTCAAGGGCTACTAGGCACTGATATCATCATCTGCATCCTGCCTCCCATGCATCTGTCCGAGATAGAACTTGTGACCTATGCTCCCGGTCCCTTAGAAGGAGCCTTCGCCTTTCAGCGGGTATTCTCGAACCAAGCCTACTATATTTTAGCAAGATCCAATCGATCTGGTAATCAAGGCGTACAGTCACCGAGCTTGAAAGGCAGTCAGTGATGTCAGCGAGCTTTGCACGGTCGGATTTCTTTAGGCTAGGCTTCATCGAAAAGACGGCATCCAGCGCCTTCTGTTGATCAGCAGAGAACCCGGCACCCTATAGTGTTTTTATTAGTCAAAACTCCCTGGGGCTGACTGAAATTGGAGCTGGGCAGTTTGAGTGTCAATATTGAGATTAAGAGTACATGCCTTTGCTTTGATTGCGTTATTGTTCACGGCGTTGCCCGTCTTTCCCAGCTTGATATCTCTGGCTTTGATCAGCTTTCGGATACTTGGTTTTACGAAAGGCTGTTCCGCGCTAGCTGTAAAGGCAATTGTAGAGCTTTGACACCTACTCATGACGTTGACGTGTGCTAAGGTAATGACCGATGTAAGACAATTTAGCCTCCTTGGAATGGGCTACGACAACAGCCGAGCCTATGCCGACCTGTGCAAAAATTTTGGTATGCCTCTTCTTGGAAATGATTATCTTTTATTTGCTCATATTGCGATCGCGATCGTATGTGACCTGTGATTCACGAGGCGTGGGAGAGGAGCCGTGTTTGGGGGGAGGGGTTATTTATTGTCCAAATAAAGCGGGCCGCAACTACTCATAGATTGCTTATGAAATTCATTAATGATGCGACGGGTGATGTATGGTGCGAGTAAATGGGTTGTTGCAGAGACACGACAACTAATCAAGCACATTAGCGGTCCCTGCGGTCCCATCCTTCTAAGCAGGTAAGTTAGAAACTGTAGTATAGGATATTTAGCCCTTTAGATATAATTGTATAGGGTGTATCAAACATGTTGATTGCAATGTCCTATTTTGTTCTACGTATAAGGTAGACGGGCGAGGAAGCATTAAAATGAACGACTTTCCAATGTTGGAGGTGGTTTTATTCCTTAAGACCTCTAAATTCGCCCACTCTAAGAGACATGTAAAGCATTCTAAGTAACAGATATGTACATAGTTGATAAGGTAATCTTTAGCAGTGACTACCCAGTAACAACATAGCCCGCCAACATCGATCCATAATTTCACCTCTTACTCACAGCCCCAGAAAACGGTTTATTCGCTTCCGCACTTAGAGTTCCAAGAAATTCAGGTGGGTACGGAAGTAATCTAATTAGCAAATATACCAAGTAAGTGTATATATAATATTCGTAGTGGTCTTCACAGGACAGCCTTGGACAAGTTACGGAGCCTGATGAATGCGGATCACCCCTGAAATAAGCGAGATCCACAATGACCGCCTGGTGGAAGAGGTTGTTTAAATAGGCTCAAAGAAAATCCGACCCGGTTTCTGATGTTAATACGCTATAACGCATTATTGTCCTGGGAAGTTATGTCATTCATTTGCTTGCATTTACACTGGGCCGTGATGTGAACGGATGTTTAACATACGAAATATCGCTAGGCCATGGGATGTCCTAAGAGTCACAATATGGCAGTATCTATAGTAATGATTGCATCATTGAAGCACCGAAACTAGTGAAAATGCAGCAAGCGTCTGATCGACTACAAAATATCCAATGCTGGACAATAATTCCAAACTTGGTATGAATTTATTTATACCCGTCACGTGATAAACGGAACTATAGGGATGAGGTAATGCAAAACTACTAAGCTTTACGTCATCGATCTAATTGACTGTTAATTTAACATTTCTTCAATTATAGATTCCGCTGTTAAAAGTGTTGCTCAATACTGAGGGTTGCAACCAAAGTCACCTTCATCTGAAGTGGTAATAATATGCCAAGCCTCGCTTCTGGTGTAACTCCTGACCTCAACCATTTCTTCTGAGCAACACACCAACACCAACCCATGCCGGTAGCGATGGCGAACTCAAAGTAAGGACTGCTGCTCGGGACAATCTAGAAGACGATCTGACTCAGTATAGGTACGAATACGTGAAAGATTTTGAGCAGACTGATATCCTCCTCCCAAACACTTGGATCGTGATCCGTCTCGACGGCCGCGGATTCCACAAGTAAGCTCTCGTGATGTTTTTGCCTGGAAGAGATTATTGCTGAGAACTGAAATTGTAGGTTTACCAATAAATATGGCTTCGAGAAGCCGAATGATCGGCGAGGCATTGATCTAATGAACGCAGCCGCAATGGCCGTCATGACGGAGCTGCCTGATATTGTGATCGGCTATGGGATAAGCGATGAGTATAGGTATTATCCCATTCCTCTTTCTTAAATGGGCAAAGTCTGACTCGGATTTGCAGCTTTGTGCTACACAAGAGCTGCACGCTTTTCGAGCGGCGGTCCAGGTATGGCGGCCCCATCAAAGATTTCAAGAGTATGAGACTCATTCTAGGATCCCAGTAAACTAGTCACGACGATTGTCTCAACTTTCACAGCATATTATATCCATCTCTGGTCGCAACACTTTCCTGACAAGCAGTTGACGCCGCCTTTGCCAAGCTTTGACGGTAGAGCAGTCTTGTATCCTGGCACCAAGGAATTGAGGGATTACATGAGCTGGAGACAGGTCGATTGTATGTCAGGTTTTCTTTACATTTGATATCTGGTATGACTGGTGCTGAGGAGACAGGTCATATCAATAATCTGTACAACACGACCTTTTGGGCGCTGATCCAACTTGGAGGCATGGATGCCAAAAGTGCGGAGCAGGAACTGATCGTAAGTTTGGCTCGCTTAAAACCTCTATGCAGAATAAATAGAGGAGGGTTCGGCTAACTATATACTATTTCTAGGGCACATTTGCTGCGGAAAAGAATGAGATATTGTTCTCGAGGTTCAAGGTAAACTACAATGATGAACCAGAGATCTGGAAGAAAGGAAGTGTAGTATTTAGAGATGTGAGTATCCCACCAGACTTCAATTGAGCGAAGACTAAGCTAGGTTTAGTACGAGCTCGTCGAAGCAGGCTCAACAACAGTGGACGAGGATGCAATGGGAATCTCAGAGCAGAAGCAGATCTCGAAAACGCAAGAGGAAAAAGAAAAGAAGCTAAGACGGAAAGCGAGGGTCACGGTACAGCATCTGGATATCATCAAAGATGAGTTCTGGGATAGAAGACCATGGCTACTTTCAAATAAGCCTGGTAAGATACCTAAGGAGACGTAAAAGATGATGCACCTAAATGCTCAGCCGCTCAATGCCAAGTCTAATAAAGAACGCCAAACCATGCAGTCGTCGCCATTCGAAGCCGCATTTATTCTTTCCGACGCTTCTTCTTTTTCGATTTCTCCGATAGGAGCTCGCCTGATTCTCCCACGCCAGCTTTCAAGAGCTTCTTTTGTCGCCGGCGTTCTCTCCGCTCTTCTTTTGTCTCTGTGGTGGTCAAGCCATTCTCGTTCACGCCGTCCGATTGTGATTCTTCGCCTGCTGAAGCCTTTTGCATCCCCTTTGCTCGTTTCGAAGCCTTCCTTGCCTTTCGCTCCTCTTTGGTCCCTGTTCGAGCAACTTTCCCCTGGCTCGGATGTTCTGCCTTGGACTGTGCTTTCGTTTCTCGTTTGGTCGCCTTCCTTGCCTTCCTTTCCCCATTACGCTCCTCAATTTCCTCGCGATTTCGTTTCTTTGCATGTCTCTCCGATTCCACAGTAGAATCGCTATCCGCAGAGCTCGTCTCAATCTTTGCAATTTCAGTAGAAGACAAAATCTTCTCATCGATAGTGCCACCTAGCACCCCACCGCTCACAAAGCTCGCATATAATCCCCCTCCATTGCCTACGTATTTTGCGCCGCCTTTAACGACCATATCCAAGCCTCCACTCGTAAGCGTCTGCACGACCTGCCCCTCTTTGCTTGTATCCAGACCCTTCAACGTCTTGTCAAACGCATTCATCCACCACAAATCAGCCGTCTTGTGTTGCTTCTTGCCAACTCCAAGAGTGTTGTTCTTGGCAGAGACAAGGAGGGGCCGAGAGAGTCCGACTGTGTCGCTAGTTGCATGCAGCGAGTGGCCGGTGCCGCGCCATCCTTGGGATGTGAGGAGGGCATGGGCATCCATCGCGCTCGTCGGCGAATTCGAAAGTTGTGTTGGAACTGGAAACCGATGTTTGATCTTGTGTTTTCCTTATCGTAAAAAATTATGCCCAGAAACCCTAATCTTAGCGCTGTTTCCCTTTTAATGTGGGGCCTTCCGCTTCAACTTGCAGTCCCATGTAGCCCCATAACATCCAGTCTGAACATCTTACGTATAAATAATTATGGCTGCGTACGTTTTAGTTTGCCTTCAAGGCAGGATCATGCTCAGTTCTATAATTAAGTATTACATTGTATTAATACTGGTTCAAGAATCGTCATGAACACTGAGTTGATATCTTCTTACTTCCGAATCATGCATCAGGACATGTAGCATAAATAGCTCCTTACAGTGATTAAGTGCTCGTCTACATCGCAGGTTATTTGAAATCTCTATGTGTAACTCCTCAAACACAGCTGCTGGTCAAAGAAGGTGGTGACTGCCTTACTTATATCCCAGGAACGCAGCATTTTGACATTTGTCTTGGTACAACCTTACAAGAGCAAATCCTCACAAACCGCAACAGACAACAGAGGGAAACCAAAAAATTAGTTGAAGTTCCACACCGGTCGCCTAGGTATCATCCTCAAATGCTGGCCGAGTCGTGGGCGTATTCCCAAAGCTCTCCAGTCCCCTATCAGCTAGACGATCTGGAAGGCCATTTGCAAAGTTATTCACAACCTCTTGTGCATCAACAACCACAGCTGCATCATCCAAGCCTGTTGTCAGAGCTGAATATCGAGCACCAGCTTGCTTAAGCAGCTCTTGTACCTCGACCTCCCTCGCCAAGATTTCCTGCTTCTCTCGCTCAAGATCTGCTAGATTTTTCTGTCTCCTCACCATATCCTGCTCCATCTCCGCCAACGTCGTCTCGAACCGCCTGAGGCTTTCTGCGAGAGTTGGCAAAGGTGTGATTTTGGTCGGAATCTGGACGCTCGACTGAGCCTCCAAATCATCAGGTTTATGAAGTCCATCCATACCCGCTCTCGTTTGCGCCACTTCATAAGCCGCTCTCCTCTCTGCATCCGAGTCATCTTCGCCCGAGCTACCTTCCTCATCGTTGAAAACATTGATCAATTCCTCCATTTCCTTGCGCTGCTTCTTTCTCGCAGCTCGCTCTTGTTTCTTGCCTAACGCTATCCGACCATCTTCCACAAATTCGTCAAATCCTTCTCCAAGATCCTCATCCTCTCTTACTAACCGACTCTCCGGCTTCTTATTTCTTGGTAGTAGTGAAAGTTGATTGCCACTATTCCCATCATCGTCCAAAGAGATAAAGTCTTGTTCGCGGGCCATTCGTGCCCTCCGCTCTTTCTTCTCCCTAATCTCCGCTTCACTGGGTATATAAGCTGCCTTCGTTTCCATATCGACGACCATCGCTCCCTCAAGCTCATCCAGACCAAGACCGTCCTCTTGAACTGTCAAAGCCATCGACCTCGAATTTGGTGTCGAGCTCTTCAATTCGTCCAGATAGTCTTTACTATATGTAGGTCTCTCCTCGTCATCATCCCTTGCAATATACGGCAGGGTTTTCTCGACAACTCTTCTACCTAATCCCTTCTTTGGAGTGAACATTTCCTCATCTTCCAATGCTTCTGCAGCATCTCCAGAGATGATCTCCCCTGGTCCAAATGAAAGTCGTGACGAAGCAGCTTTCTTATTTTTAACCACAGATCCTGAACGCTTTATAGAAGGCAGAGAACTCTTCGAACCACTATCATCTCCAGTAGTGTCCTCATCTTGTAAATCGTCAAAATTTATGCTCTGTCTTAATGTGGACTTCTTGAAGGGCTTTCGGACGACACTGGACGTCGCAGCGCTTGTGGATGCTGCTTTCATATTAGCTAGTCCTTTAAATATGGGCTCCAAGGGCTTACAAGAGCTTGTAGCTCGGTCTACTTCTCCTGTGTTACTTGCGCCTCCATCATCTTCATCATCAACCTGGATTTTGCGCGCTTTCCTTTTGGAGCCGAATGCTGGCTTCATTTTGAAAGTGATGGGACGAAAATTCCGAGTGATAAAAGAAGCACGGCTCTCTGAACTATCTTTCAAACAATTACCAAAATGGCTTCAAATGTTACGAAGGATGGAACTTGTTTATAGATAGAAGCTACGTCTTATCGCTTATCAGAACGTGACAAAACCGACCCAAACAGGGAATTAACCTCGTAGGCAAACATCCTTCGCGAGCCACGATTCAATGCCTAGATGATAGCTCGATTACAGCGTCATTATAATCCCGCTATTCGATATTAAGGCTTAGCCAAAATAATTCACTGATTTCTTGTGGCTTGTCAAAACTTCAAGATTTGAAAATCGCTCTCGCAACAAGGTTTTTCCGATCCGCCGGCCTCCCAGAAACTTCAAGTCGTCAATTCCACAGCCGTGCAGCATATTATCTCCCACGACTCCTTCAAAAACAAACCGTCAAGATGCCTCAAGCTCAGCCCGAGCTCAAGAAGGTAGGTCTATTCTCTCCTCCCCAATTTCTCTCTTTGCAGCATTACACATATCTATGCGCAAGCACAACCGCAAAGTACAAGACACGAGCTAACTATATGCTACAGTACCTCGACAAACGGCTCTTCGTCCAGCTAAACGGCAGTCGCAACGTCATTGGCGTTCTACGCGGCTACGATGTATGTTCTGCCTCTCCACTATTTCATGAGCGGAATGCTAACGAGGCGCAGGTCTTCCTAAACATCGTGCTAGATGAAGCGATCGAGGAGAAGGAAGGTGGCGAGAAGGTCAGATTAGGCATGGTGGTCATCCGCGGCAACTCAGTAGTCATGCTCGAAGCCATGGAGCGCATCGGTGGTGGCAGAGACCAGCAGGGCAGGGATTAGACGCGCAGAAAGTCTGTAGGATGGAGTGAATAGGTATTTCAGGCGGGAGGATGATCAGATACCAGCACCTTGGGTTCTCTCTATACGGCGTTGCGAGGCAAACGACAAAATACCATTTGAGATATGGAAAAGCAATTGATTGATTTTGCACCACCTCCTAGCCAACTTATTAGGATCATTTCGCCCGATTTCTTCCTGTGCTGGCATAAACCACTTCGATCGCCCCGCAACATCCGACAGCCTAACCAACTCGTTCCTTTACAATTCCACAAGAACTCCGAAATATTCAACGCGATGGAAACCCATGAGCGAAAAGCCAGCCATATCCCAATCCAGATCCAAATTCATCACGTTTCATTCAGCCAAAACCCTTAGGAGCAGCCAAAATCACTGGCCCGAACTCATTCCTTCTTCTTCTCCCACTCTCCCTCCACAAACCCCTCCATCATGCTCCCCTCAAACTCCGCAACCCACCCCTCAATACCCCCCTTCAAAACCCTAATCTTGACGCTGCTCCTCCGTCCAAACCTCGAGACATCATCGATATAATCCCTCAACCAGCTCGCACACCTGGGAGACTTCTCCTCTCCATTCCCTACATCACATTAGCCCCATTTCATTCCTTCCCAAACTGCCAAATCTCCACCCCAAAGGTCCTTCTAAGCTCTAAACCAACGCCATCTCGCAGCCCTTCCTTACCACGTGAAAATCATGGAAGAAAAAAAGCACACCCAACAGGAAAAAGGGAAAGGGGAACCCACCACAAGCAACCACAACGCTCTGCACGCCCGCGCGATCTACCAGATCGAACACCGTCTTCCGGCTCTGCCAAAAGCTCGTCGCGGGAGCATTCAAGCTCCCCAATATCGCACCGCCCTATACAAAGGATCAGCCATCCATGCGCCTCCTTTCCCTCTCGCCTCTCCCCATTTTCCCCTTGAATACGCCATCCCACCAAACCCCTCCCCTTGAATTCGAACATGGGGCAAAAGCGAAGCAGAAAAACGGAGAGAGAAAAAAAGGAATTCGAAGCAGCATACCTTCCACTCCGCCCCCCTAACATCAACAACCAGCCACGTCCTCGGCCCAGGCCTGACATCCATCCCATCAAACCACGCCATAACCTCGCTCCCCTCGATGAGCGGCACGGTCGTCTTCGGCAGGGGCATGCCCTTAAACCAGTCCTCCCCAATACCGTCCCTGGCACCCTCGCCCGCTCCGTCTTTTACCAAGGGTTCCGCCATGCTTACTCCCTATCCTTGGTCTCGAAGGTCCGTTTTGAAGAGGGACCTCCCTCAATAAATAATATATAATGAATAGATGATGTAATATGCCTCGTCTTTTGCAAGCTTATCAAAAGGTCGAAAAGAGGGAATACATGCGCACTTTATATATCCCCAGGCCTGGCCTAAACAAGGAGAGCCTACATGGAAAAAGTAAGGAAGGAAAGGTAAGAAAACCGACCATGGATACCCCCCTTGCACATGTCGATCTTTGGGGGGGTGGATTCACGATGACTCGGTGCCCCTTTCAGCTTTTGACATGATATAGAGCTGGTTGATGGGAACGTGTGTGGCTTAGTCATTGACTCATCCTTGGGGGAGTCGGATTGGCTCCGCCTCCACTGATGCCTGGAAAAGGGGTTTATACAGAGAACATCAATTTCAAAGCCTAGGAAGAATATTTTATGGCTTTAATCTAAATGATTGGCATAATTTTGGCCTAGAAGTTAGCTTGGTCCAAGATATATTTCCAGGAGGTATCATATTGTAACAATGCTATGTACCCAAGCCATAATATACATATACTATACAGTGCCGTCCATGTCCATAACCACTTATAACTTTTGTCTATACAGAGCCCGGCCAAAAAGCCTACCTCACTCATCAGGTCATTAGTACAAAATGCGGCCAATGCTACCCTTCCCTTCCTCTGAAAATCCAAAAACGCCATGCTCAAACACAACATGCTAGTCATCTCCCCCCGGCCGAATAGTTCTTTCACTATCCCTCCACCGTCTCTCTACCTTCGGTCGTCCTACACTCTCCCTTTCGCTCCCTTGCTCCGCATCCAGACTCTCATCTTTGCTCAGACCACTACGAGAAGTAAAATCCTCTTTGGTTTCCTGCTGCAATTTACCCATGTTCTCCACCGTTAGCTCCTGTCCGCTTGGCCGAGAACTCTTGTGCGAGAAGCTTTCCCGTGAAGCGCCCGCCATCTCGACGAGTTTGTCGTCTCGAAGAAAACCAGCCTTTTCCTCGGCCTCATTTCGACGTTCTGCGCGTTCTCCTTCGGTTTCCGGACCAGGAAGTGTCAGTTGTTGCGAGTTCGTACGCTCACTCATTGTGGGTCTAGATCGTGTGAGGGCGATGATCTGCGGACTGCTCGTAGACGTTGTACTCTTTGGTGCTGTGCTTTTCGGTCGTTCTCCGCCTTTTGCCGAAACGCTCTTTACTGAGGATAAACCTCTAAGAGAGCAATTGGTCTCGGATTCCGAGCAATCGCTCCCATCAAAATCGCTCCCTCCCGGTGTTTCCGAAGTGCGTCTGCTGGTGGCCCACCTCACGATCATTTTCTCAAGAATCTTTGCTTTGACAGGTTTGGCGAGGTAGTCATCCATTCCCGCCTTCTGGCACTTTTCCCTGTCGCCCTGAATGGCCGATGCGGTCATAGCCACAATAGGTATCTGTCTTGATTGTAGTCTGTAAGGCTCATGATGCCTAATGACATGCGTTGCTCGATAGCCGTCAAGAATCGGCATCTGAACGTCCATCAAGATAATATCCGGTTTCGGGTGAGAAGGATCCGGCTGATCCGAAGCTAGAAGATAATCGAGCGCTTCTTTTCCATTCCATACTGCTGATACACCAAATCCGAGCTTTCGGATAGTTTTTAAAGCTATTTGCTGGTTGATGGCACTATTATAATTAGCAGCCTGCTCAAATCTAGCGATCATGGCTAAGAACTTACTTGTCCTCCACAAGGAGAATGTTTATTTTTAATCTCTCCTCTGCAGATAAGTCTGGCTCAAGAGGGGGTGTCATGCTGACTGAGCCGGTTCCACGACCCTTTTCAAGATGTGCATGTCCAGGCCGATATGATGGAGGAGTTCCTAGACCTTGCTCATAATCTGAGCTGTTGCACGACACGCTCATCTCAGATTGCAATCGATCCGGAAGACTTTCAATATCTATCAGAGTTCCATCCTGATATTGTGGCTTATTGAAGGGGATCCAGAATGTTGCCGTGGTACCAGCTCCTAGTGACGATTCTAATGTAATCTTGCCATGCATCAAGTCAACTAGGTTCTTGCTAATAGTCAAGCCAAGGCCTGTTCCTCCAAATCGTCGGGCGGTGGATGAATCTGCTTGGCTGAAGGGCTTGAAGAGCCGCTTGCGGACTTCCTCTTCAATGCCAATGCCAGTGTCTTCGACCACAAACTTGACTTCATAAACATCCTGTGTTTCCCTCTCCTTGATGACTGAGAACTTGACGCGCCCTTCACTCGTAAACTTGATACTGTTAGTGAGCAAGTTTGTAATAATCTGCCGCACTCTGCCAGGATCTCCCATAACAATGAGATCTCGCTCAACACCGACCTGAATATCAGAGTCAAATATGAGATTCTTCCGTTCGGCAGCAAAGCTGAGCATTTTACTAACATCACGGACTACCACACTTAGGGAAAACTGTACTTCCTCAATATCCAGTCTGCCAGATTCGACCTTTGAGAAATCCAGTATGTCATTGATCACCGTTAACAGACCATTCGCAGAGCGCTGAATGTTCTCAGCACACTCCTGTTGCTCCTCGTCAAGTTCTGTGTCGCTAAGCAGTTCCGCCATGCCTATCACACCGGCAATGGGCGTACGGATCTCATGAGACATGTTTGCGAGAAACTCGCTCTTCAGTCGACTAGCCTCTTTCGCTGCAGCCTCATTTGCAAGCAGTCTGCTATTTTCCTTCTCTTGCACAAGCAAAGACTCTTCCTTATCTTTAATTTCTGTGATATCCATAGAAACACCAATCACTCCGTCAATAAAAGCCTCGTCCATTTGCCCTCCCTGCTCTTTCTTGCCTAGAACAGGGATAAATCTGGTTCTATACCATCGATCATCAATACAGTGCTCATGAGTATCTTCCATTGACCTTCCAGTCAATATATCTTCTATAGGTGCTAGAGATGGAGGGATCTCTTCGTTTCCGGACCATGCCGTGTCAAGTATATGACGTCCACCAGTAAGACTGAACACTTCATATATGTTCCGGCCAATGAATTCTTCGCCTCTCGAACCTTTGTTGCTTTCTGTTGTATCGGATCCGCCCTCTTCGCCATTCATATCCCAGATGAAAGAGCCTTCGAGTAGTACCAAGTTCCGGTTTCTGTCGACTGAAAACAGAGTTACTTGAGCATGAGAGATCACCGAGAGTAGTTGTTGCCGCTTTCATATGTTAGTATTCGATAAGAATTGATGAACGCTTTACTTACCAATCTCCGAGATTCAAACCTTTGTTGTACTGCGCCATGGATATCAGTGCAGGATCCAAACCACCTCTCTATGGCTCCAGTCTCAGAGTTTCTCATTGGCAGAGCACGACCGAGCATCCATCTCCATTCTCCATCTTTTCTGCGGCAACGGTACTCAGTATCGTACGGTTCTCCAGTCTTGAGAGAATTCGCCCATCGCTTTCCGGTAACGGCCATATCTACAATGATAGTTAACAACAGCACTCCCTACAGATACCCTAGCAAGTCTAATCGTAACATAAATGAACTTACCATCCGGATGAAACGGCAACTCCCAACCCAGACCCACGGATTCTTCCTCGGTCAGACCTGTATAATCATACCTTCGACGGTTAGCAAGCTTCTGTACACGTATCTGAAAGCCTTACCATTTCTGAGAGAACCATTCATGCATACCCTCGGGATTTGTGGTCCAGATCATTTGCGGCAAGCTATCGCAGATAAGTTGAAAACGCTGCTCGTTCTTTTCCACAATCTTATTGATTTCCCACACTACTTTCGTGACGTCCTTGCAGGTAAGTATACCAGCCAAGAATTCACCAGTCTTTTCGTCTCTGATGGCCTCTCCGAGGCAATCCAGAATGATCTTCTTCCCGTTGTCTGGATCATAAATGCCTATCCGTCGGCTTTCAAATGGCTCTTGTGTGCGGATCAAAACTGCAAGTGGGTATTCTGTTGGGTCTAAAATTCGAGTGAAACTATCGTCCCAAAGCTCCCATTTCGCCAGAAGATCTGGCCCGTCTTTCACATTAATAGTATCAGCAGACGAACGAAACAAGCGACGAGCCGCTTTGTTTGGTATAGCTACGCTTTCATCCCACCACATTGCTATAATTGGGATTTCAGTATTATCCAACAGTGCATCTTTCATTATGATAACCTTTTGAAGAGTTGATGGCGCACCGGACTTGGGTGCTCGTAATGGCGGACCTAAGGGGGGGAATGGACTTTCAGACATGGCAGCAACCGTGGGACTGGTGACCGAGGAGGTATTGCTGCGGGATCCTGTACTTGAGTTTCGCCCAGAGCTAGCACTTGAGCGAGCTCCCGAACTTGCTGAACTCAGACCCGTAGATTGCTTCTTTGGCCGGCTTATCTGCCTCGATTGTCCTCGTGAACTTGGCTCAGACGTCTGTTCGGAGTTGGTGCTAGTGAAAGTCATGGTAAAATATCTTTCATCCCCGATCTCCCAGACAGTAATAATCATCTTTGCAAAGGTGTGTTTGTCAATTACTGGTGTACTCTTGCCTTTGGGGGAGTGTGTCGCAGATATATTGGCTGCGGAAAGCACTACCTCAACAACAGCATCGCGGATCGTATTATCGTTCTTATTTGATCTCCTGCTTCGGGACTCTCTCCTGTCTGCTGTGGGAGTAACATCTCCCTCGGCGGATTTGTAGTCGACTTCATACCCATCTTGATCCCGAATTGGCCTCCCTTCTTCTGCCAACGACTCTAGACTAGAAGAAATGTCAGTGTATGTTATCTTAAATCTTAATCTTGCTAGCCCTAGCAACTGCAAAGCCACATACAAAGTTTCCCAAGTGACCCAAACCGGCCTACCTTCCTGAAGCATATCAATTCCCAGCTGACTCAATGTTTGGCCCTGAAGCCGTTCAACACCGGTCATGCCGTCATCACTCAGCGTATCTCCATCTTGATCCTCAAGTTCTAGTAGCCTAGCCATAGCATCATTCGCCAAGACTACAGTTTTCTGTCCATTTAGCACCAGTAGTGGATATGGCAAATACTGTATGGCGCCGAATGCCAATTCGGCTGGCGAAACACCGACCAATGTGGTACGTAGCATCCCTAGATTGCTTGAGCCACTCTTTAACTTCCCGCGGTCGTTTTCATACATGTCTGCTTTGAGAGATTCGAGCCCATCGATTTGGCCAATCCCCATATCCAGAGGAGAGACTGGCCCGTCAAAGTTGTCCTCATCTCGTACAAAGCTAGGAGCTTGGCCATGTTTTGAAAGTATTGGAGCCGACGGTATGTCTATGTGTGTAGGTGGTAGAGTATGTCGCTCACCAGGTTCAGGAGGCGGCATTCTCGTCGCATGTGGAAGTATCGATTCCACACCAGTGTCGACCTTCCTAGTGCTGCCGTAGACCACCCTTAATCTGCTCAGAAGCCCTCCTTTCCTAGCTTACAATGTCATGCCACTGCTTCCCAAGTATATTACGTGCGTTAGGAATCTTTATAGAAAAAAGCGTTTCTCAATCAAATCCTGCGCTGTGGGACTAGTGCATCATTGCGCTCTCTGTTTGTACACAAGGTGCGTGCTAGCGTGCTTCAAGTGTCGAAGCTCTATTCTGTGTTGCTGCTGTTGCTTTCGGGGCGCCCAAGTACAAGATCGCAACATGTATAGCTCGTGTATATCTCTGAAAGTAATTCCGTTGATGATTGAGCCAGCGTATGTATCAGCCAGGCAAGTGTCAGGGAGTGGCTGATATGTTGAGTCGAGATACGATGATAGCCAAGAGCTTAGTCTAAAACAGTGTTAGTCGAATAGAGCATATTCGATTTGGCCAATCCCATATTCTAGCTAAAGCAATAGAGCAATGTAACGGAAGAGTGAAGATCCGCTTAGGCCTCCTATACGCAAATGACGACAACCAGCCTAGAAAGCAGAGTCTGGTGTAGAAGTCAACTCCCCATATATCAGGAAGGAATTCAATATATTGACAAGACCACGAATTGATGTCTCGCCTGCGCTTTCTCATCCAAGGGGGCCTCGACAAAGGCTTGTTTCTCCTGGGAGACTTTATGCTAAGCGACCCAGGCCTGAGCATTAATGTACTTGTACCTCCGTCCAGCTATATGTTGAGAATGATTGGCTTGGGTAGAACCCGTGTCTGAGTAATTTCTCGTCTTCTGCTAGCTCTTTAAAGTTTCGTGTTGGAGAGAAACGTGCTGACACGAGAGGGGCGAGAACGGCGGGTATGAAGGGTTGTGTTTGCGGAGGTGTCGTGCCGGCCAGCAAACAGGAGCAGACTCAAGTAATAGGTAAAACTCACCATCAACTAATACCGTCCTTTGTTCTCAATACAAATCTGTTGGGGAAAGGGATAGCTTATGAGAGAAGATAACACTCGGTTGGTAGGATAGGTAAAAGAAAGCAAAGGGTGCTAAACAAGAATGGTATTCGTCCTTACAACAGAATGGGGCAGGCACCATCATGATGCTAAGCATACACACACACATCAGATTTCTCATCCCAAATTGGCATCCTTTTTCAAAGTTTCCCAGGGGTCCAACAATGCTGCTCACTTTCGCTTGGCAGTCCCACGCTGACATCATTTCCTCGTTGGAGTCTCCTCTTTTATTTTTTAAACCCGACCCCCAGTACCATAAAGGCGGGCATCCTCCAATCATGGCCCAGGATATGGCTAGGCGATGCTTCAAAATACCGTAGGGTCCAGTCTTGACGAATCTAGGCCCAGGCCGGGGGAGAGGGGCGCCCTTTGATGTTCTGCCGATCTTGCGTTGTGGAGGAAATGAGGCGGCAGGGGTAAAGCCATCGGATGTTGGCCACAGCTCATCGCTCTTGTTTACGGAAGTCCGGCCCCAAAAAATACAGTAAGAGGGGTTGAGCATGCTGATTATCCCTCTTTCAAGATCTTTGGTACTCGTGTCTCGCGTGCTCCAGAATCTTACAATTCAGAAGCTCTGCCAAACATTCTCCGGGTTGAAGAACCCTTATCTTGGTCATTTCAAGTGAGCGTTTCATCCTGGACGCTAGCTCGAAGTGGTGATGGGAAGGGCGACAGCTTGTACTTCGTCACGGATCCCGGTAATATCTTACAAGTGCGGATCAACTGTTGAAACTACAGTACAGGAGTTCAGCACAGTTCCAAATAGCCGTGTCTAATTGAAATAGAAAGTGCCCGGAATACGAATTGTTGGGGGGCCTTTAATCTCTCATAGATGCTGTATAAAATGAACTAGGTGATCATACCAATGGGCTATTAGTATACTATTGCTGTTGAGCTGCACACCAACTCATGCCCACAACGATAAGGAGCACAGGCGATTCCCGGGTTTCATCTATAATCTCATGACATTCATGTCCAAACTCTAGACTAGTCTATTCGCTTTTCGTGGGGGTTCTTACAGCTCGCTTGATGGTAGTGTAGCAACCTTTTCTTGGAACAACTTCTCTGCCTTTGCCCACACCGGCGTCGACTTCCAGTCCTTCAACTGCAAAAGGCTCGGTAGCAAGTCCTTACTGAAAGCCTCACTCGCCTCCCTAGGAAGCAGACTAGGAAGATGATCAATGCTAATAACATTCAGCCTAGGCTCAGCCTTGACCTCGACTGGCACCGTAGGCTCTGTGAAAGTAGTAGCCACAGTGTAAACAGGGACTGGGTTGTTAGGGTTTGTGGTATCAGCGCTGACATCGCAGATAACCGACAACTTGCGATCCGGCGTATCCAAGCTCTCAAAGTCCACAAAGTTGGGGATCTTGGACATAAGATATATGCAATTGACAAAGATGTCGCTCTCCACAATCTCTGGGAATGGTCCACCTTTTATAGTCTCTGCTAAATCCCACTTCAGTACGTTCTCAGTAGGCACGCCAGCTCTTAAGCAGAGGTCGACAGCACCACTTCCGCAGCGACCTAAAGCACCGATGACAAGAACTCTAGGATCCTTTCCTGTCTTAGTTTTGCCAGCCTCGACTGCCTTCCTGACGTCTACCAACAGAGCGTCCTCGTTAGGGTAGCTCGATACGCTGGGAAAAGGCTCTGAGGCGGGGTGCGTGAGCTGCCAAGCCCATGTCTCAAGAGCCAATGCTGCGCCTGCAAACCCAGCGTGGTATCCGAAAGCAGCAACACGGCGGTTGCTATCATCAGTGAGAAATTCAAGGTCGAGGAGCGTTCCACCACCACGAGGGAATCTAGCGAGAACCTTCTCCCATCCGCCCTGCTGTTTGTAGCAATGTGCAAATTGGATATGTGTGTGCTTGAGAGGGACTATATAGACATTAGAAGTTGAGTTATGGCCAATTGAATCCTGCAGACTTACATGTCTCGACAGGGAGCTCCTTCAACCCAATGATAATGTGGTCCAGAGGGGCTTCGCGCCATGTATTCTCAGGGACTAACGTGGCGCCAACCTTTTCAAACTCCTCATCGTCAAATATCCGCTCGGGGCTCCGCTCGACATTAATTGTATAGCCTGCATCAATGAGAGCTTTTGCAGTAGTTGGGGTGAGAGCCGAACGGTGCTCGAGGGCTTTGCCCACTGAAGATCTCATTAGTGACTTCCACAGCATTTTGGAAATGGGTTCTTACGTTCTGAACGAAGATGCAAAGTGATTCCCGACATGATGAATAGGTTGTTTTGGTGTGGAATTGGTTCAATGGCAAAATATAAATTCTTCAATTGCGCATGTTTCTTTTTATGAAGATCCGGCAGAAATCTGACTCACAGCCCAGCCTGCTCACCGCTTCCAATTTAACGCCAAGGCGGATTTTTCAGAGGCGCCGACATCGCCCATCAAGGTTGGCACGCTTAACGTACCCAGGAGACGGCGCGTCTTAGCCCTAACCCTACGTTCTAGACGTTTAGGATGATAAACACCATCCCCTCACTTTAGTTCGGTGATCCCTTCCCCAGTACTGGCTGTCATATTCGAGCATCATGCATGCTCTTAATTTTATGTATCTGCACAGCTCTGTTTCTAACAAACCCATATCTCCTGAATCCCCTCAAAGTTTTCTCGCAACAGCTCTGAGCCTCACATATCCAAGCCAATCCCCACCCTCAGGACTCCTACAAACCGTTTCCAGGATCTCTATCACCTCCTGGAGACATTTCTCCCTCTCCTCTCCGTTCTCCACGGCATCCAAAAATTGCTTCCCCATCAATCTAACCCAGCCCTCTACGCCGCCCTTATCCACCTCTGTAGGCCTATACTCCCTCTCAATCCTCTCCACTCCAAACCCGCTTCCCTCCAAGGCCTTCCTCATCCAGTGCTCATCAGGAAAAAACCAGGGATCAGCCTCCCTCGCCCTTTGAATCCCAACCCTCCTCCCAACAACAGCAAGCAATGCAGTTCGTATCTCAGCGACACAACCCATCCCGCCCATCTCAAACACAAATGCGCCACCAGGCTTCAGCGCCCCATATGGCCCCTTGAAGAATTCCGCTCGGGTATGTTCAGGCCGGAGAATCCAGTGCATCGCTGCGTTGGAAAAGACTTTATCGTAGGTACTTTCTTGCAGGGAGGGAGTATGGATGAGGCGTGTTGCATCAACGACTACATCTTGTCAGAAACTAGACGGGACCTCCGGGACCTAAACGCGGATAACAACAATGTCTAGATTTAGGTCTTACCTTCGAAAGTGCAGATTTTGGAGAGGCTAGAGTTAGATGGTACCTTTGCTTGTGAAGCTGCGATCATGGCTTCTGAGGAGTCGGTCCCATGTATTCTTCCGCTGCCTGTCTTCAGAACCTCCGCAATCTGGAGATTGAGGACACCATCTGCGGGTTTTTTTTAGCCAAGGAGTTACATATTTGGTTGCAAGATTGAAATTCAAGAAGTTGAAAGGTTTCTCTACCTCCACAGCCGATGTCTAAGATAACATCATCTGGCTTCACGTCCAACCACCCTAGAACTTTAGTAGCAAGTTTTGGGACAAAGGATGCTGAGTTTTGATATGCCTTGTATCATGAGTTAGATTTAAATTGGTCTTGGCTTGAAGGGAGAGTTGTGATGGAGGGCATCTTACTTCCGAGGACCAATGTTCCTCTTGTTTCGATACCATCATCACGATTCCAGTAACTATAACAGATAAATATAAGAAGTATAAGCATGAAGTAGCCTTTGCATATATGCTCATTGAGTTATATATCCACCCCACCCAAACCTACTGGGCGATATCGGAGCCTCCACCTCAGCCTTACCTTTCATATTTTATGCCCTACTATGTATCATATCAATGGACTTCCTATGGCTGGCGGGAAATGGAGGAGTAGTGTATGCAATGCGCTCTCGTAGCTGCATAAGAAGGATCTTTTGCTTTCGGGAAAGTTCTCATCCATTATTTGTACAGCTAAATTATGAGCGCTCCTTTTTGGATCCCTTTTTTGACTTTTTATGTCCCTTTTCGCCTTTGACGCCGTCTCCCATTTCTTGTTCGTAGATCTCTGCTGCAGTTTCTCCTGCTTTACGCTTCTTTGTGCTCTTGACGCTAACCTGTGAGGAGTAAGCATCATCAAATGTCCAAATTCCATTACCATGTGATCTTACCATCAAATTCTTCTGGCCGCCTTTCGTCGCAGTTAAAACTTTTTTTTCTGCTTCTGCCCAGCCAGGGGAAGCCTCTTCTATCTCGTATTGGTCCAATGGCAGGGCATCAATCATCTGTCTCTGCTTTTCTCTCAACGCTTTCATAGCTTCATCACCTCCCTCTTCAAGCTCTTCTGCTAAGGCGGTTTCCAGAGGAGCAAACTGCGTATCGATGACTTCGTCATCAAATGCCCCGTCAGCATCCTCGCGGCTGACGCCAATGGCATTTCTTGAGGGCATTTGTGCCTCGATTTCGTCAGATATTAACGCACCTAGTGCAAGAATCTCCTGGGTTAGCTTCTATCCATAACGCGAAGAATGGACGCATTTCAATCAATAAACTGATAAAAGATGGCTTACTGAAATGCGAGCTCATTTTACGCACTATCTTCGTGAGCATAGCGAGTAATTGGGAGGATGGAAGTGATAGATCCTCTTCGATTGAGGATATATCCCGGTGTTGTAAGCCGAGTGCCAGCAGAAGAGAAGCTTGAATGCCTAATAACTAGTCAATTTCGTGTTTGCAGAAACAGTTTCATGTAATATCACACACCTGACAGCTTGATGGCTTTGAGGCGTCTGGTAAAATAAGCCTTCGCTATATCTTGGACAAGATCTATAATAACATGGTGATCAACTAAGCTATTTGCATATTGTTCTAGTCGTTTGAGATCATATGGAGAGAGGAGGGCGTCTAGCTCGGATTTTGTGAGAGGCCGAGGCTCTAAATAAAATAGTCAGCAAGTGCCAATTTGAGGCCTCCAAGGACTGTGCATGTTTGTCTTACCATTCGAAGGATCGAGTTTTGAGCCCATATTCGCCGATTCATCAATGCTTATAGCAAGTATTGATGGGAAAGCCTTGAACTCTCGAGCCAGTAGTTTTAGATAGCGCTTGTGGAAGTCATTCGAGAATGCACCAATTCCTGCATCTTCATCAGTGTGCAAGGGACGTAGCATTACACATGTATGTTCTCCAGTCAAATCGTTAGGAGTTAATCGCAAGTACACCTAACCCTGTAAGACAGTTTCCAAATATTATAGGGCATGGAGGTGTATATTAAACGTACCGGGGAAAAGGAGGCGCGCTTCCAAAATCGATGTAATGACTTTGTTAAGCCATAGCTGACACCGATATAATGAAGAGAATCCGGCCGACATTCTGAAAGCTTCGCAAATAGTGGCGGCATTTTCCTGATGTCTCTTATTCTTATGTCGTCAGTAAGAAGTGAGGTATTCGCAAGTTCAGCATCAGTCACTCGAGTCATGTTCTCTTCCAGGTATCCATTAGAATCTTCTGAGAGATTTGAGAATTTGCCTTCATAGAAGTCTGTGAGAAGCGCCAATGCTTTAGAGCCGTACCCCATCTGAACTGCGAATCGTAAGTCAGTATATTCGAGTTTTGAAACAGGGTGGCCACGAATTCAAGTTTCTCTGTTCAAATTTCTGGAAACTTACTATAATCAGGATTTGTTGCAATTCGAACGACTCGAGCACCCGATAAGCCGGCAAAGCTTGGTTCCGAAAACTGCTCACTGACGACCCATGGAATAAGATCTCCTGCCGCTCTCCTTCCTCTACTCAAGCTATTGAGAACGCTTTCTTTGCTGATTTGTCCTTCTAATGCTACTTGAATAACGCATAGTGGTTCGGGAAGCTCCTTGCTGTCTTCTGATGTTGGAGGTACGAGGACAAAAAGTTGATGCGCGGGAGCATCACTCATCAGTTGCAAGTCATCCGGTGAATTCTTATAGTGACTTGAAACGTATAGGCTAATCATGCTCTGCAGGAATTTCTCAGATACTGGATGAAATGAGAACAAAGTATCCCGGTTGACTTTAAGTAGTTGACATTGAGATGGATCTGGACCTACAGAGAAGGAGTCAGTCAGGTACGAATTGGGTTTGCCTCAAAAGTAACATACAGCCCTGAAGTGTATTCAGTCTTGATCTGGGAAGATCCGCATCTAGACATAAAAGCTTGTTAAGCCATAACTCGACAGCGTCGCCTTTCGCGTATCGGATGGGCTCTTCGAGTTTGATTTCTGTTAAAGAGCGACCAATCTCGGCGTTGGCCTTGTTGATGCCTCGAGATTCCTCCTTGAGTTGTTTGATGAGCTTCAAGGATAATGACCGTCCGGTGCCTTCATACCCATTAATTGTAGAAGCCATAAAGACCAAGTAAGGCCCAATAAGCTTTCTAACAAGTGGTAAGGGTATAGCGGCAGCCTCATCTATCACAAGTAGCTCAGCCTGACCAAGTACATGAGCATCTTGTGGTCGGATATACTGTATAGTTTGGCGGTGTTCGCGATGGATGTTGATTCGGACAATTGCTTTATTGAAGTCAGGATTTGTAGACTGTATGATTGTATAATCAACATGATCCATGTATCCAAGAGCATCAAACGCCTTAAAAATGAAGTCCCAGAAGGTTTTTAAATTCTCGGGACTGGGGGATGTCACGAAGATATTGCTGTATCCATGTGCAACAGCAGCAGCTACAGCTACGCCTAGAGCCGCCGACTTTCCACGGCCACGAGCTGCCGTCAAGGTGACCGTGCTTCTTAATGTCTTGCCCACGATGACTGACACGAACTGCTTCAAGGCTTTCGCTTGGTCTACAGTCTTTGCCAAGTTGACTAAAGCCCCTGTTGGCTGTGTATCCTGCAATTCCTCCTTCAAATTTTCCAGCTCTATTTGAGATGCAGTCTTAGGCGCATCAAGGTCCGGAGGCGGCAGAGCTCTTACGTTCTTCCCACCTGAGATAGGTAAAACGTTCATCTCATCATCAATAACAAGACAGGATTCGCACTTTCCTAATGATAGTATAAACCGCTCGTTGAATCGCGCAGTAACGTCGTTATGTGCTTCAGTCCGGTACCGAGAATGTACATCCATAGACAAGGTGTATAATTGCTTTAGACTATTCATTCCCTTGAGCAATAGCACCACCAATCCGCCACCCTCAACTGTCTCTATTGTCCTTGCCAGAAGATTTGGAGTAATCGCCTCGAAGTCCTGCAATATACACATCCCATATGTGTTTCCAAGGATCTTCTCGGTTTCCTTGTAGTATACATATCGAATATTGTTTAGGGATACGAAAAGCTCGAACGGATCCTCAGTATTCGCCTCCCTTATCCCGCGTTTTACTTCTTTCTTTATCTTTTGTTCGCGCTTCTTTCGGTGACTGTGGATCTATATGAGCATGAAATGTGGCCTTGAGAGGTTATGATCTCGTACCTGGTGAAGCCTAATAAGTTCTTCTTGTACGCCCATAATACCGAACGATTTTGACTTTTTATATCGGTCCTCGACATTATATAATGCAAATGTACAATCACATCTTTCGCGTGGTCCCCAACAACAACTACAAAGCTTCTTTTCTTATCTTGGACGCCATTTCGCAACAGCGCTTGGATGCGCGAATCTCTAGTTAGAGGAATCAGCCATTGATGACCTAATTTCGGTGGAAGGAAGTATACTTACAATGCCTTGGTAGTCATATCTCCAAAGCTTTGAGAACCGCAACACTCAACCCGTCGCTATGGCTTCGACTGGCTGCACAATTCTCTCTATCACACTTCTTTCCATCACCTCAGGCTTTTTTTTCTGAGGCTCTGATATGGCTTAACGCTAAGATAACACTAGTGTCATTTATCTATGCAAGGCTGACAAGGCTGAAATTATGGCTGAAATTATCTGAGCTCTCAGCGAAATCTTTCGCATCGTGTTTGCACATAATATTGGTATTAATAGAATCAGCTCCTTAAATGAGTATCTCAAGGGCCTCCGGGATCTCCGGGGAGCGGTCGGTCTATTTTACTTGCGGGACACAGAAAGCGTACAGGACTTAACACGATATAGAAAGTTGAACTTCTCCTAATTTGACATCAAATTACACCTTAGCAATCAAGGCCGTAGTTTCTATTATTTTAGTTTAGTTCACCCATCCTCTGTTGAAGAGATTGTCGGTCTATTTATTGTAAAGACTCAATCACAAGGGCTGACGCTCCACCTCCACCATTGCAGATACCAGCAACACCTATTTTGCCCTTCTGCTCTCTCAACGTATTGATTAGTGTTGTGACAATTCTTGCTCCTGAGCATCCGAGTGGGTGCCCAATGGCGACAGAGCCACCATGTATATTGACTTTTGCTTCATCCAAACCAAGAATCTTCACGTTTGCTAATGCGACCACGGAGAAGGCCTCATTGATCTCATAGAGATCAACGTTTGAGGCTTCAATCTTAGCGTGCTTGATAGCCTTGGGAATGGCCAATGCTGGGGCGGTAGTGAACTTGCTAGGTTTGTGTGCTGCATCTCCCCATCCTAAAATCTTTGCCAATGGCTTTATGCCTAGCTCCTTCAGTTTGGCTTCAGATACAAGAACTAACGCAGAGGCTCCGTCATTGATTGGTGCCGCGTTCGGAGCAGTGACAGTGCCACCATTTGGTTGAAAAGCAGGACGCATAGCTTTCAATTTCTCAATATTGAGATTCTTGACCTCATCATCCCTGTCAATCGTAATCGAAGGTTTTCCACGTCCTCCGCTGACCTCTACAGGAATAATCTCTGTCTTGAATAGACCAGCTTCTGTTGCCTTCTGCGCCTTCTGATATGATTTGATGGCATATTCATCTTGTTGTTCTCGGGTGATTGAATGGTCTAGCGAGCATTCCTCTGCGGCCATGCCCATATGTTCCTTCTTTTCATAAGCATCGGTTAAGCCATCCTGGAGAACTCCATCGATAAGGGTTTGGTGACCATATTTTGCACCATTACGAAGAACTGGCAGGTAATGGGGGACATTTGACATGGACTCGGTTCCACCAGCAACCACAATATCGGCGTTGCCAGTAATGATTGTCTGAGCGCCGAGGATAATAGCTTTGAGCCCAGAGGCACATACTTTGTTGACTGTGGTACAGACTGTGGCTTCGCTCAAACCCCCTGCAAGGGCAGACTGACGAGATGGATTCTGACCAAGGCTAAGCCTCTGTTAGCTTATCATGTATAGCACGAGGCGTTCACTCACTTGGCAGACAAAACGTTGCCAAAGAACACTTCCTCAACGTCCTCAGGCTTGATCTCTGGCACGCGCTCCACAGCAGCTAGAGCCTGATTAGCTTCAAGTGTTTGAGATTATTGACCTCAGATATTACCTTTGATCGCAATGCCGCCTAGTTGAACTGCAGACAAACTCGAAAGAGACCTAAATCCATTAATGTCATTCCTAGGTGGCAGAAATCGACCCATTCCACCTACCCCAAAAAGGATCCAACGGGAGTCCTTACGGCAGAAACAATATATATAGGAGGCACTGAAGTCATATTTGCAAATTTATGTGGGTTGGGAGAAAGCAGTTGCAAAAGAGATGGTATATGTACGAAGTTGCCAGAGAAGAAAGGTAGAAAGTATAGTAATCAAAAGATTGTTGAAGAACATTAAAGGTCTTGGCGCGCTTTCACCGCTAAACTGGCAGGCAACCAAATCTGTTGATATGCAGTGCCTCCAGGGGATGTCTGAACGGTCCAATAGAATATCTCTAGACCGATGAGCATGTCTGATACTAAACTCTCCTACAGAAACATATCGGAGTCCGAAACGTATGGTCTCATGAAATATTCGTAACGCGCTGCCTTTCAGCCACACCTGCGAGATCGCTGCCGTGCCCCTCGATTTTCTACCACTAATTCGAAGATGAGGGGCAAACACCAAATCTGCACGTGACCACACGGCCCTACCAAGGTGTGGCTGCTCAAGTGCGGCTGAGCTAAATAGGAACTTTTTTGAAGCTTTGGACCTGTTGTTGCGCGACTGACGGCTCTGGAGACCTCATTACTTGACGTCCACTGATCAGCTCACCATGGATGACCTTTACGACGAGTGAGTTTCGATTATAGAATCTTTTGTATGCAGAGGCTAATATTTGTAGGTTTGGTAACTTCATTGGGGAGGCAGAAGAATCAGAGGAGGAAAGTCAAAATGAAGTTGACGCGAGCGCATATGTATATGATGACGAACCCGAAGATGCGCCAGAAGTTACAGGCCAAGAACTGATGGACCTTGATGGTTTGTCTCCGTTTCTGTATGCAGATTGCTGTGTTAACCTTGCGCAGATGACGGTCCTTCAAATGCTGTGGTCTTGCACGAAGATAAGCAGTACTACCCGACCGCGCAACAAGTATATGGAGAAGATGTTGAAACTATGGTGCAGGAGGAGGATGCGCAGCCATTGACGCAACCCATTATTGCGCCTGTCGAGAAGAAGAAGTTTACAATCCAAGAGGCAGATCTTCCCCCGGTACACTTTGACCGAGAGTTCATGACGGATCTTATGAACTATCCTGAGCAGATTCGAAATATTGCGTTGGCGGGCCATTTACATCATGGAAAGACAGCTATTATGGACATGCTAGTTATGGAGACACACGACATCTCGGATCGATTAGAAAAAAAGATTGGTAAAAAGCGAGATGAGCAGCTACGGTACACCGATGTCCAGATGTTGGAGCGGACACGCGGCCTCTCTACCAAATCCGCACCTATGAGCTTGGTGTTACAGAATACGAAAGGTAAATCACATCTTGTCAATATCATAGACACACCAGGTCATGTCAATTTTGTGGATGAGGTTGCCTCATCTCTGAGATTAGTTGATGGCGTAGTCCTGGTGGTTGATGTTGTCGAAGGAGTGCAAGTGAACACGGAACAGATTATCAAGCATGCGGTTCTCGAAGGTCTTCCAATGACCCTGGTCGTCAATAAGATGGACCGCCTGATATTAGAGCTTAAGATTCCTCCAACAGACGCATATTTCAAGCTTAAGCACGTTATCGAGGAAGTGAATACTATGATTAAAAACACCTTACCTGGCGAAGGAGAGAAACGACGATTGAGCCCAGAAAAAGGCAACGTCCTGTTTGCGTGTAGTGGCATGGGGTGGTGCTTCACCGTGCAATCTTTCGCAAAGATGTACGCCGATCATTATCCAAGTAATACGCCTGGGAAACCTGGCATCGATGCAACAGAGTTGGCACGGCGGTTATGGGGAGACGTCTTCTACAACCCTCGAAAACGCTCATTTACTCGGAAACCCGTTGAGGATGGAGCGAAGCGTTCTTTTGTTCACTTTGTCCTCGAGCCAATATATAAGCTGTTCTCTCACACCATAAGCGAAAGCCCCGACGACTTGAAGGACACGCTTGCTACTCTTGGGATAGTTTTGAAGCCCTCACAATACAAGACAGATGCGAGAGTCCTTCTGAAACTTGTCTGTGAGAGATTCTTTGGCAACTCGGGAAGTTTTGTGGATATGATTATTGACCATATACCATCACCAGTCGAAGGTGCGGAGGCGAAGCTTCAGAAGTACTATACCGGTCCGTTAGATACTATGGTTGCACAATCAATCAAGGAATGCAATCAAGACGGACCATTAGTCGT
Organism: Chalara sp. BL73; assembly: GCA_918026815.1. Lineage (NCBI taxonomy): Eukaryota > Fungi > Ascomycota > Leotiomycetes > Helotiales > Chalara > Chalara sp. BL73. Next base: position 437,650 of record CAKJVC010000182.1, read on the forward strand.
TCAAGTCACTAAGCTCTTCAGCACGAGCGATGCCACAGGATTTCACTCGTTTGGGCGGGTTTTGAGTGGTACGGCTCGTCCTGGCACCCAGGTCAGAGTGCTAGGTGAAGGATATTCCATAGACGATGAAGAGGACATGAGCACGGCTACCATATCGGATGTTTGGATCACAGAAACGCGCTACAATATCCCCACAGACGGCATTCCAGCAGGAAGTTGGGCATTACTAGGAGGCGTGGATAATTCTATTGTGAAGTCCGCAACTTTAGTACCGCCAACACTCCCTAATGATGAAGATGCCTACATCTTCAAGCCTATCACGCACTTTACCGAGTCAGTCTACAAGGTCGCTGTCGAGCCTATCAATCCTTCAGAACTTCCCAAAATGCTTGATGGCCTCAGAAAGATCAACAAGAGCTATCCATTGATAACTACGAAGGTTGAGGAATCGGGCGAGCATGTGATCCTGGGTACAGGAGAGTTATACATGGACTGTGTCCTACACGACTTGCGCCGACTGTACGCAGAGATGGAGATCAAGGTATCCGATCCCGTTACAAGATTCTGCGAGACCGTCGTCGAAACCTCAGCTATTAAGTGTTACGCGCAAACTCCAAACAAGAAGAACAAGATCACTATGGTAGCGGAGCCACTCGATTCCGGAATCGCTGAAGACATCGAGAGTGGCAAGATCAGTATCAAGAGCCCGGTAAGAGTAATCGGCAAATTTTTCGAGAACAATTATGGATGGGACTTGCTGGCTTCAAGGAACATTTGGGCGTTTGGACCTGATGAACTGGGACCAAACATTTTGCAGAACGACACTCTGCCGTCAGAAGTAAGTATTTCAATTTCATTTTGCCTCGTACCCTTGAAAATGAAGATCAAAGCTTCGAATCGGCCCTTTTATGCTAATTGATCTACAGGTGGATAAACAGCTCCTTAATTCTGTTAAGGACACTATCAGACAAGGTTTCAGCTGGGCAACTCGGGAGGGGCCGTTATGTGAAGAGCGTAAGTCACCCTCTAACACTTAACCATGTTTCATCTCTATTCGTAACTTTCCACACAGGGTAACCAGCCTGCTTTTCGATATTATTTATTGGTTTGGTAATGCGAGATCTAACGATATCCTTGTAGCAATCCGGAACAGCAAGTTCAAGATAATGGATGTTGCATTGGCTCCCGAAGCGATCTTCCGGGGTGGTGGCCAAATCATCCCCACTTCCCGCCGGGCATGCTATTCCTCGTTCTTAATGGCCTCTCCGAGGCTGATGGAACCAGTATACTCATGCTCAATGACCGGACCTGCAGATTCAGTTACATCGCTGTATACTGTGCTGGCTCGTCGTCGTGGTCATGTATTACAAGATGGTCCAATTGCCGGCACTCCCCTGTACCGTGTCAGTGGCCTCATACCCGTCATCGATTCATTCGGCTTCGAGACGGATCTACGAATTCACACGCAGGGACAGGCTACAGTCAGTCTAGTCTTCGACCGTTGGAGCATTGTTCCAGGTGATCCTCTTGACAAAGATGTGATTTTACGGCCGCTAGAGCAGGCCAGTGCACAGGCCACAGCGAGGGACTTTGTTCTGAAGACAAGAAGGAGGAAGGGATTGAGCGAGGATGTCAGCGTGGCCAAATTCCTCGAGCCAGAGCTCTTTCAAAGCCTTCGCGAGTCAGGATTGTTGGATGGCTGAATGCCGGAATGCGCTATGCAAAGACCATCTAATTGAGTTGGACTGGGATTTACTACACGACTTTGGTCATAGAGGGCTCTCGGAGTTCTACGGTAGGGTAGGCTATGTACTATAATTGCGAAGATAGTTATGAGACAGCGCTTCAGCGTTACGACGCTGCACCTCTGGCAGCAGCAAGTATGAAGAAGAGAAAGCAGAGGTTACGTAACCAAGTCGTAGTTGGGCATAGACAAAATAATTAAAGAGGTGATGCCCAGTCCAATATGTCCAATGTCCCATATAGTCCGAAGATTTGCAAGCTTTAGACAAGGTATGTCAGGATATGTTCAGGGCATTTACAAATGCACTTGACGTGGAGGATTCTATCAAGTCGGATCTGGTCCCACCGTTGTATAAAAGAAAAATCGGTGTGCCCCGGCCCCCCCTTCCCCCTCGTTGCTCTAAAGGGTGAGCCATTCTGTCGGGTCCAACATTAGCATCCATCAGATCCTCCAGCCAATGCTGACCGAGTCCGCGCCATACGAACATCACACTATGAATGGCTGGCTACCTCGGCATCGCCGAGGTTGCTCTCGTCCACAGCCCTCCAAAAATGGCAACCTGCAAGCTGCAACGTGTACAAGCGCGCATGCCGAAGGAGAAACTCTGAATATGCGTGAATTCTTATTTCGAACACATTTCGCGGGGGGGGGGGTGACCAGGTTGCATTGGCGAAGAAGTTAAATTTTGCGGTGCCTCGTTGCCCGACGCGTCTTCAATGACTGCTTATTCAATGACTGCTTCGGCCTTCAGGCGGTGAAAACATGAACAAAAAAGTGCCCCCTATTGTAAGCGGGTGGAGTAGTTAAGCACCAGAAGATGGTCTTAGCTCACTTCTATGTAATAAGCTTTGAAATGAATACCCGAAACGGCGAGTCTTGGGTCAGAAAAGAGCATTTCAAAATTGGCTAGTCTTCATTTATGCCTCAATGATGTTCTCTGTGTCTTAGCCGTGTACGAGTAGAACTTTCCTTGGGCCCGAGAGTGGAGTATAACTTCATCTGATATAGATTGGAAACGAAAGTCAAATTTCCAGCAGATCCGTGTGGAAACGGTAAGCTTGTAAACACCAAGTCCTCCAGACAGTAGTACCCTGGTCTTAATTTCAAAAGAGGTTGACATGGTAAAGCCGAGGATAAAGGCGATCAAGGAGATCGTATAATTCTTCAGATTTTGATTTGTTGCTGCATGTTTGAGCGCTGAGCGGCGATTTTAACCTTTAAACAGGGGCATATTGTACCTCGAAAATAACATTGCAATCGTTGCAATGAGATGAGACAACGTAGCCTTGGCGTGGAGTCAAGGAAGTGGCGCATGCAGTACAAGGGGGTTATCTTTGGGACGCGCTGCTTTGAGATACGGTGGAGACACCAAAAAGAGGAAAACGTCGAAAAGTTTGAGAATGAATTGAAGCGTCAGTATAGAAGACGGCTTGATCCGGACTTGACTGCCAGGTAAAACGGAGGTAGATATGCTAATATCCATACGTAAGGCGTCAGATTCAAAGGACACTGTTCAAAATAAACGAGTCATGCTCCTCGCAAGGTAGTCATCGTACTGTACTGCACAGTAAGCTCTGACGAAGCATCCAGAAAAGTAAATGCATGATGAAGCGTGCTGTGCAAGGTTTGACACATGGCAATAAGGACCTACTGTGGGTAAGTCCAAATGTCCCCTTGTAGCAGTCCCGAATATTACCCGTTCCGAGTACCGACCCCGTCAGAAAGCAAGGGTTCGTATTGACAAGAACAAGGCTTGAAAGAAGCGTCTGCGCCATTGCTCTTTAGAATTAAGCATATTACAACATACGCCATATCCACGCGCTTGATTACGAAGCGTCTATTATGAGATAATAAGCGCCGCCTTATATGGCTTTCTATTCTTCACAAGGCTTCATCATTGTCCTCAATATGTTTGCCAGGCTTGCATTCTCAAGAGCAGCAGCGACTCGTTCCTTGTCTGCCAACTGTTTGTTCACTTCTTCCGCTTGGTTGTGGGTATCTTTCTTTATCTTAACTTCCACTCGATAGCTAGGAGGAAGAGCTTGTTCCAGACGGACTCTAACGCCAAGGCCAATGACCGTAGCAAGTGAGCAATGGGAACTATATAAAGATCAGCCCCAATCAAATATTCAGCAATACAAGCTTCAAGAGTGAAGGAACTGTAGGCTTGGCAGGTCGCAAGCGCAGTAGCTGCACATCAAATTTGAGGTGCTTGTTTCAGCTAACACAATATGATTATGCTTACACAGTTGGAGTGAGCTCAACGATCACTCGAGATAAAGCCGAGGGTTTTGTAAGATCAAGTGGAGATATTAAATGGACGTCCTGCAACTTCACCACTCCAAGGGATTCCAGTGATGTTGGATGTTCCGGGTCTGATATCGGAGCAATCAAGTCTGTGAAACGTCAGCTGTTTGAACTACAATGTGATGAGATGATTGGTGAAAATGACTGATTCGCACGCAGCTTTTCATGCACGAAACCAGAAGGACGTAAATAGCCATATGCTTTCTATATATAGTAGCAGATTTGATGCTGAAGATCAAACCTTCGCACCCCTCATCCGCGAGCTGCAACTTAGGAATTGCTGCTACCTCGGTGACGGATGCTCATACGCCAAGCAAGTTGAACAATGAGAAGAAGAAGGGCCGGCGATGAAGTAGGGCTTACCGTATATCTCCTGTTCATCGATAGGCTCCATTGTAGAGTCATCTGAATCCGTCTCGGAGAAATCAGACATATAGAATGGGTCCATCGTTGCATAACTAGGCTTTGCCATCAACAAATCGCGTATACTCTGGCTCTTTGGACCCGCATCTCGTCCTTTGCGACGCTGTCTATGTGACGCAAGTTCAGATTCACTGAGGATAGTTGGGTTGGCGTTGTCTAACACCATCTCGAGGAGGCGGCCTGGAGGAAGTGGCCAGCTGATATATTGGCAGCGTAATCTATCTGGAACCGCGATTCTTTCGCGGCTGATGTCACAATACAGGTAGATTCTAAAGTGGTGATGCGTGTCTTTGATACCGAAGTCAGTATTGTGAAGAGTTTGAACATGACGGAAGCGTTGTTCATGCCAAGCTTGGAGGCGTGATTTTATGGAGAGTATCTTATCGATAAATAAACCCAAGGACAGGGGTATAACTTAAGCGACCTGTGGCTTTGCATCTGATATTCTTCTTACTCCTCCTGCATCTGACATACTTTTTTTTTCTTCCTCAGCTGACCTCACAACCTATTTGTTCTCGGTTTGAATTTGTCCTTCACCTTAAACTATCCTATAAATTCGATCTGTTCCTTCTAGTGCTACTCTCTCCCGAGCGGATAATAATACAGACTTCCATTTCAGCACATAAAATGACTCCTGAGCAGATCCTCAGAAGCATGGTATATCAGGACAAGTCACCACCGGGGTTCGAAATACGTTGTAGATGTAGTTGATTTGTGCAAGAGGTGGTGGATGCCTCTCGCAAATGCCTTTAGCCTGAACTACTACCTTAGCTTGAGAGCAGTCCAAATTGGATTATGCATTAAATTTGGTTAGACTTTTGCCTCAACATTAATCACAAAACTGCTGACTGTCCCATTATCGCTTTCCAAGCAAACACTCCCTTTCGAGAAGGTCGAACAGCTATTGTGCGTGATCAGAATCGCTGTACTGTGATGGGGTTTTTATTTTGTGGTTCCTCATAGCGTCCGGCTAGTGCCACGGGCGAACAGCCTTCTCAAAGATGTTCGGTACATCACATGTACATTAGTCATGCAGTACTAGGTTGCAGTGCACATTTATTAAACAATCAGGCTTTGGTGCCGGTCCCAGGTACCAGAATCGGATTAAATCGATCACGCTTCCGAACTAACGCGTCAAGTGCGGCGGGGGATCCTACAAACCTTATAATAATTGCCGAGAAGGGCGGCAGAAATCAGTACTCAAACACCGGGTTAAAGACATGACTATACCTACTTCTACTTAGCAGCCTATCAATACTGTTGTCTTAATTTCCCTTTCAAATCTAGCAATCCAGTGATGCAAATGATGCCTCGCTTACGGAAGAAGGCTTGTTGCTTTTGCTGCCTGGTTAGCCTCTTTGGTGGCTTGCCGTTCATTATCTCTTCAATGGAACCTGAGTCTGCAGCGAACCGTGAACCCGTCCCAAGAATTTATACCCTATGTTATGTGACGTAGACGCATGCATACGAGAACTTAGAGTAACTCTTCGCAATGCAACCAGAAGACCCTTGTTCTTACAGAGCTGGTATATGAACAGATGTCACCAAGTACTTGTAGTACACTATAAGCTAAGAGGTGGACACGTATATGGCTTACGGCCGTTATAATCCATCGCTCTCTTGACTGAAACCATTTGCAATTTTGATGCCAGAGCCATCCTTGGACACTCTCATCGCCTACTTTAATCGCTCCCCTTAGAATTGTTACTGAAAGTATGAAATGAGTATCCCGCTTAAAAGCCCACGAAGGTTTATAGCTACAGCGTGGGATTGGGGTATAAGTCATTTTCCCCTGTCATTAAAAGGTGTTCTTCGATTCGAATTTGGTCGAATGGCGCTTTGCTGCTTACCAGCCCATTTCATGGTTTCACCACATATTATTGCTCTGGCTGAGGCTTCCTTAGTGTTATTGGGAAAGCGGCGGATAGGGAATACCATTGGTAAAACTTTTGGAGGCGCGTTGTAACACCACCGATGGCCAAGATGCTCAAAGATATTCGGTTATTACGCTTTAACAACAAAAGTTGATCCAGTTCAGAGGTAGGTACCACTCCGAGAAGCAAAATCGGCATCCTTTTTTGCACATCCTTCTTAGTTTTAGGGGTCCGAGAGCCTATTCCTCCAAGAAATTTCCCCATCAAACGCCTTATTGGGACTGGTTATGCCTGCTCAATTGGCTCCAAATGTGACTCTGAAATCCAAGATTGGACCCCTAGTCTTCTGAGACATCTTCACATCTCGCTCTTCTAAAGTAGTGCGGCTCTCGATGGAATAATCAATGCCATGTCGTTTACTGAAACCTAAAGTGTAAGGTGTGTGGTGCAACAATTCAAAGAGCCATCGCGGATCCGCCAAGATCATTCCAATTGTTCCTTCCAGCGCCCATGCTTCCAAGAGTCTTCCAGAAAAGTCGTTATTTGTTACTCACAGTAGATAAGCTCATGTTTTCTGTCGGAACCAGTGGCACGGCATCTTCCATTCTCTCGGGTCTTGACGCTGCGTACAGAGGATGCGTGTAATTACCAGTGATTACTGGTGGGCCTTTTGCTTACTTGGGTATATCAGAGATATTAACCAACCAATACGCCCACCAGTCGCTCATTTACACTGTATACGAATGCCTAGATGCCTCCTCTTGCAGCCAATTGCGCTTCATTTGCGCTTCTAAATACTTTGAATGCGTAGCCAGGGGGGGCACAATAATGGCGTCTTCATATTGACAGGGACCGCCATAGAGGCCGAGTGCTCAGCCGTTTACGCCAAATCTCCCCTGTTGCACATGCTAACGGCAGGACGTTAGGCTGGAACACCCCCCCCCCCAGACCAGCAGCATCCATTAGTCAAACTACGCAAACTTTCGAGGGGATTATTAGCTTTTCCTTGCCGTCCTGTCTTCTGCACGAAGGAGGGGTCCGTACCGTCAGAGTCGAGCATGGAATCTTTTGCCTTTGCACATCCCATCAGCGGCCATCAACGCCTGCGCATCCGGTAATAAATCCATAAATCATCCATCACATATCGGAAAGCCCAAAGCCAAGTGTTGAAGTGGGTGGGTGCCACCGCTGTGCTGTGCTTCCTCAATCAAGCACGTTCCCTCACTCGACCCTCTCAACCACGCTGGTCCACGACCACCACTGCCACTACCGTACCGTACCGTACCGTACTCTTTACGCACCCGCGTTTCAATCCAATCCCCCCCCTCGCCCCAATCTGATCGATTTGTTAAAGCAATCAATCTTCCGTTTGCGCGGCTAAGATCGTGGCCAGATCACGACTAGGCCGGTTAGATTCGTCGTACCACGAGGTGAAGCGCACCAAAAATAAGGTACTTATGCCCTGATCGTCATTGGAAGTTTCATTCATCACCACACCCTTGGTACTCCTCAACAGATTATACTGGGATTCGTGGCGTGGCGTGGCCTTGTTTAAGGGCTATTAGTGCTCGCAAGGGAAGCTCTTATAAAGATAGTCGTTCATAGCAGCGGGGGGGCAATCCTCGGCTCGATCTCCGGACTTTAAGGTTGCGATACCCTCAAGATCTTCCCACAAGGCTATTGTGCTTTCCTGGACCAAGTGTAGAAGTTGGATCTGTCCGGACCTAGCGAGGAGGACTTTTGCGCCGTCGGCTTCTCATTGCAATTCATCGTAACACTGGAGCCACTACGGGAGTTGTCGCTCCATCCTAGGCGCAATGGCAGGAGAGCAGCCAGGAGGAAGAAGGCTTCTGCCGCAGAATCCGCAAATACAGAATTTCTCTTTTGCTCCCAATAACATGGGTCAAAGGGAGAACCAGAAGAGTGCGCATGACCCGTCTTCGAAAAATCATATATCATCAAGAAGGTTCATATCTGACATCAATAGATTATGTTTTCGTGGATGAACACAATCGACATAAGCGCTTGAAGGGTACTTGACTCTATATCTCCTTCATAACTTAATGACATCTAACATGGTTCTAGTGATGCGCGCCTGCGAGGGCTGTCGGAGGCGCAAAATCAAGTGTGATGCTGCGACAACAAACACTTGGCCATGTTCGGCATGCATTCGCCTGAAGCTGAATTGTGTCCCTCCGACCGTGAATTATGATCAACCTTATCAAGGCGACCCTCAGGGATTTGAGCGGCAAGGAGGAGAGTATGAAGGTGGCGGCGGTGAAGAGGGATATCACCAACAAATTTCAATGCAGCAGCAGTTAGCCTCACAACAAAAAAACATACCTCCGATTTACACACAACATATTCCATATCAAGAGTCTGTGGGCGCGTATCAGCCTGTGCCATATGGCGAGCCATCTTCGAGTCATAGTCAACAATCTATGCATTATGGCAATTTGCATACTCCAGTCAGTGTAGTCGATCAGCATCAGTATCCACCACAGTCTGCATATCCCACCCCGACCGTAGGCCAACAACCTCAATCACATTTACAATCACAACACTCTCAAGGGAACTACGATGATCAGTATGGACAAGAAAGCCTAACAGAGTTGCTTGGGAACCTGAAGGTGAATGCTGATGGATCTGGTTCGTTATCCCAATCCTCCACCATCCTCGCGTAAAGCTAACAGACATTTAGCCCCATATATCAATAGCAAGAACCAGAACAAGAATAAGGCGCTAGCCGGTGAACTGGAGGAGCCGGCTTTTGAAGATGTTGACGAGTATAAAACGACATTGCCACCAATTATATCTGCGCCTGGAATGAAAATCAGGATACCGCCAGAGCTAATGCCGGACGAAGAAACAGTACTACACTATTTCGAGATGTACTTCATGAACGTACATCCATATGTGCCAGTGCTCAACAAGCCACTCTTTTATCAGCAATGGCACACAAATCGTGATGCAATTTCTCCCCTTATTCTCGAAGCTATTTTCGCTATAGGAGGCAGGCTTGCTGATGAGCCAACTCAAGGCCATCAATGGTTATCTTTAGCGTCCAGTCCGTCTCTACTTTCCAAAAATTTTGCTATTAATACTAATAATCTCCAGAACACGCAGATTCTTTCATGGATGTCCCACGACTGAGTACTCTCCAAGCATTACTAATAATCCTCAAGGCAAGAGAATCTGCTCCCAAGCGAGGTTACTATTATCGATCGTGGATGACAGTTGTTCAATGCGTACAAATGGCGAAGGATCTTGGTCTCGATGAGCATTTTGAAGAGCACCGAGCAGGCCGCTCCTGTGGTTCGGATATCGCTGACTGCATTACAAAAACTCGAATATGGCAGACCATATTTATTTGTGAGCTCATGGTTGGATCCCCTCAAGGTCGGACAGACCTAGGAGTTGAGATGGACACTCTCGATCTCAGCGTTCCTCGACCAATGCCTGGCCTAGATGATTCCGAGTATCACATCACGAGAAATTTCACCTACTTCACCAGAGTTGTGCGAAACGTGAGGAAAATGAACAACGCTTACGCAAATATTAAGAAGCGAAAGGACTGGGGACTTGATCCGGAATTTGTTGGATTGAACCCTTCCTTCGACAATTGGATCAACGACTTACCTAATGACTTGAAAGTCACGTTTCCACCAGATGGATCACCGCCATGGTTACCATCTCACTACATCGGGAATCTACATTCTTATTATTTTCTCGGGATCATCATGCTACATCGACCTCAATTAACATTCATGGACCCAACAGGTGCTGATGGAGGATGGAAACACCATATGATGATTTGCTATTCTTCTGCAAAACTTCTTTGCAGGTTGCAAGAGGCTCTCTTACAGTCATTTGGAATGACAGGGCTTCTGTGCATGCAACGTGGTATTAACTTTAGTATATATTGCATATTGACATGCACTGTTCTGCACCTGGTTGGTGAAACACATCGAAAATGAGTATTTGTACTAATTTATCCTAGGTTGCGCTTACTTCTCCTGATCCAGATCTGAATCAGGACGCTCGAGAATATTTTACTCGGCACATGCGTGTTCTCGAGAAGTGCTCTACCTCGTGGCCAATGCCCGATATGCAGCAACAAATAGACGCATTAAGGGAAGCGTTCTCTGCTGACACTAGGAAGCCATTTGTATTGAAGCCATCTTTCCCATATGGAAGCCCAGCTCCTGCACAGAACACGACTCCACCGCGCCACCTAGCGCCATATCGGCAGCCAAGCTCTCACCCCTCGGGAGGACAGCCAAATTTGGAGCATTCGCATGCCCAGCCAAATGTCAGTTACACAAACCATCCCATTTCACCACCTATCTCTGCTGGAAGTGTGGACACCAAAAGTGACTCTCCTACCGTACAGTCTCTGGTAATGATGCCCCCAGGACAACGAGGTCCTCAACCGCCAATGCCGAGTGGAGTGCCAATGGCCGATCCCTCAGGCTGGAATCCTGCTGTGATATTTGAGTAAGCATATATACGTCCACCCATATTCTCATTATACAAAGCTGACACAGCAATAGCCGGTGGAATACTACTTTCGGTACGACTCCTGCTAGTCATAGCGATCCTGCCCCCAATACACTCCCTCTAAAACATTCCGCTCCAGGTGCCCAAGAAATTCCCTCTGTCCCTGACGCACTTCCGAATGCTGTGAACCTAACCCAAGGAACTCACCCGATGCCCCCGCAGCAGTATTCTGGCGCCCCAATCCCCTCTTTCGTCAGTCCAAGTATGTGGCAGGAGTCTGTAGCTAGTGTATACGAGGGAGGATTGAAGAGACATTGGGATTACGACGATGGAAACTCAGTGAATTCGATAGCGAAACGACGAGGATGAACAGTGAACAGAGATGGTCATGAAGTTGACAACCCCCTAAATGATGCGAGAGTTAATAGTTCCAGAACAGTTCGAGCCGCAGACTCACGTCAAGATGAGTGGTCATGGAAAGGATGGGGAAAATTACGTGGAGATGGAATTCTTGAAGGAATCAAAGAAAGGAGGCTGATGCAAGCCAATGTTTCCGAAGTTCTTCACCTTTGTTTCACGAAGAGAACGATTGAATGAATGATGCAATGAGGCCACAAACGTGGAAATTGGAGAAGAAATCCAGTAAGATAGAGAGGTCGGGAATAAGATCTGGAGGCTTTTTATTGGATCGAATTCAAAAGGGGAAGGAAAAGACACGACATGTTAGATAAGGATGGACCGCACGGTGGATGTAAAATTGCCAATGTCTTAAAAGTTATCGAGACATATTGCAAACAAAAATAATAAGTCATCCAGCCCAGGTCCAAATCTTCACACTTTGTGTTGCGAGGCATCTCGATCCCGCACAGTGAAGCATCCTCATGCTGTAGTACTCATCGTTATAAGACTTTGGAGCGGAATTTCAATACCATGTCAAGGTTAACACCAATGGCCACCAGCAAATTTTGACCGCCGTTACTCCACCCGTTCTCGCAAAAACGCGTGACTCTTCCACCCCATACTTGCAATCTGGATCTGCATGCTCTCCAGAACCCTCTGTCCATCGAATTAGCGCCGCGGTTTTTGTTTAACGGAAGACATGCGAGAGCTCATGTCATGAGTGCCTCGACTCCCAAAACGCCCCTACAGGCTTCCAACCCCCGTGAAAAGGCATAGCAATCCAAGAACCAAAATAAGCTTACCTCCTTGACGCTTCTTTTACTCCCTCCCACTCCATTCCTGATATCCATCCCAACAAACGCGCCATGCGTGCTTTGCCAGCTGTACCCTTTCAATACAACCCACATCCGGACTATCTCGTCCGGCGCCAACGGGATCATGTTCGGGATGCTCCACATGAAGGAGTAGCTGTTCATACCGGGGGGCCTCAATCCCTTCTCACCATCTGGCCCTTTCGTCCAGTCGCCCAAGCCGGCCGGCGTGGTGACGAGCGTGTCGGCGATGAGGCTGTAATGCAGCGTTGTTGAGTTAGCTTTCCTGTTCTTGAAACCTTTCAAATAATATGATGCTGTTTCATGCGTCGTCTTCGGCAAGACAGATTCAAGATGTACATGCACATCTTTGTGGGCAACAAGCAATTTGCGAAGCATTCAGAGTAGGAGAACTCGCTTCGAGGGCATAACTTACAGACGGTTGTAGGCGAGGCAGACCAGGGAACCGGGGAAGTGCCCGCCTAGCTTAATAGCCTTGACGCCGGTGGACTCGCCACGTATGTGTATCTCCTCTTCCGTGCCTTCGATGAATGTCCTGGATTTGCCGAGGCGGTCGAGGCGATTGAGCCATTCTTTGTCTTGCCAACTTATGTAGACTGGGCAGTCGAATGTTTCGGCCCATTCGAGATGCGTGGTGTAGTAATGTGGATGGGAGATGATGATGGCGGCCAAGCCGCCGATACCATGAATCCTGAATGAAGGTTTAGTTATTTTCATGCACTGGTTTGGGATGGAGCAATGGCTTAGTTATAATATGCCTTGAGTTGCTTTTGGGTACGTTGGTTGTTCTTTGAGGTGTTGGACTTACTGGGCTATAGTCTCTGCATCCAAAAACGTGATACAATCCCATAAGATATTGCCTAACGGCGTCTTGATCAAAATTGCTCGCTGTCCGATTGCGAACTTAGGTTCTGTCCAGATAGACCAAAAGCGATCATCACCTTCTTCGAAGGGTTTACCCTTGTTCTTATAACCTTTCTGCTTCATTTCAGCCAGAGTCGTGAAGGCCTGTCCACTTGGAGGGACGTATTGTCCTAGATTCCATGGTTACTAAGAGCTCTTGCTGGTCCCTAATCGGAAATTAGGACGGGGTAATGAGATAATACTGGGATCGTCACATATTCGGCAGCGGGTGAGTAGCTCGCGGCTTTCCACATCAAACTGTGTTCCGCAAGCAGTACAGATTAAGAGGTTATCGGTATGGGAGACCATGCTGCCTACTGGCGGGTTTGAATCCCCATACTCATGCTGTAGCCATTATCGTCAGCACATGCTTCCACTCCTCATCCTTTATTCTTGTCTCAGCCTGTTGTTTCCGAGGTAGTCAAATAGCAATGAAAATAACCCGTCTAATTCACATCTCGCCTGGAGGTTTGAAAAAAACAAAATGCCAACACTCACCAGAGGAACTTCAAATAAATCCTTATGTGGAGCGAATTCATCATTTGGGTCAAAAAATGGGTCAGGTTCACTGGAATCACTCGAAGGCATGGCCATTGACTCTGCTGCGCCGGATATAAATACAACTCTGCGGGGTCTTCTTAGGTCGACCAGGTTGGCAATAACATCTTCAGCTTGCCGCTACCGTGTCGTTCGTCTTAAAGTGGGGGAGGGGATAAGCCTGTCCTGAAAAGGAAGGTACACGCGTTTATCGAAGTATATCAAATAAAGACAGGGAGACCTCCGTATGCAACACCTTCTCCCATCCTTTTCTTTTATTTCGTTCCTATTGTACCTAAGTTTTTTGGGCTAGCCATGGTCTTTCTACTAGATTACTTTCAGCACCGGCGAGATTGGTGAGAATTTTATACATTACTTCCGCTTCGTCATATGTTGCTGTGTCATGTCTAACCCGAAGTTGGGGACAGAAGACGGCAGTTAGATCTAGACTGGTGGTATTTATGTATCAAGTTCTTCTTAAGTAGGCTTCTTCTTCTGAAATTGACTTATATCGCATTGCTGAAAAAGGCAGATATCAAGTCCTCAAAATTGGTGTGGGATTGTGTGCTCTCTTTTTAAATCAATATATCACAACAGAGCTCTGCACGCTTTTAGTTGTCCAACTTTGCGATATTTGTTCTACAAGCTTTTAATTACTATATACCAGGCCCAATACTCGATGTTCTTTACATTATAACTGAGTTTTAGTGCAAGGAAACTAGGTCGTTAATGGTGTATAAAGCAAATTCAAAGCTATTATGTAAACTATTTTAAGCGATTACTGACTTTGTACACAGCAAGTTCAAGCAGAATGAGCGTCTTCAAAGGATACAAAAACTTCCAACTTACGAAGGGCCATTCACAACTCACGAACGAGAACTACTTTCAAAGCCCATCGAGGAACTCGTCCTAGATGTCCAGAAACACATCACCAAACCCATCGACATCCTCCGTGCCTATGGCAAAGCAGCTTTGAAAGCTCACAAGAGCACCAATTGCGTCACCGAAGTAATGATCAGTGCTGCTGAAGGATGGACCTCAGATGGAAGCATCAAGTTCAATGGTCCCCTGGCCGGGATACCTGTCAGTCTCAAGGATTCCATAGTTGTTGGAGGCTTTGATACTACTGTTGGGTATAGTCGTAATGTTGGTAATAAGGGTAACAAAGATGGCTCGATGGTGAGGCTATTAAAGGATGCCGGTGCGATCCCGTATGTCAAGACTAATCTGCCGATTACTCTATTATCATTTGAGTCGACAAATGACGTTTGGGGTCGATGTACAAATCCGCACAACAACAAGTACTCACCAGGTGGCTCGACTGGAGGAGAAGGTGCCTTATTGGCTGCTGGAGGCGGAAGAATTGGGATTGGGAGCGATGTTGCAGGAAGTGTGAGAGTGCCGGCTCACTTTTCCGGCATATATAGCCTGCGGTGCTCGACTGGGCGATGGCCAAAGAGCGGTATAGTGACGAGCATGCCAGGACAGGAAGGCATACCCAGTGTTTTCAGTCCCATGGCAAGGACCCTAGAAGATCTATCGTACTTCACTAAGTCGATGATTGGCATGCAGCCATGGAAGTACGATCATTCCGTCCATCCAATCCCATGGCGAGCCGATATCGCGAAAGAGTATTCAGAGAAGAATAGGCTCAAAGTAGGTGTCCTCAGGACTGATGGGGTCGTGGACCCAAGTCCAGCATGTGTGCGAGCACTTGAGGAAGTAGTAACTTCACTCAAAAGGGAAGGCCACGAAATCATCGATGTATCATCTTCCATACCTTCTCCTTATGAGGCTCTCTGTATCGCCTCACAGCTTCTCAACGCCGACGGTTGCCAAACATTCAAGTCCTTCTTCAGATTCGGAGAATGGGAAGACCCTGGTGCGCAACAGATGAGCTTTCTCATGTGGCTTCCGAGTCCCCTGACATGGCTCTATTATTTCTGGGTGAAATATGTGCGACGCGATGAGATATGGGCTGGTTTGATCAAGGACTGGAAACCGAAGTCGAGTTATGAACAGTGGAAGCTTGTGGCAAAGAGAGAGGCATACAAGGCGCGCTTTCATGAATGGTGGCAGCAGGATGCTAAGATTGACTTGATGGTTACGCCTCCCAACGCAACGCCCGCTGTTCCTCATGATGGGATGAAGGATGCGGTTAGTAGTTGTGGCTATACATTCCTCTTCAACCTTGTAAGCCTTCCTTGCCTTTGATAAATTCCGCAGACAAGCTAACATATATAACAGCTTGACTATACTTGCGGGATCGTACCTGTCACACACGTAGACAAAGACCTCGACCAGCTTCCAGCGGACTTCTCTTTCAAGAAATTGAATGGTGTGGCGTATGGCGCATATAAGCATTTCGATGCAACAGCTATGCACGGATTGCCGGTTGCAGTGCAGGTAGTGGGACAGAGGCTGGAGGAAGAGAAGGTATTGGCCATTATGCAGAGGATCGAGGATGCACTTGGAGACGGTAAGTACCAGCTTCTGGATATTGATTAAAAATGCTGGTAGGTTGTCCGCAATAGGAGAGAAATAGAATATATGTTTACAGAATGCACGATTCACCAGATTCGAGATATTTTTCTCAAATTCCAGTCGATTAGGCAAATTTCATGGTACAAATATGTTATGTGTCACGAATTCTAATTCAGTAGTTCAAGTCAGCGGTCCGATTAGGGATGATGATCGAGTACATTTCCATGGTAAGCCTTGACAATGGACTATTTACAAATAACAAGCTAAGCACTCCACATATATAGAAATATTACCTATATATGAGTATATCCCCACTCAGAGTTGAGCCCTTAACTCATTCTGGGCTGTCCGTCATCTCAGCAGAAATTTACGCCAGCACCAGTACTTTGATACCACAACAATCTTGCCTCTTAACATGTCAAAGGCGCTGGACCTGGGATCGCATAAGGCTTGCCAGCATTGTTAGGGATGCCAGGCTTGCTATTGTCATAAATGTTGATCATGATTCCACTACTTCTAGTTAATGCCTACGAATGGATCTCAGAGATATCGTTTGTATACTCACGGGTCGCTGGCGGTGTAGGCGCCGGGGAACCTGACTGTACTTCCAGTCTTCGTACCGGATCCGGTGACCTCGATATTTGCGCATGACAAGTAGAATTGGGCTCCTCCTTGACTATATGCAGAGTGCAGTGCAAGAAGCTCAACACGCATGAGATATTGGCCTGCAGCAACACAAGAAGGCAGGGTGAAGGACCACCACCCACCTCCCGCAATCATGGTGTCAACAGCCCATTTCCCATTACCGTTATTAAGACCCTCCTGTGCAACTTTAAACCAGTTCAGACCCTGTGGTTGCGCGATGGCCGCGCTGTCGACCTAGCGTAGTTTGTCAGCATCCCCGGAAATCTTTTGGCGAATTGTTAATACCTTAGCAAGGTAGACGGCTATAGGACCCTTGTGACTAGCTGCAATTGGGTTGTCTGCGTCGTTGGTATATTGAGGTCCGCCGATGACATGTTGGAACCAAGTAGACACCTTGGCTCCAGCTGGAATCTTTACCACAGCGCTAGATACCGGTGATATGAGTCCCGTGTTGCATGCAATCGAGTCTCCAGTCACGCTCTGAACGGGGTTGTTGCTAGAAGGCGCTCGTACACCAACCAATTGCCCTTGGTCCACGTCATTGACCTTGAGGCGTTGAAAGATGGCGTGGCTAAGAACAGAGTTGGCTCCGAAGAGTGCGAGAGACAGAACAGTGAAGGTCTTCATGGTTGATAAAGAGGCTGCGGTGGCTGAGGATGGAAGGCATCGAGGAGCGTAACATCTTTATACATATCCGATGGCGTCTGCAATGTATGATCGGAGGTATAGAGATGTGGGGTGCATTAGTTCTGTTCGGATCTTATGGTAGTTTTTATATTGAACATGCCTTAAGAATGGACTTCTATAAGGAGCAAAACTGTTTGCCATATGAAAGTAATGAATCCGAGGACCCGGATATCTCATGACCTTGCTATAGCATAACTTGATTGGTTGGTTCATCATCCACCGTAAGTCCAAGCCTGCAAAGTCCTATATCACATACATTTCATCAGCCAGGACGGTGCTGGAAGAGGCAACAATCAGCTTTGGACATCAGTTGATCTGCTGGCTTGATATAACAGTGACATCACGGGCCGCAAGACCGTCTTTGATAGATTATTCACTGGATGTTGAAACACGGGGATAGTATACTTGTACCATTGGCAAGATGGAAAAGGCTAAACGGGAATACAATCTCGTTTCCGGTATTTATGAATTTGGTAGCGCCAAGTAAGCATTGAGATCTTGTGCTCCAGTCACTACCAAGAAACCTGAAATGCCGAGCTTTAGGTCATGGAAAACGAAAAGACACTTAAAGAGGCCTAGGTGTGGTGATCTTCCTTCTCTCTAGGCGTTTGTTCCTGGAGGGAAAGTTGGCGAGGGGCGGCAATGTGGAGGATGTGCTTCCGCATTTGACGCAAAATGCCCACGTGTCGGCTTAACCTTATGAAACCCAATGACTTTCCGTGCTGCACTTTAAATGTCACTCTCGCTCTGCAGTACATATCGGCTTTTATTATCAAAATGCTATCTGACCTGAGCCACCCGTCAATACTGTTATAATGCTACGGTCCTTTGCTGCTTTGACAGATGCTTGTGAGAGCAGAATCCTCCACTACAAAAAGTGTGGACTAATGTTGAAGGAGCCGTATTAATTGATGGCTTTCAATCCCCGGGATCTGGATAGCTTAGTAGCGATTTTGCTATAGTACGAGAATACAATTTAGTGGCAGATATAAAATGGGAACTGAGCTGGCACGTTTTCTCTTATGATCTTTAATGGCTCTGGGGAAGCTTGCAAGCCTTGTTATACAAACATGCACTGCTGCCCATGGCTTGGTCTCTCAAAGCTGTTGATACGTGATACTGGCAATGCCTCAACGTGTGCTACCTTCAGAACGTCCGACCTAGGACTTCGACATATTCTGTTTCTGCTTCACTAAAGCCTTCTCAATACAGCTGCTGCGTCTGTAAGAAAACATTCTAAAATGGAAGCGGCGTCCGGCATCTTCGCCATCGTATCAGTCACGATTCAGCTTGGGGAGAGCATCAATAGACTGTAAGCTTCGCTGCCCAATTCCTTATCTATCAGGTCCCTAACAGAGAAGCTGCAATTTATGGGACTCTTTTAATGATGCCCCGAAGGATATAAGCTCGATGATACAAGATATGCATCTTTTAAAGGTCATATTGCAGGAGATTAAAGCCGATGACGAACGATACGGATCACACGACTCGACAATATTGGCCCTGGAGAGATGCCTTGAGTGTACCGAGTCCTTGAATGATATTGCCAGCTCTCTATTCTCGGGATTATCTTCGAAGAGGTCTACCACCAGAGCATTTGCAGCTCTAGATGCGTTGAAAAAGTGCAACAAAATTACACAGATAAAGTCCCAGCTTAGGGATGCGAGAGAGGCGCTGTCGTTGGCACAGTCAATCTCGATGAGGTGAGACTATATCCGGTACCTTGACGTTCGTATGGACTAACTATAAAAATTGTAGGCGAGCGCTAGAATCTAGCGTTAAATTACAGCAGGAAACATGGATGATTGTTAAGCATAGGGAGCCGAGCGAACCACCTCCTATATTTGGTCCTTCGTCCCTCGATATGAAAGAGACGGCCAGAATATTCTCAATCGATAGCGATGAAGCAGATACACCTTTAAAATCATCTAAACCCATTCTCTATAATAATCGTACAATCTCGCATGCCACAGAATCAAGGGTTACACTGTCCGCCGGGTCTGCTGAGAAAGAGTACGATGAACATACGCGTCGCCCGGTAGATATTAGTTCTGGATTCAATAATCGGAAGTGGAGAATTAGCACCCAGGTTTTCAATGTCTCAACTTGGATTGGACAAATACAGTACTGCGTTAGGTACTCGGAAAGATTCTCCGCAGAAGAGGATTGTCACGGAATTGGCAATAACAGCATTCGCGAGCATGTCAACCAGGCTCTTGTGAGCTTTCGGCCGTCCGATTGGATAATGAAATGCGGCTTACAAACGATCTGGAAACTTGACATAGGAAGGTTATTCACTCGAGGTTGGCAGGAAGGCCTCCATACCTACGATGTATGCACAATTGTTTACCCCCACTCGAAAAAAACCATTTGAGGAATTCCTGGAACAGCAATGCCATTCACTAAAGTATTCTTCATAGCTGGTTCCTGACAACTCGCTCATATTTAAATTTTGCGAACAAGGCAACATCAATGCAGTGAAGCAACTCCTGCAAGACGGGCTTGCCTCTGTAAGAGATATAAATTCCTCAGAAGAGACACCACTACATGTAGGCGGTCTCGGCGCGCCATCCCTGGGTCTCGTACGCTGACCACTCTTTAGCAGGCTGCTATGCATAACCACCCTGACCTGTGTTTCTTCTTGTTACAGTCCGGGGCAAGTTTGGATGCGAGGTGCCATGGGATTCTTCAGAGGTGAGAGCAATTTTATGATGAACACCGCTCTTTCCTTTGACATATATATGCAGGACACCCTTTTGCTGTGCTTACAAAGCTGTCAGGCCGATCGGCAGAGGTTATTTCGAGGGCCAGATGTCAATGATAGATTTCAATGATACTCTGCGAGTCTTTTTGGCTGCAGGTATAGATCTTGAAGCCGAGTTGAAGGAATCCTACGCAGGTGGCTGTGATATCTTTAGACGTGGCGGTTTTCTTTACATGGGAATACATAACGAGGCCCAAGTCGACCATTGGCTGTTCGATTATGTCATAGCTACGATAGGACCGGATTCTTTTGATGACTCTTGGTGGTTCTGGGTCCTATACCACTGTAACACCCTAGTCCTTACCACAAAAACATTACCCTATTGCAACCCGTCAATTGCAAGTGCAACGCTACTTGCCAGGCTTGATTTACAACCAGGGACAATGCTCGATCCTCACGAACTTCCAATATATGCCCTGTTGATCGAGAAAGCGGGCGGTCCCTACTGCAGATCTCGACATCCACTCGCGGCCAGCGACGAGGAACCTAATACAATGATCGGAGCCGCCTCTCGACTCTCACGAGTCTTCAGCAGGCTGCGTTCCCTTCTCCGAGATTTTGGATACAGTTTGGATGAGCTCATTCATTCGGAGGTTCAAGTTAACCAAGAGGGTTGGACAGAGGAAACTCTCCGGAATCTATTCAACTACGACTTTGTTCCTTTCGAAGTGCCGCATTTCGTGGATGGCAAGGAATTCCTGTGCAAATACTGCGGAGGGCCCATCCTTCTGATGATTTATACTTTCGAAACTCCGTGGCAACGCCAAGTGCAAAGAATCAAGGACGGAATTGATCCGGATGCGCCTTTGAACGAGCAAGAAGCCATCGCGCAGAATGAATGGGATAGGCAGCTGCAAGCGGAGAAGGATAGTATCTGTGGGGAATGTTACAGGAAGATGCTTGATGAGGAGAAAGACGAGGATCACTATCAGCTTGGGATAAATAGTTTTCCGTGGTGAAGGAGCATAAGGGAGTTTCTTCAGACCAGCTGTGTTCTTAGTTCTTGATTCGATACGGAGGGCGGGAAAATGGTATAATTCACAGAAATGCAATCAAATCCGAGTGCTTCGTTAGAAGAAACAGCAATCCTCTGGGAGCAATATAGGAATATTTCTAAATTCATCGTTTTCCGATCGTTTAAACCTCGAGCAATATCCCTTGCATTGGCAAATATTGCCCCTGAATGCATAAGCGAGCATCGGCACGTGACCAGCAGACAAAAACACCAAGCAACCAACGCTTGTTCCTTTTTAAAAACATCAAGAGACCATGCCATGGGATACATGAGAAAAAGGCCTTTTCATCTTTGAAAAAAAAGACTCTACTTATATGTATAGACATGTTTTGACAGCTTAGAAATATCAAACACACGCACGTGGGTAAGAAACATCACGAGCTTTCGGGGGTTAAACATACTTTTTTTTTTTTTTTTTTCCCTTGCCTAACCGAAGGCTAACCTCGGGTCAGATGGGAGGGCAAATGGCCCGAGAAAAGGGGTGATCGTTCGAGCTCCAGCAGCGGTTTTTCTATTTCTGAGCTGATGCGCTGGATTTCTTTGATCTTCTTTTTTTTTTTTTTGGTTTGATTCCTCCTCCCCCCCTCTTCCGAAAAGGGCAAGTCTCAAGGCTTTGGAAACTGTCTGAGACAAGGCGGTCTGGATTGGCCTGGTAGACCTTTGTTCTTTGATGGGTAAGTGTTCCGGCTTACGTATTCCTTCTAAAGCAGGCTGGATAATGGGGTGGACTTGGTATATCCCCCGAGAAAACCTGCCTCATAAATATATATATATTTTTATCTGGGGAGGGTTTTTGAGCAGAACGGGCGTGGGCTAATTCTGACTTATGTTTGGTTATTTTTTGGTTTGTGTATCTGCCGTTGAACCCCTCGTTCCCATCCTACCCCAGGCAAGGCCTGCTTGCTTGTATGACTCTCCATCTCTCTCCCTCTCTCTCTCTCTCTCTCGCGCTGCGCGAGTTGCTGTAACTCCAAGCCACAAAATGTTAGTCCAAACCCGCAAAGACCACCACTACCGCCCGCCCCCAAGTCGATATCCGGAGACCGCTAAACTCTAAACACGTACAGCTGCGCACACGGAACCCAAAACCTACTCAGTTAGCTGGGTTCTCCTCCATAGTATGCCTTTGTACACCTGAATCAAGGCTCATAGTCGATAGGGGCGGTGAGGCTAAGCAAACCCGTCCCCCTTCTGCGGTGAAACTGAGTTTTTCTGGGTTGTCAGCGTGGACCAAAGATGGGCTGGCTGCAGGTCTGGCCTTCGGAAAGCTGAAAGGATGCGCCCTGCTGCTGAACGCTGTGCGACCTGGCTTTTGTTTTGTTAGGATCTGAGGCAGATCTACGCGCGGTATTTATAGTCTGACGTGGTCGGAGGGTTGCGCAAAAAAAGGGCGTTGAAGGGGTGTCGAAGGGGGTGGTGGTGGTGGTGGTAACCATGAGGGACAAGGACAAGTAGAGTACATCATGGTATGGTATGGTAAATGCTAAAACCCTGGGGCCGAGCCTAAGGAGCTAGAGTGTAGAGTAATAGATTGGCAAAAACATGGTTTTTGTGAAAGAGCCACCAAGTAGCGCATGCTTTGTACAGCCCAAGTGCGTGAGGCTTTTTTCCTGGAACATGTTGTAAGGCACTTAGTTAACCTATGATACCTCCAAGGACATGTTCCACCGATTTCACTTGGCTTTAGGAGGACAGATGACTGGGTGAAATGCTTTAAAACAAAAGCCGAAGAGGGATGGGAGAGATATTCTTGAGCATTGTGAGACCTGTCATAAAAGTATCATGGGTGTAGATATCCAACAAAAGTCCGATAGTTCAAAATGTAGCTACTGTACGTAGTGCTCTTAGTAATATGTCATGATATTCCCTCTCTCTCTCTCTCTCTCTCTGTTCCCTCTTTCACTTCCCTGCTCCATCCCAGCGAATCGGAGGCCCCACTGCGTTGGATGCCTGAGTCGTTTACTTATTCAGGTTCAGGCCAACCACAACCTTTCCTAAGCCCTACAGTTCGCCGATCGATCCCTCTATGCATTTTTACTGACTGTACCTCTACGCTCCTACTCCTTGGTCCTGGAATCTTCCACTGGTTCTAGAGAGAAGAGGGGGGGCCAGCGCCTAATCATTATCAACGAGTCTAAGAATCAAAATCATATCCCCATCCTCCGCCATTTTTATTCTTTATTATAGTATTTTTTTTTTTTCAATTCATTTTGATTATTCCCGGATCTCATCTCATTCTTGGAACATCCATTAAAATCATAACCCTCCCTCCTGTACCCCATCTCTTGTCCGTTGCTCTACCGTGAACCGTGCTAAACCGTTCTGTTCGCTGTGCCGTAAACCCGCTGGGGGGGGGAAGGGGGGGCTTTTCCGTGACAATTTCTCCCCTACCTGTACACCTGTACTGGACTGGACTGTATTTCGGAGGGGCTGGACTCGTGCAGGGTTGGCCAACGCCAACACCACTCAGCATCCTCACTTTACGCCTCCCAAGCTGTACACCAGGTCCTCAAAGCTCCTAAAAGTCCTAAAAGGTCCTAAGGCACCCTCCTCCATCAAAGACTTGGGCTTGCCCGTCCTCACTTCCCCCTACACATCCCCCTCCCCCCCCGGAACAGCACCTGGCACATTGACTTGGATGCTTTACCCTTCCCCACACGCTTATTTCTGCTGGATTCTTTCTTTCCCCCCCTCGCTGCCCCCTTCAACTGAGCCCTTCTCCACCGCACCGCTCACTGTTCCCACCACCACTACACTACACCACACCCAATACCCAAAACACGCCCTACCGATCGACCTCGAACACACCCAAACCCGTCCGCCCCCCCCCAAAACACTTCTTTCCCTCGACCACTCCGCTTCGCCAGTCCTGTTGTGTCCTATATCCTACCGACATAGAGTCTTCGAATCGGCTGCTAGAGGTTGCGCTGGGAAATGCTGTGCGGTGGCCTCGATCGTGCGAGACTCATCCTCCAATAGGAATAGGGATGTTCATCCCCTCGTACCATAATCCGGCCATCATCGTGAACGAACATACTGCGTAGACTCTGCGACGAACCCGCGAGATAATCGACCGGCGCTGAGCGCACCCCGTCTTCGCCATGACTTCTTCTACCGCCGCTGCCGCATGGAAGGGATGGAAGAAGCCGGACAACGTCGCTGGCTCTTCAGCGCCGGCCATCATGGTTGGGTTGTTTGTGAGTAGAGATGTGGAGAACATGGCATTTGCGACCTGAGAGACGTGCTTGCTCTGGTAGAGGGATTGCATGAGAGCATGTCTGGTGGTCGCGAATGCTGTCGTCTTGCGCTGGTCAATTATTTCAGAGTCAAAACTGACATCGACTCGTAGGTCGCAATGGGAGGTCTCCTGTTTGGTTATGATACTGGGTGATTATCTCATACACACATAGAAGGCATTTGACTGATAGATGGGCAGCACAATCTCCGGAATATTGCCTATGAAGGCTTTTCGTCTGCAGTTCTCGACGGACAGCAAGGACCAGGAGTATATCTCCCCGGCACAATCTTCCCAAGTGGTCGCGATACTGAGTGCCGGTACATTTTTCGGAGCTCTGCTTGCAGCGCCTATTGGCGATCGACTTGGCCGTCGTATATCCTTGATCATATCTGTGGTCATTTTCTCCTTCGGTGTAGTTCTACAAACATGCGCGATGCAATTTCCACTGCTAGTCGCTGGAAGGTATGGTTTTATATCACGTTTATATATCACGCTGGCTTACTCAGTATATAGGTTCTTTGCTGGATTAGGTGTTGGGATCATCTCCGTTCTTGTTCCTCTGTATCAGTCCGAAATGGCACCAAAGTGGATTCGAGGCACACTTGTGTGTGCTTATCAACTTGCAATCACTGCTGGCCTCCTCCTCGCATCTGTTGTTAACCTATGTACCCAACATCTAGAAAGTGCAAACTCCTTCCGAATCCCATTTGCGCTCCAATTTGTCTGGGCCGGCGTCCTCCTCATGGGCCTCATCCTTCTTCCCGAAACGCCTCGCTATCTCATCAAACGCGGCATGCACACCGATGCGGCCTTGTCTCTAAGCCGTCTCCGTCGCCTTGATATTACTCATCCTGCTTTGATCGAAGAACTCGCGGAGATAGAGGCAAATCACGAGTATGAATTAAGTCTTGGACCGTCAACGTATCGTGATACATTCGTTGGCAGCCCTCATTTAGGACGTCGACTTTTCACTGGATGTGGCTTACAGATACTCCAACAACTTTCGGGCTGCAATTTCCTGTTCTACTATGGAACCACCTTCTTCTCCAACATTGGCATCTCGTCGCCATTTATAATTCAGCTGGTCATGAATATTGTGAACGTAGTATCTACCATCCCTGGTATGATGCTGGTCGAGTCTTTAGGACGTCGACGTCTCCTTATGGGCGGTGCTGTTGGAATGGCTATATGTCACCTCACTATCGCCTCAGTTGGGACGGCCATTCCAAACGCCAAGGGGACCGGGAATCTGGTTCTCATTGTCTTTGCATGCTGCTATATATTCTTCTTCGCTTCTACATGGGGCCCAGTACCATGGGTCGTTACCTCCGAAATCTATCCGCTCAAGGTTCGAGCTAAGTCTATGTCTATCTCCACGGCATCGAACTGGATTTTCAACTTTGCCATTGGATATGGCACACCATATCTTGTTAGTCCCGGAAAGGGCTCCGCAAACATCGCCGCGAAGATATTCTTCGTCTGGGGGGGGTTTTGTGTAATGGCCTTCGTTTTTGTCTGGGCTATTGTGTATGAAACTAGCAAGATCAGCCTCGAACAGATCGATGAAATGTACGAAAGAGTTGATCATGCTTGGAATAGCAGAGATTTTCAACCAAGCTGGAGTTTCCAGGAGATGCGCGATGAAGGAGCGTCTGCGAGTGGAATTCAGCCCGTGGAACTACAAGAAGACCTTACAAGAAGGCGGACAGGAACTAGTTCTAGCGCTACAGGAAGCGAAGCGACGTTATCTGAGGAAGACAAGATCGTCGCGCAGATAGGAAATGTTGATTTAAGCTACTAATAATAAAAAACGGCCGCCCGTAAGGGCAATATTGGTTTTGGGAACTGCGGGTATATTTCAGCGCGGAGTTTCAGTCCTGGAGTTCAAGGCATTGATTATGGACAACTGGCGTAGGAAAGGGTAAATCTATGAGGATTATATGGCGAATATCTGGAGCTCCTGGCTATATGAACTTTCATGTTTCTCTGGCGTCTTCTGCATGCGTGGGCATCGCTGGAGTTCATTCCATCATGGGCTGTAATTCGTTTTCAACATGCCCAGCGTATTCATGGCGGTGGATATAAGACGGGAGACAGGACAAGGAAGATAGGAGGTTCTCCTGGGGTTGAAGAGTGGCTGGAGCAGATATTATCTGAGATATGCGTACTATGAATGCAAACTTGTGTTGATACCCTCAAAACATCGTTCATGTTCTCCTCAGAGCAGCTCCTGCGGTCTAGCCCCCCCTTTTTTTCCCTGCTGACGCGCAGACCGACGGTTATCCCTACCATGAACGTTACCGACTTGAAGCATACAGGTGCCGATATATCAAAGCGTCGCAGCCCCATTCACATTCTTCAGATCCGCAGCCGGGGACCACGAGCGTGTTCTCTCGCCTCTTCACCGGCCGTGGTAGGCCTTTACATAAATATACCTTATCCCTCGCTCAGGCGAGAGAGCCATAGGTTCATGGGCTTTCTCTCATCTCCGCCATCCCTCTCCCATCCTCCCTTTCTTTCTTTCTTTCTTTCTTTCTAGCCTCCAATCCAATCCAGATCCGTCCCGCCCGCGACGCAACCCACGCCCCCCCTTTTTTTTTATTCTCTCTTTTTTATTTATTTTTATAAACAGTACCATGGGAAATGGGAATTCACGTTCACATGCTGCGGCGTTTGGCATTTCGGCCTTTCCTCCCTTCTTCCCTCCCGCCTCTCGCTTTGTCTTCTTTTTTACGCGGGGAAGAGGAGGAGGGGGAGGAGGAGGAGGATCCTTACGGATGCCGGCTTCGAAGCCTGGAGATGGGTTTTCCCGGCGCGGTGGTGTTGGGCGTGCGGCGCGGCAATATGGTTTGCGATTCCGGCGAGCTGGATTTTGTGGAGGAGGGAAGGGGGATCTGGTGATATGTCTGTGTTTGTGCGTGTGTGCGTGTGTGTTTAGGAGGGAGGAGAGCGGGTTGCGCACTGGATGGGGTATGGGATATGGGAGTGATGGTGGTGATCGCTGGTATATGATAAGAAGGGAAAACACTTGGAATCTATACTGGAGACCGCAAGGCACAAATTGTACTCGGATATTCGCCTGGCATGTGAGAGCACCTTCTTGGGCAAGACGCAAGTTGTTCTTGTAAGATCCTAAGAGTCGGTGCTTGTTTAACGGCAGTTTGTTCAAAGGAGGAACGGAATGTAGTAAGTGTCCTCTATTAGTAGATACAAAAATAACATGTCCAAAATCATCGCATTCATGCTATCAATACAAATCAACACCTTACCCCCTCTCGAAGTATTTTATCTACAACTCCAAACTAGGCTTCTGTCCCTTTACCCTTCCAATAACCTGGCTAGGAGCATACTTGGGGATAACTTCATCGTCATGCAGCATCTCGAATTCCTCAGTCGCGTCACGGCCCATGAAGTTCATCAACGCCTGGGGTCCACCAGGGTGCTCATCCAGCCAATCGCTCAAATCTAACACGACGCCCTTGACAATCACCCAGAGATCCTCCTTAGTGTTGTGCTTCGCCACCTCCTCGACTGAGAACTCCTTCTCTGGGATGGAAAACTTAGAGGGGCTGTTGGGCTTGCTGACCTTTCCTGGATCTGAAGAATCGGCGCCCTGCTTCAAGACAGGAGCAGCGGATTGTTGAGACGGTTGTGATTGCTTCGACTCGCCAGAGCCGCCGGACGATGATGACTGGGTGTCCCATTCTACGGTGACCTTCCCCGGTTGCGACGGATCGATGTGCAGGGAGATTTGGCCGAGACGAGAGGCGGCACTGCCTACGCTGCCCTTGAGGGCATTCTGGAAGAGATAGTTGCTGGCGGAGTCTCCTGCAACACGGCCGTAGACGACACACCCAAGGAGGGATGAGCCTCCGAGACGGTTGGCACCGTGAACGCCTCCCGCAAGTTCTCCGCAGGCGTAAAGGCCCTCGAATGGCTTGCCTTCGGAGTTGAGAATTTGGGCTTGGTCGTTGATCTCGATACCACCCATCGTAAAGTGCAGAACTGGCTCCATTACGGCAACGTGGAAGTCATCGTTGATGTCAACGGGTCCATTGTGGAAGAACTTCTTGCCATATGGATCCTTCTTCTTTCCTGCAGCAATGTCGTTGTATGCTTGGAATGTGCCTTGAAGATGTTCTGGGGTACAGCCAATCTCCTTCGCAAGCTCCTTTCCGGTAATCTTCTTCATAAGACCACGACCAGAGTAGTGGCGAGTATGGAAGTCAAGAACGTTGGATGCCTTGGAGTTGAGGATGAGGCGGATTGGGAATTTTCCCTTGTCCTTCTCCTTCCACATCTCTCCGGAGACGTAATCTCTGTGACCAAGTTCGTCGCAGAAACGGTTACCATCTGCATTGAGGAGAAGACCACCCTCGCCACGAAGAGCCTCAGCAGCCAAAAATTTCCATTTGGAGCCTGGGTCTTTGGGGTCTACGAGACCGGTCGGATGTACCTGGACCTTGTCCATATCGATACCGTTACCACCAATAGCCATAACCATCTTTTGTCCATCACCAGTGGCATGCACACCATTGGTGGAAGCGAGGTGGAAGGTATCTGGTCTCCATTTCTTCAGCAGAGAAGTCTCTGTGAAATCAGCAGCATAGCCACCGGTTGCCAATACAACTGGTCCGTCGGCCGTTAGAGACTCTCCTCCGAACTCGTATGTAACACCAGTGATCTTATTGGCCTCCTTGTTGACAGCGGTGACACGAGCCTTCTTGATGATTTGAACCCGATCAGGCTCACTCTCTGCAAGCTCCTCGAGTCTTTGCATGAGCGCATATGTAATGGCCATACCCGGGAATTTGGCATCGTGCCCTCGGTGCGTTCTTGGCTGGGAGTGACCACTATGGGAGGATTAGCATGTGATCCAATGAGGAGCGGAATTATGTAACATACCCTAACCGGGATACCAAGGTCAAATCGAGGTTGAAGACATCTTGGAGCCACTCAACTGCCGCCGCCGACTTGTATGTGAGGACCTTAATCAGGTCTGGTCTCGCCTTGTCTCTGGCAGATTTGATGGTGTCATCGTAGAACTGCTTGACGCTGTCTTGAATCTTGCTATCGACTTGTGTTCTTGTGAGAGCACCGTTGATTCCTGATGTCTGCAAGTTGTTAGCGCGCTGTCACCCCGTAGAATAGTGGGCAAACATACAGCTTTGGTGGAGTTGCCTCCGAAGAAACCTAGTGTCTCTGTTAGGACTGACTCGCTGGTATCTATACCGAGATTGCGCTTTGGATGAAGATATGCGTACCTTGTTTGTCTAGAACGAGGACATTACCTCCAGCAAGATAGATGGTATGGGCAGCACTCAAGCCAGATACTGTTGAATGGTCAGGAATTGTGTGTTTTGGGGGGGAGGGGAGGAATGGATTTCGTCACGAGTAGAGTATCTTACATCCACCACCAACGACAATGACCCTCGGTGCCATGATTGACGTATGAAGAAGAAGAGAAGAAAGGGAGATGATGGATTTCAATGGGCTGATGAGGATGAGGATGCTTCTGTTCTTGAAGAAAAAGAAAGAGAGATGGAGTTTCTGGAATGTGGAGGGTTTTGGTTCATGAGAGAGAGAAAGAGAGAGCGATGGTTCAATTCGGAGGTATTTGGAGCTAGCGGCCCTCGCTCCAAGCTGCCGAGGCTTGTAAAGTAGTGGGAGTTGCCCACTCAGCCCACCAAATGCTGACCATTGACGGTCGGGTTGCTTCTGATTGGTACATCATCGTGCTAACCGGAAGCTGGGGAGTTTCATGGAGGAAAAAGAATGCTACTGTTGCTCGTTCATTTAATCCGTAGAGCTACTGATATCTGTCTTTTGGGATCTGAATGTTTAGAAGGGAAGATTATCATCCTCTCTCAATCAAATAGACGCCACGAAGTGGTCGTGTACACCGTTACTTACCGTAATTTACCGCAATTTACCGTATCGGATGGGCAAAATGTGAGCGTGTCTCTCAACGCAATACAGGACTGACTGTCCTAGGAATGTAATACTGGTAGTGGTACAGGTAGTGGTCCTGTAGCTACAGCTGCTGCTGTTGCTGTTGCTGTTGCTGTTGCTGTAAACATGTGAAAACCTACCCTCCCACCACGTCCCCCAGGCCCAGAGTTCATGACCCCCCAAGAACACACTAATGCCCCTAAACGGGCTTCCCCATATTCGGCGAAAGCGGACCACCCCCAGGCCCCCCAGGAAGATCGGGTGTCAGATGATGAAAAGGCATGCCAACCCCAAAAACAACTGTACCGCCGCTCATCTGATGCGCCGGACCTCCTGACATGTGAAAGAGCCGCTAAGCTTTGGTTGACCCAAAAATAATAATAAAATAAAATAAAATTATACACATGCGGCTTAACTGCTCCTTCTGAATCTCTTCACCGGCGGGCTGGGAGATTTAATGATGCGACATGAGGAAAAACAGGTGCTCGCTTCTCGGTTAAGTGGCCTGAGGAGGAGAGAGACGCATGTTCGTGAGAAGCACAGGACATCCTCGGTACGGTTATGCAGACGGAGAGCTGTGTCAGTGTGTATCGATCGGGATGGTTGACATGTAAACAAACCTCGACTTTTTTTATCAACACGACGGGAAATTTGACCCGCAAAAGATAGCATGTCCAAGAACATATCAATTTCCTATTCTGCTATAGAGACATGAAACATTCTGCATATATGATTGTTGTATCTCATTGGCATCTTATCGAGTAGAGAGTCCTCAAAAAAAAAAAAAAGGTCCTGTTGATGTATCTACTTGGATTCATGCCTTCTCGGCCAGCGCTTGTCTCCCTCTGTATCTCAGTACATCATTCTCAAACAGCCGAGACTCATTTCGGGTGAGGAACGACTGAACAGTCGATTCGTCATCTAACGTAATCGCGATCATGGCAGCTGCCACTTCTTCAATATGGATGAGAAGTAGTTTTGCGGCCACAATGCTTGGAGTGAGATTTCCTCTTGCAAGTACACCTCCAGGTCGAACAATCGCGACATCAAAATTGGAGTTGTTTTCATCCTTTTTGATCGCAATTAAACTGTTCTCAACCTCGCCCTGTGGAATATTAGTCTTATTCTCTCCAGGGATGTGGCGTATTCTATACCTTGATACGTCTAGAGTCTTCTAAGAACCAGACCTTCGTGTCTGCGTTTCTCTCTGCAAACATGCCGCTCAGGTAGAGGAAGCGGAAACTCTTGCCTTTTGGAACTTGGGGTGCTAAATACTGGGCGAATGCGCTCGCAGCGGCGCGAGTGAAGCCAACCTCAACGTTGCGACAATAGTCCATATCGGTATTCTTTCGAGCCGGCGAGCCTAGAGCCCTAGACGATGTGAGTTGACGCTTTGTATCTCTCGGCTTTTGCTGTTAGAGAGCTAGAACAGAGTATTATACATACCAGATGCAAGCTTGAGCACCATGTAGTTGACCTAAGACTTCATCTGGATATGTACTGAAATCTTCGTGAATGATAACCTTTAGCTTAGGGTTCGAGGTAACCGTCTCTGGCAGTGGCTTTCGTGTAAGGCAAACGAGAGTGGTGATATCTTTGTGCTCCAGAGCTTGAAGAAGAACCTCGTGGCCGATGAAGCCAGTGGCTCCAGTCAGGATGACCTTCATCGTTATTGTTCTATCCGTCGATCGGAGCTATGTAGACGAGTCAATCCCAATGCCAGGGGCGAAAAAGATTGAAGATTTCAGAAGGAGTCACGTCTAGTAAAGACACCAAACGCTCTTTGCTTATGGAAAGCCTGAGTGTGTGAGAGGTGAGTGGACCAAGAACACTGCACAAATATTATCGCTTCATCGTGAAAATATATATCCTAGGCTAACTTTTGGAAATACGAAAAATGAAAAATGCAACAAGAAAAAAGAGCGAAAACTGGAAACGAGCAAGAGCGTTCAAATAGATATATTGCCTCCTCACATTGACATTCGGGGCAAATGATTCAACCCCCCAGCATCCAACGAACGGCTGATTGGAGAAAGGTGCTTGGGGTTTTCAGCTGAACACACTGGTGACAGGCGACTCTGAACAGGGGCAAGTAGTTGCAGACTTCTGGTTCGCCCACCCGTATTTCGTTTTCCTAATCCGCCTCTATGGAAGGGATGAGAGGACGAGGTTTCTCCCAGAAGGAGTAGTTGTTTGAATAGGATCGTGGGTCACACGTGCTAGTACCTCTTGGCATATTGATACATCGTCATCGGTTCCAACTACCTTTGCGTCGCATAATTTCTAGATACACAAGAGAGCTCCTTCAACATGCGATATCTATCCATTTTCTCGCATTTGATAGCTCTGACTCTCCTACTCACTACCGTTACAACCGCACAGCAGCATCCCCTCCCAAATCACGACCTCAGACTCCTCATGCCTTCCCTCGCAGACTCCGACCCCAATCCTGGCGCTTCAGAAGGAGATAGCGTTATCCTCAGTGACGTGCTGGGCCGCGATCGCAGCATTAACATATTCGCAGGCTTCACACGGGATTTCGCAACCGTGACCCGGCGATTCGAAGATTCTGCACTCAACACCACCATCCTAGCGCCTATAAACTCCGCTATCATGGCTTTGCCCCGCAAGCCATGGGAGGACCCTGAGGACTATGAAAAGTTGGGGAAGGCGGCTTATGGGGGAGAAGAAGGCGAGGAGAGAGCGAAAGAGAATTTGAGGAGATTCGTGGAAGCGCATGTTATAACCGAGAGTCCCTGGGAGGAGAAGAAAAAGGTTAAAACCTTGGCCGGTGGTGAGGTTTGGTGGGAGAATAGGGAAGGAGGAAAGATGGTATGTTATTTCAATAGATGTGGCGATTTGGGCTTTGGCTAACGGGAGTGCAGATTCAACCTGGAAACATTGAAGTTAGCAGTATTGCCAGTAAGCAGTAAAAGATAGCTTTCTTTCTGTGCGTTGATACTAATAGTATTGCCTAGGCAAGGTATACAATGGTGAAGTCTGGATCTTGAAGGGTGTAAGGAATTACGCATAGATGGGCATAATTCATTTTTGGGCTGGTGAAATCGGCATTAGAAAAGGTGTTCACGGCGTAGGGATAAAACGATCATGATTTATGATATTTCAACTTTAT
The DNA here is from genome assembly GCA_918026815.1 of Chalara sp. BL73. Taxonomy (NCBI): domain Eukaryota; kingdom Fungi; phylum Ascomycota; class Leotiomycetes; order Helotiales; genus Chalara; species Chalara sp. BL73. The sequence continues at coordinate 471,088 of CAKJVC010000182.1, forward strand.
GAGACAACAAGGAAGGGTTTCAATCCCCCGTGTTAGCAGAGGTAAATGTGTTAATTGCAAATTACAAGCATACGCCACTGCATGTTGAACTGAAGTTAGGCAGTTTCAACATGCTCTCTGTGAAAATTTGGCATGGTCCTCTAGGGAAGCCTTAGGGCAATAATTTATAAATTGCACAATATCTCAAAGTTTTACAAAGAGAAAGAGGCATGACCATGTAGGGAGAACGAAAATTGTGCTATCTATTACAATACCAGGCAGCTATGAATATATACTTAACAGCCAGCTATACAACTAATTGTACATATCGAACTAAGATGCGCAGCAAAACATACTGCCAATGGATATTTTGCCTTCGACTCGATTTCATGATAAATTTCCAATGTCCTTAAGTGGTTATCATAGGTGTTCAATATTAGAAGCCTAATAAAATCTTTAGTGAAAAGGCTGATTGTCAGCCTCGCGCCAAGTGGAGTCATCCCCCTTCTCTCATCATCGCGCTGTGATTTCAGAGCAACCATCACTACGCATGTTAATGCCCCATAATCTCTAGCAACAGAAACCTCTTTTTGACCGAATCTGCCGATTGAGTATCGCGGAAACCTCATGCTGTAGCATTCTCGAGTGCCGGCGCAAATATCGCAAAACTGTGCCTCCCAAATTCGTTACTCAAAGCCTTCCAGTTTTTAACACGAGAAGGAAGTATCCAAGCCAAAGCAAGATACTTAGATACGGCGTAGGCTTGATGCCTCAATAACACCTCATATTTTCGAATACAAAAGCTTTTCCTACTCGAAAGACTATCGCTACGATGAACGGACAAGCTCCCCAACAGCCCCCCGGCTTCGAACACAACGAGCAGATGGAAGAGCATGCACGGCAACGTGCTTTACAGCAACAGAGGCAAGACCTTGAGGCGCAGAGAGATCGTGACCGAGAATATGGAGAACGACAAGAAAGGGACCGACAGCAGAGAGAGCAATATGGTGGACCTCCACCCCATCAGAATAACACTGGTTCGATCACGATCCATCAACCTGTAGCATCTCGTTTGCCAGGCGCTATACATAGCCCGGGTGGTCTCCTTGCGAATCATGGCGGTCCTCCTCCTTCTGTACCATTGGGTGCTCCTAGTGGTCCCGGAAATGCTTTTGGCGGTCCTTTACACAACGAATCGAGTCGCGCGCTGCAGCACAATACGCAATCAACAGCCAGCCAGCTACAACAAGGGCATAGTTTTGGAGGACCAAATATTTTGAACCATAATGCAGCTCCACCTAGCGTTCCTCATGGGCCTTCAAGCGTAGCTGGATTAGCTTTTGGCGCCTCTTTACAACAGCAACAGCAGCAAGAGGCCTTGAGATCACTCCCTTTTGGACCTCCTGCCACTCCTGTCCATCAGATGCCAGGTGCACCAGCGATGGGACAAGGTGGTCAGCAACCTATTCTGAATGTAAGTCGAGCATGATGTAATATTTGAGTACCGCGGAACCATTTGCTCTGCTGCTCGGATTGTGAGCCGCATATGAAATTATGCTATCGCGATCTAGAATGTTTGAAGAAACGATGCGTCCTTCGTGCGCATGACTCCTGTCTTCTCTTAAAGTGCTTTGAAGAACTCCCCAGGCACAAAAAGCTAACACGTAGACGTAGGATGCACTTAGTTATCTTGACCAAGTAAAAGTTCAATTTGTTGATCAACCAGATGTTTATAACAGATTCCTTGACATCATGAAGGACTTCAAGAGCCAAGCGTAAGTCGAGCGTCTCCCATTTTGTTCAGATTATTTGACGATATTATTTGCCGGTGATAATGAAGCTGACTTTCCCAGTATTGATACTCCTGGAGTAATCAACAGAGTTTCTGAACTATTCGCTGGTCATCCCAATCTCATCCAAGGCTTCAACACTTTCCTACCTCCCGGATATCGCATCGAGTGTGGCACTGGAAGTGATCCAAACACAATACGAGTTACAACTCCTATGGGCACAACCATACAATCTATGTCTGGTGGAGCTGGTGCTGGTGGACCTTTCATGCAACACCATCAACGTCCAGGAGGCTGGCAACAGATAAACAGTATCGAAAGTCCAGAGGCAGTTTTCAGCCCTCAGAATCAAAATAGCGGTCCTGCTTACAGTCAACTTCAGAATCAGGCATCTTATGAAGCACAACAAGCAGCAGCAGCAGCAGCGCACCAGCAACAGCAAAGAGGCGTGAACCAGCTTACCAACGCTGTTGCAACTCTGGGAGGCCCGAGAAACGCACAAACTCCTGTTCCAATGAATGGTAGTGATTTGCAAGCTGGAAATGAGAAAAGAGGCCCTGTCGAGTTTAATCATGCCATTAGTTATGTGAACAAGATTAAGGTGAGAATTTCCCATGCTGCTGTTTCTGGTATTGTGCGCCAAGCGCCTATTGCCCGCCTGGCTATATATGTGTATTCACCTTTAGTTCGCTTTATTCACCTTTGAGCTGGGAAAGGCTAACAAATTATCCAAAGAATCGCTTTCAAGACCGACCTGAAATTTACAAGAACTTCCTTGAAATCCTGCAAACTTATCAACGAGAATCGAAACCAATACAAGACGTTTACGCCCAGGTTACGAAGCTTTTCGATAGCGCTCCTGATCTCCTAGAGGATTTCAAGCAATTCCTCCCTGAATCTGCTGCACAAGCAAAGGCAGCTGCAGCAGTACGTTAATCTGTTGATATCCTGAAGCTGTAACTAACATTTATCTAGGCAAAGGCTGCAGAGGAAGTTGCAGCGATGGCTGGCAACGCCCAAACTCCACAAGCCTCTCACAGAACTGGTGGTGGCATGCCTCCAGTGGGTAACTTCGCTGTTCCTGCTAGCACTGGCAAGGAGAACAAGAAACGTCCCCGAGGCAATGCCCCAAATGCTGCAGGAACCAACGCAGAAAGCTCGAGACCTATTATCGGCGCAAAGGTATGTGAAGGTTTTTTTTAAAAAATTCTCAAGGGACAATCGCTGGCGACAGACTGAATTGTAGACCGGTTAATCGCCGGAAGCTTCGGCCTCGTCAGATACCAAGCTTGAGCTTGCAAATATCCATGTATCTTCTCGCTGCTCTCGACTGCCTACATTTACGGCCGTTCACGATATTGGCACATGCATTTTTCCTTCTCGACTTCGTGTCCAACCATATGAGGACACACTATACAGTACTAATTATGATTTTGTAGAGAGCGAAACTCAGTCATAAGCCAAATGGTGGTGATGCCCTCGAAGTATCACCAACCTTGACACCTATCGTCCCCGAACCACTTGCTCCAACAACTTCCTCAGGTGCCAACCAAGATGAACTGGCATTCTTTGATCGGGTAAAAAAGTTTATTGCCAACAAAACCGTCATGAACGAGTTCCTCAAGCTCTGCAATCTTTTTTCACAAGATCTCATCGACCGCAATGTTCTGGTTTCTAAAGTTAGTGGTTTTATCGGCGGCAATCCTGATTTGATGCAGTACTTTAAGACCCTGGTTGCTTATGATGGAGAGGAGGAAGTCGTTGATAATACGCCAAAGGTACCATCTGGCAAAGTATCTCTGAGCAACTGTAGAGCACTTGGGCCAAGTTATAGACTTCTTCCAACTAGGGTAAACCCCCACTCCTTTCTTCTTCCTTAAATTTAATTGGTCTAGGCGGTGAAGTCCCGCTTTTATAACGATACATTGGATTTTGGCTTGCTAACGATAATTAGGAGAGAATGAAGCCTTGTAGCGGTCGTGATGAAATGTGCCAAGCAGTCTTGAACGATAATTGGGCTTCGCATCCAACCTGGGCTTCTGAGGACTCAGGCTTTGTAGCGCATCGCAAAAACATCTTCGAGGAGAGTCTTCATCGTATTGAAGAAGAGCGTCACGATTATGATTTTAATATCGAAGCTAATGCTAAGGTCATTCAACTACTTGAGCCTTACGCCCAACAAATCCTTGCCCTGAGTGCAGTAGAGAGGGCAGGTTATCGCCTCCAACCTGGTTTGGGTGGCAGTAGCACAACAATTTACAAGCGTGTTTTGAAGAAGGTCTATGGAGACCAAGGCCCGAAAGTTTGCGAGGACCTCTTCAGAGATCCATGTGCTGTACTGCCGGTTGTTCTAGCTCGATTGAAGCAGAAAGATGAAGAGTGGCGTTTCACACAAGTAAGTTGGCAAACGTCCATCACCTGAAGATTGATACCTAACCAGTAACTAGCGTGAATGGGACAAGGTCTGGCATGCTCAGACTCAAAACATGTACCTGAAAAGCCTCGACCATATGGGAATCCAGGCCAAGTCAGCAGACAAGAAAAATTTCAGTACAAAACATTTGATTGACGCCATAAAGACCAAGTACGAAGAGCAAAGAAAACAATCAAAAAAACCACATCCTCAAGCGATTCAGTTTTCATTCGAGTTTAAGGATCAAGATGTAATTCTAGACGTGCTCTATTTCATGACACTCTTCGTCTACAACTCCAATCAGCATAATACCGCTGAACAACGGCGTATTGCGGATTTTTTCACAAGATTCGTCACTACCTTCTTTAGCATCCCACTAGAAGTCGCCATTGAGCGCACTAAAATGATTGACCGTGGAACACCAGACGAGGACGAGGATTCGGTAGTCCCAGATGTGCCTAATGGCCGAGGAAAGAAAATCGCAAACGGCAAAAAGAACAATGATCTGCGTCGTGGCGTCTTGGATCGAGGTCGAAACGGCACCAAGGCCCGTGGCCAGAAGGAGGAGAGTGTTACCGGAAGTAAGGAATCTACACCTGATGTGGAATCTGTTGGTGAGGACGATCTTGGCGAAAGTGTCGACGATGCGATCAATTCTGAGGCCACTAATGACCGTTGGACTCGGTCTCACTTCGCGCCAACGGCTGCTAATGGGACAACACCACTTGATCCAGAGGAGCTCAAAGTCTCTCATGATGATCCACTCCCTCGAACGGATTGGAAGCTGTATAGCAATCAGACTATCTTCGTCTTCTTTTCTATCTTCCAGGCTTTATGCGAGCGCTTTAAAGAACTCAAGGACAGTGAAGATGAAGCCAAAGCTGGAGCTAAGCGCTTTACAGCTCATAAACCAGCCAGAGATATTGGTCTCATAGATGATCGCAATGACCAATATTGGATTATTGATAAGTCTAGCTCCTACTATGCGAAAACTCTAGAACTCGTTGAGGACCTCGTTGCAGGAGACCTCGAAGAGGCCAAATATCAGGACATTCTCCGGCACTACTACCTCCAGAAGGGTTGGAAGCTATACACAGTTGCAGATAATCTCAAGCAGCTATGCAAACTTGGCGCTACATGCTCATCAGCTGATGGGAAGGAAAAGACCGTCGAGCTTCTTGAACTCTTCTGGCGTGATAGAGAATTGGATGAAGCGTCAGTGAATGACGATTTGAGGGTTCGCAGACAAGCCGATAAGTATATTAAAGAGGGCGAAATGTTTGTGATTAATTGGGTATGTCACATGAGAATGCTATGAAGAGTTTCGCTAACAGATTTTAGTCACCGGCTAACAAGGCTGCAACGATACGATGGCTACAAAAGTTTGAACCAACATATGACCAAGCGGGTCTTAATAAGATGGGTGAGTCGATATTGGAGGATTACTCGTCAGCTGAGTCTCAAGCTACTGAGCCAGACCAAGCTTCATACCTTGAGCCAGATTTTTGAGAGGCGGACTCAGCTGACAAGCATATCCATGGACTTCACGTTTGTTCTTAGAGCTTATCTAGGGAGAAAATTACTCCTTTGGAGTGGTGTTCTCCCGAGATATAGTATGATTTTTTTTTCACCTGAGCTCCTCCATTACCTTTACAGAATTGGAATGTGCCAAGGGCATTTTCCATTTCAAGCTAGGAGAATATTCGCTATTAGAGCTCTGTCGTATTCTCTTGAAAGAAAATTTTGCCTGCTAGGATAAATTTTCTTCCGAGTAGAATCATGCAATCAATTTAGTATCTGTATTTGCGTTGACAGTGATGCCGTGTGTAATATTTACTGACTGATACAAAGATGCATGGAAATATTATGTCTCCTCATACTTCCACGTGGAACCAACAGAAGGCGTTAACCGCAACGCTATCCGTAATCCAGTATTGGCGCGCAACCAAAAGATATGGGATGCTGAGTCAGAAGACGGATCTGGGTCTCGCGAGCCGGTCAGCTTCAAAGAAGGCCTAGGAGCGAAGATCTGTGTCAACACTTACAAGCTGTTCTACGATCAGAACACCAGCGATTGGTTCGTGTATACGGATAAGCCATTCGAAGGTGCGAGAGAACGTCTGCAGAAGGTTGAGGATGCAAGGAACCAGAGATTCAGGGAGAAGTTCGTAATGAACAGTAGCTGGATGAAGGATATGACGCACGATCAGGTGCAGCAGGCGACCGCGGACTTCAAGAAATGGATGGATGAGGGCATCATCCCGGGATCTGCACCAGCTGCTGAGCAAGTTGCTGCTTCGGCGTAGAGGATTATCCTCACCTGCTTCTTTCGACATCTATCTCTCACTAACTTGGCCGCTCATCGATGTCAACAAACCCGCGTTTCTTATCGTCCTTGACCACGTACTTACCGCCTTTTTCTCCTTTCATACTTGCCTAAGGCGGCCAACTATTACACGGCGCAGATGGACCTCACGACGTATACGACCTTTGGTGGAACTATTGGGAATGCGTCGCGCCGCCCGAACCTAATCAGGGGGGACGGGTGGGTTATCAAGGAAATTGCTTTTAATTCTTTTCTCGTACTATGCTTATAGGTTAGCCCTGTAGGATATTTCAATTTGCGTGGCTTTCGGTTCGAAATGTTGATTGTATTATAGAGGAATAGAATCCCTCGTTGCCATAAAATTCTCACACACACTTTAAGCATGTATCTGTTCGTGGGCGGGTTACGCGTCAAGCGATAGCACGATTTTAGACTGTGATTAACACGACTTGGGTGCCCTTTTAAACCTAGAAGGACCATCAGTGCTTTAGGAGCTGCTAACTACTACCTCCATCTTCAAACCTTCTCCTTGTACCATAACGAAATTTTGCTCTTGGATGAGAGATCTTACTCTTCATTGGCTTCCAATACTATCTATACCTTCGTACCAGGCGTTTGGCAAACGAGGTCTTCATTTTCCATTGCTCCTTTCCTGCGTATATTATACGAGTTTCCACGCGCATTTCACTGCATGAACTTTTGGGTGAAGGGGGGGGAGGGGTTGGTTGGTGGTTTGCCTTGTGTGTAACCATAGCTATTGTGTAAACAAGGATGGGCGGATGGTCGAAAGCTGATTTCATGCGATGGGGCCTGGAAAGCTTGAAAGACGTGCTTTGGATGTTGAACTTTTTAAGCGTAATATCAACACATGTAACTGCGTCATCCTTAAAAATGGTATGGAAGGTACGAGCAAGACTTTTTCATTGCACGCCTATCTATCCCTCCGCCCTCACCTAATAACGCCACGTATGCACTATGTTACAACCAGTTTATATATACAAGAAGTCTTTCGTCCCTTCTCTTGATAATCATCCAAAATATACCAAATATAGATATACCGTTAGCGCAACCCATCCGACGCGCCACAAGCTCGTCCACATCTCTTTCCATACCAATGCGCCACCTGTTAATGGCCTTCGCTTCTTCTCTGCTTCTTCCCCAAAGCTTCTGAGGCTGTATTTATCTTCCTCCTTCTTATCGCTCCATGCATTGTGCGCATGGTTTATGAGCGGTGGCTGGGCTTGCGGGGAGTAGGCGTATCCGTTTACCGGAGACACGCTGCGGGTGCGGGATGCGGTGGTTCGTGGCGCGAGGCCAGGGGCTGAGGTTGTAGAAGACGTGGAGGAGTTTGAGGAGTGCGAATCTTGCGATAGGGAGGAGTGGCGCTTGAAGTCTTTTGCAGAGGTGGGGAGAAGCGGAGTTGGTTCGGAAGTTGTGTAGGGGTTGGAGAATGGCGTTAGGTTTAGGATAGGAGTCAGCATGGCGCGAATACTGATTGTGAGGATGGTAATGACAATCAGAAAGCCGTAGCGCATGAATATACCTAGCTGGTCGGGCTGTAGACATAGGTGTGTCTCTACAGTCATAGCCGTCTGACTTCCTGCTCCATGGCCAGTGGGAGCGGAATGTAGTAGTTCTCCGTTAGGACCAACAGGATTCCACATGCTAAGCATAACAAACCCTGGCCGGCGAACACCCATGGCCCAGCTTATGCTCTTAACAGTTATTTCTCTCGCATTATTTTTATTCTCTGGATGCACGATCTCGCAGTAATCGTGGTCATCGCCTGAAAAGACGAGTCCAACATTACCAACCGCTGATACAAGTTTCACAGAATGATCTTCAGTGAGAACGTTCTGATATTGGTAGCCGCCTGAAATGGAGATCGCATTCCTATGGTCTGGAAAGACCGGGGTGAATTGCCCCTTTGGTGGAGTGGCTGGTGGCCAGTGTTCGCGCTTTGGACCACAAGGTGTACCTGGCTTTCGGTATAGAGGGACGTGTGTGAGCAAAATCGTGGGAAACTCAGCTGTTCCTTTTCCAGGGTCCATTGTTGGAATTTTTTGGTAGTTGGCCGTCGCCGCTTCTTCCACGATATGGCTATACCGGAAATCATTGTCCACCTGATTCTGGAATCTCAGTTCGCGAGCAACGGCCTTTCTCTTAAGAGCTTGCACTTCCTGAAGAAAGTTTTCGACTGGTCGAACAAGTTCCTCTGTAGCATGCGGCAAGCCTCCAGCGCTTAAAGATACAGAATCCACCGAGACAAATGTGTGATTCGCAATCACATCAACTCTGTTTCCCTGTCCGAAATATGTCTCGAATCTGTTCCGTATAGGAATCTTGATTTTATCGCCGAATCCCAAGTCATGATTCCCAGGTAGACTGGATATGATCTTCCGTCCTCTTTGCCCAACCCCTGGTTCCGCACCTGCTAAGTCCCAGAATTTGTAAAATATCCTTCCAAATCTGTCATATTCATGCAACCAAAAATCTTCCCCATACCTCTTGCCCCAGGTCTTCAGATATGCTGCTTCGCCGGACGGTCGTTGGCCATTCGCCCATGCAGGATCCACCGTATTCCCATGCGCCGTCTTCCACTCTCTCCCACCATCGAAAAGATCCCCTAGAAAGAAAACTGTGTCTGGGTGCAGCTGCTTCTGCAGTTGAATATAATTTCGCTTCAGATAATTATCCGTGTGCCAGAACGTGAATGTGGACAGTGGCCATGGCCGTCCCGGGTAGCTATGCGGATCTATCAGCTGGGGATCTGCGAGGAAGATTAAATGATGTGGTGTTGCGTCTCTGGGCTGTGATTCCGGTATATTAGTCATTATTTCCTTTCCTGCATCCATAAAATGCCATCAAACTCACCCATTTCTCCCACTTTCCCCACTTACACTCCGCGATACTGTTCTCAAACACCCATCTCTCGCCCCATAGCAAAAGTAGTGTCCAGAACGTGATGAACAGATTTGGCAAATTCAACAACCTCTTCATGCTCCAGCTCTGCTGCACATGTCTAAGTGCTTTCGGTACTTTCGATGGCGACGTCGATATAGGATTGAAGATCTGTCGGTCCCATAATCTTTGTAATTGTACAGCAACACCGCTTGGGAGAGCCGCCACGAGGCGTGAGAAGAAAGATGCATTACTGCGCAAGGAGCGTTCTTTGGGATAATACGTCGTCATGCTGGACCACGCATTGCCTTCCGTGACTGCAAGAGAATGCGTCGGTATTATGTTATCGTTTGTTGATACATGGACAGAAAGGCGAACCACTGCGGATGGAAAGGAGAAACTCGTTTGCTCAATTGAAGTGAAGTCTGGCCTGGCCACATGCCCATGGGTCTTGGCGGACCAACAGAGCGGCCCGACCAAATTAGCTGATATCCCTTGAAAATAGACCAGAGATTCTCTAGCCAAGATATAATTATACGAAATTTTGATGCACGAAGTCACAGCAAGCATTGAAGGACACAGATGGGTGTTTGGTAGTGCATATTTTTCGTATCTCCTTATAAATTGAAGTGACGCTATCGAGTCACAGCCAAGCCACGGAGCACCACTAGTTGCGAATGATCTATGTCATGGAATAATACTAATATTCTATTCGATTACGAGGATATCCATGATATGGAAGTACCCTTAGATATTATGAAAATTGTATATTCGTCCAAGGTCACGATTCGGAAAGTAGCAAAGTACCAGCTTACATCTTTGGAAAGTCATAAACCTTAATATCGTTTGGTCTATTTTCCAAGTTCTGAAGTACACCCAAGGGAAAGACATATTAGCCGTCGGAAATAGATACACAGAAGAAACTCCAAAGACCCCGGAAATTCCAGTGAGCCGGCTAGCACCAGCATGTGTATGCAAGTGTCCGATCTAATCCTTAAGCGATCCAAGTAAACGACTCCTGAACCTCAAATGAAATTGTTTCCCTAGCAATTAGATTAGCTTTATGGAATCTGCAGCATCATGAATCCAGAAACATACCTGATATCTATAGACGAAGCACCAATTAATACCTGGAAAACTCCCTCCTCTGCAATCCATGCCGGAATATCGGTATCGTAGTAGCCAATGGAGTACTTATCCAATATGAGTGTAGCGTTCTTCGTTTCGCCTACTTTGACAAAGACTTTGTCGAATGCTGCTAGTTCCTTTACTGGTCTTGGTAACCGTGACTTCTCATCGTGAATGTATGCCTGTACGATCTCAGAACCATCAAGGTTGCCACTGTTCGTGATAGGTAGCGTAAGAGTGATTGTTCCAGCTTCTGGGAGTGTTGGCGCGCTGATTGTTGGCGTGCCGTATGTGAAGGTTGTGTAAGATAAACCATGGCCAAAGGCCCAAAGTGGTTCGATGCCTAGTCTCTCATAATGTCGGTATCCGATGTAAAGTCCCTCACCATAAACGACTTTCAGGTTCTCACCCGGCCAATTGTGGTAGGTTGGGTTGTCTTCAAGTCTTTTGGGGAATGTTGTCTAGAAGTTGGTTAGAAGGTGTCAGTTAAGGGGAAAGTTGAACTAACAGGAAGTTTACCACTCGGGTTTGCAAATCCAAAAAGCACATCGGCCAAGGCATTCCCGGCTTCTTGACCCTGATACCAGGCTTGTATTATCGCAGGCACACGTTCTGCCCAAGGCATGGTGACAGGCGATCCTGACTGATTTACCACGATTGTATTCGGATTTGCGCTCAACACTGCCTCGATCAGACGATCCTGGCTGCCATTTGATGGAAGGTCCATCGTCTTGCGATCATATCCTTCGGACTCCCATTCCTTATCAAGACCAACAATAATAACCGCAACATCTGCAGCCTTAGCTGCATCGACTGCTTGCTGAAGATAATCTACCTTATCTTCCTCTTTATAACCAATACGGCAGCCTCCATATGCGTGCGTGACACCGGATTTCGCCATCTCCCGCTGTTGCTTTTTTAGAGGACGTATTTCGTTCGTCGTTTCGGCCACTAGTTCAACGGGCTTGCCTGCTTCACACTGTAGATCAAACAGAACATCTACAGAATTGTCGAACATTGCCTCTCCTTGCTCAGTCCAGTCCCAGCAATCGACCATGACCTTTCCGTCAACAAGTAACCTTCCAGGACCAACACTTGAGAAACTGAATGTATGTAACCCACTGGTTACTGGAGTTATGAAAGTTCTGGCTTGGACGGACCACGGTCTAATAGCACCAGTCTCTGGTTCATTGGCAACTTCCTTTGGCACTGAATCCCAGAGAAAGAGATCTGTATTCGCTCTTCTTTGGACAACAGCTGGTATTCCCTCAAATTTGTCACCGGCAAAGAATTCCAATATGACACCGGGCTCTCCAGAGGCTGTTGTACAGTAATCTGCCGCCAGTGGAAGCCATTTGAACGTATGGCAACCCATGGCATAAGTTACCTCCTTTCCAGGAACCGCTTTAATGCTTTCCAGAGGTAGAGTATTGTAGTAAGGATTGAGGCTCGCACTGCCTCCGCCTCCAGCAATTGCTCTGTTAGCGTTTGGGCCAATCACGGCAATCTTGGTTTGCGATGGCTTAATTGGCAGTACTGCCCCTTCGTTCTTTAGCAGAGTCAAACCTTCTGCACCCGCATCTCGGATTAATTTGCGTGTCTCAGATCGATCATCCTCTATTTCACCTAGTTCAGCTGATATGTCTGAGCCCCGTGTTCGCTCAACCAGATATAACACATTTGCGGCAGCTGTCTCTATAGCCTGCTTGCTAACGAATTTGTGGACTCCATTTTCTTCAATACCCTCAGTCAAAGCTTTGATCAGCTTTTCTCCACGCCACTTTGATGAAACAGGCATTTCAAGGTCACAGCCAGCTTCAAGAGCCTCGATGATTGAGTTGGTTCCGCCCCAGTCCGACATAACTAGTCTACACACCTTTAGCAGAAGTGGTTTACAAAACAATAAATATTACCTTACCCGTCATAATTCCACTCTCCTCGCAGGATATCCTTTAGTGTGTGATTATTCATGTCTGCATGAACACCATTAACTAAGTTGTAGGACGACATTAATGCCCATGGATTTGCCTCTCGAATCGCAATCTCAAAAGGCCGAAGATAAAGCTCTCTTAGAGGACGTTCTTGTATTATTGAATCGATAGTGAGTCTGTGGGTTTCTTGCTCATTGCCAACATAATCTTATAACGATGATCAGTACAGGTCAGGTGATCACAACCCTAACGGAAAGCACTTACGTTTTATTGTTGCTGCCACACCTTGACCTTGAAGGCCCTTGATATAAGATGCAGCCAGTTTACCTGTCAAATACGGGTCTTCTGAGTATGACTCGAAGTTTCTACCCCCCAACGGACCACGGTGCAGACAAACAGTGGGTGCCAGGAGGACGTGTGCGGATCTGGCTTTTACCTCTCCTGCAAGATGAGCTCCAACCTGGAAAAGTATGTCCTTGTTCCATGTTGCAGCCAATGATATACCACAGGGAAACAAAGCCGCCTGATATTATTGTCAGAGAATTTATATGTGATGGATGTATGATATTAACCTTCGTTCCTCCTGTGAAGAGACCGCCACGGGCACCATTTGGTCCGTCCGAAGTTTTGAACGCTGGAATTCCCCTGGATGGGATTGACTTTGATCTCCAGAAGTCGGCGGCGACAAGGAGCGAGACCTGACACGAGTTATTAGTTAGATATATAATTGGAAGACAGACATAGGGTTGCGTACCTGTTCCTCAAGTGTCAGTGACGCAGCAAGGCTTCTAGCCTTCGCCTTGCCATCGACTTTGTTTAAAACAGCACTCCTTTTAGCTGGGCTGCCTGGTGGTGAAACTTCGGAGGCAGGTGTTGCACTCGTATCTGCACTCGACCGTTCTTCAGACGTGTCTTCCCCGTGGGGCGTGATATCATCCCAGACTGGTTCGCTCCGCTGGCTGTCTGGAGAGACTGACATGATTAAGAAACTTGTGTCGATCCTCTAATTTATTTCAATATACAGTCGTGACAGGTAATTGACGGTGGCTAGATTGGATAGGCTTTATTCTCCGTTAAACAAGCAACAAGGAGAAAGCCAGTCTCCAGCAAGTGAAGGACTACCCAAACGAGAGTGAGGTAGGAAGCCTTGAGGGATGAAATGGGAAACGAATCGCTATGACAAGAGGAAGTAGTCTATATATTCGAAGAGATCACGAGAATCTGAGAGAAAGAGATATCCCGGATCAGCTGGCTCCAGATGATATATCTCAGACCCGCCGATGTTTAAGCGGATAAACAAGACAAAACTCCACACTTAAAATAGGAAGAAAGTACAAGACTATAAAGCTACACCATATGGACGAGCGTAGCGGCTGAATCGGCCGTCCGTTGCAGATGGCCGTGAGATAGATGTGAACTATAACTTGCTCTGGCCAGCCCACAGGCTGCTGCAGTCCACCCGGGATACTGCATAAGCTACCGAATCGACCGACTGACCGACCTGGGAATTGAATGGATATCTTCCGCAAGCCTGCGGCGGGTGCTGCGTGGGTAGCCATGGCACGGCAGACGAGTGACTTATTAATTGGCAGAGACGTCGGAAGTACGAGCCTCTGAGCCTAGAAAATCGCCTCGAAAGCAGAAGCACTGATAGAAAATCACTTGCCGGGACCCTGTCGCTCATCAGGAAGGACGGTGCGAACTTTGTGGGGCGACGTGTGAGGGGAATGTCGCTATCTATGAACAGGGCATTGTGTGCTCAAAGATGCTGTGTACAGGTCGAAGTAACTTTTTCTCCCAGCGAACACCGCATTTCAGCTCGTACTCAACCGAGATGCGTCGAAAGGCTCACTAAGGACGCAATCATAACAAGGCCTAGACGCATTGATATACAATGTGCATATGCAGCAGAGACAAAGAACTTTTTGTCTTTGTGTTCATCTGATTTCATCAAGCAATGATCGCTCAGGATAGCAAGCCTTCCGCTTCGGAAGTCGGGCCGCTGTCGCCAGGATCTCCTTCAGGAAAAGCAGCGCCGTTTGCCTCCTCGTTGTAGAATATGACCAATATACTGCTCAGCAAAACTATTGGGAAGAGAACGGGGCTTTTTGAGCTTTAACACTGTCTCTTATCGTAGAATTGATGTTGTGCGTATCCGTCGGGCTGCTTTTGCTGCATTGTCGCACAGTCTTTACCAGATTTTGAAGGGAAAGGAAGGGGAAGGGAGGAGGAGAACGACCGCCGGTTGAGCCGGTGACTGCTGATTGGACAGAAGAATCTTATCTAATCTAGGAATAACCTCAACATCAACTCTAACCATCTTTGCCTGAACAAAATGTCCTTCCTAAAGGAACACATTGAAGGATAAACTAGCAAGCCATCCTCGACTCCTTGGAACCGTTCAAATTTAAGCTTGCAGAGTATGCAACACCCATGACCCATTCCACGAGGCCCGATCTGTCCGCCCTGCGTCATGGCTGAGACATCCGTCAACGCTCCAGATGCCATGATATCCAATACCGCCACAGAGGGAGCTCCAGATAGCCTTACAGATGGGATAGACGCCGCGCCGATTGAAGCCACCGAGCTGTCACAAATAAGAAGCAATTATGCCCTCGTTTCATCGAACTACCAGGGAGGATCACGCACACCATTGAAGAAGAGCAGCAATATCTTTGAACATATTACTTATAATATCCAAAAGTTCTGGAGGCTACAGGTCAGGGTTGTAGTTCCTCATGAAAGTTGCAGGGACCATTTGGGTATGAGCAACTCCGATTTGTTTCTCCTCTTCGCAGCATCATGGGTCTTGAACAAGGTGTCATCCCATCCCTAAGCGCAACGGCTGTTTTGGTTTCGACTACTTATGCTTGCGTGCATGATGTTTTCTAGATTTCTTTACAGCACGTTTCATCACCCATTTGCATGTCAAGTGGATCATTTCTGCAAATCATCTGAGCTCGGGCTCAACTAATCTCGTGAAGCAAATGTAATAGGCAATCCATATTGCCTTATGCCTTTCTTGTTTGTCTTTCTTATGCAACAGAATTTCAACTACTGACTCCTCAACAGCTCTTGAGCGAACTTATCTCGCATACCTTAGGACCTCCCTCGCTCTGTCAATGCTTGGGATAATAGTTGCACAGCTGTTGTGGGTCATCCAAGGCCCATCAATGCTAGTCAAGGATATATACTGATATTTTCGCGAATATAGCCGCCTCCAGCACGCTCCAAACCCAAACGGAGTCTTTGGCTTCTATGTTCTTGGAAAGCCACTGTCTTGCATATGTCAAGGCGCCGCAATCTATACTTTATTCGTAGGTGCTTTCAGGACATGGAGATCACAAAACGCCATCGTCAGAGGCAAAGCGATCACGGGCGGATTTGAGATTATCCTGATGGCAGCCGGGATATTCGCCGTAAGTTTCATTGTTATCTTCGCTGGGGATCTTCCTTTAACAAATCAATCAGATCCTACTAATGTTCTTCGTGCTCTTGCTTGCGGTGAACATCTCAAAAGAGCATATCTTACATTAATTATCGACTGATGCATAGTAGTACAAAACCAATCAATAGAAACGCCAAATTGTTCTCGGCATAACAACAACATCACTGGCCGGTGATAGCCCGGGCAATATGTCACTGGAGTTCCATCAATGGCAATGACTGCTGATAAGCCACACGCTCCAACATTTCTCCATCTTGCAGAGGACCACAAGCAAATGTATCTGGATACGTAACCAAACCTGAATTTGTTTGAAGCAGGGATCTCGGGTATCGCGTGCTTCTACCGACGTGCCACGGCACTTGGATAATAAGCTTTCTTGTATACCCCGTCAGCCAAAAGTCAGGACAAATTCTATATAATCCGTTGGTAGTATCATGGCTTGCAGATTATATTACAATTCCAAGGATCTTCCTGATGCGCTGAAAATATTCACTACTTCAAGTCAGATGGCAAAGATTTTGAGACAAGGGACGAAGATTATACTGAATATCATCTCGTCATGAGAGGTGCTTCTTCGATATATTGGTGAAACTCTCATTATCGCCAGATTGCAAGTAAGATTTGGAATAGCGGAGTCCAGCTCAAGAGTGCACGACACATACAACAAAAACTGACGACTTAAATAGTGACCCTTGCCTCATGATGTATCTGAATTCATGCTTGTGATACTTTTTTGGGGTCAATGTTTGCAGTTCACACTCTTACCATCTCACACTCTATAACTAGTAGCTGGCTAAGGAAGTCTTTAAGCGTTCCGATTTATATAGGACATGCTCTATCGCCAGCTCCCATCTTTATCCCAAGAGAGCAAGCTTACTTATCCTATTATGTTACTAATTTTACCATCTTGGTACTTTGTGGGTATGCTGTGTTCAGGTAGGACTGAGTACCCTGATGTGTTTGACCCGCGACCTTGAGCGTATCCCAATAGCTATTACAAAATCGCTACATATTTATTCTAAAGCAACAGCTATTGCATGTTTGGCGATACTTTGTTGAGCTGAAGTACTCCGGCGAATGTAATACTCTCCTCTACAAGCCATGACAAATCAAACTTATGATTCTGCATCTCGATGAAGCTATTACTTTGACATAATTCAGCTATCCCGTTTTTTTTTTAACTTTTGAACTTTTGAGCCCGTAGGATCTATCAAGACTGGAGCCTCAGTGTTTCAAAATCGAAAAATAATAATAGCTTAAAATGAAGATTGTGAAACATTGCCTATCCCTAAGTGCTCACAGCCTACACATCAATATCACGTGATGCGTCGCCATCTGATAAATTTTTAAGTGGGGTTCCGATGCCATGGCTCCATTAGCATTGTGTTACGACATCGAAAAGAGTGGAGTGGAGGCGAGATAGACACTATGATGGGGTTTGAATAGACGCAACGCCTCTAACACTCTCGCTGTTACATTCAATATTCGAGCATATATATATGGTTGAATAGCTTGTTGTGCGCGTGGCAGAGACAAACGAGCTCATCCGCAGATCTCCAGGACGCGAGGACAAATTCCACACAACATTTGGAGTTTGGGACGCGGCTGGTTTTCTCAACGCTCTATAGGGTTTGCCCCAGACCATTGTCACCCAACCTCAGCTTTGTATCTACAGTGTTGGCACAGCTCGCGCAGCAAATTTCAAGATGACGTGGTCCAAA
The DNA here is from genome assembly GCA_918026815.1 of Chalara sp. BL73. Taxonomy (NCBI): domain Eukaryota; kingdom Fungi; phylum Ascomycota; class Leotiomycetes; order Helotiales; genus Chalara; species Chalara sp. BL73. The sequence goes on from CAKJVC010000182.1 coordinate 488,725, forward strand.
TCTACTCGAATTACCATCATGCTGGCCATTGATGCAGCATTCTTCGTCCTTGAACTGGGAGTTGGGCTGGCCGTTGGCTCCCTGGCTTTAATGGCAGACGCCTTCCATATGGTTAGACCATTTTAATGGGATTTAATGATTTCGCAATGCTAATGAGTCACAGTTAAACGATATTATCTCATTGGCAGTGGGACTCTGGGCTGTAAAAGCTGCACAGAAGTCTTCCACGGACAAATACTCCTTTGGCGTCAGTACAACCCTCCCCGCAAGTCTCAGCTGGGCTAATAACTTGTAGTGGCTGAGGGCAGAAATTCTAGGTGCATTCTTTAATGCTGTGTTCCTGATTGCACTATGCCTTTCTATCGTCCTCGAAGCCATTACTCGACTGATCGATCCACCCGAAATAAGCAATCCTATACTCATTCTCATCGTTGGCTCTTTAGGTCTTGCTTCAAATCTTGCAGGCTTTTTCGTTCTTGGTGGGCATGGCCATTCTCATGGAGCTGCAGAAGAGCACTCTCATGATGAACTAGGCGCTGCCGAGGAAGGATATGGCTATCAGCATCATGACAATGAGGGCCATATCGCCGATGAGGATGGACATGGTGGAGATGTGTTTCCGGAAGCTGTTATTGCCAAAGCAAAGAAGGTGCAGCAAACTCGCTTAGCCAAGGCAGATTACGGAACCAGCACCATAAGATCGAAATCATCGCCGAGAAAACACAGGAGATCGGGTAGCGGGCGTATCACCAACATCGATCAGATCAGCATACATCCAGCCAGCTTCAGACAGGACATTATTTCGCTCGGTAGACCACAATTTGACGGAATTGAAAGCGAAGAAAACACCGCTTCGGAAGGCGAGAACGACGTGGCAGTAATTGACGAAGATGCTAATGAGACCTCTTCTCTGCTAGTCAAGACAAAAGGTCACTCCAGCGGAGCTCATAATGGTGAACATCAACATGACCATAGAGACGCGCATAAATCTCATTCTCACAACACCAGGCATGATTCTTGGCACGTGGAGCATAATCACAATAAGCCCAAGAAGGCATCAAAGGGCGGCCACAGCCATAATCATGGCGATATGGGGATGAATGCCATGATTTTACATGTTATTGGCGATGCCCTTGGAAATGTGGGTGTCATTGTTTCCGCCTTGATTATCTGGCTCACCAGCTGGGATGGTCGGTTCTACGCAGATCCTGCTGTATCTCTCTTCATCACCCTCATCATCCTTAAATCGACAATTCCTCTTACATCGGCAACTGCAAAGATCCTTCTCCAAGCAACACCCGACCATATCGATGTTAACCACATCAAAGAAGATATACAAAAGCTTCCAGGCGTAGTTAGCTGCCACCACGTCCATATCTGGCAACTCAGTGATACCCAGCTTGTGGCATCAATGCACATTCAAGTTGCGTTCCCTATTAGTGAAGCTAGCGGCGAGAAATATATGGACCTTGCCAAGGCTGCCAGAAAGTGTCTCCATGCATATGGAATCCACAGCGCAACTATACAACCTGAGTTCTGCCTCGATAAAGACCACGATCACACCGATAACTCACTGAACTTAGATGGCGTAGTTGGACAACCAATGTGTCGCTTAGATGACGATTGCTTATTAGAGTGTGTGGACGATTGTCAAGGCAAGGGATGCTGCACTTCTCCCTCGACAGCAGCAGGGTCGCAGCATTCACATTCCGATCATGACGGTCATGATCACGCTCATTGAAAATTTTTTATATTTTGTATGTACGCTTGGTAGAGTGAGGAGGATGTTTTGATAGAGGTTAATGGGTAGCTCTTTGCACTGGCGTTTAAGGGAACCGCTCTTTTTGGGGGCAATACATGGCTCTTAGAGTGAGAAGGAGCGCAATTGCATGTAGCTTATTCATAGTGCATAATTCCGACTGACCATCGAGTGCTCGTCCATATGCAGTTTTCTATGGGGCGCGAAGTGTGATTGATTGTAGCGGCATTGCAAGTACAAAATAGAAGCCCAGCTGGCCCTAACAAAGCCCTCAAGGTTGACGAATAGCCTATAAAATGGTCTCTACGCAGGAGTTCCCATTATTCGGAAATTCTTGACCCAGAACCCTCAAATCGATGCAAGCAGGGACTTACCGAACGCTACCATCGACAGGAAAGTGCAATAATTATGGGCAGTATCTAACTTAACTATGCCTTATTACGATAGTACTGTGGTTGGTTGGTTGGTTGTTCATCTTGTAGAATTCGATACGGGATCTTCAACACAAAATGATTGGGCGGCTCTTTAATCCGAACGGCTATTCCATCCGACTTGTAGAAGTGCTCCAGAGCTATTTCGGACACCGGAATCTGGGTATAAAACCCTTTTATCTTTCTGCTTCCAACTGCGATTACCCTCTGTTCTCGCCAACTTGAGATGTGGAAGTGAAGATTATGGAAAAGGACAAGTGTACCTCTTTCCCGCCGTAAATCTCACTTGCCTGTTATCCTTCCTCGTTTGTATGGCCAGCTCTTACATTCAAACCTGTACGAGTTCACCAAATTCTCGAAACCCTCCATAACAAAGTCAATCCTCGCAGTACTATGCTATTTATCAATAATCCTTGGTGGGTAGCCTTCCATCTCGTCGGGGAGGTGATCAGTGTGAGCGCGTCGGCGGCGCTATACATATACATATTCTAATTTGCCCTGCTAGGAGGCTCCAGAGCACCAAAATTACTTTGCTCTATTGAAATCTAGCCCATAAATCAGATAATGCAATACCACCAATACGACTTCTACAGTCTCAGATCTTAGGCATCACCCCAGTCTCCTTTGCGTGGAAATTCGAAGCCATCATTGGCTGTTCTATTGTTAGGGCTATCAGATTCGACTTGGAGCAGATATAAGTGCTACTCGGCGGCCGATGAGAGCTTCAAGAGCAATGCATCTGTGTTTGAGATGCTACCTTCCAAAATGATGTGCTCTAGGTCAGCAATTACCATGTTTCGTTTTAGGACGAGACTGTCATTTATCAGCAAGAGGCAAAGGTTATCGAAGACGTCATATGAACATTATCGAAAGTGCGAGACAAAGTCACTGTACATACGTTATATGCGACGTCATAAGCTTGGAAGCTAAAAAGAGAAGTTGAAATTCAAATGACGAATCTCAGAGAGCACGCTAGGGTGAGTCGGTGCGCACAACTCTAAACAAGAAATGGCTGTCATAGTGAGCAGTTCAAAGTTGGGGGTAACACTGCTATCCTGTTCTTAAACCTAAGCCTATATGTCATTCCGGTGGACTCTGGCAAGAACTGGCTCAGCCAAACAACGCCTTTCGGGTCAAGTACAGGCGCAATATGTTAGCCAAGATGAGGGAAGCCATTTTGAAAGCTAATCTACGCAAGGGGTTGAAATTGTTGTTTGTTTATGTCTCGTCCTTACGATGGGTTTTGTTGATCCACGGATCTGTACGGTAGGCTGATTGTTACGAAATACCGTGGCGAAACTTCATCCAAATGTAAGATTTTATCCTCTTAACTGCGACAGAAATGAAACCGAGATCGCGATTCTTCGAAACCTGCTTGGCGCATAAGATGAGATTGGATCTTTGTCTATAGAGGCGCATCTGCGGCAGGATGGCGTACCACAGAAAGCGGCTTGTGAGCTATGAATCAAGGCAGCATTTATTTTTTGACTAACAAGGTCGCCACACCGGAAATATCTCCTGTTACACACTCAAGTCATATACTATTCAGGGTTCTCCTACATATCGCTCCAGTGATAGGAGGGCAGTCCGATGTGCCGACCCCTTTAAACATTTCGCTCCCAGGTTGTTAGGCAGCGGAAATGGCACTGATCTGCCATAATGGGCGATTCTTTGACGGCAGCGTGTCCGACCCCGCGAAAGTTACAGGCTCATATGACCACACGAATAGGCAATCTTGCGATGCTCATTCTTGTTGAAAGAAAACTACTTTCAACACCATGCAATTGGCGCTGCCATTCTTCTGCTTTTTTTCTGTTTCATAAATTACGTTTATATATATTCAACATCTGTAGCTGGGGAAACGAAGTTTTAAAACGCTGAGCTATGGTCACCAACTTTACTCAAAGCATGAAAGGCTAGTGTGGCGCCTATTAGAACGCTATATTGGTCAAATTCCTTGTAGATACAGCATTTCACAGAAAACGGCATTGTCAGAGTATATAGAATGTGTGAGTTGGTTCTCCAGGCTGAACTCCTCCCTTTTAAGGACTGCGAGATTTGTATTCACATCAGAAGACTGCTGGCATACGCCTCACCGATGAGGCGGACCTGCGGATGGCGGAACTGCGAGTGATTCTGCAGGACCTTGGGCTCCAAGAGTACTTCGACTGCTTCATCGAAAATGGCTTTGATTCATGGGACAGCTTTATCGACATCAGTGAAGCAGATTTGACGGTACTCGGCGTGAAATTAGGCCACAGACGGAAGTTGCAGAGAGAGATTGCTCGTCGTCTAGGTTATCCCGTCAAAGAGCCGCTTACGCAAACGACAATAGTAAACACGAATGAAGAACCGAGTAGCGCAGAGAGTATAACAGATCCAAGACGGCCAAAGAGGAGGTACAGACGACATCCTCCGCGAGATCTTAACGCTCCCACTAGACCGGATACTGCTTATGTAGCGTACGTCAAATTCATGCGCCAGGACCCCGAGATAGCAAACCTTCCCTTCGTCGAGATCGCCAAACTTCTTGGACATCGATGGTCACATCTTTCGAGCACAGTGAAAGAGGTCTGGATCAGAACTGCCGCAGCAGAAAAACAAGAATATGATTCTGCCCTCGCGAAGTATAATAAAAGCAAAGAATACCAGAGCTACTGTGAGGCGTCTCAGGAAAATCCACCGAACGAAGATCTGCGCCTCTATCTGAGCAGTACATCGCCAGGAAACCATTTCCCGCCTAGCGAAAGCGATATTCCTTCGCGTATTGATAAAGGCAAGCGGAGAGAAAGCTCTACAGACTGCTCAGTAGGTTCTCACCAGACTGAGTTTGATTTTGCACACCACTGCTCCACTGCTTCTGTATGTTGATCTTGGTTATATTACTCCTCAGATATGTCGTTGACGTAAAAGAAATATTAGGCTTCAACGACTGATACAATCGACCCAGCAGAGATTTCGACGCCATATGTTAGTAGTTCCCCTGCAACATCTATCTGCGAAAGTGCTGGCACTGAGAAATATGTGCCGCTCACCGAAAGCATCTGGCTAGTGATATCTCAAGAGCAAGCTACACATCCGAATCAGTCCGCCACACGCCTCACCTATAATGACCTCCTACCACATAATTTACACTCCTCGACACCATCAAGAAACATTCATGTTCAAACCAGCGAACCTTTCGACCTCCAGCCTAGGGTAGTTATTCGGACCACACTAGAGATGTTTTTACAGAATATAAATACTGTCTATTGCCTAGTCAATCCCAATGATCTTCGGAGCCACTTAAATTCTACCCTTGATAAAATTGTTCGGACCTCAAACTTAGTCTCGTCTTTATTATGCATCTGTCTTGCTTTGGGTTACCAAACTTACCCCAAAGGATCAACAGCTATGGCTGTTATGTGGTACGAGGAAGGTCGAAAATATTTAGATGGTCATGATTGGTCTATCAATCCGACTGTAATGCAGATATTGGCACTAGTCAGCATGTATCATATGTTAGAACGGCCGGCAACCTCGAGTCATTACTTAGGTACTGTTACCTTGACACTGAAAGACATTTACTAATCATGGCAGATGCTGCAATTCGCATTGGTGAGCGTAACGGCTTCCATAGGATAGCAGAAAACTATGACAGACCTTATGACTCCTCGAACCTAGAGTGGCTGGGTATATGGAACACGATCCAGACTATGCATCGGTACCTCTCACACCTCAGCTGTGGTTTCTTCTTTAAATCTGACTAGAGCTCAGAATTCTGTTCCTCGGACATAGCACAAGAGATTCCATGCCGCGTCCCTGGGAAGCCCTGACATGTAATTCAGTAAGTCTGCGCCCAATTTTGTTAGCTGTAAACTAATTGCAAAACTAGCAAGAAATTACTTATAAACACATCACGGCCCAACCCACAATTGCCTCGTCTGCCTCTAGCGCACTCTCCAATATTCTAGGTGGTGTTCAGCAGCAACTCGGTCAGAGTAATAGTATGCCGGTCTGGAGAGGACGCCTTTTCACAAAAGAGCTAGAGGCGTGGCTGCAGCACCTTCCAAGCCATCTATCACTTCCCATAATCTCTAAGACACAGCGTCTGGATCATTTTATGATGAGAGATGTCCTCTCTGAAGCTTCTGAAGCACAAAAGACTGAAATTGTAAGGACATGATCATAAAATGTCAGTTTGACCTACGGCTGATCACCTTAGCTACATCTTCATTCCCTCTATTTCGGCACGATGAGCCTATTAAAGAGCCCATTCCTGCAAGGGCTAGTGACGGCAACCACTTGCCCGCCTGCTTCTGTAGGAGGCGAAATGCAACGTATCTCTTATGAATGGTAAATATGCTCCTAATAGTAGTCAAAAGCAAGTATATATTAATGCCGCTAGCTTGGACGCCGCCTTTCAATTAATTGATCTCTGTACTGCCCTCCACAGCACCTCTCCCTTCCCAGTGTATGCCGGGCTTCCACAAATCGTACTCTTCACATCATCTCTGACTTGTATACTTGGCATAATCTGGCAACGTCGATTACTGGCTAGCGATAACTCCGCCTCTCGCGACTGGTTGGAGCGGACAAACTACAGTCTATTTGTTGCGTTGGACATCTTCAAATACTGTGCCAAGGTCAGTGAGCAATCCCAACGTCACTACCTGGTCCTGCGGCGGATCCTCAGTTGGCTTGAGAGTGGCGTAGGTTGAAAGCCGGTCAAAAATTGTGAGGTTTCTTTGTAAATCTCTTAGGCTGTTTTCTCATCACAGTTCATGTGTTAGAGACAATCAAAAGGGTATGAAACAAATCTATTTCAGCTAGAGTCAACAGAGATCCGTTGCTTGCGTCTCGAAATGATAAGCTCTGCTGTCAAAGGAACGATACCTTCTTCCTGGCCCATTAGGTATTGATTCACCGCGACCACTTACCTGGGAGATTCAAAACCTATATACTTGGTAAGATGACGATCGTATGTCTTCCGCGAGATTTTCAGGCATCATCGTATACTTTCCTCAGAAACCTGAGGTGTATTTAGGGAGCCGTCGTAGTCTCTCAAACCTGAGTAAGTGGGATCTCTTATATGCCCTGTTCGAAAGGGCAGAGGCAGGTCATTCATCCGAATATTTGCTAGCTGGCACTCTTGTTCACCCACACAAAATTGCCGCCATGGTGAGCAGACTGAAGATAAAGTGGTAGAAAGAACGAATCACCAAGCTAAAATTGGTGAAGTGAATATACAGCTGGCCGATAAGGTAGAAGCATATACAATCGAAGTCCTTGAAATTCAAATATTCATAGATATTCGAAACCCTTTTTGCAGTGCCTTTGCGGCCTTTGAGTACAGGTCAGTAAGGGACTTCATTTTTATTTGATGGAAACTCTGTAATCATACATCTTTGTTGAGCTGCCTATAAGTGTATATGCAACAATATTATCTGATATCTGACTATCCAATAACAGTTTCTGGGCAGAGCTTATAAAATTTTCGGCAGCTTTGTTTCTAAGAAATTGATGTGAAGCTGTTATGCTCTACCAGGAAGGTTTATTGGGGTGCTCTTGTTTTGGCGTGTATTTCAGATGGATTTTGTTAAAACGCTATGTGGCCGACATCATGTTAAACTCATGATTTCGCTACGGATACAATTTACGGGTACGATCGAAGGTTTTACAAAATCCATCCCAAAAAAAAAAAAAAAAAAAGGATTTGGGCTATTTGAAGGTGTGTTAAACATTTTGTTAAACATTTCCTCGAATCTGAGCATGCTACTGCCTCTCATTCATTTATCCGGCTTCTGCCTTGGAATTTTGGTCTAAGCAGAGTTTTCAATATCGTGCTACGGCAACAGTAATTACATACTACACACTCAATTATTCTCTGAGCTTCAGGAGAATTATCAACCTACTGATGATCTTATGGCTAGTATTACGGAATTCTAGAAATTGAGAACCTGAAAATAGTGAGGCAAATCGATTCTTACCGCTTCTTTGCATTATTCAAGCACCTCTTTCAAGCCCATGAACAGCCTCCTTCGGAATGGTTGGAACCGAGATACGAGCCCTGCTTGAATATTCTAAATTCATTGCTATGCCTCATTCAAAATTCTTAGTAAATCTAATTTCGGCCAGTTGCTTGGTAGGCGTGCATTAGACATGCTGACGCTGAGGTAAGCCCTTGATGCACCCCTGTGTTTCCGCTGCAGGATTTAAAGCCAGCGAGAGATCCAGCTTTTCTTTCAGGAATGTCCATTTGATCTTTATTTTTATTTTTTTATTTTTATTTTTTATTTTGTCTTTGTAGCGTTTTACTACGGTTGGCTAGCTTTTATTCGTAACTTGATACTCCTTTCACGGTTTTTCTTTGTCTTTTCGTCACATTCGCTTAAGAGGTACAATATTAGCAGCATCATCGGAGAGTATCGACTCAATTAACTAATACAAAGCGCGGAAGGCTCGCCTAGTAATTTTGAGAAATCGGGCACTATATTCTTCTGTTATAATTTGGTTCAACCGTTAGCACTACGACGTTCCCTTTCCATAAAAGCATTTCATTTTTGGGCTTTCGAGATTGTTAGGAACCTTTGAGATACCAAAAATCCCATGTCTAGCACCACATCTTCCAAAATGACACCATCCAAAGTAGTCGTTATTGGGGCAGGTTGGTCTGGTTTGGCGGTAGCGAAGACATACCTTCAGATCAATCCCGATGTCTCTCTCACCATACTGGACGATGACAGCTCGGTTGGTGGTGTTTGGTCCGCGTCTAGGGTGTATCCTGGGCTCATTGCGGATTCTTGTGCTGCGGTCTTCGATTATTCAGACTTCCCGATGCATAAGAATTTGGGACTAAAGAAATGGGCAGATCTCTCTGGCGACAAGGTGCATGAATATCTGGAGCTCTATGTAGATAAATTTGACTTGCGCAAGCGGTGCCGGTTGAACACCAGGGTGGTCAAGGTAGAAAGGGAAGAGGACAACCTCTATGGCGTCTGGAAAATTGAAGTTGAGGTTAAGAAGGACTTCGAGGAATACACTGTTAATGAGATCTTGACGTGCGATAAGTTGATTGTGGCAACTGGTGTCACATCGACACCGAATTTCCCAAAGGGGCTCGTTTACAAGAATTTCGCAGGGCCAGTTATGCACTCGCGGGACGTGGGTGTGAAGCACAAAGCCCTGCTGGCAGATGAAATCAAAAGAGTCACAGTAGTGGGAGGGAGCAAGTCTGCTATTGATGTGGTATATCTCTGCGCCTTGGAAGGGAAAGAAGTCGATTGGGTCATCCGCGAAGATGGTAATGGTCCTATTTTACTCCTCGATCCGCGGGTGCATGGTATCCATGCTGCAGCCATCAAAGCCTTGCGCGCGACTACTATCGTTGGCCCAAATATTCTCATACAAAACGGCTTCTGGTATCGATTCTTTCACTCTCGTAAGTCAGTCATAGGGCCAAAATTGCTCCAGTGGGCATTCGATTATGGCTCAAAGTCCACCATCAAAAGCTTCTACGGGAGGAATGAGAATACAATGAATATTGCCCCCGATATGCAAGAGTATGTCCTTGTCCTTTTGGGATCTCGTCACCTAAAAAGCCCGAGATCATTCTAATAATGACTTTAGGCTCTTCTGGTGTAATTCTGGCGTTTCTGTGGTCCACGATATGAAATTCATGGACCTCGTCGCGGACGGAAAACATATACACGTACATCGTGCCTCTCCGATCTCTCTCCAACCGACTACCATCACACTGTCCAACGACAGCGTTCTTCCCTGTGACGCCGTTGTCTTCGCGACTGGCTGGGCGACCAACCAACCGAGCATCTTTTCCCCCACCCTCCTTCCACGCCTTGGTCTTCCTTTCTCAGTCGCAGACCAAGATCATGCTTCCGTCACCCACTGGTCAGCGCTCGAGGCCTCTGCCGCGGAGCGAATTCATGATCTCTTCCCAATCTTGGATCCACCGGAACATGTCAAAGAGTATGATGAGCAGAGGAAGAAAGAACCCAGCGTTACGCCCTTCCGCCTCTTTCGTGGAATTGTTCCGCCAGAAATGGCGTCCACAGGCAATCGTGACTTAGTCGTTCTCGGAACGCTTCTCAATACAGCAATTCCTACCTATTCTGAGATATCCTCTCTCTGGTCCGTGGCCTACCTCGAGGACCTACCCTTCGCCAAAGAAACGTCCGCCTCTCTCCAGAATCTAGAGAAGATGCAAAAAGACGTGGCACTTATGAACAGTTGGGGTTTTGTAAAGACCAGATGCAGAGATTTCCCGTATTTAGATGGTAGTCAGGAGATCCAGGACTTTATGGATTTGTTGGTAAGTGATCTCGGGTTGGAGGTTATGCGAAAGAAGAGAGCTGCGAGGAAAGGGTTTCAAATTTTGGGATTGAGGGGTTGGGTGAAGGAGTGGTTCACACCCTATGTGGGAAAGGATTATAGGGGTTTGGTGGACGAGTATATTGAAAGGTGGAACCTGAGGGAAGGAACTACATCTGCGAATGGAAATAAAGAAGCGAGCAAGAAATAAACATGGATTTAGCAAGGTGTTTGTTGGGGAATAGAGAGGTAGATGTTGATATTAAAGGGTCAGCGCTCTGGTAATGTGGAAAATTCCTTCATTGCTTGCTCTGTGACGTTGCGTTGTGGGACTTATATCAAGGTACTGAGATATGCTCACGGCCAATGATGTTAAGTTTAATATGAAAATTAAGGTCACTAAAACAAAGCCGCTCAGCCACTGTAAATAAGCGTCAGAGCCTTCCGAGCAACAGAATGATAGGCAGAGACAGCCAGATAGTAGAATTACGACTAAGGCTGAATACAATCCATATATGCTCAACCCATTCTACCCTGCGAGTATTTATAAGTGGAATAACGCTTGATTCGCCGTTACAAGCTCCCGTGACTCGCCCTTTGGGTTCCATACTGCTTAAAAGTGACCTTCACAGTACTCTCACCTTTCCATTCCTTTCGATGCCTGCGTTGATTAGACATCTTCCACACCTTCAACAACATACAACTCCCGATACCACCCCAAATGCCTGAAAAATACCGCCTTCTCCGGTAGCCACACCTCGATCTCCTGACCCTCATTCTCCGTGTTTCCCTTCCTCCTCTCCTTCTCAATCTTGCCAATACCGGGGAGAAGCACAGGCCTCATCTTTGCCGTTCCTCCTTCTGTCGAAAGCTCCGCGTCCGCCAACCAGGTAGCGATTTTGATATCCGCCATCGTCTTGAAGGACGATAAGACTGAGTTGTGGTAGAGCCTTGCAGAGATCAGCTTGACGCGCCGTGCGAACAGCGGGATGGGCATTGTGGTTATTTTGCTGTTTGGGTATATTTGTTGGAGGAAAGAGAGTGGCGGGGTGGCCACGGGGATGGAGAGGAAAGAAATGCTGAGGCTGGAAGGATTGAGCACGAGGATGTCTGTTTTTGCTGAATTTTCACAATTTGCAGGGTGTGAGTTAGTGCGTTTGAAGAACATCTTGCACTAGCCTTATATTGCCTCTTCGTAGATGTTAGTGAATTGTAGCTGCTGCCTTGCTCATGCAGTAGACGGTTCAGGATACGGATGGCTTACACAGGGCAGGAGATGTTTGAGTGGCGATTGAGACGCGGGATGATTAGAGATGCTGTGAGTGTAGTGAGGGAGGCATTTATAAACTTAGAGTCGCAGTTTGAAGATTTACTGTTCCTCAGAAGGTATTCACTCGAGAGAATCGGTCACCAACTCTGAATAATTCACATGCTCGTCTAGCTTGACATTAGCAACAACGCTTCAGAGGATTTTCTTCAAAATTTCCTAGTCCTCACTTTCATTCACTATTCCGGAATTTCTGACCCCCTACCAGAAGCCTGTCGTTATCAACACAGGTTATAGCAAAACATTCATGAAGCATCAAACTCTTAGCTATACTTGTTAGTGTGTTTTCTCTAGCTATTGATTTGATATAGAAGTAAAAGCTTCAATGCCCTGTCATTGCCATATCTGGAGAAGGAATGCCTAAACGAATTCAGAGCATGACTTCAATGACAATTCTATTCATAACCTCAAAAGCCCCTGAGGTTACCGAGACCACGTGACCTTCGATATCCTGAAGATTATGGTTTGGCCACTCCTTACTCACCAATGAACCCAAAGATCAGTGATAGGAATGGTGAGAGTATAAGAAGGCAGCAGTAATTATGTCCTATCCGATCGATTGGGACAAGACTTTTCTTTGCCCCCTTTACAGCTTTGATAATTTCTCCGATTGCTCCGCTTGTATAGTCATACCTCCATGCACCCCGGATTCCCGCAAATCTTAACCATTATTTCATGTGCCGTTGAATTCTGCCTATAGAATTCCCAGAAGCGACTCTAAGACTAGGCTTCTTTTCAAGTCAAAATACTGTACTTCTGGTTTGTGTTCAATGCTGACGCACTTGTTGCATTGATACTTCACTACATAGCACCTACAGTACTAGGTCATAAGTCTTCGCGGAACACCAAAATCAATTCCGACACCCACCAACAATTTATTAAATAACTTTCCAACCACTTATTCAATTGATTTGATTTTGATTGCAAATAAATGACAAATAAGGCCAATTTCATGCACTCCACCCCTGAATCCCCTAGTATTTTGTATGCCACCCATTTGCTTTGATCACAGCCGCAACCCTGTATGGCATACTATCCGCAAGCTGTTCAAATAAACTATCAGGTAATAAGTCCCAGGCTTCAATTAAAGCGTTTTCTAAAGCTTTGATAGCATCTTCTCCTTTTCCCATTCCCTCAAGTTCTGGATGCTTTTGTAGAACGAGCTTTTTAAGGTGGTACCACACGTGTTCAATAGGATTCAAATCGGGAGAGAACGGCGGCCAATCAGTCACTGGTATTGCGTTATCCACAAACCAATTAGTAATTGCGCGAGCTGTATGAATAGGTGCGTTGTCGTGCATAAAAGTAAGGCCGGGTTGCCAACAAGTAGGTAATTGATCTTCGAGTACTTCGAGGTACGAGCGTGCAGAATAGCCATGCTTTTTTGCTTCAAAGTCACGGTTCAATAAGTATAACCCAGACCGTTGAATCTTTCCAGCAATAAACCAAAAACAAGCCCATACCATTACTGATATCTCTCTGCTTTTAGCGTACGTTGATACCATGCGTGGTTCCCATTTTTCAGCAGCCGTACGAAAGCACCATTCCCCTGCGCGGCCCTTTCCGCGCTCTGCAGAACACTCATCACTCCACATGTATTTTCTCCAGTCGTCGAGGGTCCATTTCTCTCGAGCTTTGCACCAAAGATACCTTTTTCGAGCTACTTCAGGTGTAAGGGCCGGACGTTTTTTGCAACGCCAGTTATAGATGCCGGACGGCTTGAGCATACGCTTCAAGGTAGAGTCGCTGTATTCCCAGTTCATTTCTTTCCGAATCTCGTTGTACGTGTGTTTTGGATGTTGGCGTACGTGCCTTACAAGACGACGTACATGATACTCGTTCCAATCTTTTGGCCGGCCGCTGCGAGGTAAAGATTCTCCTTCGTTGCGTAGTGAGTCGATTTTTAAGGTGCTGCGAACAGTCGATTCAGGCTCATTTAGGACCTTCGCGATCTCGTCGGGTTTATGGCCGAATAACGCACCCCCAATAATTTGACCTCTTTTGTGAGGAGTTAAAGGCTTCTTTTTGACCTTATTTGAAGATATAGGGCCTAGAGGGGTACGTGAATTAGGCATATTGTATGATTGTTGCAAAAGGGTTGAAAATCAATTGATCGCGAGACGCGAATTTACGTGATTTACGCGAAGACTTTTGGTGGGGCACTGTATCTGGAAACTAGAGCCCTTATTTGTAAAAGCTGAAGCCAGTAATATATGGACCAATTTTATATTCATTGAGTGTATTACCTTTGCAATACTTTTCTCTATGTTTCCTCTCTCAATGCCAGATCTTTCGCTAACACATAGCAGTTCGTAGCCGTACAAGGTGGATGCCGTGTAATTAAACCTTTGTTTTGGACCAAGCAATTGACAGCCATATGAAAATGAGGGACTTTAAATGAGCTCTAGCTTTGGGCATCTAGGAATGATATCACATTTTACAAACCTACATTGCAGCAGGTATCTCTTTTTTTCCCTCTGTTTTCCCTTCCAAATTTTTTTTAAATCCCCCACCCCCTCCAAAAATCTGCACAGTGTTTTCAGTTCAGCCTATGTCTGTAATCATTCTGATATCGATGCCTGACCTAGTTTTGGCTTTCGGCGTAAGCGCACACCTACACACCTAAGCTTCAATACGAGTAAGCAATATATATTTACTTCCATCTATACACCAAAACAGTCTTTGCACACAGGCACACACCAAGTCACCCGAGCAAGAAATGCTAATATAATAAGAGCTCTCGTGATGTTACACCGCACAGACGACGGCTACGCGTTCATCCATTGTCTCATCAAAAAGCTTAAGTCCGGCGCGGAGGCTTAGTTCAGCCTCCGTTTCCATCGCACATCAATGTCATTTCATATTGGTGATCACATCCAGAACCCATATATTCTCGTATCCCTCAACATTTTCCGTAAAAGGAAGACAGCTCGTACGGCTCCTCATTTGGCATGCAAGTGTCTCCCCCACCTTTGAGATCTGCCGGCGATCACCTCCATAATTCAAGCATGCCAAGCCAGGCCTCCGCCACCCCACAGCTCCGGGAGCTACTTCTTATTCTGGGCTGTTCGCTACATTCCTCCTACCAAACTTCTAGTAGAAAAGTTGACTTTTTGTTAACGGAGGATTTGGGTAGAGAATGTCAGAATTTAATAAGATTTGCAGCATACGAGCTGATGGGACAGTGATACAGGCTACGTGAGGGTTGAGGTTGCAATGATGCATGATCGTGAGAATACGAGGTCAGCGTCATTGACGTAGTACACCGCACCGTTTCCCGCATCTATCGGCTCTTGTAGATCGTCGAGTACATATAAGAGGTGATGCGCTCCTCCAGCATTTAAGATCATCATCTGCAATCTTCAGGTCATACCAACATCAACTACATCTCTTCCAATCTTCACGATGCGATCATTCATCGGCGCCGTTCTTGTTGCGGCTTCAGCTATCCCAGCTCTGGCTCAGAGCAACTTCACACAAACACAAGTCGTTGATCAATCCGCCGACTTCAACCTCGTCGTCATCTCAGACGACGCAAATATAAACGGCAGCCTTCTTGGAGCATGCCACAACGGCGCCGCACATGAAGGGCTCTGCCTGGTCGACAGTTCCTACGATCACACCGCCAACTACGTCTCATTCCAATTCAACACAACCCGCAACATCTGTACCGAGACGAACGAAACTGGTACTTTCCCTATTTCTTGTAACGATCCGCCCATTAACGCCACTATCGGGCAAACCGGGCTCTTGACCTGGTGGCTTCAGTTTGGCGGTGATTCCGAGCCCGCGAGAGTCTCTCAGGTCTTCAGTCTGAGCTTCTATCCCAGTACCAATGTCCAGCAAGCCCAGATTGATTTTGGCGTGTATGGCGTGGGCACATATGTTGCTTTTGATGAGAATAGTCTCTTGAATATTCAGAGCTATGTGGATGACACGCTGGAGCCCGCCTACCCGGTGCCGGGATATCAAATTGTGCTTTATAGGTGGTTCATCTGCAAGACGTACTTTACTGGATACAGGTATACTGCTTTGACGTGGGTCGCGGGACCAAATCCTCCTCAGAACCCGACTTGTCAGAGTGTGGATATCAAGAGGGTTTTCGTCTGAGTTTGAGGGCTTCTTGCTCCTGTAATGGAGCAGAGAAGAGCCGAGGCGGCGAGATATTGGTTCATAGCGCGATTTAGTCGAGCAGTAATACTAGCTAATAGTTTAATCTTAATTCGATATGAAATTATCATAATTTTGTGTAGCCGTGATTTCAGTATCTTGCGACTTGCTACTGGAGACCATTTTGGCATAGATATGGGTGTTGACTTCTTGTAAGAAGTCACGATGGTCAAGGCTGCGCATCCTGTCGGGCCATGAGAGATTTTCGAAGATGGCCTTGATTTCTACCCATGTGTGTATGTTGTGTTCTACCATCACACACGCCATTGCTTCTGCAAATCGGCTCTTTTCGTCTGAAACAAGTCCACCGATGAACATGGTCCAGAGAACGATCTCTATAAGCGAGTCTTTGATCGGTACCCGGAGTGAAGAGTCGGAATCCATGAGATCCTTGACGAGTTCTCTGATCAGCGGTTGAGCTTTAAACGTCGAAAGTGATACATGGCGGACAAAGTATTGATAATAGACCCTTGCGGCCACGCACGCTGCTTTCAGAATGAGTGATTCAAGAGTAGTATTGCCGTTTGTCAATATATCTTGAAGTGCAACCAATCGCCGTTCGACATCTGATCGAAGGTTTCGAAATCCCATTGTATGAGAAGCGTTGGACCCAAGCCGGGCTGAAAGCCTCTCGATAGTGTTGGATAATCCAGTCATATCCTTGAGTATGAGACGTAGTTCCTCCTCCAAGTCGGAGCTCGGATCAATGACGATACTCGTGGTAGGAACCTCAAAGAATGGCTTTGTTCTCCATATGGTAGACGAAATATCGTCCATGCTATTCAAGTCAGCAGCAGCGTGAAAGGCGGTGAAACGAAACACTCACACAGTACAAAGCATCTTCAAAACTCCATCCATACCCAACTTATCCAAACCTCCCCTGCTTTCAACCATGCTGTGCAAAGCTTTCATATGAAGTTTTGGCTCACTCTCGTCATCTAACGTACCCTATCGGAGGCGGAAGTTAGCTCACCAATCAGCCTTGTACAAGTCAAAACCACTTACTGGTACACCAGAGCCTGCGAGCATAATGACGGCAGCAATGCTCGCATCACTAGTTGCATCTGCCGATCGAAGCGTCTCATTGACTGCACGCATACATTGACCTTTATGATAAAGCGTAAGCCTGGACCAGGGTTGATGGCGAGCACGATCCCAATGAGCACAAGAATATAACAGCACCGCCTCAAGCATGACGCGCTGTTGAAGCGCGCCTTGAACCCACTTAGTGATAGTAGAGTTGGGCTCTGTCCAATCCTCGAGAGGTGTCACGGTCGGTGCTAAATTGATTGCCCCTAGACACCGCAGATTTAGTCATCTTGATGAAGAAATATATGTGGCTCAATTGAAAGGCTCAACTAACAGTGCTTGAAGAGGGTTCGTTCAAAGGGATGGCTGGCACGCTTGAGTGATTGGAGAGGATTATAATCATCAACATGCAACTCTATGTATGGTGACACATTTTTGCTGGAAATTAGAGAGGCTTGGAGGTAAGCCTTTGGCTCTACGTCAGAGACCTCATTGGTTGGTCGATAAGGTATTAGAGGACTCGCCGTCGAAGAAGGCGATTCCCCACGCGTTCTATGCACAAGGTCTTCTCTTTTCTGGAACTGTTCCACACGTTCTGCGCGTTGTCGTTGACGGAATCTCTTCATGGCAGTTGACCTAACTAACTTCCGGGCCGCTTTATCCGTCTCCAACGGGCTCCTCTCAAAATGTACGAAGGTCAACTTACCAGCCGACTCAGACATATTGCCGAACCTAAGGACTGCGTGGGGTTGCAAGCTAGAGACTGCCAAGTAAAAGGAAGCATCATCGGCGCAATACACGAGGTTGAGATACCCTCAGGACCTCATCGTGGGATGACGTTTCCATATTTTCAAAGAAACGGATGAACCAACAATGAGCTCGCTTATATGAGGAATTTCGCCAATTAAATTAATTAACCACTTTCAGAAATTGCTCTTCTTGGCTCGCTGTAAATGCTGGGGTTGTGTCCTAATCCTTGGGTCGATCATCTGGAATTGTTCATGTGATATGGCGCTGTTAGGAGCACATCAGGCAAGTAGTGCACAAGCCCATTGTCTTAATGGATTAAAGACTCATCATTCTGAAAGAGAAGATTAAGAAGTCACGGATATTTCGAATTCCTCTACATCGTCACTCTTTACAAAATGTGCTTTGTACGAAGGAGAATCAGATCGTTGGTTAATTTAGTAAGAGTTTTCATACGTTGAGTGTGGGCTTATGCTCGAGACCTTGCGCAAAGCATGTATTAGACATGGGATTGATTGAGTTCTTGAAATTTCATTAATCAAGCCTTAAGGCAATATTTTGAAGCATTCGAGCAGGTAGGTGAACTCGCAATGGATGGTAACTTAGCTTTTCGCTTAACACCAGCACAACCTGAATCATCAGCACCTCTTTAGGTTTGAGCCTTCACTAGACCGGGAGGCTGTTTAAAGAGCCAAAGAAGAACGTGATACAACCTATAGTTAGGTTTTAGCCCCTTCTTAGAGTCTTGAAAGGTATAAAACCGTACGCGCGTCGAAGGAAACTGCTTTCGCAAATATTGAGAAGCGCAGCTCGTTGATACATCTCGGCGCGCAAACCACCTAAATAAAATACAATATGGCTTTATTCGCCCTCCAAGTACAACGAGAAGATAGTCAGATATGAAATAAGGAAAGAACTTAGCAGTAGGGAACCATGAATCCGCATGAATTAGTATCGAACCACCACATACAAATATCTCCACCCCTACCTTAACACTTTCGTATCCAAAAAAGGAAACGTCCACAACTCTCCTCTCTTTCCTCCTCTCTCCAAACATGCCACCAAATCCAGGTAACAAGGATCCCAATCTCTCCCCCGACGATCCAAGTGACTGAAACACAACACCATCCTCTCTATACCCCATCTTCCCAGCCCCAAACCCACCACCAGGGCTATCCAACACCAACACAACCGCATCATATCCAGCTTATAAAACAGCACCTTCTACCGCGAAAGAGACCAACACCGAGAGTCAGAATCCTCCACCCCTTCCATCCAGCGCCGAGAACACGCCCCAAACGCGCTCCCTTCCTGCATCTCCTAACCCGAGAACCGAGGATGTCGAAATTCTTCGGTATATGTTAGAGAAGCTGGCACGAAACCGCTCTTACCCTGATCGTGGAGAGAACATGGAAATTAAGGAGGGGAATGAAGGGTCTGGAGGGTCTGCTGTTGGGCTCCTGGATCCCGAATATTTAGCTAGGCGAGAGTTGGTGCTTGAGATGGCGGAGGATGTATTGAGAGGCCATCAGCGGGGAATGGGTGTTGTAGGGCCGGAGAGCAGGGGGAGGCTAAGCGGATTGCCTGGTGGGCAAAGAGTTTGAAGGGCCAGGCAGGCAATTTCGCACACAAACTCATGGATCGTTCTAAGGAGGCGGTGACAATCTGTGATTCTTATATAGTCTTGTAGTGTGTGTAAGCGTCGATGTGCTCTCTTTTGGGAGGAATAGAAGGCTGTATTGGAAGCGATGGCCCTGTATGGTATGAACTGTAGCCTGCTATCCTGGCTTGTAGCCGATCATTGGCGTCTCGCCCTCTAGATCTTCGGGTTACGATATAAAGCGTCGGCGAGCGGAAACTGCGAACTTTAGCTAAACAGCGCACGGCGTATATGTCCCGGACGAGAATAAGAAGTTTTCTTCGGCTGGTGCAAGACACCATGTCACTATCCTTCCGTGATCCGAACTAGAATGGGAGATCCAACAGCGTGTAATCAGGCGTACTCGATTTCAATGTAATGAAATCCTCTCCATTGAAGAGGAACCAAAGAACATCTCCAAAGGTGCTTCAATGCTCAATTGCGAGATGTTTTTGTGGGGCTTGCCTTTTGGCTGATCGATATCTTTCGATGTATGCTCGGCAAGTCTATAGCTAAACAACGTATGGATATTACTAACTAGGAAACAGGCGGCTGAAGCTTGGCTCGGGTGATGATTAATACCCGTTTGTAGAGCCGACATCTCGGGACAGAAACTTGGTACTTGTGTGGAGTATGGCAAGGCTTTTGAGGAAGGTCTGAGAGGAACATAAAGGCAGTCATGAGAAAAGTATTCATTTGTCAACTTGTATAACGCTCAAGCCCAAGGATATCCATCAGTACAAGTTTAAGCCTGGCATAATATCATAACTGAACCGCCTGCTTCATTACGCCATTACACCATCCAATGCATTAGAATGAAAGAAAATAGAATCGTACAAAAAGGGCTTCCTGCCGCCTATAGAAAGGAATAAAACCACAGAACTTTATGCTGTCATGGCATCTCTGGAGGTAGAATCAGGGAGAGCCTTGCTTCATCCGCTTCCCGCCTCCATTCTCCTCCCCACTTCCACCATCGTGCTCGGGTGTCTTTCGTTTGCCGTTGGCTCGTTCGCCACTATCTTCTCTCAGGAAGCTAGGCCCCGTTCCAACAACTGGTGTTGCAAAGTTTAGTGGGCTTGGCAGGGTGTTGCTTTCCCGTCCGCCAAAATTCCAGTCCGGATAGAACGAGGATGGTGATGGCAGGAACTCATTATTCATGAAGCGGCTGGGAAGCGCTGAGACTGGAGTATCAATCATGTTGGAAGTCGAGTTCTGGCTGGGTTGGGAGGCGGGTTGATGGGGTCGCGCAAATGGGTTTGGTGGCCCAGAAGCACCGGCTGACAGAAGGGCTGAGGCGGATGGAGAAGGGGGAGGAAGAACAACCCCTGAACCGTGGTCATTAGTGTTTCGCCGCTGGTTGGTGGTGTTAGGTGAGTTCGAGTTAACGGTGGCACTCTTTTCCTCATCGCTGCCCTCATCAGGCGGGATCTGAACCTTGAGAACTGGTCGCTTGCCACCAACTGATGCGCTGTTGGTCCGTGATGGAGGATGAAATCCTTCAGGAACGGATGACATGCTTACGCGACCCTTATTTGCCGGTGCCCGATTAGGTGGCGAATCACTTGGTGCATTCGGTCGAGATACGGCTCCCACGTCCACAGAGTGTGAGCGATTTCCCGCAGTTGCTGTGTCAGATCGGGGTGTCTCGGCACTCGAAGCGGAATTCATTGCCCAATGCTGAGAAAGGATTGACCTTCCCTCGTCAATAGGGGTAAAAATGCTTCTAGATTTGACCGACATGCGCTTCACAGGCTCGAGAAGTTGCTGCTGCTGTGGTTGCGGCACGTCTGCTTCCTGCTTTAGCTGAGGGGTATGTTGCTGAGGCTGCGGTGGTGAAGCTTCCGGTCTAGATGGTGGTCGTTCTTGTGGAGGAAAAGCAGGTGGCATTGAGGCCCGTCGCTGTTCCTCCGCGTATAATTGCTGCATCTGCTGGGGGTGAGGATGTTGTTGCTGCTGGGGTGGTCCATAATTGGGGTATTGAGGACCTTGCTGGGGCATGCCTTGAGGACCTTGCATTGGCTGTCCCTGCATTGGCTGGCCTTGCAGATGGGCAGGAAGTCCATGAGGATGTTGTGGCATAGCAGGCTGGTGAGGATTATAGATTGCTGGATTTGGCATATACGCGTATCCATTAGCTGGTTGTGGGTGTGGATGTTGTTGAGGCACAAGATTGGAGCTCGCTCGCCTTGGCCCATTAATATTGAGGTTGATATTATCATTTCTAGAGGAGGGGCGAGATCCGGGCTGCGGTGTATGTTGGCGTTGGTGGGGATGGAAAACTCCATTGTTGATCGGAGGTGAGTTTGTGGGAGTCTGATGTCTCATATGCTGGAAAGCAGCCTGATTCTGGAATTGAGGAGGCATCATCTGCGGCTCGACTGATCCACCGTGATGCGACATGCCAGATCCATCATCATCATCGTCGTCATCCATATCCTTTCCTTTGCCATTGAAGTCTGCAGGACCTTTATGTTCATTGGCACCGCCATACTACCAAGGTCAGCGGCGTTCTCAGCTTTTGCATTAAGATGAACATACGTAATTGTATCTTGTCAAGATCTCCCCGATATCAGAGCTCGAGTATTCGTAAAGCTTCTTGTTGTTGCCGAAGATGATAACCGCGACATCGACAGAGCAGAGCACAGAAAGCTCATGCGCCTTCTTGAACAAACCACCCTTGCGCTTCAAGAATGTTCTACCAAACATCAAACATTAGCTTCGGCGCAAAACCCGAGTAGACGAAGTGAAACATACACTGAACGATTTCTATCGTCCTTGATAGCCTTGATCTCAATCTTTCTTCGTCCCATGGCTGCGACGCGCAGATGCTGCGGAAGGTAATTAGGTTCTATGAATTGCTCCACGATGGCAAGGGAAGGTCGGTGGTGGTAGACGGTGCTCTCACAGCTGGCGCAATGAAGGCAAACACATCCGACCACGCCTGGAGTCGAAAGAGAAGTAGTATTACAGGAATCGCGTGGCGATCAACGTGCGAAACGTGGTGAGGAATGCGCGCCGGCGTATGCTAGTGACGAGAAGAATTAACTTATTGAAGCCAAGGCAGTAGCTTAAGAGATCTATTTTGACTTTCTGACAAGAGGATAGAAGAAAGTAAAGAAATGCGACTGAGTACAACAGTTCTTCGCTGCTGAATCGCGCTGAAACACAAGAAATGTTGATACAGTGGGGAATTGCCGGTCGGAATTGACAAAATGGACGGCGAGGGAGGGGAGATATACTTGTTGATGTTGTGCCCAGTGCCTGACAGCAGCTGTGACACTTTTTTTTTTTGTGGTGGTTTAGATCACTGATTAGACTGATAGTCGAAGAGTGATGCTAAATATAGAGAGAGAGAGAGAGATGGGAGTTGGTGGGAGACAAGTGTGTGGGAGAGAAAATGGGGGGGGAGGGTGGGAATGACTGGGGGGTGGGCCAAGTTCACCTTTTGACATTTCAGAGCGAGAGAGAGAGAGCCAAAGGAAGAAAAGGTGACCAACTGGGGGGGGGGTGAGACTGGGGCGACTGTAGTGTCCGTTAATAAGAAGATGCCGCTTTTGGGATGGAGGACAATGTGAAGGATCACGTTGATGGTCATGTGCACATCAAACAAAGGTGAGGGATAAACAGCTTGGTCCCCCTTGCAATAACCCATCCGCTGGTAAAACGGCAGGCAAATTAGTCCCCATCGGGCCTCATTATCCTTGCCGCATCGCTTAATTTTCTCTACTCGGCCTGGCGTGGACTCGAGCGGTAAGCGCCCGTGTCGGTGGTGGAGGGTTGAGCGGGACATCTGGTTGGTGGAAGGCCCTGCCCATCATGTCAGCAAAGGGACAGGGGTATACGCAAGAAATGTTCCCAAAATAGTCCCGAAGGAGATCATTTATCAACCAAAAGCTCCTTCCACCAAATTGACGGGGATTTGCAGCCATTTGACTGGTCATTTCTGCAGCTGCATCTGCATCTCTGCCTCTTCTTCAAGGCCCTTTGGCCCGGCATAGCATACAGCATATGGTACTATTGCACGGTACGGTAAAAGTACTGTAGCTAGCTAGTCTTGTCTTAGTGCAGCATCAAAGTTCCCTCTCCAGACTCGTTTCTCTCGATCATTCATTGATTACTTGCTTCAATCCCCCTTCCGACCCCTGCACACGAGATGATTGATGATAGGAGATATGGACTCTTTGGGACTGCCAATTGTGCCTCAAGGCCCTAGGATTCGGATCAAAGGTAGTAATTTCTATTCTCGCCATCACACTCTTCAATCTATCTGCAGGTACAAAGTCGTCACCATGAGGCCGTCTCACCCGTGCAATCGTCGCTCTCAAACACATGGTTCGGGGATTAAGGAGGATCCTGGGCCTCGATTAGTAGACTTTAGCTCTACATTTGGAAGAGCTGAAGATCGTTGGAACATGCAACATGGACAAGAATAATTATGGTTAATTGCTTCATTTCGATTTCTGGGGATGCGGAAATCTTGGAGCCGCCTTGGATCCGAGAAAACAATGGGGGGTGAGATGAGGTGCGTACACAGTAAGGCTGATACTGGTGGCTGTTTGCTTTGGTTACACAATACACCCACTCATCACGTCAAACCCTCTCCCAAAAGATCTTCGCGTGACATACATAATCCTTGTGGCTAGGAGAACGAATGATGAGTGGTTGCTTCCACGGCATTGTCCCAATGTGCTTACAGCGAGTCACCCATCACTTTGAATCCTACGTCTTCCGTCACGCTTTGGCGAATGCTCTATCCCTTGCTCAGGCTGGATCCAATAAGTCCAATGCTCAGTAGCCTGCTCATAAAAAGCCCTTGGAGAGACAGAGATCGAGAAAGCTAGCTCCAAGTAGCGACATGCATGTCCGAAATGCGGCGCAAAGGACACAGAACGGTCCTGCAGATTGGTGATCTAAATCGAGCACTGCCCCGATCTTCGTGCAGCTCGCGTGCAGAAAATCCCAGATAGAGGGGTTGATAAGGAAGTACTGGTACGTTGAATACATGCCCTGGTTGAGATACCTCTACTACCTGGAGAAACACCGAGGCTTCAAAAAACACACAGCGCCATATGTGTAAGGCTGGCGGTGTGACTCCTTTCTTGCCTTTCCTTTTCTTCCACTAGCTCCGACGGAAGGTTATGGGTTGATGAATAGAATAGCTAAGTCTACGAGATCAAATTGCAGGCGACGAATGCGTAGGAGTGCAATACATGAAGACTTACGAAAAACTAGCAACTCATCTTGGTGTACGGCGGAAATGGAGCCTTAAACAGTGCATACAAGGCTGAACACCGGTACCCCAATGCAAATGTGAACCTTCGTACGACCTCGCTACCAGCATCTCATTTTCTCTCCCATAACTTCAATATCACACGGGTCGTACATTACACCTTGACAGCGCTTGCCTGCATATTCTCTAATTCCTATTCCACAATAATCTTCCAGAACAAGCCATATTTCCGGCTTGTCCTCCCTTTCACCGTCTTGTGAGATCCCCTCCTCATGGTGGAAGTCAACATCACGCCGGGGGACTGACCGGGGTCATATGCATCAATATGCAGCTTCCTCTAAAAATAGATCTATTTTTAGCACCAAACCTGGAGCCTCATCACCTCAACCTCTCCGATGACGAATGACAACCCACAAAAGAAAGTTGTCTTGCATATTCAGGTAAGGGAAGGGCATGAGATGCGAGGGATTTATTTCTCAGAGCGCTTACCACAATCCAGCTTCGTAAGGTAAGTGAAGCCTGATATCATATGCAATATCGATGATTCCTCCAAGCAGTCCACGACGCGAGTGGCATGCAAATGGAAATTTCGATGCACCGACAACCGCACGATGCCGTCAGACATAAAATTTAACGGTTTAGAAAGCAATATATCTTGTTGTGACACGGCACCTTAAATGGGTTGGTAGCTACCATATTTCCGCTTTGGGTCCGACTCGCGAGCGAAGCACAACATATGCATTGGAGATCCCCACAAACAAGAATTTCGAGCCGAGTTTGTCCCTATTTCGCATCGATGCAGTAAGCTACAGCAAGAGACAGAACAAGTGATGAAGAAGCATAATAGATGAAGATATACACTCATCCAATTAAAATGTGCAATCGCTTGACCTAGTTTGGGTTGCGAGTCACATACCGCAAAATGTACGTACACCGTGAAGAGAATTCACTCTCACTTTCATTGCTCCGATCCTCTCTAAATCACACCGACTAATTGTCCCGAAAATTGCTACACCCGGTTAACCTCCTAATGAAACCAAAAAGGCACCTAAAACCTAAAAAACCCACAAAAAGCCATCTCTGCTCGTAGACTAAACGGCGACCAAACGGCATACAAACAAACACCCTTCCCTTCCATTGGCCCTCTCGAAAATCAAAATTCATCTACACCACCTCGAAATACATCCCGGCGCCGATCAGCTCGGTTCAGCTTTCCCAGAACGCCACAGCGGACAGCGAACACCCAAACGGCTAATCTGGCCTTGCATATGCGATGCGGCTCGCTAACCCTCCTCTCCCACCCCCAAAGAAACCTTTTTTTTTTTTGTTTTTGTTTCTTTCCGACTCTTTATTTTCTAAAAGTAGGTGTGTGAAAAGCTTATTTTGACGCTGCTCTTCCTTCCCTTCCTTCCCTCCCCTCCAAGAACCCCCCCCCCCCCCCCTTCTAATTCTAGACCTAGTTTGCCAAAAAGGCTTGTTTCAACGCTTCCCCCCCTTTTTCTCCCCCAGAGAGGCTCACTACTTTGGTGGCATCATTTGTCGTTCTCAAGAATAGAATGTCATAGGAGCCAATCGGCTCTCACCCACGTTCAGAATGTATTCTTGGTCTTGACACAAAACATATCTCACAGGTAGCATCAGCGTTTAAACTCGTCAGTCATTCATGTATCAAACGCGTTTATTTTTGGGCTCAAGCCCCTTCCTCTCTCACCCAAGAGAAGAGGTACCGGTATACTATGGTACAATTCATAACTGCCCCTGAAGCGATATGCTTCTTGCCTAGAATCATCATTCCCGAGGAGAAACTCCATGCCCATGCCTTCCATGTAAATGCCAGAGAAAACTCCCTTCCCGTTTGACGCCATGCCTCCAACTTGGTATCAAAAGTAACGCCTGGGTATGTTCGCTATGCTCTTATCTGTACATAAATTTCAATCTTTGGAAATAAAACGTGAAGGCGATCGTGTCGATCGAGTGAGAAGTTATTCGGATATGTGGCCATGTGTATTTGATGTGAAGTTAATTCGTTCTTGTGGTATTCAAGGTGTTGTAGACTAATAATGTGTAAACTGGAGCCCAAGCAGATGATATCTAGCCAAATGAAGGTGGGTTGATGGCACCGAAGCCACTCTGAGCACCACTGTCTGGAGGTTGCATAGTTCCATTTAACATTGGGCAGCGCCTAGATCGATTTTGTTAGCATCCAAGTATATAAAAACGACAATGAGAACCTGCGCGACAGCAATCTCTCACTTGAGCAGGGACTGAACTACTGCTTGAGATCGCATCGCGTGAAAGGCTGTCGGACGCAACAAGCTACTCAGCCTTGCGTGGGCGGTTCTTCGGAGGTGGAGCAACATAATTGGGGCACAACTTTTTGTTGGTCTTGATATGACCAGTTTGGCCGCAGTTGGCGCACTTTCGTGTTGTGCCGCCATTCTTTCCCTCGGTGCTTGGAAGCGGTGTAGAAGATGGAGACCCGACATCACCGTCGCCAGTGACAGAAACAGCCCGGGCAGCCTTATTTTCCTTCGCCCGCTCGCGAGCCAGTCGTCGCTCTTTGTTACGCTCGAGGCGCTCCAATTCTTTCTTCATTCTAATAAGTGTCAGTATGATAAAATTGGCAGTATGTCAAGCTACTAACTCATTTGCCGCCTCTCGATCGGCGTCTGGATCTCCTGTTTCCTTGACCTTGTAGATACTGCCATCTAGTTAGTATCAAAACATCACGTGATAGAATGGTATGCTAACTCTTGGTTTTTGTCAAGAGCACGACGACGTCTGATATACTCCTTCCATACTCGAGGATCAGTAACCACCTCGTAAGTCTCCTCAGGCTGGCCCAACGCGGTTAAAGTAGTGCGTGTAATTCGCATCTCCACATTGCTTTGATGTTGATCCCCAATGCTAAATTGGCTGGCAGAGTCATCAAATGCTTGAGAAGGCTTTGAATCATGAACCATAGCACCGAGCCTCTCATCTTCCTCAGCCTGTTCGCGCTCAAGGTCATTCTCTTCGATTTCCATTTGCTGGGATAAATTGGCCTTCTGTCGCTCCCAGATCGTGCGGATCGCACTTTCGTAGGCCTCGTTCTGCTTTGCCACGTTGTAGGTATGACCCCCGTTTGCCTTCTTCTCTGCGGCCGACATGGCCGCTCCCGAGGTTGCGTTGGGGCCTTTGGTCTCTCCTTGATAACCTCCTTTCATGGAGGTTTTGAGCATACTGATTCCAAGACCGCAACCTGTAGGGTCTCCCTCACCATGGAGAGAGAGCATAGCCTTACCACTAGCCGCCTCAATAAAATTTTTGGTGGTCCACCAAGGGGCCAATCGCTGTTCCGTAGACTTCTTATCATTATTGTCATCATTTTCGTCATCATCTTCGTTCTTTCCAATCTCGTAGCCAGAATCAACAAGATGCTGCTCGCCTACCTGCATCGCTTCAATAAGACAGAGATCTTCTGGACTAATCATTGCACGAATTTGCGCAGTATCAGGAACCGCTTGACCATCTCTCATTTTCCAGAGCTTGTCATTCTTGTCATATTTGAGAAATTCTTTGAGCTTTTGTCGATTTGTCTGATCTGTTGAGCCTGGAATGTGAGCGATCATTTCATGAAGATCAACACCTCCAGATGGATGATGTCTGATTCGCCTGTAAGCAAACATTCTCAGCCGGTATTTAGCAGCATTGGTATGCCTTCTTGATCCGACCCTCGGGACTTCCTGAAGTGGCAACTGCTGTCCAACAACAAAGAGATTGTCTATATTACGCAAATACCAAGTGAAGCCCTTGCTGGCAGTGTGACTTCGAATTACAAGGAAGTCGGTGCTCTTCGGTTCATGCTTGTAGATGGGCGCCCGATACATTGCATTGTGAATAACACGAACAGTCTCGCCTGGATCAACCATTCCAAACTTTGAAAACGGAGACTGGTCCTCTGGAAGCAGCACTGTGGTCTCGCCGACCTTGTCATCTACTTGGGGCCGCTCTAGATCATCGGCATTCTTACGCCTATAGTAATTAATGACACGATTCCCCATGCCAAAACTTGATAATACTGTGGGATATTCTTCGCTGTACTCAAACAATGTAGCAGCTGCATAGTGATCACCAAGAGTGAGGTCTTTGGTGGTCTTGAAAGCTTCTTGCGTCGACATGTGGCTCATGGTTTTCCGCTTCTTTGTTACTTCCGGCTTACTGAAACGAATATCATGCTTTATCATACTCTGAAATTTAGCAGCTGGGCGATGCCAAGAACGAGCATCTCGGGCACTGAGCTTGGTCCTATAGTATGGCCATTGTAACTTGAGAGCTGGGAAGCTGTGTTCTACCGTGATATTACCCAACGCAGCTCGAACTTTGTGCGAATGATTCTCTTTGAGTGCGTCATATGCCTCATCATTGGAGTAATTGAAGCGCGACTTGATAGAGGCCATCCCCCGTTTGATTGCGCCACCAGGAGCACGTTGACGTTTGGGCGCATGGTCGTAGTCGACCCTCTCGAGAAGAAGGTTAGGATCGTCAACATCGAGTCTTGAGCGCTTTCCAAGTCTCATTGTATCCTCCCAGAAATTGTCAAACGAAGGGGCAGCGTAGTGAGGAATGTTGAAGAGGTCGGGTTCCGCATGAACAGTCTTCTTCTGCTTCGACGAATATCCTAAAATATCTCGATCCCAATCGTCCATAGGCTCATCCTCGACCTCCACTTCATGTACAACCTCTGGCTGCTTATTCAAAACGTTGTCCCAATCCGCAATAATAACCTCCAGATCCCGCCATGTAACAGAAGAGTTTTTTATTTTCTCATCCATAGGAGGCAAGGAGTAATCAAAGTCGCCCTCGTCACTAGCGTCTTCGAAAAAGTCCTCAACTATTGCAACTAGGCCTTTGGCTTCAGCCTCTGCTTGCCGCTTGCGCTTATCTGATTGTGCCGGGCCAGCAGTACGAAACAACTTCTCGTGGTCAGGAGCAATATCAAGGCTGACCTTTGTTGGTGCTAATGCGCGCGGAGGCTTCGCTGGAGTCTTTGGGATCCAATGTGCTGGCCGAGGACCCAAGTACTTGTTAAAGTCCAATATTGTGCCTTTCTCAAAACCTGGATATGACTGTTGGATCAGCTCCTCGATTGATTCTGCTGGTGCGGGAATATTGGGGTCCTGATTTGCGGATGCATGGTATTCGGGGAAGTTGAGAGCCCGGAGGTCTTCAAAGGACACCTCGGGTTCTGCTGGTTGCGCCACATCTTCTAAGTCATCCGCAAAAGCTGGCGAAGAAGGATCTTCACCAAAGAGATCATCGTTGTCGTCATCACCGAAGAGGCCATCATTTGCGTCGCCAAATTCATTACTGGTGCCCATATCATCCGTAAGACCCGGGTTATCGTCTCCGCCTGTGGCTTCTTCTTCGTCTGGCAGCTCGCTATCAGAAAGATCCTCATAATCTATAGCATTTTCATCCTTTTCGCCTTGGTCTAACTTGCGGTTGGGGTCGAAGAGTCCGTCATCTTTATGACTATCCGCCAGAACTGATAACATAGCAGCCTCATCCTGTTCTGCCTGGCGAGCCCAGTTGATATTCTGGAAGTCAGGAGCATCGTCCAAAGCGGGCGCCATGGTGGCGTGTACTCGATCTTGCTCGAGGCAGCTCAAGGAGGAGAGGGGCTAGACCATAGGTCCCAACGAAGACTAATGGTTGTCGTAGATGAGGTCGCGTGCGCAAGCTTTCGCTTTCAAAATAGGGTACTGGGTTAGTGTGAGGTTCGAAGATTAATTGTACGCGCCTGTCTGCGAGAGGTAGCTGATGAATGTGGTGGTGGTTGTCGCGATGTAAAGAGCAATAGGCGTGCAGCTGTGAGCAGATGCTCCAGAAGTTAAACAGGGGTTAAATGATTGTGACCGCCTTTATTCTCCTTGTTTTATATTAGCGCGGAATCATAAACCGGCAGAATCACCCGCCTATTGCAGTACACAAAATGGTAGATATTATTCACAATTCATAGTCAAATATGTAGTGTGAATTATTTTGTGTTAGAGAAAGGTTTCTGGTTAAATGGTGGCTCTTCTTGTACAAGACAAGCGGCGCTTAGGGTAAATAAAGTCTCGGGAAGTAGTCGGACAAAATCCAATAATCCCACTTTGAAGAGAAGGGTGTCATAGAGCCTATTATACTTTGTATTTGGCTAACTCGTTTGCGACTGCCTTGTTTGGAAGTAAAAAGATTGCTTATAGGTCGCTCTCAATCTATGTATCAAGAGTCATAAATCTCTCTTTTACCCTTTTTCACCCCCGAGTCGTCTTCAACTCCAGGACATCTTTGAAATCATACCTCTTTCAAGGCGCCAAAATGGCAGAGTTCCATCCTACCCCGAGCAAAGATGAATTGGTAGAGAGATATGTTGGAAAGTCTTTACAAGACATCCTTACACCTTCAGTAGTTCTTGATTTGAATATAGTGAAGAAGAATTGTGCTCGTATGCTGGAAGCTGTTGGAATTTTGAATTTTGGCTGGAGAGCTCACATCAAAACCCACAAAGTATAAAACTTGCCTATCCATTCCTCAATATTAATTCATTTGCTCAATTCATAACAGCAAATCTACATACTATGAATAATATATGAAATAAGTCCTAACATCTCCAGACCTTAGAACTCACACGCCTCCAAGTGGGTGAAGGAAACGGTCCAGTCAACATCATTGTCTCGACGTTGGCAGAAGCAGAATATGTACTTCCTTTGCTTCTTGAATACAAACTTCAGAGCCGTCCCGTAAATGTCTGTGTTCTGCTCATCCATCATACCCCAAGTCCACTCACTGACCATCACAGGTTCTGTACTCCTTTCCCGTGACTCCAATCTCAGTCGCCCGCCTGTCCAACTTGGCTAAAGCTCTAGGGCCTCATGGTCTTTCCTTGATGATTGATAATACAGCACAGCTTAATTGCATCAAAAGTATCTACCAAGCATCTGGCATTGCCCCAGATGTCTTTCTAAAAATTGACATGGGCACCCACCGTGCCGGCGTGCTCGTAGAATCCGAAGCCGCATCTACACTCTCACAAAGCCTACTCTCATTAACTTCCTCAGGAATCTGTTATTTCTGTGGCCTCTATGCACATGCCGGCCACTCATATTACGGATCTGATAAGGCGACCGCCATCAACCTGCTCCAACAAGAACTCGACGCTCTTCTAAAAACATCTCACTTCGTCCAGCCCTCCAAGCAGCTATTCCTCAACCAACCCTTTGTCCTCTCCGTCGGCGCAACGCCCACCACATCATCCATTCGCAATCTCCTTGTTGATGAAGCTACCCTACAGCTCGAGGAAGCTGAGGCCATCCGTCTGTTGAAGTCAACTATTACATCTATCCAGAATACAGGCTGTACCCTAGAAGTTCATGCTGGTGTCTATCCGGTACTAGATATTCAGCAACTTTCTACACACGCGCTCCCGACTTCCGGGCCGCAAGCAACAACATTCGAAGATATAGGTATCACCGTGCTCGCCGAAGTAGCCTCCACTTACCCAAGCCGCGGAGCGAATGGCAGCACGGAAGTGCTCATCGGGACAGGCACACTCGCACTGGGACGGGAGCCATGCAAGGCGTATCCTGGATGGGGAATCTTGACGCCGTGGAATCGCTCGTCGTCGGCGGATTTGGTTCCAAAGAGTGCCGAGACGTTCAGTGGGTGGATCATCGGCCGTATTAGTCAGGAACATGGTATCGTAACCTATTTGTCCCGTGAATCAGATTCTAAAGTGGCCGAGACCGGTCTAGCAGAGACATTTGAGGTTGGACAGAAAGTAAGGATATGGCCCAACCATGCTTGTGTTGCGGGAGCAGGCTACGGCTGGTATTATGTTGTAGATGGAAGTGACCAGATTATAGATATTTGGGTCAGATGTCGAGGTTGGTAAGCTAAATTACAGGCTATGAATGACTAAAGAGGATGTATTTCGCATAGAGTGAGAAGTAGTAAATAAGAAACGTAGCGTAACACCAATCGCGAGTTGGCTGAGACAGACGGTATCTGGATAATCTCGAATAAGCAGTCTCTCAAGATGTCAATGTGTTCCACACATTTACAGAATAAAAGTCAAAATACGTTCGTGAGGTCCCGCGCACCTTGAATGTCTTTAGACCTCTGGATCTAAGGTAAGCAGTCGGAAGCCATAGCTTTCTGATAGCATGCGATATCAATGTTGACGAGATGATGTCAGTGCACTTGAACCTAGGTTGTAGGGTAAACATGCAAGATGGAAAACAAGCAAACGCGAACATGACACTTGTTCTAACTATGGAAGGGCAACTCTAGAGTCTTCGTGATTTTTCATCTAGTCCTTTTGCTTTCACAAACTCGAGGTATATCCACAACCACCAACGCCTATTTTCGCCTTGAAATTGCCTCCGCAAACTTTTGCTTCCGTCCTATTCATCATACACTTTTGCCAAGGCTCATATTCTCACCCTCACCTATTTGCACCGCTTCTCTACCACATTCGCCCCGAACTCCTCGTATTCTTTTCGTGAGATCCACATCTGGTGGAACGTACCTAGACTTCCCAAGATACTGCCTCCAATCCAACTTCCAAATCTTCGTTCGGCTGTCAGACCTGCAGCCTGAATTTTGACCTTCGCACCAGGATACAGTGCCACGAGCTCATTATTCAATCGATCCGTGAAACCGTTCATTAATGTTGCACCACCAGTGACTACGACATTTGCTAGGAGATGTGGACGTACATCCATATCCGCAGCGCCAAGAGAAGCTTTGATCATCTCTGGCAAGGATTGACCAGGTGCTGGTGCAGGCTCATTAGGAACGGGAAGCGCGTGTCGTGGAGAGAATAGGCCTTCTGCGGGTGTATACCGTTCTGCGGTCCACAATTGGTTTGAACCATCTGGCATTTCAAATGGCCTACCAACCTGGTTCTTTAGGAAGTCGTAGTTGCGCTGTCCGGGCTGGGTCTCTGCCATCAGAGGACCAGTTTGCCCATTCCAAACTTGCACGACGGACTCCTTGAATTCGGTCAGGATGCGCTCTTCTTCTAGCGCGACAAATGAGGGTGTAGGTGACGTGTCGAATTTGCGGAATGTGGCCTGTGCTGGAGCACCCGCATCTACAGGAGTCTTGCTTGCAATCGTGAAATGAGGTACTAGAATGACCTTCGGATCAGAGGAGGCGAAGAGGGAGCGAATTTGCGAGGAGACCCAGTTTCCTGCCAGCGGAGATTTTTGCACGGTTTTCTTAAGAATAAGGCCATCGTGGATGCAGATTACAGATGCAGTAGATGCGCCTACATCAACGACCATGGCTGTAGCTTTTCCTGATCCGAAGGCTGCGAGGACACTGTTGCGGGCGAGCCAAAAGGCGGGACAGCCCCAAGACTCCATGGCGATCTCGATGCTTTTCTCACGGTTCTTTGCGCTATTCCAAGCTGTTTCTGTCATCAACAATGGATGTTCCTCCATAGCCTTTTCTCCATCCTCCACACCCTCCATCTCAACATCTAGATCCTTCACATCATCATTCAGCCCGTTCTTTCTTGGATCTGCCTGCTTAAAACTTGTGAGCCGCGACGTTATAGAGTGCTCCCATAGCTGTGTGGCTGTCTCCCAATCCTCAACCGTGCCATCCTTGGCCATAGGATTTCGGATCTCCAGATTAAGGAGAGGGTTATGGATCGCATCGTCTCCAAATATGAGCTTTCCACTGGCAACACCGTACGTTGATGGGACAAATGACTTTGGGGTATCTTCGCCTGCGAAGCCGGCGCGTACACTGGAGTAGCCAGGGTCAAGAATGATTGCTTGAACCTCATCTATGTAGGTGTTAGCTTTGAAGAAGTGGTTGGGAACTGGAAATCTCACCTCCTCCGTATACATCTGTGGGCTGTATCGATGAGTTGAGGGTTTGTGAAGCCATATTGAGATCCTTACGCGACTCAATTGGTGCGTCGAGAGCTCTAGATGGTATCGTAAAAAAATTAACTAGAGGCTTTTTCCCTTGAGGTTTTAGAGCTGTTTGCTGGTGGTCAACGCGACACTGAACTAAATGCCAAGACCTTTACGGTGGCCGGGACTCACCCCTCACTTAGTATCAGGAATAGTGAGCTCGAGTCCTTAGCTCAAATGGAAGCAAGCAAAATGAACTTCATAAGCGATATAGTATAGGTATATTCGCTTCATATTATATCTCGCTCCAGTACCGAAGACCTACCAAATATCTACTCTGCTATTGCTTATATATCTTCTAATTGGCGGTTATCTTCAATCTTCTCGCCTAACCTCAAATCCCAGGATGAAAAGAAGCAAACCAACTTTTACAGTATGCATGTTTAAGAAGCGTATTGCCTTTTACATTTAATGCAAGAAGGCTTTCCTATTGTTTTTGTCAGGTCGACTTACTCTCTCGCCTCCTGTTAGTAGATTTAAATGGCCTGATTGAGGTTTATAGTCACATGACTAAATTCGTGCCGGAACAACGTTTTTCCCCCGAAAAGACAAGATATCTATTTTCGCGCAGATTCCGGACAATTCCCATTCTGTTTTGTGCTATTTATTTTGATATGTTAACTTTACACCGGGTTTCACCATATTTGGATATCTGCGCCTGAGAAAGTCTAGGTTCTCACATCAATTGTTGTATTTGAAGGCTTTAGAGGACAACAAACCAGCTTGCGTTGGACTACCCCTGACTATCGAAATCTACAGCCTTCCCTCAGCCAGAGCATCTCAATTGAGTCTTGAAAGAACATTCTAGAGCTTCCCCATAATGATTACTACTCAGACCCTTGAGGGCCTGAAGTCTGGAAAGTACAAAGGCACCAAAAAGCTAAAACTCTCCGCCAACCTCACCTCATTTCCCAAGGAGGTCCTCGACCTCTTCTCCACCTTAGAAATACTAGACCTCTCCAACAACCCGCTTTCCAGCCTTCCAAAAGATATCTCTCGTCTTCACAAACTAAAGATCGCATTCTTCTCGGACTGTAACTTTACGACATTCCCGGCTGAGCTGGCACAATGTCGTTCATTGGAAATGATAGCCTTCAAAAACAACGGGATGACTACCATCCCTCCCAATGCTTTGCCCAGGAAGTTGAGGTGGTTAATCCTGACAAACAACCAAATCACGGAGTTACCTGGGACGATCGGACAGTGTCACGGATTACAAAAGTGTATGTTAGCTGGCAACAGGTTATCTACTCTTCCAGACTCCATGGCTCACTGTAGGAAACTGGGTCTTCTTCGCTTGTCATCAAATAATCTCTTCTCCCTTCCCTCATGGCTTTTTTAAATTTCCAGAGCTGTCATTTCTTTCCTTTGCTGGAAACCCATGCACTCCTTCTTCTGTGGATAACCCAACCTTGGAGGATATACCTTGGAGTTCTCTTTCGGTTCAGCATCTCCTCGGTGAAGGCGCTTCCGGCATCATCTCAAAAGGGGCTTGGTCAATTAGTGATCAAGAGAAGGAGAAGGAAGTGGCGATCAAGCTCTTCAAGGGCGAGGTGACCTCTGACGGCTCGCCTTTGGATGAGATGAATGCCTGCATTGCTGCAGGACAGCACCCAAATCTGATTGATTCCCTAGGAAAGATAATCAACCATCCAGAGAAGAAGGGTCTAGTTCTTGAACTTGTACCGCCACAATACACCAACCTTGGTCTTCCACCTACGCTAGATTCATGTACTCGAGATGCGTTCATGCCTGAAACTGTCTTCACCCTTTCACAAGTAAAGGGCATCCTCACAGGAATCGCATCTGCAGCAAAACATATTCATGCTAATGGCATTGCGCATGGGGACATATACGCCCATAACATACTTATCAACAAATCTGGCCATGCAATATTAGGAGACTTTGGCGCAGCCACTATTTATGGCAGGAACTTTGAGTATGCGAGTAGACTAGAAAGAATGGAGGTTTTCGCTTTTGCCCATCTTGTTGAAGATCTTCTAGGTCTGGTAGAGAGGATAGTTGGAGAGGAGGATTTGGTCAGTGAGAAGGAAGCTTATATTATTGAGGGGCTGAATGAGCTACACTACCGGTGCTCGAACCCAGTTGTTGCGGAACGGCCAACATTTGCGCAGGTCTGCGAGGAGTTAGAAGGCTTATAGACATTTTTTATTTGAATTTTTTTTTTTTTTGGATCAGTGTTAGATTTAGAGTTAGACTCGTCTTTTTTTCTGTATTAGGTTAGAAAGTAGGTTAGAAGGCTCCAATTCGTAGATAGATATACACAGTAGACTAGAATAGAAATCTAGACTTTAGGGATATATGAAGCCTTGTTTCGGCTCGCTAGCCATGAATATTGATCCTAAGCCTCAAGACTTCTCATCAACAGTCAGGAACCGACTTTTGGTGAAGTCCGGGTTCCCGCCTAAAGAACCATAAATATCTCCGATATAATTCTCCGCTCTGATGCCGGCCTATCGCCGTCAGCCCACCATGGCCAAAAAATATATACAGGAGATGACATACCTCAAACTTCTTGCCCCACTCACTAATAATGCCATTTACGATCTCTCGCCCGGCCAGCCAGATGTTCTCTTTGATAGCTCAAACCCCCGTGTCCGGAGTGAATGGGTACTAAGTTCATGTTAATAGCTATACAGAACTGGAAAATAATGGAACGTGGCGAAGATATACCTTGAATTGGTTGATTATCAGGAGGTTGGTCGAAGTTAGAAGCGGCTCTCAGAACGATGATGCGCGAGAAGTCGATTTTGCCTTGGAGATGACCGCGGAGCAAGGTTGCTAGAGTCGCTGAGCTGTTTAGGAACCAAGTCAACTTGTATTCATGAAAGAGAAGGGGGGCAAAGTGCCTACTCTTCTTGAGCTGTTAATCCATAATCCGCACGGCCATTAGTCAAGAGAGAAACCGTATTCTCCACAGACTTTGACAAGAGAGGACCGTGGAAGAAGACGTTGCTCGCTGTGACGTCGACCGTCAATATCGCAGGTTGTGTGGATGCAGCCGGGTTTTGGAAACGGGTACAATATTTTGTCACTGAATCCGACTTCTTGAGTGCTGCTTTCTTTGCTAACTCGGCAGCGATATCACGTAAGTTCTGGTTCACCTCGAAGACTTCGGTGCCATAGCATAGTGTTGGCGCCTCAGTTGGGCGCTCAGCTCCCTGTGGAAAGTAGCCTGTTTCCCAGTCTGATGGTATCTGTATAAATGTGAGCGTTTATCTTCAATGAATGAGTTCAGCATAGCGTAGTAGTCACGGAGCAGTCGCGTTGGCGCAAATAAGGATTTCACTTACCTCTCGAGCATCAAGCTCATACTGAAGATCAACCTGCACTACATATCTAGCAAGTGTCACAGATCCCAAGGTACTGGTTTTGGGATTAATGCCAGCAACGCCAGCTATGAGGAAGTAGGTCTTGGTAAGATCAAATTGAGGGCTAGACAAGAGAGCAGAGATCGACAAGGCCGCATTTATCACTATTCCTCGATCAGCTCAGCCCACTAAATATTCCAGGGAAGCTAACTTACAGCCCATTGTAGTATTGACGAGACATACTTGACCGTCGGCGCTGCAGAAAATCTCGGGATGTTGACCTGCCAATCCGGGAACTCGAATCTTTCTTGCCTTTAAATCCAGCCCTTCGCGACCATGCCAGATCTCCTCTTCATCTGCAAACTACATACAACATTAGCTTTCGTCCTTTAGGGGTTTTAAGATGCATTAAGAGGTGGATCACAAGGTCATGTTTTCCATGCGAGACTGAGAATTGGAGTAACAATAAATATCCAAGCATCGGCCTTTACTTGTCTGAAGGCGGATTGCGGTCATAAAGCCAAATACCGGGCTTGTGCGGCAATCCTACGACATGCAATTACAGGGTTGAACAAAGCTTACATGGGCTATGATGAAGACTTTCGGGGATACCTTTCCATCTTTCGAGGTAGCCTGTGATTTAGAACTTGCGGTTATGGTCTTCCTTCCTCGTAGGAGCCAGGCAATTGTCGAGGCGAAACTAGCCCCTACAAGTCCGTATACCAGAGTCTGTCGGTTCATAGTGTCACATATAACGGTAGATATGGTAGCGAAGCGTCTCGTTTAGCTGATTGGTTGTAGATCAAAATGGGCTTGGTGAATGTGACTTTAAGTATGAGAGGAGCATAGATTTTGAGCACCTTATGCACTGTAATAAAGGGGCTTTACATCTAGATGTGCGATGAAATCCTTGCGAAACATATATCTACTTCGATTCCCAGAAGCAAATGTCGTTCATTGTGAGTGGATTCGCCAAGAGGTTGACAAAGAATGCCTATGTCACGTGAGATTATTCCAACATTATGTGGACCCACAGTCCAACTTCTTGAATTATTCCGTCATGGATAGAGGTATATCTACGGTCAATTTGAGATATAGTGCATTTAATGGTTTACCATCTACCGCTGCCGAGCAAAGCTTCTCGTATCCGCATCAGCGCCTCACTGCCCTGCTGCAGAAGTGGACAATTTCTTTCCTCCTACCGTATCCTGATGCAAAGAGCTTGAGAGGTCCTACTCTCAAGTAGCTGCCAGTATGAGACTCCTCAATGCCCACGGTAGGCGATTTGAAGAATTCATGTCGGATAGCGATGTGCCACCTTATGCCATCTTGTCGCATACTTGGGGCAATGAAGAAATTACTCTGCAGATGTGGCAGTCACCATTGTCGGAGCTAGAATCCATGCACGGTTTTCAAAAGATAAAATACTGCTGCGAGCAAGCAAAACACGATGGGTATGACTGGATATGGGTTGACACGTAGGTTAAATTTCTACAGAATCTGGTTAGTTAACTTTCATATTGTTTAAGCTACTCATCAGTTCAAGATCATTTAGCGTGAAGCTCGATGATATCAAGCAGGTATGGCCGGCCTGAGGTCTTAATTTCCATCTTTGAGGGAAAAATTTTTCATTCTTTTATGGCAACATTACAACATCGCAGCCTAGCAGTCCATCTATATCAACAAGGGATTTCTAACAGACATTGTGTGACAGCTGTTGCATTGACAAGACTAGTAGCGCCGAACTATCAGAAACAATCAATTCAATGTTTCAATATTACAAATATGCCGCTGTCTGCTACGTCTATCTATCAGATATCCCTAGGCTGTATGAGGTTCCGACAGAGCTGGAACTTGGCTTGAAGAAGTCTCGATGGTTCACCCGTGGGTGGACGTTGCAAGAGCTCATTGCCCCCAACATATGAAATTCTACACCAAAACTGGCAACTCCTTGGGACAAAAAAGGCGATGTCTGCAACATTAGCCGATATCACGGGTATTGATCCAAAGTTTCTCAATGGTGGAAGCCTGGAATTGGCTAGTGTAGCGAAAAGAATGTCTTGGGCATCACATCGGAACACTTCTCGAGTTGAAGATATGGCATACTGCCTGTTAGGAATCTTTGATATCAATATGTCATTGATATACGGAGAAGGTACAAAGGCGTTTACACGGCTACAAGAGGAGATTCTGAAGTCAAATCTGGAGGACCATACGCTATTTGCGTGGGGGACTGTGGTGACAAGATTCTCTAACGCTATCAAGTACAATGAGCATATAGCAGAGAAGGTCTCGTTGTCTTGGAATCAGGATTCTGCTGAGAAACCACTACTGGGACTTCTTGCCAGATCTCCAAAAGACTTTGAGTTCTCGGGTCATATGCGACCCTGGGGTAAGTGTTCAGGAACCCAGAGGCCAATGTGCTCCTCTTCAAATAAATTCTAGTTGCCTGCTCAAAAGCGACGCTGGAACTCTGAAAAGCCTTCAGAGCACGCAACTCCTAGAGCGTTACACTTTGAGGAAGACATTAGGCGCAAATAAGCCGAGTACTACCTTCGTCTGCGACTTCTTCTGGGATAATTTAGCCTTGTCAAACGTAACAAGAGGGGATGTTCGCCGTACCTGTCATCTATAGGGTGGTCCGGGATTGGTGCAATATGGGCTGGCCAAGGCTCTTGTACTGGAGTGCAATTCTCACAAATCTCAGGAAGAGGCTCCTCAAAATGCTGTCTTCCCTCTGTTGTAGGGTCGGTTTTTTTGTTGTGACCACAAGTAGCGGGATTGGTACAATCTCTGTATAAAAGAGGATTGTTTGGATCTGGTGCTTCTTGACACTTCCAGCAGTAATAAAATACTCGTAACACATGCTGAACGCTCTAGAAAGAATAATTATTGTGTTTTGATGTTGCAGCAGAAATGGGGTGCAGGTGGTACAAAGTTCTGAGCACAGGAAGATGGCTCTATCGGGGAAGTTTTTCTTGACGCTCCTTCCAACTCATTATATATTCCCAGACTGAGGGGACCAGTGGGTTACTGAGCCAGCCTGAATGGATGAATCATTTCTCTAAACCTTGTCCTGTGTTTGTAACCCGTATACTTTTACTAGAGAAGGCAACCACAATGTCAACAGAGTGAATGCTCTGGTATAGTAAAGAACAGTCTCCACTATGATCTGGTCAATAATACGACCTAATGCAGCGGCGATATGTCAGATTCAGCAGGCACCGTCCCGGCTGTCCATGTTTCGACGTATAACGATGAGGCTTTCAGCCTTGTGCTACGCAAAGAATGCAAACATGGTCTGATGCTATCATCAATTACTTTGCTTCAGAGGGCAAAGTCGAGACATACCTCGGATGCACGACTTTTCCTCCCGAAATGCAATGCAACTCCTCCACTCGAAGGCACATACAGGCGTTGGAAAGTATAGATCGGCGGGGGGTCTCATGAATCAGGTTAATAGAACGAAAAGATGGACGTGAAGCAGCTCGCTTGATCAAGGATTAGAGAAAGCAGAGAGGATTTGTGACCCCCATTAAAACCCCGCCAACTTGCAGAAAGACCGCAACCGATATGTTTGGCGTTCTAAGTATAATGAACTGAAGAGGGGGAGGGCTTTTGGGCTCCCCTGGTATCCGCTCCCACCGACCGGGTCAGACGCACCGCGCTACTGTATATGCACTATGCACAATAGAAAACAAAACCAGGAAACAGTAGAGTCTCAACAGTCCTTTGTAAATAGACCAACCAGCGTATAAAAAACAAATTAAAAAAAACAACGATGCAAGATGGAACACTTTTGTCCGCAACGCCGATGTGGACGTTGATTCGAGACGTGAAAATGTGGCCAATTATGATCAATGACAGTTGGGAGTTGGTTGACGGAGAGACTCCAGAGGTTGGGGGATACTTCACCTTTAATGGCTTCGACTGGTCAAGTTGACTATCGAATGTCATATGGGTACTTGAAGTTCTTAACTGAAACCTGCTGAAAAGCTAATGTTTGGAACTGCAGCCAATGTGCGGGGTCCATGTAGATCTCGCAGAAATGATCATATTGCTAGTATTAGCCACGCTTTGACCGAACTCATCGTTCTGCTGAAATATCTTTCCAGAAAACTTTCTTGTTCAGATGCGAATCGGCAAATTTTCTTGAGGTGGTGCAGAGGAATGGTGGCACGGCATTCTCGCATATGCTTCTCAGACCTAGGCTCTACGCCAGAATGCAGACTACGGCTGACGTACGCACTGCTCAGATCCCCGTACGATCCGCTTAAAGATAACTCCGGGACCTGTCACTGTGATTGTGCTGGTTGTTTCAATAGTTGTTTGCAACTTGATATGTAATCGTTGAAGTTGGTCGTTGAACAAAACAATAAAGTTGATAGCTGTCAAGTGTCACAATCCCCGCCTCTACACGATTTAGCCTAGATATTGCGCGATGGATAACGGCATAAAACGTTTGAACGGGAGGCACAATACGCCATCATTAAGTTCCACCGAACTATTTGAAGGTAAAGGATCGGTGGTGGCTGGTCTGCAAGCCTATTGGTTTTTCAGCCCAGTCGTCGGTGCTGTCACACCCTATCATCCAAGTTGAGGCTCGGCTCACCTACATTGATGACGCCACTGAGAAGGGGCTAGAGTCTTAAGCTAACTGTTGGTCCAGAGACCGCAATCTGATTGTTATTGCTTTCGTTGTGACAGTTGTGCTTCTTTATAACCGTGATTGGAGAGCCGCCAAGCGATTATAGTCATTTCTGTCATGTTCATGAGGCTTATTCTATTATCTGCAAGTGCCTGTTCAGGTCTCGAAGCAGCTCAAATCTCAGTTGGTCCTCGGAGCATTCTCCGACTTTCTTATAGACTTGGTGATTGGGCCTCTAAACGCGGCTCAAGCGTTTACCAAGATCTGCAGCTTTGGTCGAGACGGACGCATAACCTTAGACCCCCGTGTTTTGGGGTTGAGAACTCCCGGTGTGGATCATGTAGTCTAGTGTTCCTCTTGTGATATGATCTCATATTGATTTCAATTTGTATGAACCAGACGTGGGGCCTTCGAGAAACCGGCCCGAGAGAGCATTCCAAGATAAAGGCGAGCTTCATTTCTTCGAGGCCTATTGTGCTGTCAATGATGCATTATTGATTGGAATGTGAGATAGTCGGGACTTTATGCAAGATCTCGAGATCTGCGAAGCGCTGTTCCTGGTTTCTAGCTTCTCTTTCAGCCTCCGCAAAAGCCTCCTTTTTCTTGCAGTCGTTTGAGATACAGGCTAGT
This sequence comes from Chalara sp. BL73, assembly GCA_918026815.1. NCBI lineage: Eukaryota > Fungi > Ascomycota > Leotiomycetes > Helotiales > Chalara > Chalara sp. BL73. The sequence continues at coordinate 531,930 of CAKJVC010000182.1, forward strand.
ACTGTTCTTTCGATCGGTCCTTTTGTACCCGCTCTGAGATCCAATAGACTATCATGATCCAGTTTTCGAAGCGTTCATGCACGTAAGAGACGAAAAGTCTGAGACCTTCGACGCCAATGGCTAACTCTAATTTGTCTTGCCACATCCCAAAGACACCTCTCATGTTTACTCTTAGCGACCCCACAATTCATATTGTTGATCCAGAGTCTTGCCATCTATTGCTATGCATATTGGTGGGTTATCCATACTGGGCTATTATGTTCTGTTAAGAGGAACCTACTTCCTGCTCAGGGGGAAGTCCAATGATCTTCTGCAAGGTCCACGACACACCAACCAATAGTTACACCCAACCTAACAAGTCCTTGCTCTCAAGGTACCAACAAGTCTGAAGCTGCCCTTTGTTACCACAGGTATGGCTTCGAGGAGGTACAATCTTAAGATAACTAACCTGAGGGCGATAGAGACCAACTCATTACGATCGTTCTGCATTCCTTCTTTGGCGTTGCTTGTTTGGGACTCTTCCCGTTATCGATAGTTACACACTTGGTAAGACGAAGAAACCGTTTCTCCTGGATCAAGACCAGTTTCCAAGGTGGTGGTCGGAACCATTACTCAAGTGTTAAATGGTAGAAGGCGTCCTTTTACGATCCTTCAACTTTGACAGAGTTCGTCCGCTCATTCTTCGTGACCACAGTTCTTTCCATAGACAAAGTATACATATCTCAAATATCGATAGCATCCTAGGCCATTCCATTTCCTAGAAGCAACGACTTTCCGCACCCACAAGATCAGGAATCTCAAGCCCATCTCAAAATGTTTGCCGACCGCCACGGAAGCTATGCCTCTAGCCAAAGCTCTACAGCAGAGTCGATTAATTCTTCTTTCTCATCGGCCTCTTGGGACACGTCATTTGCAGGCTCCTCCAGAAGAGAGTCATTCGACTCCGAATTTGATGCTGTAAAGGTCGAAGATGCATACAACAGTGCCGGCATGTACAACGCAATGCCAATGGCACCAGAGACCATGAACGGGTTTACAGAAAACGGAATGCTTCTCCCACTCGACACGAGCAAGATCATGGAAAATCAGACCATGTTAGGGTACTCGCAATTTCCAGGATATTCTGGGCCAATGTTTGATTCTTTTGGAAATCATCATGGCCTCACAATGAACACAAATATGGAGTCTATTTCTCCAGCGCCTGGCCTGGGAATATCACCGAGTTTTGTCAATCCTACTCAAACCACGTTCCTCAACACTTATGAGTTGAACTCGCCGCTGCGAAATGTAGACTTCGATAACAGTCCGGTATCAGAATGTGCCACGGATTTTTCCTTCAGTGACTCGCCTGAAGACAGAAAATATTGTACACCATCCTATGCTAATCCTATTGGAGACTGTAGCAGTGCAGGATCTGGTTCGGCGACCCCTTCCAGGTCATCATCCCTTCGCCATTCGGTATCCGTACCTCTGCAGCCTGCAGGCATGCATACACTACAGGATTATACACGGCAGTTACATGCCATCCAGCTCCAGAATGGGGGTCGCCGACACCGGGTACACGTCAAGAGAGAACCAGAATCACTTCTTGGCAATCAGATCAAACTTCAGAGGAAAGCGAAGAAGGAGTGCCCTTGGGATGGATGCAACAAGAGATTCCAGAGGCAAGAACATCTTAAGCGCCATGAAAGGACGCACTCGGGAACTGACTACTATCCATGCCCATTTTGCGAGAAGATCTTTGGCAGGTCGGACAATAAGAAGTCGCACGTCAAGCTTCACACGAAGCAAGAGAAGAAATCGTCTCGCACCAAATACCACCCCGATGCCCAGGCATACTACGACAGCATGAATCGGAAAACCACCAGCAAGTCTGGTTCTTCCACCAAGTCCGAGTCCGAGAGCCCATCATCGACAAAGACAGTGAGAACCCGAATGTGAGAAATTTTAGCCAGAGTGAAGTACAAATAGAGTCTTCATGGGGTGTCTTCTCATCGATGCAGCTGGACGTATTTGCTTCTTCACCTCTTTCTAATGCCTATTTTTCTCGAGGTGGGTAAGGGCATCATGATGGGCTGTTGTGATAGACGGATGTATCAACGGCGATTCTAGTACATTTCCAGTGGTTTGCGCTAAAGCCCAGCCGGACTTACCAATTTGGAGATGCCATTGTTCAACTCCTGTATCAACATGTACGATGGAAGAAGGTTTACAGATGTGGTGTTAAATGTATCTTTGCCTGGCGATATCCAATTTTGGGTATTGAGTTTGCATGTCAGATCGTGGCGCACTGGTTGTTGTTCTGCGAGTCAGCATTCATGAAAGACATGTTTAAGAACGGCTATAGTAGCATTTTAGTGAGTTCTAGAGAATGGCGATATATAAAAATTTGGGTGGATCTTGGGGTTAAAGGGTACAACGTTTGTAGGGTATGTCTGATTGGTGGTGCGCATCTGTAATTCCAGCATACCATATTTTGCTGAAGAGCTAGGTAGTTATTGCTCCATAGGAGTCGAATCAGAGGCATAATTCTCTGATCAAATCAAACAGACACTTGCCTCCTGTGCCATAAGCAACTGTGATCCACTGCATGTTGGGGCCAAATGCCTCAGCATGATTTGTGAAATTATTCAGATATTTCCTTCTTTTAGACATAACTTGTCAAGAAGTACAAAGTCTTCAGGTTCGAAGCCCAGCTAACTGACTTACGAGGCTGGCAACCGTATAAGTCCGCTTTATATATTTGAAATCTGCGATCCCATTACCTCCTGATGCCCTGCAAACTTGGTGGTCCAGGGCTTCAACCTCCTAAGCACTGTACCTGCGGCGATTATGCAGCTGTGTGCTATCCAAGAAGGGCATGTCAATCTGTATGAGCTTGCACAAAAAATGCAGGTCTTACAAAACTTTCATCTGCATGCAGGACGCAGGAGGTAATCTGCCTAGAACCCAGCCCTTGCGTGCAGTCCACTAAAGGTGGCTGCACAACCAGAGACAACGCACTACCGAAAATTCATAAATGAGATCTCGCTGCTCTCCGCTTCCGTTGGCAGGATTTACCAAACGCCAATTTCGGTTTGGAACACGGTGTTCTGGTCTGAGGCGGTTGCTGAGGCAATGGGAGGAAAGAAGGCTGGTTGCCTATTTCGATACGAAATCTCATCTGCCGTCAGGTCCTGTAAGTGCATTGCTTATCAGGGATGCCCCTATCTTAATTGTGCAAGATAGTATTAACGAGTAGAGTATCTGAACCTGTTTGCCCAGAACAGAAACCAAAGAGCAGACATGTGCTGTATAACAGCCGTCCCCTCACAAATTTAAGTGTCATTAACCTTTAAGCCGCCCACTTCTACAATGATGTTTTCTGCGACTTGATATTATTCACGCCATCGGCCCGTAGGCTATAATTTCGAGCATTTCAAGTCATCATTCGGCCCTCGTTGCATCCACAATCGTACACATATGCCAGAACTAATTAGAACAGATACATTAATCCCTTGTTAGAGCAGAGAGGGCATAAGTGGTTAAATTTAGGTGGATTAGGCAGTTTCAGCCATGGGAATAATGTTGATGCTTCGCTTAGACAATCAAGGATCATTTTATACTCGCCAAATCCCAGAAACATATCCGCGAAGCAGCTATCACGGCCGCTCAGGCAATGGATACCGACGAATGCACAGCCATAATGAAGATGATGAGGATGGAACATATTTGAATCCTGGTCAAGAGACTCGAACGTACCATCGGAGTCAAGGCCAACCTATGGTGATGACGATCCGCCCAAGCTTGCCATAGAGAGAGCTAAGTATTCTATCCTAAGTAGGGCGGATGGCGATCTTCTGCTAATCATATGAGACTCGATTCTCGAAACTTGAGACTTCCTCCGACCGTCAATTTCGCCGTTAGAGCGATGCGTTGCAAAGATACGGTAGTTGCAGGTTTATATCGAGATTCATAACAAACAGGCGCAATAGAATATTGTGTCAGAAAGGTCCGCGGTTATCGACGCATATTCCTGCGGCTCTTCATGAGCCTCAAAGTAATTCTACAGGTCGGTACCATACTTGTCGGAGCCGATCTCAACACAAGTTTGTGATATTTCAAAGGTACGTATTCCTCCATTGCGTCGTCTCAATTTTGAGAACTTCACGCATGGAAGCTGGATTCTGCAACAGCATCAGGGCTTGATCTTTACACAGCCAATCTGTACCGAAAAGAAATTCTTGCGTCGAGATCTCCTCCACGGCTCCTCTGCGGTTCCGAAGACTGTCTGTCCTCGTGCTGCTCACAAAAACTTTTGCACGTTCTTCCGCCGACATATATTCTTAGGGTTTGTTAACTATCAATGCCTGGTTCTATCTTCTACACTCAGACAGATTTTTTCTGGCTTTAGATGGAACCCTGTGCTTGCGGCTTTAATTGCGTCCGCAATTCTGGACCGAGAAACAAAAACACTCAGCCGACAGATGATTTCACGAGATGCAATTTACCAGAGCAGGAGAATGGTGCATAGCCAGCGAGCTTATCTGCGATTCAGTGGGTGTGATATTTCCATGGAATTTGAAGTCCTCTTTGTAATGGAAACGATTCGGCCACCGTGGAGGAGATGCACTTACTTGGAGGTACATGGTCTCTACAGAATGTTGCAGACATGGTTTTCCCATCTGGCAATGATTTGCGTTCGAAATAAAATGTGACGAAAAAGATTGCGAGCGAGTCGGCCCAGACCACATACAATAGAGGCTCTAGGAAAAGACGCCTGTGCAGATTTTGAAGAAAGTATTTCTTGTTGAAGATATTTGCAACATCGAGAAGAGAAAACATCGGCTGGAGGTCAAATTAGTGGGAACGCAGGACGGGGGTTGAGGTGGTTGGATGCGGTAGAGCTTGATGTTGTTGTGTCTGGATTAATGCAAGAGCGGAAGTCTTCTTTCAGAGCCAACCATACTTTGGAACCTGGAAAGAGCTCGTATCACAACTTGGAGCGAGGAGCATCATAGATGAACAAAGGATCTTCCCAGTTTTTCACTCTCCAAAACCGATTTTTTCTTTACTGATAGCGGTATTAAAGTTGGCCGCATTATGACCGCCATATATGTTCATTGGTATGCCCCGTGGTAGCATCCTGAATGGAATCGTTGGCGCCGTTGGTTGATGCTCTTTTGAGTATCTGTTGTCCTGTGGTCAGTCAACAAACTGCTTTATCCATCGACTATGGACCAACTTACGGCTCTACCATTATCAGATGTCGTTTTGATACAATGCAAAGGCCCAGACCTTAGTCTTTCACCAATCTGTGGTTGGTTGCCTGGTTCTAGTAAGCAAGACTGTGTGACATGACGACAGCTAAGCCACAGTTATTAATAAGGTTATTTTAAGGTTACAGCCACAACCCCACCCATGCTTTCATATCTACGTTGATGGCATCCTCGATGTTGGTATTCTTGCTCACAATCGCATGCGTGGGCCTGTCCTCTGAGTCTTTCCCCAAAATCTGTGGTGTTCAACATGACTAATACTACGCATTATTTGTTGGGTAACTGATTGTCAAGAAAATTCCAATCTTTCCGGCAAACCTGGCCTCGTGGAAGTTATGCCCGTAGCTGGCACTAGCAGGTCAACCTACTGAGTAGCTTAATCAGGAGAGCGTATATCATGAAGGGATATATCAGGACACATCTGTAAAGTAAGTAGCACAATATTCTAGTCGCCGGTTCCTTAAGGTTATGGTAGATTGTGGGAGACGGGTTAGATGGAGAAGCAATAAGAGAAGTCATATCTTGCGATTTCGTTCGTGTTTATTCTGCAATCCTCGTACCTCAGTACTAAAATTTTGTAGGTGTTCTCTCAAATGGGAGACTTTGAGGCGGTTGCGGTCTCTAACACCGATTCAAATCTTTTGCTGCCTTTGACTCATAGACAACGTGTTCTAGATTGTCCCGCTTGTTCTTGAGCTGCTTGAAAATCTTCAGACCTCGATTCAGGTAAGCAGAAAGAAGGCTTGAGGTTACCCAACTATAGGCTGTATTGTTCTTTTCAATCCGAGATCTCTCCCAGTTAAGGATATAGCTCTGATGCTCCATTAATGCTCAGCTCGATGCTCCGAAGGTCGTGACGAAGAGAAGGAACGATCAGGCAGTGGGTGGCTTTTGCGTATGCCAATAACGGTTGCCTTGCATTGCAGGGTACGACATGTTCGGTGAGTGTGAATCCTTTGGCGACCACTGTTGTTGGGATATTCCCCAGTGAAGGGAAAGCCAGCTGCGTGCTTTCGAGCTAGCTTTAGGCTTGTTATGAGTCGAATGTTATAGACCGATAACGAAAACTCTCAGCTCTTTTCTTTTCAAATACACAAGCTGCTTCAATACCACTTCTTGCTCTCTCTGTTCGGCACTAAAGACTCGACTACTATACGACATTCATAAATTCAAGCCATTCACCTCATACATCTACTTCGTCAGATCGCATTATGGACACCGATGGGCCACACCGCCTCCCTAGGTATGACGATGTGATTGCAGCTGTTCGGCCGCTTTTAACGAGCCGTCCACGAAACCAAGAGAATTTGGACCTTCTGCGAGGCGAAGGACTCAAGCATATATGGCCTTATTTAGACACAAAGGCCCTCCTTATCTGCACACTTGTCTGTCGGTCGTGGAGCTTAAATAGTAGAGCTTTGCTTTGGAGGAACCCTTTGGTAACAATTGCTCCATTGCGAGGCGGGTTTTGCATCCACAGTGTTCCGAAGTCGGTGAGCGATCTCATCCGTGTTCTCGACTGGCCGGCGATACAGCAGGGTGAGCAAGCCGAGTAAGTGCATAATTTGTATCTTGTCACTTCAATAAATAGACTAATCTCAAAATCTCTAACGCGGACATGGATAGTCCCATCTATTTATATGAGGTCGCAGGCTGGTACTCCAAATTTCCGAACCTCCAATTTGAGCTGCTTGATAGCCTCGAAGGATTTGAGCATCCCTTTGGGAGCATGGAGTCACTCGAAACAATTTCATCCCATACCATTAAGCGCCAAACTCACATTACATCCGAAGAGACGGCCGTGTTATCAGATATTGCAGATTCTTCCAATAATGTCTCTACAGCTGGAGCCACACATAGGACACTCTCTACAGATCTCCTGCTCTTAAGTCTTAGACACTGTGTCTCGTGAGTTTTTTTTTTAATCAAACTTGACAGAGGTGTACTAACCAAAGGCTACTTAGGTCAGATACTATGAAGTTACTAAAACTCTTCCAATGGCCTCATCTCGCGTACCTAGACGTATCATATACCAACGACCCCGAAATGGCAACTAGGAATCTTGCACGACTATCTTTACCAAATCTGAAAGTCTTAAAAATGAGGAAGCTCTGTTTAAGATCTCAGGTACTAGCAGGAATACTCTTGCAACATCCGGGTCTATATTCATTAGATGTGCGAGAGAATCTTCTAAATGACGACTGTCTTCCTGCTTTTGGTCCATTATTGCAGACAAGAACTTGGCGGAATCAGCCGTTAGACGGCCGGCATGAAGCTCAAATTTTTGAGTCTCCTCCCGCATTTGATAGATATGATCCTGCTGGTTCTACAGAATTCGAAGCTAGTCAGATACGAGATATCGTGCCAAAGTTTGTTAGACCAGATGGGAAGGAGGCTTTTCAAAGGTACTGTCTAGAACATGGACAGATTCTCACTGAGAATGGCCGTATCTGTATTAATCAAGAAGATCCCTTGATGAGTGACACGAAATTGACTCAACTATACCTGTCTGGTAACCTCTTCTCCGTCGCCGGCATCACAAAGATAATGAAGGACTCTGGCAATCTCCAAGTCATTGATGTCGGGGCAACCATCCATGGGAAACATATCATGCCCCGCAGCCATACTCCCAGAGATGTCCTGATGCTGCCGTCCATCAATGAGCTACTCGCACCTAAGTTCAGCACTTTTCTAACCGAGTTGAGAGTTCACCATTATGTAGTGACCTCAATCCCAACCTTTGTTTTCTCGAATCGATCCGGTTTTGACCTTGATGCGTTGGAGGAGGCAGAGAATTTAGGTCGCAATCTCAAAGCTGTTCACCAACATCGCTCGGATTTTTTATTGACAAATCATCAGATTAAACGGTTGATTCTAACTCACATACCCACAAAATCTTATGGCCTAATGATCGAGGAACTGAAAAGTTTTCTTCGGGCATGTCGTGCTCAGGAGAGACTTATTCTTGCTGCAGCAGCAGAACAGATAAGTAATCGCCGAGCACCGAAGCTGCTCAGCGGACTCAAATTCTTAAGGCTGGAATTTCTGTATCCAGCAAAGCCTCCACCAGACCATACATCGATCTCAGGCGACGCAGATGCTGATGTATTTCAAGCGCAGCTAGCCAATGACACCTTCTCGTTCTTCACAGATGCTTCCGGACCTTCAGACAGTACGTCCCATTTACCAGCAGCTGTTGGTTATCCAGTAGATCAGGACGATATCGCCTACCCAAGAGAGCAAAACCACGCCTCCAATGCCATCCATGAGCGGTCTCATGAAAGGGATCTTGGTCGCTTGATGTCTACCCTTAGTCTTCGTAGCACATCGCCCACCCGAGGTAGCTCGTCACTTTGCACGTCCCCAATTGAGCCTCCAAATATTCCACCATATTCCACACTTGACGCTGCTTTACGGCTTGACTCGAAGCCTACATCGGTCGAGGGGGACAATGCCAAGGAGACAATGGGGAAAGGGGAACTATTCGATGTTGTGACAGAGTTGAAGCAATTCCGAGCGGAGTGTGCCGATGATAAGTGGACCGGGATTATTAACTTGACATATTCTGGAGGCATTTGATTTGATTATTTTGTATGTCTGATACCAATTGCGTTGAGAAGATAAAGGCCAGTCATGAAGTCACTTGGTCGCATGATGAAGCAGCTGGAAGTTTTGCTATTTCCTGGGGGAAGTCTCTAGATGCTCGAGTGCTCATGTTCGCTCCTCTTTTATGAGGCTGTCCCGTATGGCCTACTGTATTATTTTAGCGTAACCTCTATCAAAAGAAATGGAAATAACCCTCAACGTGTCGTAGGTTTGGGCAGAAGTGTACTACACTGATTGCTAGTGGTCCCTGACGTATTAGAAAGTTGTTGGTTACATTCACAAACGATCTATGCTTATAACCCCATTCCCGAGGTTCATCGTTGTGAAAACGGGCCGCCGATAATTCGGAGAATTACTAATCTGCAGCCCCCTTCCCCCCCCCCCCCCCCCCCCCTTTCGACGTTTGCATGAACATACGTTGCTATAAGGGTTTGCTTGCCTTCATTTGAAACCTTATCCGAAATGAGGCCATTGACAGTTTGCGCCACACTCATTAATAGCACGACACCGTCTGGGTGTTATCGGGCGAGAGCCCCATCGTTCGACAATTGTTCCCCCACAATAAGCATCAGAATTACGTGTATTGGTGTGCTCTCCGGCGAGTGATACACGACCTCCTCCCCCCTTGATGAAGGTTATACGGTGGAAACTATGGGTAAGGCCAAGCATTTTCTTACCATGGTTTAGTCATTCATATGTTATACAGTAGAGTGGAGGACAGCGGTTGCTCACCAAGTGTAGAACACTTTTCATAGCTTGTGCGAGAGAGGCAAAGAGGTCCACTAAAGAGTTTCGCAAGGGAACATCAAGGGTTTCTAACCACTTAGATGGCTGTTTTCAGCCGTTTGACTTCTCAGCCGTATAACTCTATTTGGGGTCGAGGGAAGTACAGTAAGCGCCCCTGATATCCCGTATTTGATTATGCTAAGCGAGGCTTAGGGGGGTCCATCCGAACGCCTCATATGCACAATCCTACCCATCAGATAGGCGTTCATGAAGCCACAAACTTTCACTTTTATTACAAGATGGGGAGATGCCCCGTATTGTGCCCGACCTGCTTTCTTTGCATTTTTTTGACAATAAAATGCACTCCCCACACTCGTTTTGACAACCTCACACATCAACGGTTGTGGTAGTAGCCTCGAACTCAAAAAAATAAGGCGAACTAGTAGGTGATGAAGACTGGCGGAAACAGCTAGATGATCGCAAGGCTGTATCATGTTTTTGGAGGCCAAAGCCGTAATATTCTGTTCTTGCCCGCCACGAGTTTTTCTTCTTGAGATAGTCCGAAGGTAGCAGTATCCTAGAATCTGTTAACATGCTGCTCCCTGGATGGACCCCTCTTGTACGACGCCTATGTGCCTTTGCCGCCGTTCTCATTCTCGTGTAAGTGCTTCCTGCTCTTGGTCAAGAACAAATCTAACGTCTACCAGGCTGATCACAACCTACCACTACTATCCCATATCCACTCACCCCATTCAACGCATCACCTCCAACACCGCCCACCTGGTACATGCGAACCTAAATACATCGAAACTCGCGCTGCTAATCGAGAACCGACCATCCCCGCAACTCACGCCGGTCCTCCTGCATTTCATTTCTGTGGTCCCGGCCTCCTGGCCCTTCCAACTGATGGGTTCTCCCGAATCACTTGAATCCGTAAAAACGTCTCGAGCAATCCAAGCCCACATCCAGTCCGGGAAGCTAAACCTGACGCTCATCCCCGCCAACACCACCACCTCGTCGCAAGAAGAAATCTCCGCCTTCCTCACCACCGAGTTCCTCTGGGGAACGCTGCTAGCCAAGAACAGCATAGAGAACGTGCTGATCTTCCAGACAGACTCGATTCTCTGCGCGAACAGCCGGCGGAACCTGGATGACTGGCTGGAGTACGACTGGGTCGGCGCGCCGTGGGAACCGAGCTCAGCATGGGGGGGCAACGGCGGCCTGTCCCTGCGGCGCGTCAGCCGGGTGCTCGCGGCCATCCGCGCGAACCCTCCGCGGGGGGCGGGCGACATACCAGAAGACGTGTGGCTCACCGAACGCATGGCCAAGATGCCCGGTGCCAAGATGGCGAACGGGACCGTCTCGCTAAAGTTCAGCGGGGAGCTGCATTCCGGGTCGAGAGAGAAGATCGGGGGGGAGGCGGATGCGGGGATCGTGAAAGGGGGCGGGCTCGTGAAGGGCATCGACGACTGGCGCGAAGGCGGGTACGAGCCGATGGGTTACCACATGGGAGGCAGCGGGAAGTATATGCATCCGGGCGTGTGGGGCAATCCGGAGGCCCGGCGGCATATTTGGCAGTATTGCCCGGAGGTGAAGATGATTTTAAAGATGGATGCCGAGCGGTATATTCCTGGCGGGTGTGGTACTGCGTGGAAGAGAGATGCGGAGGTCGAGGATGAGGATGTGAGATTATTGGATCGGCTGAGCGCTTGGTAGGACCTTAGACCTGGGGAAACTGTATACAAATATATATATCGGACTGGGGTATCAGGAGATGGCGTTCTGGTCATGGAAGACCTACGGACTTGAGGTATAGAAAATCTAGTTTCTAATTTATGAAGGCATTTGGTGCTTTGGATTGTTGAGTGTCTGGCGTCTCATAAAATATATCAGCATTGCCGATGTGTAAGATAAAATTTATCTGCATTCTGTGTAGGTTTTTTTATGGCTACATAAAACTCGAAATCTGCTTCGAAATCCTACTTTTCAATGTGTACAATGTTTTGGGACATTTGACCATTGGATGACAGACAAAATTTGTAGTAAATTTATTGAGATTCTAATCAATAAGCAATTACATGAACTCTCATATTCATAGCAATAGCGTGGGATTAAATGTATATCATATTCTAGAACATTTGTAAGAGGTCATTTCTGTACGAGCTTCTCAATGCCTCAGAGCAAGAAGAAGCTAGTAGATTGTTCCAAATATTCTAGAACTGATATTTCACATGAAGAACCGTAAGGAGAGAAGAACGCATTTTCATTATGTAAGCCTGTTTTCGATGCAGCGCTACACTCATATACATGAAGGGATGACATATTCTACAAGGTAGGCTTCCAGGAGTGATAAGGAGCGCTATTCATATGACCCCAGAAACTGTCCTCCGCAAACTCTCCTCCAAACTGATAGGTGTAGAAGTTCTGCCAGTTGTCATAGTCCACCATCTGTGGGTCGTGGATGGCAGCTGGATGCGCGATAGTGGTGAGGTTTCCAGAGATGAGATCGTGCAAGGGCTGTAAAGGGGCAATGTTTGAAATTTCGCTATAGTAGGTGTTGGCATTTGGTAAGATGTCCATGCCGCCCATGCCACTGCTGTCCCAGCTGGATGAGATAGGTGTGCTACCGCTTATGGAGTCGGTCATGTTGGAAATAGTGGGTTGCGTGTACTGTGTTCCGTTCGTAGACGAGGCTGAGGACATGGAACTTTGACCGACGTTTTGGTAATAGTTGTTAGATGGAGGAGTGGGATTCTGGATGGAGAGCGGGAAGTGAGCGCTCAATGGCGATCCAGCATCGGCAGATCGACGGCGTTTGTTAGCGGTAGCTAGAACAATTTTCAGACGGACATAGATGGCATTTATGACATCCAAGGCCGAATCAGCCATGGTGTTGTAACCACTCATTGTTCTGAATCGCTCCATACCCCATTCAAAATGCTGTAATGCATCTTCCAATTTATCCCTATTGTCGTTAGGGTGCAGAATATAAATAGCTGCGACAAGTACAATGGCATCGAAAGTAGTTATAACGAGAGTGAACATCTTGTAGTCTTTGATCTTGATTAGCTCGAAGATGTTCCGCTGTGCGCGTAGGACAGAAAGAGCGCCTTCCAGAGCGTTTGTGCGATTTGCGGGGTTTGTAGAGATATATGGGCGATATAAAGCCATGACTGTGAAGGCGCTGTTACCAACAAAGGTCTGTCGGGCCCGGGGTAGCCAATAGCATTCAGGATTTGCATCAAATTCATAGTCATAACCCTCTGCTCGGAACCAAGGAGGGCAAGATAATGCGATTTCCTTGATGTGGTCATGGATCTTCTTGACTGTAGCAAGGTCATTCTGGTGAGGGTCCTCTCTATCCAGTTTCGCAATCTCCCAAAGTGGACTGGAAACCTTAAGGGAGTAAATCAACATCGTCAGCGGGGTAGGAGGGTCAGAATGAAGTCGCTCAATGGGAGCATCCACTCTTCTGTTCTTGGGAATAGGTGTGTCTTTAGGAAGCTCTGGCGGGCCACCCATGATATCAACGGTCGGGGGTCGCCCTAAAACGATAGCCATGTGAATATCCCACAAGCAGAGGATTGCCCACATTCTCAATCGCAATTGTTCCTCCCACAAACGTTCCATATTGTCGCCACTATTTTCTCGTAGAGTCAAGATCTTCGCACGAGGCTTGTGCAAACCCATCTCTTGCGCATTGCGAATCGTCGCAGACAGAGAGTGCCAAGCTTCAGGAACCATACCGCAGTTTTTCAGGTAGGCGGTCCTTAAGAACCCAGCCTGGACCTTGATGAGGGTTGTTGCTCGAACTCCCAAAAGTGAAAGAATAGAGAGTCCAGATTCACTATACTCGCTAGCAACATCGCTGAAGGTCATACCCGCGGCATACTTGAGATGTTCAAGATCGGTATGATAATAGGGGGGGAGAAACTGCAATCCCAAAGCTAAAACTTGGAACAGCAGTGCAGGGAAGAATTGTAGATCGACAGGTAGTTCTTGGGGGCCCTTGACCATGGTTGTGTGTGGTATCGTCTGCCACTCGCTGTATAAATCTTTGAAAAGACCTTCATCCAGAGGGTAATAGTGGTAGTTAACCTCTTTAAAGTATGTGTCAACAAGCTTCTCAATATAGACCTTTGGAGGGAGCAGCCGAATCGAGTCCTTCCACTTCGCCACTAAGTTAGAGTTTTCCAACACCGAATTCGATTGAATAATCATTGGTCCTCCCCCAGTACTGCTCTCGATGCGGTTGAGTATTCCCAGTGTAGTGTTTGTGCCCATTCCAGTATATCCAAAGCCGCTAACCTGCGATGCAGGATCGGACTGTCTGAAAACGCCAAACGAGCTTCCATTCTCTGAAGATGATGACGATGAGGGACGAGGACGACGAACGTGATATTCGCAACTGACGCTGCGACGCAGGCAGTTTGCGCAGGATGGTCGGAGTTGGTCGCACTGTGAATGTTAGTTCCAACCCTAGCTGCGTCTGCAAGGCGCATAGCCTCACCTTTTGTTTACGCCGATGGCAGTCTTTGCACGATAGGATATGACGATTGCGTTTTCGGATAACCCTAGCCAGGGTAGGTGCTTGACCGCCTGACTGCTGTTCCTGCGACGAGGCTGCGGCTGTAGCCATGGTAAGCAATGTATGGTGGTGTTGGAGTGTTGATCATGAAGCCCAAAGCCTCAGCCGTTGCTTTAGCTTTGGTGGGGTAGTGCTAGTGTCGCACTAGGCTAAGCTTAGGCGGGCAGAACTTCTGTTTTTCGGGATCGGCTATCTTATCTGGTACTAACCGAAAGGACTCCCGTTCGGTTAAGCAAGGGTATCTGAAGCAGATTTGGCTTTATATTGTGGTAAGGAGTACATTAAAGTCTTTAAATATGAGCCGCTAATTTATTATTATAAAGCAATTTAAATGGCGCCTGTGTAATGGTTCTGATAGATCCACATGTTCAATGTCCCAGAAGAGCTTGACAGTTTATCAATAGTTCGTAAATGTGTAGATAATTTACTAGAAGATAACATCTGCATGCAAGAAACATATAATCTTACCAAAACTTGTTTCAATCTTTTAAAGCTCCATTGCCTTTGAGCCATTTACCTTAACATCCAGTATATTACTTCTTTCAGGCTTGAGGTGTTGCCCATTCTACGTAGTCATGTTGTGGACTGGTTGATCCACATAAATTACGCTCAGGAATAATGTTGTACCATTCACTTTGATAGATGAGAGTATGAGTTTGCTTCCCAACAAGACAAGGGCTAGAAATTTATGACTATTGGGTATCTGCAATACAGAGACGAGGCACAAAAAAGCCTAACATCTTGCAATAAATGAACTTATATAACAAGCAAATGCACATTCTAATTAGATAAATATGAGAAATGCAAAGGCACAACATTTAAATGCACATGACGATGAGCAAACCATCTGTCAACTAGAGGCAATGGACAAGCAAAGTTGCAAAACAATTGAAAAGCCAAGAAACAAATACACAATGACCACATAACACAGTAGGCACTCCACCTAGCTTCGATGCTATGGCAGTAAGCATTAGCAACATATCAATATGCTTGATATATCGAGATTCACTGATGGGTTTTTGCAATGCAGTTTCGGCTTTTGTGTCTGATTCTTCGAGCAAGGGGCTTTCATAGATAAAAAAAAAAATCAGGTTGATTCCATTTCTAGAAATGATATGCTGTCGTAACCTCGGATTGCGGAGCCTTCAAAGCATACAGACTGGCCAGCCTCGGTGCGTTCTAGCGACGTAAGTTCAAGCAAGCGGGGGGTATTGAACTCTAATCTGACCTGGCCAAAGATTGAAAGTCAACCGGAGGGCGCCCTTGCAATGAAGACCTCGTGTGATATGAGAATTCATTGTGATAGTGCGAGCGCATTGTCAATCTCAAACGGTACATAAAACCCCAGTGAATGAAGGTGTTCAAAGAGAAATTGCATGCTCTGATGCAGCAACGCCAACGCCAAAACTCCGGAACTCCAAATACTGCCTTTCCAGCCCGCTGTTCCACAATTCTACCCGTTCGGTATCTCTCAACCATCCTCGTCATCCTCGCCATACTTCTCCTTCTCGGGCTCCTTATCGTCGCAAAATGTATTCCAATCAGTAGGGACGATGGCATCACGCCATCTTGCCTTCTGGATTGCGGTCTCGATGCAGTGCTTTCCGTTCTGATGCTCTCCTGGTCCGGTTTTCTCTCGCACCGACCCTGTGATACTCCATAGCCCAACCGCCCCGGTGTAGAAGAGGGATGGCTTGTCGCCGGTCCTCGGATTGTGACATGAATCGACACCTTCTTTGACCCTGAGCCCTTGACGACCAACCAAGGTACCTCTTCCTCTGACAGTGAAGCCGTAACGTCCATTGGCAAATACGGCATCGCACGTAGGAGGGTAATCTGAGCGTTTGGTTGTTGGCGTTGCGGCGGCGAAGGAGAGAACTGGTTGTATGAGGATGGCTTTAGAGAGATGCATGGTCAAGTTGATGGCCGATTCTGATGCGGTGCAATATGCATGGTGAGAAGCAGGATCTGTATAATAAATAGGGTTTGATGAATAGATTTCGGGGCAGATATTCGATGCGATTGCGTTCAGGTGGTGGTATCGAAGGTTCAGCGATGCAAAAATGGCTTCTCATATCCTTGCTCGCGGAGGGAAGAACCACATATTTCATGTGCATGAAACTTCTGGTAGTGATTAATGACTCCTCTAGCATTTGGATATTCTAATTTCAGAATCTTGAGGTCCTATGGGAGTCTGACCACCCAAGGTCGTAAAGGACATATAGAGCTAGTAAGTTGGCGTGCAGCGGCACCTACGATCCCTGAACCAGATCACTGGGTCCACAAGGCTGTCATGCACCTTCGGGGGCAAAGGGTGGCGATGCTGAATATCCTTTCGTTGAACCAATATTTTAGATCCATTGAAGAGAACAAGCAGCATGGGTCTCTCAACTTGTCTGATGCAGTGGACTACTGCCACAAACATGACGCATCATCAGGATTATTGGGGGTTATCTGATCCAGCTCTGGTTCAGCCTCCTAGCCTAGGACTGAGAATCCTTCTTGGCTCCCAGCTTGATGTCGATAGATTAATTCATCAACATTCTTAAGGATTATTGAATACAAGGACTTTTTTGCATGGCGCTGCAAGGCACGTGGAGTAACACAGAAGAGAGGCCCATCATTTAGGAGGATACACTATAGTAATATGAAGGATAGATATTTGATCCAAAGTGAGTATATTCTAATACTCGGAGTAAACACGCTATTGGATCTATTAGCCATGAGACTTAGTGGAGACTTCGGAGGCCCGCATAGAATCACGTAGGTGCTTTGTGGTTCATTGATTCCAAGGTTAGCCGACGCCACTTTTTTGGATTGACACTGCGTAGGAGGCACCCATATCCACTCACTTTGAGCCGAAATGGTTCTAAGCTCACACAGAAAGAATACAAATTCTACACCCCCAATAGCTACAGGCGCTCTTCTCTATTGTGCTCTGCCATTGAGGACTCAGGTCGAGCTAAGATGCTCGTTCAACCACTTGACAAACACGCTCTTGGATTCGCAAGGCGCGTTTACCTGGAGAAAGTGGTTCATAACCATTTGAACATGAAATTCGCCTGCGAACTTGGTAGCTGTGGTCCGCGCATGACGAGACTACAATGAGAGGTTAGTCTGGATCACAAATTAGGAAAGTATGGGAACCGTGCTTGACTTACTTTGATCTTTTCGGTAAGTGTAGACACGTCATCACGGATTAATTCATTTTCTCCAAACATGATAAGCAGGTGATCTACAGGTAAATCACTCCACCAATCGTCTGGGGCCGTCAGAGGAGAATTCCATGCATCTGGGATGGCAGCGCCCATGAAATTCTGAGCCCAATATGCCAGAGCAGGCGCGTGTAAAATGTCTTTGTTTATGTTGGATTGCATCGATTCGGAATTTACGGATGCGCTCATTTCCAACCATGGCGAGATGATGACGGCACCGGAAATGTGGCCATCCAGATCCAGCTGTGGCACACGAGGATTCGCATGACGAATATGCAGGAGCAGACTTATGAGAAGATGAGCACCAGCAGAATCTCCGATCAGAGTGATCCTTGATGGTGATATCTTCTGAATAAGGAGCAAGTTGTCAAGTAGAGTGACAGCTTGCTGCAACTGCCGGGGGTAGTGGTTGGCATCCTCACAAGCGAGATCTGGAGAATGGTCAACTCCTCTACCATGCGAGAAACAAGAAGATCAACACTTACCATACTGCAGGACAACAACAGCCACATTCTTTCTGTCTATTTGAGGATTTTTGGCAAAGCCAAATGCAAGTGATAGATGTGAGCTTAGGATTGGAGCCATATAACCACCACCATGGAAGGAAATGATAATTTTTGATGCCTCACGTTGGCCAAGCCAGAGAGCAACCGAACCATCTGAGAGCTGAATCGTGGATTGTTGGAGCTTGTGCTTCTTTGCAAATTGTTTGCATGTCTTGCTTGTAGATGGAAGCAAATTCTGGATACCAATCGCGTTTAGGCCGCTCTGGTAGTCGCGCATGCCCTTATAGGCGAGATATGGATAATATCCAAATCCATTTCTGCGCTTGCTCGAGAGTGCTTTTACGGCTTCAATGACAAGACCACAGGCTGCGGGGATGCGGTTAGTATTGCTTCAGAGGATCAAAAGAAGGAAGCCAAAAATAAATACATAAAGCCCGCGCCAAAATTGATAGTAGCACATACTGATACCGGTAGCCTTGAGCAGAAGAAGCACCCATGCCCACACGGTGAGCGAATGAGCGTGCTCTCTTGCCTGAGTAGAAATAACCTCCTTTGTCATTGATATCAAAGTACGATGTTTGTTTGTTTTTGCAAAGTATCATGGCCTAGATATGCGGCAACTTTACTATCGTACTATACCCACCAGTTAGAGATTGCGTTTGGCTGTCGACCCGCACAGAATGAGGTAAGCCCCCTGAATCTTGGTAAATGCCCGTAAAAATGGTGCACAGAGCTTCCGAAGCTGAGCCAAATCCCCGTAGCCGTGGGCTGTCTAACATAATAATGTCCCATATTTAAGTAAAGCCTCTCCAGCGTCAATGATTGGCCAGCCCGTGCAGAACGGAATCATTTCGAATGCCGGACTAGAACTTGAGATGCTCAAATTTGACTTTGCAATACCGGCTTACAGCGGAGTTGGCGGTCGGAAATTTTACCAGTCTGCAGGGTATCGTGGTCTCTAAATTTTACGATCAAATTGGGCATCACACATGCTCCCAAGTTCTTAAAGTCCCGAATTTGGCAATTTCTGTTGATGTTTTAGCACCGCGATCCGGATTCGAATTCGAATTCGTTTTCGGCAGCTGTAAACCGGCTTCTGGGTTTATTATTTTTAAATGACCGTCCTGGCGGAACAGCGCCCGGATGCAGGTAGGGGGCCAAGCAGCCAATAAAAGAGTTTTATCCTGATCATCCTTGAAAGCAACAATATCATCATCAAATAAACCCCCATTCTCCAACAGTATGGCAAGCTTACGATTGAGACGTGTATGAAATTACAACAAAGCGCTAAAATGAGAGGTTTACGTGACAAATGTGGGTTAATCCAACAATTCGTTTCCCGGCCTGGAGTTGAGTCAAAATGGCATCTTACTGGCTTTGCAAGTTACGGCTCAGCTGTCATCATTTAGTACGATTGCGAGAAACAATTTGAATCAACTAGAACGGTCTTGGACCATCTCATGGGTCTGACTGCTCTCGGCTACGTATGGACAGGAATCGTCTCTTCTCAGATAAGCAACAATAAGGAGCTGTCTCTGTTCGATAAACTGTCCTTCGTGCTACTTTCTTTTTGTTCTATCTCTTTCAATTCGCTTATTCTTCACAATGGATGTGATTCCAGTACCTTTGACAGACCAACAGACTCCGGTCAACAATATTCGTACACGGACCTTTTTTGTTCTCGATGATCAGCTCGACGAAGCTATCCTCAAAAATGCCTTAGCTAGTTTGATCCGGGATCACTGGCGGAAGCTCGGTGCCAGACTAGCAACTGGCAAGAACGGCCTCTTGGAGTATCATGTCCCTCATATTTTCGGAGAGAATTACCTCTTATTCGACTGGACCTCTAAGGCGTATAATCATTCTATTGACAATGTCACCGATTTACCACGTGCTACACATCCAGAAGCTGGCATAACGTTCCACCCGCATCTTACCGCAGTCGAGAGCTGGTTCAGGCCTGCACACTGGCCGTACGAGCGGAAAGATGAGCCCGCGGATGCACCGCTCCTCTATGTCCAGTTCTCCTCTTTCACAGATGCAACGGTGCTTGCAATCAGTGCGCCGCATGCGCTTGCTGATCAGTTTGGGCTTGGCAATATTCTAAAGGCATGGCTTGGTATAGTTAGAGGTGTAGCTCCCCCATCAATGATCGGCTACGACGATGATATCGTTTTCAACAATGGAAAGCTATACAATGAGTATTCGAAGAAGGAGAGAAAGAAGAAGGGACGAACGAGGGTGAGACGGTGGGGAGAGTATCCCTTTGTCATTTTGGGTTTCCTCCCGGAGATCATCTTGGAGAAACAGGAGGTCACACATACCGTATTTCTGCCTCATTCGCTCTTACAGGCGTTGCGAGCACGTGTTGTGAAGGACCTGGCCGATGAGAAGGGCGGAGATCCAGGGATAAGCGTGGGCGATATCATCACTGGTATCATGATGAAATTCGCACGTATGCACGTCAAGAAATCTAAAAGGCTTACACTCTCCCAAACAGTCAATCTCCGAGGCCGTATCCCGCAGCTCGAGAATCGCGACGCCTTCATTCACAATTCCCTTCATTATGCCACATCACGTTTTGTAATGACATCCTCGACACCAATGGGCGAGATCGCCCTCCGTAATCGGCAAGCCATTATTCGGGCCACAGTTCCCAAAGAAATGGAGATTGGGCTGGAGACCAGTAGGGAGATGGTGAGGAGGAAACAGCCCATTCACATATGCGAGGTGTTCGAATGGAGCTACAATATCTCGAATTGGAGCGCGGCGTGGAAGGGACTTGATTTCGGGGAGGCTGTGAAGGGAGAGAACAAAGGAAGGAACCCAAAGTTAAAGCTGCTACTTGGCGAGGGCAAGACTTTGAATGGTCCGGATCGATGTAAGTTGTGCCTTCATATCGCCATCGTTTCTAAGCACTAAACCTCTTCCAATGATTTTCTCAATCACATCACATGATGACCAGCCTTTGGGGTGGGTTAGCTTGCGTATTGAGGAATAAAGACATAGTCCCAATGTATTGGGGGCTCTTTTATATTAACAACCGGCTCGTTTACCATTTTTACTGCACAATCTTCTCTCGTCATCATACCGCTAACCTTTTGCTTTAGTCAACGCCATGGTCCTGTGCAAGGCAGAAGAGGGGTACTGGTGTCGCTTCAGTGCCGCCGAAAACACAATGACGCTGCTGGAGGAGTATGTGAAAGCAGATCCTATGCTAGAGAGACTTTGAGTGCACGCCACCTGCCTACCAATCCTTCAATACTCCCCACAGCCTAGGAAAGAAAGCATCTCGATATCCTCGAAGCTGTCCCACTAGCAGTCGTAGCTACAACGCGTTTACACGCGTCCCATAGTACGGACGTAGTTTTCTTTTGTTAGCGAGAACACATATTACTATACAACATATTCAGACGCTTCGTGGCGCTGCAAAAGAGAAGACATATACATAGATTACTTTTCCTTATTTTAGATCAAGGAAGAGTGTAACAGATATAATTTAAAAACGGTCTTTGCATAATGTTGGCGGCTAAGCTGTCTACGTGAATGGTAACTTCTTGATGGAGACAACCCCGGTCGTCTCGCCCTACACACCAGCTATCGAATGAACCTCTCAGTTCAAATCTACTTTGCCTCACCTATGTCTTTCGTCGTCCAAAATCCTCAACGCCCGGTGGAAGTTTACATCCCCTTTCCGAACTTGAGCATCAACTCTAACAGCAACAACTTGCTTTGACACTTTTAAAGCTCGAGGCTTAAGATTAGTCAAGCATCAACTCGTAATCAAGATTTCCATAATTGTTAAGATGCGAGTAGGGGTTTTAAGACGATATATTTTGCGCTCTCACTAATTGTTGTGCCTGAGAGATTGGTGGTTATGGCCAAGCAATTCCTGCAGCCAGGATTGCGCAGTGATTGCAAGATCCCCACTGGCTTGGCTTTTTCAGGGTCTTGAAGCTGGATCAGGATAGGATTGTACATCATGCAACGGAAACAAGGCACGGCAACAACAGGAGTCAAAAAGCAATTGACAATAATAAATGTCTTACTTATTAGGAGCGCCTGGTGGTGCTTCCAAGAAAGAAACTTGCATATTTGTATATAATTATCTTAGATTTATAAATTTAGTTTCACAACATCATTGCCTGCCCCTCTCATTCCACGCCAAATCAAAAAAAGAAAGGGTCCTGGTTTGACAATGTGGAAGGATGACGTAGGAGGCTCCATCGCTTCCCACTGGAAGATCTACCTCCGAGATCAACCAACCAGACCACCACCCACCAAGCATCATTATTCTAAGTCTTTCATTCACTCGTCGCGCTCGCGCTGCCTGACCAGCCACACAAAAGGGCTCTGCGCTACTAAGCACACGTCAAGAGAACGGGCCCCCATAGAGCGGAGAATTCCCCGAATTGATACGGCGAGCTCTGGGATAGACAGGCACCAATGCTAGACATCTCGCATCTTCCTTCCGCTGCAGACCACGACCTCTCATACTTGCGACATCAATACACTTCCCCGGGCGGCCTGCAAATCTGGCTACCTCCAATCCGTCCAGGAGGGAGGGATGGCACCTATTGCGTCAACACTTCTGTCGCATCAGAATGGCGTGTCTGATGCTGCCAGAGCCAGGGAGTTGTACAAGTACGTGCAGCCGGGCCGTCCTAATCTTTGGTGATAAGAGGTTTATGCAATATGTGGTAGTAGGGCTAATGTGATCGTAACCTTAGATATTACCAGCCGGTGTCTGAGGTAAATCAAGACGAGTGCTTCCCAGAGCCTGTTGTGGCACCCACCCTCGCAGATGTCCTTTCGTCGCCTTCTCCTGAACCGACCGATCCCAATGTTGACTCAAGCGTCACCTCGTCCAAAATATCCTCCCCAGATACTGCCCTGACAGCATTCTGTCAGCTGGCGACATGGAGAACTGGAGCGCAAAGAGCTATGATAAGGCAGGTATAACGTAACCGCCTTACGCGAAGCAGTATACTGACATTTAGTGATCAAACAGTGTTATAGACTCGGCCACGCAATACTTCATCGCGGAAAGCACAAAGACCCTTGATCTGGTCGATAATACTAAACATTCTCCAGGAGACGAGTTGTGGATGGGCTGTGGATCAGTCACTAAGGCCGGCAGACTTTGTGAAAGGTGTGAAATCTTCTGATGCAGGTTACCAAATGGCTAATTGTCAGCAGGACCATAGCTGTAGAGCCCACGATCAATGGAGATTACCCATCATTCGTTGTCACAGACTTGAGCAAGGATGAGCGTTTTAATCAACTACCATTTGTCTCCGGTCCTCCCTTCCTCAGACTATATGCCGGTGTCCCACTGATAACTAAACGCGGTATTCCAATTGGAAGTCTATTCATCGTCGATAACCGACTCTGGCGTGATGGCGTGTCCAGACATGATATTAACTTTATGGGAACAATGGCAAGGACGATCATGAAGCACTTGGAGATGACTCGCGAGGTTGAGGAGCATCGCCGGGGCATGAAGATGAGCCGTGGATTGGCGTCGTTTGTAGAAGGGCGCTCACAACTTGCTGAGGCAGATGTGGACGCTGAAGATGGCGGAGAAGGAACGACCATTGTTGGCCAGTTTGAAACAGAATCTGGCATTCATCGGTCGAAGTCAGTGAAATCTTCTGCCAGCCACACACGCTCGAAGTCTGCGTCTGTATCGAGTATTGAGCGGAAGGAGAAAGAGTATTCTGCCTCCCTTTTCAAGACGGAGCAGGCCATATTATCCCCAGACGACCCGTCGCCTCAGGTGGAGGCTCCGCATGCACGGCCACCATTGGATCCCGAGTCTCCGCAGCAGTCGTTTGGTGGTACCAGTGCCAGCGTCGCTTCGCCTCCAATCGACCGGCTTGAGAATGTTATAACTCCTGACGACATCTCTGAGGCCTCTACTATGAAGATTCTGTTCTCAAGGGCATCGAATCTTATCAGAGAGGCTTTTGAGGTTGACGGTGGCGTTGTATTTTATGATGGACAGAGAGGATTCAATGACTTGCAGCAGAAACCGGCCACGACAACTACTCTTCCTCAAGATGACAGCCAGCCCACAAGTGGAGACGATCTTGCATCTTCCGGCGAGATTCAATCGGAACAAGAAGATACAAGCCCGAGAATATCTACCGAACCTAAATCAGACTCCCCTGGCCTCGGAGAGGGGATGTTTTCACGGTCCTCAACGGAATCCAAAAAGGCGGTGGAAATCCTTGGTTTCTCAACTGCACAAGCATCGTCAATACATGGCGACGAATATCCTGGGCCGCATGCCTTTGTGCCATTTGATGAAAAGGCGTTACATACACTGCTTTCTCGATACCCTCGAGGGAAACTATGGACCTTTGACTCGGATGGCGCTGTTGCCTCCTCATCGGACGAGGATAATAGACGGAAAAAAAGAGGACTTTTACAACAATCAAGAGACTTGCTGAGACGACAAAAGAAGAGCGCCAGAGCAAAGTCTGACGCCAAATTTTTAGCGAGGCACTTCCCAGGTGTTCGCCAATTGTTGTTCGTTCCACTCTGGGATGCAGGACGGTCGCGATGGCTTAGTGGATGCTGTGTATGGTCAACAGAACCGACTCGGATATTGTCTAAGCAGAGTGAATTATCGTTCTTGAGCGCGTTCGGCAATTCGGTAATGGCTGAGTGCTCTCGGATCGATACAGAGATTGCTGATCAAAAGAAAGGCGACTTTATTGGTTCTATTTCCCATGAATTGAGGTCGCCGCTACATGGTATACTAGCAAGTGCAGAGTTTTTGGATGATGAGAATCTTACGGGCTTCGAGAGAGGTTTGGTTGAGACGATTGATAGCTGTGGACGGACTTTGCTTGATACGATTGTAAGCCGTAAACTCCTGCATCGGTTCCTCTAAATATAATGCTGGCGCAAGGACCATATAGCTTTCAGTCGTTGGCTAGGCTTGTTCTTCATTTTCGGGTACACAGCGGTCGAATACTAACATTATTTCAGAACCACATCCTTGACTTTTCGAAAATAAATCATTTTGAGAAGAACTGGCGAAGGACCAGGCGTGGTGGACACAGGCCGGTTCCACGTTCTACCAATAGTGCGTTGGCTCTTCGACAGTCAGATTTACCTATGATCAACCTCTTCGCGGATGTTGATATTTCCACGGTCTGCGAAGAAGTCGTCGAAAGTGTGTTCGCAGGTCATGTCTTCCAAAATATTACTGCTCAGACTTTCGACATTGTGCCTACTGCGCGTGGAAAGATGGCTGGCTCGAGAAACTTTATGACAGCAAGTGCGCTGGCTACGGAGCATGCGAAACATCCTGATGTTGCTGTCATCCTTGATGTGGATGTGCAGAACTATCACTTTACGACACAGCCCGGTGCTTTTCGTCGAGTTATCATGAATTTGTTAGGGAACGCTTTGAAGTACACTTCACATGGCTATGTGCGAGTCACCCTGGAGGTAGCTGAGATTGATGATTTACAAACACCAGGAACTGGGGATGCCGTGCCACGCTCTATGGTCACTTTGTCGGTGATCGATACTGGGAAGGGCATATCTAGTGACTTCCTTCGATCGAAGTTGTTCACACCGTTTGCCCAGGAGAACTCTCTGTCGAGCGGTACTGGATTGGGTCTGTCAATAGTGCGGAGTATTGTTAATCTTCTGGAAGGTGAAATTACGATTGATAGTGAGGTCGGCCGTGGTACACGTAAGGTCTTAACCACTATGTTACCCATATAGATACTGATTATTTTACAGAAGTCAGGGTAGCACTACCGCTTCTAAGAGATATGCCAAAGCTCCCAGACTCATCATCGAGTACCCCTGGCCGGTCAGTCTCCTCAGGCACACGGGATGTTGACGAATCAATCGATAAATTACGCAACCAAATAATTGGGAAGAGGGTGGCTCTGTTCGGGTTTGATTTGGATACACCGGATGCGATTGTACAACAGTCAGCTCAAATTTTGAAAGAGTCTGTTACAAAATTCTTAGTAAATTGGTATGGCCTTCAAGTTGTCCCTCTTGGTCACAAAACTAGCATAATTGTTGCAAACGAAGCGAATCCAGCCAACATCACGGAGCTGCTTCTTCAGAATCAAAGCAAGCGACTTATAATCTTGGTGCTCTGCTCTCACTCATCTCGATTTAATCGAAGTATGTCAGAATCGGAAACGAAACGAAATGTTGGCTTTGTTGCAAAACCAGTCGGGCCATTGAAGCTCGCACGAGCATTGCTTCAGTGCCTTGATGGTGAGCCGCCTCTCGCAACACCTGGCTTGCTTGAACCAACATCGGCAACAGGTGAAAGCAGCAATCTCAGTAATGTTTTCGAAGAACTTTCCTTATCGCCACAGGGCGGCGAGGTTCTAGACAACAGTCGAATGGCCGCGGACAGCGAGAATGCCCGCAAGGCCATTGAAAGTCCAACTCCAAATGCAATCACCGAAAAAAGCAAAGAATTCCCGTTTCCAATAGCTGACCGACCTCAACTGCATAAGCCAACCTCCATGCCAGCTGACATGGAGTCTCTGGCACCACTTGTGAAATCCGGGGCAACCAAACCTCCGTCAGCAATGCTGGCAGATATGGAGAATAGGCCAAATGCCATTCCTACCCTTTCAACCCACCCACTTCTTCCACCACAGCCAAAGCCAAAGCCAGAACTTCATTCTCCACGCCTCCTCCTAGTCGATGACAACAAAATCAATCTTACCCTCCTGCGAACATACATGCGCAAGCGCAAATACGATACCGTCGATGAAGCAGAGAATGGCCTTGAAGCTGTGACGAAATTTGCAGAGCTTACGGAGGGATATGACATTATATTCATGGACATTAGCATGCCTGTGCTCGATGGCTTCGGCGCCACACGGCAGATCCGCGCCATTGAGAGAGCGCGAGCTAAAGCTATATCCTCTACGCAGCAATCTGGCGTTAATGCTAGTCAAACGACACCCAGAAAGCGCGGATCAATCTCAGAGAGCAGTCCTGGTTCTACCTCTGGCATAGAAAGTGCTTCGACACTTGTGATGGCAGGTGATGAGAATGAAAAGCTAACTATGGAAGGAGGAAAGGCACCGGCATTAGTGATTGCGCTTACGGGGCTGGCGAGCAGTAGAGATCAAAATGAGGCGTTCACAAGCGGGATTGATCTCTTCTTGACGAAGCCGGTGGCATTTAAGGAGGTGGGAAAGCTACTGGATAATTGGGAGGCGAATCGGGAGAGAGATGCTAGGGCTGAAGGCGGTGTAGGAACATAAGGAGATGGAAGACTTACAACTTGAATCTCTACGCAACGATGTGATCTAGAGAGAAAGTGCAGGATGACAGTATTATAAAAGAAGCGATACCAGCACAATGGGTCATTAAAGATGACAGAAGCTGTGGATGAAGTAAATACTTCTTGGTATAGGGCAGGATTCAGCTAAGGTGTTGAGTATGGTTTCAGAAGAAGACAAATGGCTGAATAAATGATGAAAAACATCATTTTACAAGAAGCGAGAGCTTTCATGGCATTGGCGTTTTGGGGCAGTATGCTGGCCAGGCTGGGCTAGGCTGGCATATTTATTATGACATGCATAGATGAAGACTTTCCCTTAGATACTACGAGCGTCGAAGAGGAGTATATACCCATGGACGGAGAGCGCTCGGGGTTATCAGGTCTGGGCCACGATATTAGGGGGTATCCTTTCGTGATGTCATGCGCGATAGAAGGGTATGAGATGAGAAAGGTCAATTGACGGTGTCCATATAGGTAATGTTAATGAAACAGCCTCAAAGAATCTTCAAAATGTGGACGGGGACCTTGGGGGGATGAAAGCGTTTGATTTGAGAGAGTGTTTCTTCATCCCAATCCCGGATAGTTCGTAGATTGGCGGGTTCGCTTAGCTCAGGGGCTATCACGTGGTAAATATTCATGATGCTATCCCAGCGCTTTTCCCCTGCCACCATACTATTCTTCGATCTTCTCCATCAGGGCGCTCATACACCGCACCTGCTCTGGATGTGCGATACATCGCGTGGACGGTGACGCCTACGTCGTACCCGCCTACTTTCCGAAGACGCGCAAGCAATAGGCGCATCCACTGGCCCCTCCCGAGCCTGAGCAAAGCGTATCCCTCCTCCCCCCTTCCTCTTCTTCGCCGTCAAAGTTCAGCTTCCCGCCTGCCCTTCTTCCGCGTTTCGATATTCCCTTGACGCTGACATTTCGGCCCGAGGCGGATCCCCTTGCCTCTGCTAAGAGCGGGTTTCCCTTCCTCGTCCTGCGGAGGATATCGCTGGCGTTACCGTGGCCTTGATGGCTCGGGTATCCGGGCAGCGGCGGAGGGAAGACGTATTGGCCATTTCGAGATGCGGCTACGGGGTCAAAGCTTGTTCGCTTGCTCGTCTTGGATTGGAAGGAAGGCAAATCTAAATATTTGCTCCGTGATTCTTCGTTGATTGCGCGGGTGCTCTTCGGTGCGCTAGAGGACTCGGCGCACCACGAAGGCAGGAATGAGTAGGG
Source organism: Chalara sp. BL73 (assembly GCA_918026815.1). Classification (NCBI taxonomy): domain Eukaryota; kingdom Fungi; phylum Ascomycota; class Leotiomycetes; order Helotiales; genus Chalara; species Chalara sp. BL73. Next base: position 560,342 of record CAKJVC010000182.1, read on the forward strand.
GAGGTGGAAAGCGTCGGAGGCAGCAGCGACTATGCTATTTCGGGTATCAGCGTGGCTGCTGTTGACTAGAGGACAATGCGAGAGGCTTGGAAATCTTTGAATTGCTATAGTGGAATAGCTCTTCATGGGTGAGTCCAAAGAACGGAATGAGCTTGCCAGCTAATGTTTAAAGCCAGTTCCATGCAACAGGAATCCACCTCCATAGAAATGGATATTGAGGGCTGTAATTGTATCAAACTGCAAAAAGTTTGCCAAAGCTATATTGAATCCTTTAATTCGTGAAGACTTCGATTGCGCTTGCTCTCGCAATGCCGCGACTACTGTATGCAAAACTCTAGTAACAAACTGGAAAACATTGTACATAGAATCCCTAGTGGCTTGAGTATTATTATAACGCCCTATTAATACATAAACCACACCCACTCCCTGCCCTCCCTCTTGGTTGACGCGAAAGCGTTGTTGGGAAGACATTTTTGACACCCATCCTAATCCCTTTTGTTCCCTCTATAAAACATGCATCAGCTGTGACAATGTCATACTGCTGCATACCCTCCTCTGCTCCCAGGGCCTTGCACGGTATTCACAACCCGTCGTACCCAGTCCTTGAACAGATATGGCACATCCCGGATAGTATCACCGTGAGGTAATAAATCCCAACCTCTAGCACCATATCGATTGTAGTTAAGCCACGAGCCAAAAATGAGGTAGGCCGCTGTCGACATGAATGCACTTTTGGAATTCAGTTAGTAATTCAGAACCACGATAGGTGGGGAAAGCATACATAATTATAAACCAGGTGAAGAATCCCCAGTGTTGGCCATTTTCTTGATCTTGCTCCTTCTTGGAATCCTCACAAGCATACTGCGTCCGCCAGTTTAGGCGGAGAACATCCAGATCATCTCCGGGTGCATATCCCACAAATTGTAGGCTTGGTGTTGTCTTATCGTCAGCCGCTGCCTCCTCCCTTTTTTCTTTCACCTCATCATACTGATCTTCCGGGCTAGGTAGGTTTTCCAACCCAGTTCTCTCTCTGTCGCAGATAAATTCAATAATGGCTTTCTGCGGTCGTTTTTTCCCGTTCTCGGTCTTGAAACCACCATGGATCTCAACCCTCAGACCTTCCTTATCGATGTCTGCGTTTGCTTTCGAGGCCTTCAGACGTTCCCATTTCGCATCCAAAGCTCCACCCCCTCTATCTGCCAGTTCGCCTGCAATCGGTACAACCTCTTCGATAATGTCTTGCTCTTTGGTTATTGCTCGGGTGATCGCGCAGACTGTGTTTATGATTAGCAAAAAGATGAGCTGAGTTACGAACGGTGTGCTCACGCCGGGTTCCGTTCGGACATTGCCTATCCGATGGAACATTCTTTACCTTGCCTAAGGGCCGGCAGATATCGATCGTGTATGTTGTGTTTGTAGAAGATATTCCACCATGGTCAACGTTATGGACAACAGAGCGTGCTCCACCCAGTTTGCTTAGGTCGAAGCCAATATTATCCTTTCGCAAATGAGCGCAGTCTAAGCTTCCGCTAGTAGCTGCAAGGAATGGAAGAAGAAAGGTAGAGAGAACCGTGGCCTGGGCTGAAGTGCTAGATATCCGCATACTGGATATGTGGTGCAAGGAAAGGGGAAGTAGTGGTTGTAAATTGAGGTAAAGTACAAGATGAGAATTAGGCGGAAGACTGGAAAGGAAATAAAAAGTAGACTGGGCCGTTTCAATAAGATATTGTACAGCTGGAGGAAGATAACGTAATGAAAGCTGTACTACTCGGCTGACTGAGTTTAGAATGAGAATGACGCGAAAACAAGCTTCCTGCCTGACGATTTTCCAGGCGACAAGGCCCACCACGAGGGTAAACACGTGACTATAATGTAGCCCCACACCTGATCACGATTTAACTACAAAGCTTGTTTTTCTTATATAACTTTGTTACTAGTTAAAGTGCCATGAATTTCAGTAATGATTTTCACTAACTTGGGCCTCCCCTTTTTCTATCGACGATCGCTCTTTCCAGCTCCGCTTCTCTCTGTTCAAGCCTTTCTAGATTCGCTAACCTCTCTTTTCTCAGCCTGACCTGCGCCATCTCTTCCTCCATTCTTTGGATCTCGATGTCTTCTGTAGTTCTTACGGGCTCGTCCCTCGCTGCTTGATGAATTGAAAAGTTGTTCTCGTGGGAGTTATCCCATGGAGGGATAGAAGTCCCCATATTGCCGTTACTTGCTAGTGACGAGGGTGAGACTGGTTTCTGTGGCATGGCTGGTGATGGCTTAGCACTACCTATCTCGTGGAGATGGTATTAGCTTTGGGACAATTCGCGTTTCGAATAGGTTGCCATCTCATGCCGGGTCGTCGTGGCCGCTGGGTGCTGCAGCTCGTCTGCACTTATCTCATAGACACTTGAGGGACTGCCGGAGGGGGTCTTGGAGATGCTTCTTGCATTTCGCTCAGAGTATTGATGTGCTCGGGCAAGCCTCCATCGTCATATTCTTTATTTCTTTTCCGGTGCCACCATATCCCAAGGAGTACAACCGCGATAATAATCAGTAGAGGAATCGTGACGCCGATACCGACTTTAGCACCCGTGATCAACCCGCTTTTTTCGAGCTACTCATATCAGGATTCATACCAGTAGGATGGCTACCACTCGCAGTTGCCGTGGCGCCAATGACGACTATGACCTCTGGCATACTGGAATTTGTGAAAGTCGATATATATGGGGCTTGTCCGCCTGGTAATGTACTTGTTATGAGCTTCATTATCGAAGCCACTGTGTTCTCTACTTCCACAATTACAGAAACAGTACCCTTGATTTCATCCAAGGTCGTGGTTCGAGGTAGGCCTTCCTTCTGTCCCCATGGAGCAGTCGATGTCGAGGTTGTGAATATTGTCTGATATGTGGAGGAAAGTCAGACTTAAGTCTAAGTTGTCGGCGATCTAGTAAACCGAGCGGTGTTATCCAGGAGGTAAAGTTATCAAGAGGTACTCCGGCAGAGTCACAGAAGTTTCGCAAGGCAGCAGCCGCCCCTAAAGGTTATCAATCTTTCACTTCTGGTTAATTCAAGAATTTGAGGCTCTCACTTATTTGTTCGGAATTACAATCACAGCCTTGCACGCATGATTTGAAGAGTTCGTTGAAAAGAACAACTTTAAGTTGTGTGCAGATGCACCGATAGTCAGTGTAGGTGCAATCATTGAAGACACGGTGATATACACAGGTTCCCTGGAACAAGTTAGTATCATAGTTCTTAACGTGTCTCCATAAGCACATACCACGCATTTTGGGATCTCAGCGATTTGAGCGACAGAATGATCCTCCTTGACCTCCTCTAGAACGCTATCCGCCGGGCTTCAGAAACGACGGGTTTAGCAAGGTTCTGATATTTTAGAGCTCAAGTCTACTCACGAATCTTCATTCGGCTCTGTAGGCTCAGTACTTTGCTCCTTATACACAAACTTTGGAAAATGACCAAGTTTTTTAATGACTTTATTCCGATATGTGAACAGCAATAAAATATTACTACCAAGATACTAGCATTTGAACATTTAGATGCGACAGAAAAATGCTTCCATAAAAGCACTGAAGAGACCTGCATCTTTATTAAACCGTCAAACTGAGAAGATGCTGAAATGTCACTTACCTATGTGACAGAAATGCTCTTATTCTAAGTCATTCATTGGACGGACCTGCCACATTTTCCCTCCTCCTGTTAGGACGTTGTTTTTGGACTCCAACTCTGTGCCAGTGTGTCAGGCATTGATTCGGCGGTTGGAGAGGCGATCCGATACATCTTGAATCTAGAGCGGCAATCCTTGTCATTCAGCTTGTTGTTCTGGTGCAAGGATGGAAGGAAGGCTGTTGAAGCAATATTCATTTTGGGATTAAAAGTGCCTTATAATTTATAGGCAAGACGGTTCTGTATAATTTTGTGGAACGGACGTAAAAATTGAATAAATCAATCAATAAATAGGCCTTGAATTGCACCCTGCCTTTTCGTGCCCCCTCAGATACGAGTTCTGCTCCCTATCATTGCCATCCGTCGACTCTGGATATTCCTCCCTCTAATATTGTCGTGCACCAATCGGGTCAGGGCATACCTCCGTACATTTACTTAGCAAGCTGGCAAAGACCACGATTCTAGTAGCATACTTATGATGACACAGGATTGCACAGTCGGTCTACCGCTTGTAACAGTGTGCTCTCATTGGCAAGTCAAGAGCTGTTAGGCCTCAAATGGAAAAATCTGAACATTCTCAGGTGAAGCTTCAGAAGGGAAAGGTTGAAATAAAGTTTCCGCGGGGCTAATGCGTAATTTTTATGGTCAGAATATCGAGGAAGAAACGAAATATGGCATACAGTACATACAGAACTAGGATGAAAGTGAGAATCTCAACTCCTTAAGTTGTACGAGTACTGTAGCGTACAAAGGAGAAGGGAGAAGAATGCGGGATAAAGAGTACGGTTAGTGGGGATAGAAGGCTATATTCCTTGATTTACTATTCCCTTCCCTTCTCCAAATTCTATTTCGGTATCCCAATGTCAAAAACGAAAACTTCCTGGTTCAAGATCTCTTTCCGAGCCATTCTTGCCCCGATAGTAGCGTTTGATCCTTCAGTGGGGATTTTCGCTTCTTCATATTCAAAACCTTTGAAAGCCTCCCAAGAGTCTGCACCGATCCATTCCTCGGTCCATGACTTGAGCAACGCTCGATCTAGCTTGGTAATAATATTTACAGAGGTACGGATGTTCTCTGTGTAAATCTCACTGTATACTGCACACATGATGACACAGCAACTATCCACCTGTCCGTTATAAAAAACAAAAGCCGCAGAACTTCTTTCAATGCGCTGGGTCTTACTATCGTCTTCCGAGTCGAATGCCGTCTGCAATATCCTGCTTGTCTTGAACCACATCGGCTGATGGGATGGGCGGTCATCTTCGAATGCCATCTGCAATACTCTGGTTGTCTCGAACCACATCGACTCATGGGATGGCCTGGGAACAACTTGTACAAGATCATATCCATAATTCTTCATCGATACCGCACGTACCACGCAAGTCTTTGGACATTGTCGAACTTTTTCCGGGACATGCTTTGCGATATAAATTGTGCGAACTTCGGCGCCTTCTACTTGCGAGGTAGAAAATTTTGTTATTTTTCCATCGCGCAATCGCCTCAGAAAGACGGAGCCTGCGGATGTTTTAAAAAGAGGAATTCCGATTGGCCCAGAAAAGTCATTCTCCAAGTGGCAGTCAAGGATGGCAACGTCATGCATCATGGACCTGGACACGCTGGCCAAAATTGGTACTTCGATCCGGAGACCTCTGTTCGTTATTGAATGGGGTTGTCGTCCAGGCGTACTTGGGAATGGAATAACATTCTCGGATCCAATGAAAGCGTTCGGGCTTGCGGCGAGAACGCTCCCGGAAAGCTCTTTCAGATACATTCCATATTCATCGAGTGGGTTCCAAGCGAGGATTGATTGGTCACTCGTCTCCTTTAAGATCTCTTCCTGAAGTCGAATAAAAGCTCTTTTCCCTTCTCCATAAAGTAGAGGCATGTTTACTTCAAAAATACCAAGCAGAGAATATGCTACATCTTCAACCCGCGTTGTTTCCCTGTTAGCAGCCCATGACATTTTTCTCGCCACGCTTGAAAAGGCGCGTTGAGATGAATCTTCCAAGACATTCTGCGGAATCTTCGTGACGTTCGTCAGGAGGGGCAGCAGGGTTCTTTTATCTCCAAGGAATTTCCAGTCCTTATTGAAAAAGTGCATTTCTTTAGGCGCAATTAGCTCTTGGAGCGTCCAGCCTCGAGTGAACCATCGACTCCCCGAAATTTCGTCTTCGTACAGAAGAGATTGAGGGTTATGCTCACTAACGTCCCCTAGCCAGGTATAGCAAACTGCTGAATTTTCATACCAGCTATACATAGAGTTGATCGCTTCGGACAGCTCAGCACTACTCAATTTGTTGATACAACAGGTGTCGATCCAGATATAATCAATAGGAAGGAACTCTTTCCTGCATTGAGCACTAGCGCATTTAACTTTGCTCGCTCCCCGAAGCTCATGCCATTCGGATCCATGATTGATGTCCTGAAAGGTGACCTCTTCTGTGCCCCACTAGACATGAGATAGTCAGCATCCCTTTGTTCAGAGATAGTTGACCTAAGATCAACAACCGTGACAGGCCTCAAGTGGTTGGAAGTCTTACACAGTGAGAGAGGATAGCATATGGTGGGATTTGAGACCCAAAAAAATCCTCCAGCTTCATAGTGTTCACATTCAGTAGACGCATGTTGCTGCGAGATGTTGTCCTCTTGAACCTCCTAAAACACTACAGGAGTTCAACCTTCTTTGCGGTGATTGCTTTTAGCTTTGTTGGCGTGGCATATATTCACAACTATATGCATGGAAAATTTCTTGAGACACAGTGGGCCGAGTCTGAGAGAAGAACATCGTTGGTGCGAATAATGGGATAGCACCTGTATGTAAGTAAGTAGCTGATTGCAAATCAAACTATTCCCCATAGATATTCACTCATAGCACCGAAATTGATAAGGTCCATGTCTCCTCCTTACGCTTTACGCGTGTTCCATCTATTTTTCTACTTGATTCGTTTATACGAGAAGAAGTGTTTAGCAACCTTTTTTTTCTTATGGATCCCACTACTTATATAAGCCAAAGGGGTCAAGGGAACGGTCAGGGCTGCTCATCGTTGACTTTCGGACAACTGTCTTTCGGAGCTAGGGTGAGCAGTCGCTACCACCGCGAAAGACTGGCCGTCCAACCCTATGTCATTATAAGTAGGTAATTAGGACGTCACCTTCGCAGACCATGACTTGCCAATGAAAGCACAACTGACAGCGAACGGCAGATCGACTGTCCAATCCTGTGTCATCATAAGTAGGTTGCTAGAAACCTCGCCTTCGTAAGCTTTGCCAATGAAACCTACGGTCCACGGAGGTATATCCTCAGTCGATTGGTTTACGACAATACCAGAGGGAGAAATATCTAAACGTCGAACGGTATGACGGCAATGTGGACCAGTATTCGAAGGAAGCACGAAAGGCAAGGGTGCAATTCAGGGCTAGTTCTAGAATATTTTACAGGGCTGATATTAAACTTTAGGCAGAAGTATCTCTTCACGTGCACACTTTATAGCAAGAGAAATAAGCTAACGCGGGGGTTTAAATCGGGCTAGCCGTAAGTGGCTACTTTCTCTTATAATATAAGTCAAAATAAAACCATTGAGTGTTTGCAACTGAACCCGATTTCAAAATTTACTGTACAAGCTTGTACTGCAGCGTTACACTTCAAAATTAGGCCCAACCTGTTTACGTAATACAATACTTTATACATTTGCGCATAATTCTATTCTGCATTTGATTCTCAGTTCACCTGTACAGATAATCTTGGTTGCTTTGACTCTGTTCATATTGTGTAGAATAATACCACAATCAATGACCCATCATGCTCTGCTGGATGGAAGAAATGAGGTTTCCTTTAAATGTTGTTTCCCACGGTCTGTTGGAATACTGCTAAAGGCGGATTCTTTCGATTCAACACATTTGTTCCCCTACTCCCATATGATCTAGCATACCGCATATCGACACTTGTCTAAGATGTTTTCATTTTTGTTGTCCAAGCCAAGTAGTTAAGGTTGAGAAGGAGCAGGGGACCTCGGCAAGATGGAAATACAGCTTCCCCACTTTCTTCCTTAACATTCATTCCTCTTCCCCCAGACACCAAGATGTCTTGCCAGGACAAGCTCTCTGCTACGGCAGAATTATACATCTCTCTTGCGCATCATGGTACGCGAAGCTTCATACAAAGCAATTGCCCGTCGGAAGCAGGCAGAACGGCAATCCCGCATTCCAAAAGAATGGCTGCTCCCCTCACTTCCTCCACCATCCCTCCTTGATGTTCGCTCGATTCCTAGAACCAGCGGCATTTTGAATTTTAAAGAACTCGATATCACAGAGTCTTATGATGCTACAGCTTTGGCTGAAGCAATTAGATCGCGGACCTTGACTGCGGAAGCAGTCGCGGTGGCATTTTGCAAACGCGCTGCAATTGCACAACAAGTCTGCAACTGTCTCACAGAAATCTTCTTCTCGGATGCGATTAGACGTGCCAAATACTTGGATAATGAATATAAGAGGACAGGCAAGACGGTGGGTCCATTGCACGGTGTGCCAGTTTCGCTAAAGGATACTTTCAAAGTCAAAGGCTATGATGCATCAATTGGGATAGCAAGCTTGGCGGAAAATCCGTCTACAGAGAGCGCTTTACTGGTGGACATTCTCCTAGAGCAAGGGGCTGTTATATATTGCAAGACAGGAATTCCGCAGACGCTTATGGCTTTGGATTCGGACAACAACTTATTCGGGAGGGTGCTCAATCCCAGGGATACAAGAATCACGGCTGGGGGCAGCACAGGAGGTGAAGGAGCACTTCTAGCAATGAGAGGCAGTATTCTGGGAGTCGGCACCGATATCGGAGGAAGCATACGGATCCCAGCGATGTGTAATGGCCTCTATGGAATCAAACCCAGTGCTGGGAGGGTCCCAATTGTAGGCAATGAAACCGGGAGCAAAGAAGGTATCAGCAATATTGGCTTACACGCAAGTGCGGGCCCACTCGCTACTAGCCTTCGAGATCTGGAGTTGTTCTTGCAGGTTATCTCGGATTCGAAGCCGTGGGAACGAGATCCTGCCATAGAGTATGGGCTGTGGGAAGAGCAAGGCAGCATCCAAAAGAAGCCGGTGATCGGAGTTATCAGAAGAGATGGAGTCATTGAGCCCCTGCCACCAGTCTCCAATGTCTTGAATGAGACAGTAAATTCGCTGCGACACTCTGGTGTTGAAGTTGTTGAGATTGAAGCACCAGAGTTCAAAAAATGCCAATCACTTGCAAACAAGCTGTTTGGAATAGATGGTGGAAATAACATGTTTGATTTGCTGGAAAAGACTGCGGAGCCTCTCACCAAGTGGTTAAGCACAAGATTACGCCGAGGCAAGCAAATGCCTCTCGACAAGTTGGTCGAATATCACGCAGAGAGAACTAAAGTGCAGACTGAGATGCTGAAGATATGGAAGGACCCGAAGACGGGCCGAAAGATTGATGCGGTTATCTTGCCAGTAGCGCCTCATCCAGCTCCACCAATCGATCGCTGGAATGGTGTTAGTTACACCAGCACTTTCGTGTTATTGGATTACCCTGCTGGAACACTGCCAGTCAGAGACTTCAAGAATTCCGACCTGATTGGCGGTTTTCCGAGTGGAGAGCCTTTAGGAAGCTGGGACAAGGCAAACCGAGAGCTATGTAAGTGCCTCAAGCATTCCAATTGGGTTTTGCAGCTTCCTGACCGATATAGGGGATGAGAACACCATTGACAGGAAAGTGTATATCAATACCAAGTTATCTATCCAGGTGGTGGCCCCAAGATTACAAGAAAGAACATTATGTCAAGCCATGGAACTTATCAAGGACGCACTAGATGGAAGTAAGGTGTCTAATCAAGCAAAGCTGTAGACCAATAAGAGAAATGCACAAATCGTTGCCAAGCCAGAATTTTTTGAAAAAATGAAGCAATGCTGCACTTTCGTTTCGACGCGTATATATGGCGAAACCTCGGTTTGTCCATCTCAAGCAGCAATTCCTACCTGTGAACATCATTTACCGCTCACTCTCAGATATAATGTGGCTATCACCGAGGACACGAGAGTGCCTCGAGCGAAAATATTGATGTGCAGGAGAAGCGTTCGAAGAAGGAACTCCAACTTGACATGCCTATGGATTATCTGCTTCACGCCAAATCTCAACTTCAGCATCGCTCACGTCGAAACTACAGCCTTCCTCATATCCCAACGCAGGCGCAGAGCTCGGCAAGCCAATCCCGAAGCAAGCTCTGCCAATGTCGAAATATCATCGGGAGGACATGATTCTGAATGTTGTACTTCACGACGAGCCATAGTACTTATCTTTGATATTTAATAGCGAATAGAGACCATAGATTGCTATCGAAAGGTATTACTAAATCTCTCCTTGGATCTTAAATTACCAGATAATGCAGTTCTCGGCAGACAATGGATCTCCAGAGCCGCATGAATTCCGTCCCACTTTGCTCGTATTGCCCACCCTCTCCCATTCAAACCCTGTCAAGTCGCCAACCAGCCCCTGGATCCTCGCTTAAATTTTGGGGAACCCCTGGATCTGCTATCACGGTTAACTTTTATTTCTGCTTTGCTTTCGATGAAAAAAGGATATTGTGGGTGTGTATAAAGATTGTCGCATAGACCTTGACAACCTAACCTCTCTCTTATAGCATCTACGAAATGTCTACGTAGTTACAGGTTTATCCGGCATCTCCTTCCTGTTGGAGATGATCTGCCGGATTTTATGCATGCTTGGCCTTGGCTTCTCGTATTTTTGCAAGACGAAGAACTTGAATTTATATCACGAGGATATAAGAATAGATTATCAGCTTGAATATATAAGAGCATCGTCCTTGAGGTTGCTATCAGTATTCAATACGGACAACGTTCACCAAAATGAAGGTCCTCGCCATAGCTTCCGCGCTGACATCCTTTGGTCTCGCTACTGCTCTCTCCAACACAGGATATGAGCCCCCAACTCGCCGTGGCTGTCAAGTGTCTAACACCGGCATCGCGTTACCGGTTCTTTCCAGCGCACGCACTCGCCGACAGCAAGTCTCTGCCATCCCTTCAAACTTCAGCGTAGACGTGCACTTCCACATCGCTAGCACCGAAGCCGAGGCCACGCTGATAACCGACTCCATCGTCGCCGCCCAGTTCGACGTGCTATATCAGAACTATCTCAAGCACAACATCAACCTCATCCTGGCTTCTACCTCCCGTGTGGTCGATAACCTCACCGGCTCCGCGTTCCTCATCAACGACGGCAACGGCTGGGTCTACCATAAGGCCGAGTATGATGCATACCTCAAGTCGACGCGCAAAGGGGGTTACGATGCTTTGAACCTGTATTTTTTCTCAAGCTACTCGCCCGGTGCCACGGGTTACTGCCAGTTCCCTACCATCGCCCCTGAAGGCTCTGATACTTTCTGGGCCGATTCATGCCAGATCAGTGCGAATACCATGCCCGGGATACCGGCTGACCGGGCATTTGAGGAGTGGAACCAGGGCCATATCGCGGTCCATGAGGCGGGGCATTGGTTTGGGCTGAATCACACGTTCGTTGGAGGATGCTCGACGACCAGTGCTGGTGATTTTGTGGCGGACACGCCTGCGCAGAGGACGGAGATTTATGGATGCCCTGTTGGGCAGGATAGCTGTCCTGATTTGCCTGGCGTAGATCCAATTCACAATTTCATGGGATATACGGATGATAGTTGGTAAGTTTTTCTTTGGCGTTCTTTCTCGCCTTGGAATGTTCCGATTGCTGACATGTGTATGCTTAGCACAAACGAGTTTACTCCTGGCCAGAAAGCGAGGATGTTCGAGACCTTTTTCAATTTTAGACGCAAATTGTAGATTATCTGATGATACCAAGCTCTAATTGTAATGTATCCTAATATAATGCTATACCACGTAAAGATCAATATTCCTTCTCGGCTTCAGTCTCGTTACCCGTGTCACTCTCAATTTCAGCATCGCCCTCATCGAAAACATGTCCTTCCACAACATGCTTTGGAAAATCCCGCACGCTCAAATTAGCGTGAAGCTTCAGAAACGGGATCAGTCTCAGGCGGCTGGCCAAGTCATAGAGCAGCTCTTCCGTCTGGTGCGACCTCCTTGCCCTCTCCTTCGCCACGGGCCCAAACCAGAGCAGGAGGTGTTGCCTGAGCTCATAGCGCGGCCGCCACGTGTAAATCCCGAGCCACGCCGGAACGCGAAAATAATGCGTCCACCCCAGCGGCACCCCCATCAAACCGCACCACATATCCAAGACGCTCAGCGTGGTGAGGGCGATCCCGATTTCCATCATGACCGGGACCGCTCTAACGTGTCCGACGCCGTGCATGTGCCGTTTTGGTGCAGGCAGATGCGGAAGGAGAGGGTGCCCTGTGCCTGGCTTAGGAAAGAGATGGCGAGGCCGCAGATAATGCCTGTTTCGATGAGGTGAGCGAGTTTGGTCGCCGTGGGGTAGTGTTGTATGTTACAGGTAGCTAGTGTGTTAAGAAGGCGTAAGAATATGTTTGATGCCATGTCTCTGGATCTTTGACGTGTTAACGTGGAAGGGATGTGATTTTTTTCGAGAGATTTTTTTTTTCCATCGATTGTTATCTGGCGTATGGTTTGAGCTGCAAATTAGTGCCTTATCGGCGCTTTTATCATAGCATATTCTAGATATCTAGCTTTGTTTTTATTTAAATGGTACTCTCTGAAGTCAAGGAGCCTGGGTAATGCTTTTATGTGGTGGACGAGCCAGTTTACACTAGTTAGGTGTTGGTTAATGTTAGACCGCACTCGCAGAAAGGTGTAGGTTTATTCTAATCAAGATCAGAACTAAACCACATTATCACGACAAGTCGTAAAAGCTTAATCCTGGATTATAGACACAGGCGAGGAGACCGGGGGAGCTATTATATCACAACCCTCATGCTCGCGACAGGATATTCAGAATGGAGAGATCTGCTTATTTCAACCTGTCAACCATTCCAAGGCAAACTCGAGATATATCTAGGTAGCCGAATCTCGAAGCTCACCTCAAGGACTTCCCTCTTTCTTTCGGTATATTCCAGTATTTGAGATCAAGATATGTATCAGCAAACTCAATACATAAACTTAAGATGAAGCGTCAACCCATTTGCCAAGCTACTCCATGAGAATATTTCCAACCTGATTCCCCACTACGTGTGTATTCTCTGCTTATTATCTATAAAAGAGCAACAAGAGTCCATCCTCTCACTATTTTCCCTAGGGTGCGAAACAGCGATCTCACGGCACGGTGATAGTAAGTGCCAGGTTACTGCGCTATTTTCACAACTGTTCTTTGGAATAGGTTCATAATGAGATCATTTAAAGGATACTGGGTTGGATACTTACGCTACAGAAATAATTTATCGTGTAGTTTTTCAGTAAGAGATAAGAAAGAAACATGAGTGGCAATGAATAAAATTCTGGTAGCGATAATGGAGAGGACAGCAAAGTTAAGAGCGAGTGTAGGACATAGTCTATAGCTTTTTGATAAAGATTCAGAAGTACACGGGCGGTTACTTAAAGCTTCATTAGAGAGTGGAAATGAGAATAGGAAGTATTCCAGTATGTCTTATAAGGTTGATACGTTACTTGGCAGCATATACTTTTCTTTGGCAAGCGATTGATGCATGCAGAACGTCAAGGCGGCTGCGGTCATATGTAACCTATGCACATTTATCACAAATGTTTCTTTTTATCCGAATCACACTTTCCAGATCAGAGGCTTTCTTGCTATGGCATGAGATTCGGTTGGGGCGATGAGCGGGAATATAAGCACCTCCTACTTGATTCTAGATACCATACCTAAACATATACTCAAAATCCACCTAGATCGAGGAAAGGGTTACCTGGGTTCGCTAAGTGCTTGGGACTAGAATGTTATGGCAGATTAGATCAACAAGAAGCAACGAAGTTGGGAACATGCTTAGTTACATCCAAGTAGCCAAGGGAATACATCATGCTTCGCTTCATATCAGCAAAGAAGGGATATATAACAACAAATAATGATATCGACAGCAATAAGAAAAAAGACAAAACAATATAATCCCCTCTCATTCACGGATATGGGCAAACCACCCTACCCAGCTAACCCAAAAGTGCACGACAGGAGAGAGGGGGCATTGCAAGAGAAGCATGCCACGGTTTACAAATCACGACAAAACACATAGCTTCTGACTGCGACTTGGGTGACCATAATGTCTCCCCACATCTACGCTATGAAGCATGATTTATACCCACTATCATCTCGTCTCACCCTGACAGCCCATCAAAACCTCCTAAAAACCTCCGCCCACACCATGCCTCACCTATCCCATAGAGAAAAAAAAAACGAATAGATACCTGCCGGCAAATCTATTTGGAGGTAGGCAAGCATATAAGGACATGCGAATCCCCACTCCAGCAACCAAAGGATCATGCTTCCGGCGAAGAGAAAACGTGGGGCCGGGGGGCTTGCCTTTTGGGTTTTCTGCTATCTGGGATGGGGGTTTTATATCTAGCGTGAAGACGTGCGTTGGATTTGTTGGGGAAGGTTGAGCTGTGATGTGGGATTGCGTAGATGCACGGAAAGTAGGGCTTTTGATAACGACGTTAATGATGGCAATGACAGAGGTAGCTCTGGGAGCCTCGGGCGGTTATGTGAGGATGCCCCTTTTGTTTGGAAGATGGGGATTTGCTGGTTGGAAGTGATACCTATCTGTAAATGACGCGTTTTTTTCTGTGAAGGGTGGTCATTTGTGAGATATGGTTTATAGTAGCCTGAGTTGAGAGCTTATCATGGATGGTGCATATCGTGTAATTTTGTGTGTGTTGCCTTAGAGGATGCATTACTGCGTATTTATCATCATTCTAGCCTTTTTCATGGGAAGCTGCTAAAGGACTTGATGCTACAAGGTATCGCTTTTGCATCCCCTTGATGCACTATATCATAGTCATGAGCGAACCGTCATAAGTTTCTCCCGTATATCCCCAAAACGCCTAACGCCAGACCAATCCGTAGAGCCGATTCACGGATGCAATTGCCCATGTATCCCTGACATGCCATCGCCTCAACTCAAAAATCCAGAATCAACTGCGGCGCCAACTTCTCCAGATCCTCCACCTCCAAAAACTGCCCTCCCTCACCCATCCCTCCTGCCCGCTCAACCTTCGCAAACGCCGCCCTCGCCAACGCCTCCCTCACAAACGTATCCAGATACCTCCCCACCGCAACGTTAGCCTCCCTCCCGATCCTCGTGCCCTTTTCCTTGAAACACTCATGCATAATCACCTGAACCAATTTCTGCGGTATACATTCCTTCCTCTCCACCACCTCCTCCTCCGCCTCCCCATCATCGTCCGTGACGGCACGTCGACGATCCGTACTTTTTGATGCAGGAGGACGGGAGGGGCGGGAAGACGAGGCGAAGGGGTCGTCGGAGTCGGCGGCGGATTCTGAGGCGTGGTTGGAAGGTTCTGGGGAGGATGACGATGATGACGAGATGGAGATGCGCGATGTGCTGTTTCTTGCTGGCTTCTTCGCATTCGTAGGTGCGTCTTTGGATTTGCCTTTAGCTTTTGCGGATGCGGCTGGTTTGGATTTTGAGATGCCGGATTTTGGTTTTGTGGTTGAGCTGGAGGGACGGGGTGGTTTGAAGGGTTTGGGCGCCATTGCTTTTGCTTCTTCGAGGGTGTTTTCTATGGAAGGTGCGTAGGTTGTGGATATGTATGTTGAACGAGGTCATAAGTGGTGCCGGAGTTCTGGAAGTGGTGTATGTGGTTCGTGGGTTGGGGGAGGGTGGGAAGACGCGTTTGAGGAAATCGCGTCATCACGTGCTCGATATAGATGAACCGCAACTTTATGGCACAGGATCTGAAAGCAGAAGGGTATTTCTAGAAGCGGTCATAACTCTAATATGTACTGGGAAGTGTCCTTACACTTAGCATAGTCGTGTTCCTCTCGAGGATTATGCATGATTTTAAAAAATCATGGAATGTTAACAAGTTTACATGAGTTAGAATATCGTTAGGGGATGCATTGCCCATTGAAAAACCGGGCAGGAGATGGGAAAATGCCAACTTAGTCATATATTCTTAAAAGTTTACTAAACAATAATTACACATCATCTCTTTCATAGAAAGTTAATCAACGAACACGCTAAAGCATAGCAGCAACACCAAGACGCCAGTTGCTATGCCACTAAAAAGAAACGCCCCTGCCATTCTTTTCGTATCCCAATCCATCACTGAAGAAGCACACAATATACCTAAAGGATTGAAACGGCCCCAGAATCATATACTACAATCGTGGCCCTCTCATATTATGCATTTCATTTCGTCCTACTTGCCAGTCGTCCTCTCACTCCACCGCTGCGGATAGCTGGTGCACTGATGTCTCTCCTCTCCTTGCCTTCAATCATTTGCTTTCTTGGCGTCATGGTTCCTTGTGCTAGACTTCGTGCTCTACCTCTTCGCTCACGAATTTGAGCCAAGGCTTCTTCTCGGGACATAGTTGGGCTTAGGGGATTGGCCGAAATGGTAGGCGGTGTGAGCTCAGGGGGATCTGCCAGCGGAATACGAATTGTCGTAGATATTGTGTGGAAAGTAGGAACTGGCCGACATGAATCCTCGACATCATCAATAGTACGTGTTTGCGTAGGTGTTGATTCAGTGTCATGATCTGTTTCTTCTTCTTCTTCCTCTTCATCGTCAGTGCGGATAGGACTCCGAGGCGCATCGAGAAGGGAGAGCAGTGAGGTTCTCGTGTCTTGCACAATTGCCGCTGCTGGTGGCTCGCACGATGGCGTCCTGGCAAAAGATGGTGGGCTATCAGTAAAAGGATTTTCCTGGCGAGGGTGGCTCGGCGTTACTTGTTCGCTCCCTGGCGAGTAGTCCGGAGTTGACGATTTCTTTGCTGGCGATATCCAGGGCGATTCTTCTGGCTCAGGTGACACTCTCCGGAATATGCCCTCGGCTGGGATAAAAATTGTAGTGTTTCGCATCTCCATGATGGAAGTTGTAGCTGGTGCGGCGGGTTCACACCCGGCATTCAAAGCAGCTCTTGATGTGCAGCAGCTCAGGCGGCATTCCGCTTCAAGAAATTCGACACGATCAAGAGCTCGATCTGCTCGTTGCTGCTCCCACTGTAATAACATGCGCATATCTTCTAGCTCTTCTTCGCTTGCAGCTGATGAAATGATTGTGGCAAGATCCAAGGACTTCCTAGCTTTCTTGGGCGATGCAAATTCATCATCCTCTTTCGAAGGCGGTAGAGGCAGCTGACCCTCTGCTGCTATCCGAGCAATCTCCTCGTTCTTCGCGATCGTCCGGAGAGCATCTCGTTCTTGCTCAACCAGTTGAAGTTTGTCTTGCATCTGCGCAAGCTCCTCCTGAATGGTGACGAGTTGATATCTCGCTGAAAATGCCTCTTGCTCTCGCTGTGTACTGCGCTCTTTCTCCCTCTCGTAATCTGCCTGTGCTGTCTTGGCTGTATGACGCGATGACTTCAATTCTTCTTGTAGCTTGACAATCATAGACTGCGACTTGAAGTTATCTTTACGCGCTCTCCGGATCTCTTTCTCCCACAATGCCTGAGTATGCGCGTGTGTTTCTTTGGCTCTACCATAGTTTTCCTGTAGTGTCTTAGCTTTTTTACCAGGATATCAATTTGTGATTACTTACCATGACATTCTCAAGTCTCTCGCCGACCTTGCGCTCTCTGTTTTGTCCCTCCTCAACTTGGCGCTTTAGCATCTTAGCATCCTCTCTATACCGTCGCATCTCGCTCTCAGCCTCTTCTCGCCCCAACATTGCGCGTTTGAGGGCCGCATCGTTTGTCTTCCGCTCCAGTTGCTTGCTTTGGAATGCTAAGTTGTTGAATGCAGCGACTTTGTCATGCACCGAGCTTTCCCGGGAATGCCTGTTTTGCAAAGCACCTGGCGACCCGTCGTAGAGGGATGTTGGTCGCTGTTGATTGACGCGATCGGGTGAGACCTGATGAAGTGGTGTCCCTGGTGATGCAGGGAATTTGTATCCTGGATCCATCGCAAATAGGATTTCCGATAGAATTATAAGGGTGTTTTTAGATGGCGGGGATGTGGCTGCTGAAGATATATTTTTCGTGGTAGCCTGGTTGAATGTTTACTGTGCATAATAGGTTTAGCGTTATCGCGTTGCTATGGAAGTAACGCGGGCGGTCCACCAAAAAGTTGATGTTGTAGCGGCAAACTCTTTTGACCGAACTTTCATGAATTGTGGAGAAACACGACATCAGCAAGCGGGATTAAACTGCAGTTCACGGCAAAACTTGTTAAATTTTGATATCAAAATCCATACTTTTCAGGATCAATATCCGATTAGGGTATTGAGGGGACACACGGCTAATATTCAAACAGCTAGTCCCTTGTTCGAGCCGCAAATTGGATCACCAGCCAGAGGCGTACTGGGCACGAGGTAGGCTGGACATTAGCATACACCTACCTCATCTAATTATTGCGAAAAGCGTGACGCTTTAGAGTAATCAAGAATATTCTGCGCTCCAGTGCTATGCCTCATGGTTTACACTGGATGGAGCTCACGTCAGGATGCAGACAGGAATACTTGGAGGATCCGGTCCATTTTCTCAGCATCGAAAGCAGCCCTTATTCCCGGATGGCTTGAACACACACCTGACCTGATGACTTGTACTTATGGAGTATTTGCGTGTGTGAAGGATCAGAATGGCAGATAGATAGTCTTTCTCCATGTCACACATTGTTCCGATACGACTATTTGTGAAGCGTCAATGTTGAACTGCTGCTCTTCGAACTGAAGGATTTTCACCAGCCACTTACGAATGTAGATGGGGATAGATGGGGGTTGTAGTAGGAAAGTTGGTCACGAGCTGCCTCATGATACCCAACGGCCGTGGCATTTGTATGTTCTGATATTTGTCAGTGATAGAAAATGAAATGCGAAGATGCTACCGTTTTACTCGTCTTGCTCAACGAGAGAATGCTACTCTGGAAATGGTTGACGGTGATGTGCTGGGCCAGCCAACAGCACTATCATCAATGATCTCGACTTGGTAGAAATGCCATTGTATTTTCCCGTAGTTGACTAGACCACAGCATGCAAGACATCGATAATTCGAGTCTAACAAGCCCTCTACAGTAGCTATTATAAGAGAGAGAGAGAGTAGTACTATGTTATTAGTGATGATACCCCCCTATTATTAACCCCTGGCATCAGAATTTCCTCAATTCGCTTCGGATTAAACCGGCAAGCGCAAGAATTTTAGCGTCTCCGCCAAATTTTAGGCCTTGGTCTGTCCTTCTTCCCGAACCTCTCGACTACAAAAACTTTTCCAGAGAACCCCCAATCTCCAACACCTCATCATCATCAAATCCATCTTCTCTTTTTTAATATACCCCCATCTCCCCTCAGTCCTTTAGGTCAATTCATCACTCTCGTAACCATGTCTAACGAAGCTCCTGTCAAGCAGGCCATCTTTGGCGTGTAAGTAATCCTTCCTCTGCTCGTCTGAACACCGCAGCTCAAGCTTGCGATATTTTATCTCCATCTCGCCCATCTATCAGGATCATCCATCAACTGCCTCCATTGAGCTCAATTGGCATCTAGCAATTGGCCCAGTGCTTTGTGCTTCCTCGGCAGATGGTTGGACCAAAGTTGAGCAGATTCAATCCTGTCGCAGCACGAAGTTGGGCAATTCTCGACACCTTCATTTTGTATCATCGCAAACATCCTGCTAACGCATCTTTTATAGTCCACCATTCGTCATCGATTTCTTGAGTACGTTCACCTTAGTCGCCTCCTCGCTTTCCAATATCTGTCGTCAGGACGCAGCAATTCTTCGACGGCCACAGTATTGGAGCACAGTGGCAGATACAGAAGCTAACATGTGATAACAGTGGGTGGTGTCTCTGCTGCCGTTTCCAAGACTGCTGCTGCTCCTATTGAGCGTGTCAAGCTTTTGATCCAGAATCAGGTATGCGCTGCTTCATTTCAAACTTTTTTTCTAGCCCCTGCATTCTAGCCGAGTTGTCCTCTACGGGACTCCGAGTCTAGATCAGAAAACATTTTTACCCCAATAGTTTCTAGAACTTCGTAGCTCTCAAGTTGCATCATTGCATCTACTAACCCTTTCACAGGATGAGATGTTAAAGAGTGGTCGTCTGTCGAGAAAATACGATGGTATCACCGAGTGTTTCCGCCGCACAATCGCTGAGGAGGGTGCCGTCTCATTATGGCGTGGTAACACTGCCAACGTCATCCGTTACTTCCCTACCCAGGCCTTGAACTTCGCTTTCCGTGATACCTATAAGTCAATGTTCGCCTTCAAGAAGGAGCGTGATGGATATGCTAAGTGGATGGCTGGTAACTTGGCTTCCGGTGGTGTAAGTTGCGCCCTCTGCTATTCTCTGTAAATTTTGATTAACAATTTCCAGGCTGCTGGTGCCACTTCCCTGCTCTTCGTCTACTCCCTCGATTACGCCCGTACCCGTCTTGCCAACGATAACAAGAACGCTAAGACTGGTGGTGAGCGTCAATTCAACGGTCTGATTGATGTCTACAAGAAGACCCTCGCCTCTGATGGTATCGCCGGTCTGTACCGTGGTTTCGGTCCTTCCGTCGCTGGTATCGTCGTCTACCGTGGTCTCTACTTCGGAATGTACGATTCCATCAAGCCTGTCGTCCTTGTCGGTCCTCTTGAGGGTAACTTCCTTGCCTCCTTCCTTCTCGGTTGGTCCGTCACCACTGGTGCCGGTATCGCTTCCTACCCACTAGATACCATCCGTCGTCGTATGATGATGACATCTGGTGAGGCCGTCAAGTACAAGTCCTCATTCGATGCCGGTCGCCAGATCGTTGCCAAGGAGGGTGTTAAGTCTCTCTTCAAGGGTGCTGGTGCCAACATTCTCCGTGGTGTCGCTGGTGCTGGTGTGCTCTCCATCTACGATCAAATGCAGGTCCTGTTGTTCGGCAAGGCCTTCAAATAAATGGTGACTGTAAAGTTATAGTAGTTGGGGGCTAGGGGGTGTGTAATGCGTTGAGGGTGGGGATGGTGGAAGTTGCTACAGCCATTGCCATGGTGTTGAGGCAGCTTGCGGTGGCTTTGGAACTTTTTCCAAGGTTACCGCTGTACTTTATACCTAGGCAAATTTCCTCGATCTGTTTCACTTTGCATGCTGCTTTCTCCGGATCCGTCTCTCATAAGGTGTTTTTTCTCATACATGGTCAGATAGACTGAGATGGTGGGGGGTCAAAAATCGAATGGATACATTCAATCTAAATTTTTTGTGTCTTCATGGAATCTGATGTGATTTTCCTTTTGATCGTGCTTCTAATAAATCTGCGTATTCATCTTTCACAAGTGACTGTTGCGATAGTGTGCTTTAACATAGCGTCATACATAATGGATTGTAGACTTGATCCGCTCACAATCTGACCAAGCCGTCGTGTGATTCCACCCTAGACATCATCACGTCGAGACACCCACCGTCTTAGTTGATTCCTCATCCATCCCACGGGATCTCTACCTCTCCCATTTCATAGTTTCTATATCTTCCCTCCTGGAAGGGTAATCCTCAGCACGAGACCTGTCATGTAAACACTCCAACCCGTGACGAGATCCTTTTTGACAGGCCGAAGCTTCCGCACGCACGATCAGCGATTGCTGCTCTCATGAATCAGACGTTTCGCTTCCGGCCTCCGCCTCCTCCTGCGCAGGTTCGGCGGCCCCCTGATATCGATTCACGCCTCCTTGCCCCGCCGCGCGGCTGCTCTGTGGGATCCTCCCAGCGGCGCGTGGTGTCTCGGGCTCACGGTCTCAAGGTAGACGGCTTATCGGCCGTGGTTTTGGCATGCCCGGGAACAATAACGCTGCTGGTCCCCCGACGAAGATACAGAGGCCAATCGGCATTTCAGAGCCCGTTCTGCGTGCGGGCATGAAAGGTGCAGCCGCATGCTGATGCGAATATAGATGCTGGTAAGAGCCTAGGAATCTGGAGTAGCATGGCGGGGCGAGGAGGTGGAAAGGTGCCTTTTTTTTATGTCCTCCTGATTTCTGGAACGTGGAGGATGTCGTCGATGGTTCGTAAGGCGAGGTCGGCGTATCAGAAGCGAAAGTCGACTCACCATATCAGATTTGATGGGAAGTGCTGCCATTGCTATCCAAGGTGGTTTCCTTGTGGCATTTGAAGGGTGGTTATGGGTATTGTAAGGTATGGATCTATAGTTTATGCGTGTACGTGATGGGGGCTTATGATTGGGGATTTGGGGGCGTGACTGGACGACCTCTCTGGGTTCTATAAATTGTCGATTCTTCTTGCCATCCCCATTCTCTTCTAGGGAAAATCGGATTCTGTTATGCCTGTCTTTCTGTGCTGTTCAAGGAACAGGTATATGAAGAAGGCTTCATACCGCCTGTCTCTATCGTAGGAATCAGATCCCGAGGCTAGGCCTCGAGGTTGTGGCCATGCTGTATCAGGCTTACGGGAAACATGAAAGTTGCTGTTGTTGTTACATTATCTATCATTGTCGAATTTAATATTGTCATGTATTTGCGCAGAGATGTACAGATGCAGAACTACCTAGAGCGCTATATCAGGCCAAAAAAGAGCCTTCAAAATGGGACGTAGTATCTTGGAAGGGGGATAGAGAAGGAAGGAGATGCGCAATTCCTAGGTGGGGAAGGTTTTGGACAAGTTCTTGCTGGGGAGATCATTGAGGATATGTGGACTCTTTTATATACTTTCCATAGATTGCGTTGCAGCAAGCGTTATTTCGTTGCTGTTGCAGAGTATTGATCAGTGGTCATGAATATGCAAATTGTGAGATACCCGGGATTCCTATTACAGGGAATGTATTTGCAGTATATGTGCGTTCAAGGAGTGAGGAAGATGGAAGGAGACTGGGGATTTGGGTGCTAGGCGTAAGCGGTTGTAGGTGGGAGGCACGTCCACGTGTTGTGTTGAATTGCATCTGCTAAAATGTTTGAATAGAAGAATCAAGGATATGGTACGTTAGAATGATATATAGGTCGATAGGAATCGCTACGACAGTGTTGACGGGTTAGGACTTGGATATCCTCTTAGTGTTGAGTGGCCTTTACATCTAAGTACAAGGCAACATGTCTTATAGAAAAGAGACTTAATGCAAGGAAAAGGAAGCACACCTGACAGGCATTATATCCTCAAGTTCCCTGATTAAAGAATTCTAGAAGCAACAGACACAAGGCGTATTAACGAACTATATTTTTAATAGATGCAATAAATGCATGTCTTCTTCTATAGCTCCCGGGTATTTTTCGCTTCATCAAGCGCGGTATCAAACCATCCATCCCCATTGAAAGTAAATGTATAAAGTAAAAAAAGTGAGAACACCAGAACATGCCATTTCTCTTTTGAGAAAGAAAGCGATTATTAAACCTATGATTCCAACATATACAATGCTTTGTTCTACCTTCCCCAAATCCATGCCCAAAGCCTTCGCTAGCCCGAGATGGGTGTTTATAGAGCGAATGCGAAAACCATAGCCACCACACCAGCCAGCGCTGGCACGCTGAGAGCAGTCGCGGATGAGCCTGTTTGCTCTGCGCTCGCGTCGCTTGTGGATGAAGGTGTAGCGACACCATCGGTGGCTGTTGGGTCGAAGGCATCGCTACCCGAGCCCACGGTACCCGATGTGCCGTTCGTGACTGGGGTGCCAGGTGCGAGGTTTTGGGTTTGCAGTTTGGCGGCTGCTTGGTAGGCGTCGAGGGAACGGGATGCGTTAGCACTGGTGCTATGGGTTTGTTAGTCTGTACTTCCCTTCAAACTTTTTTCAAATAACCTACTTCTCGTTGATCACCATCGTCATTCCGTTCTGGCAATGTTGTCCCTTTGAGCAGTATAACCACATTGGTCTTGTGTCGTTGACCTGGATGGTGAAGATTGGTGTCATCTCACTGTTGGCAGAGACGGGCATGAAACCACTGTAGATACCAGTGACGTTGCTGTGCTGTGAAATTGGGGAACATGGGTTGTCGAACGTGGATTGTGTGACGGTGTGGTTGGCTGGCGCAAACTGGAACTGCACCATATCGCCGACAGCAGCGGTGAGCTTGTTGGGGAAGTAGGCTAATGTGCCATTCAGAGCACCAACACGGACGACATGGACCTTAACATCTTGTGCTATTTCTCTTGTTAGTACCTGCTTCCATTTCCCAAGCTCCGGGAAGGACATACCAAGGACGCTGGCCACGCTGAGGGCAGAAAGGGCGAGAGTTGTGAATTGCATCTTTACGGTTTAGAATAAGTAGAAATCTTCCCCAAAAACGAATGTGGTATATCTGAAGTTCTCTGAAGGTATGCGACTAGCGCTGTGTCGAACTGGCCGACAATTAAGGTATAAAAAAAGGGAATGTAGATGGACAAAGGGCTTAAGAAACGTGAAAATACAACGAGAGAAGAGATTGAACGAAGAAGTGAGAGAGAAAGGAACAGTTTTGTGGTGGGACAGGCAACGCATAAATAAGATGCGGAACATGGCTTTAGATGATCTCCAAGCCGCCCCCTGGCTGTCTCTTCCGTTCCAGTCTTTGCCAACCAAGGATGTAATTAGACTCTTGATGCTGATGGGACGAGAGAGGTAGAGCGGAGGCCAAAGGCTGGACCTTTCGAAACGCGTTTGGACAAAGACAAGCATTGGCTAGCATTGGCTCAAACGGGGTGAACTTGGAACGGGAGGCGCTAAAATGAAGAAAGATGGGACGAAGCGGGCAGAGCCTCAAACCTTAAGATGTTGTTGGATTTTGACAGCGGCAAAGAGGCTTTGCGGCTCTTCCTTTACACCTTATTTGAGGCGACGATATTTTTCCATTGCACTTTGATGATGAAGATATCTTCACCACCATTCAAATGAATATCTCCCTCCTCATCGCTCATTACGGAATGAATTCATTTTGCAAAAGAGACCGTGCCCCGGATATTGCTTGACCGCAAGTAGCAGCTTCCGGTTAGGCGAAGCGACGATGAAGCACGGTTGTGACATCGTGAGTTTCGTCGCGAGTTTCAGGGACAGGGGGGCCGTTTCCCGTGACCCGCGACCCGACCGCCTTTGTCTTATTTAACAATCAGTATTTGTGGTTCACCAAGAGCCCTTGGGTTGTTTCGAGTCGGGCACAATTAACATGGGAGAAACATGTTGGCGTAGATATTTGAGGCGATGCCACTGGGGGGCTATAGACAGGTGGGATGATCTGCTCGGCTGCCAAGAATCCCGAGCTGGTGAAAAAGCCTTTGATCTCACTGCACTATAATATTGATTAATTATGACCTTTCGATGACTTCAGCGAGCAGATTAGTTGTGACTTTCAATATACGGCGAAGCAGAGCGGATCCTATCCAGATCTCTTTTATCTTCAATAAGAGTTAATTCGTAGTGCATTTCTGGCCCTGATGATGATGAAGCCTCCATCAGATCTTAGGGATGATTGTGTAGCTCGACAGCGAAACGCTGGTTGAAAAAGCTTATCTGGTCTGTTTCATGGCCCCTTCTCGCTCCCGAAAAGCTGCCACCTGTTCGTGAGGTACCAATATAGTGTTGGCCCCCTGGCGCTTTCATCGTCTCCATACCCAATAACCTTAATTCATCTTCACCTAAGTTTTTTCTTAAAAGAAAAGCCCCAACGTGGTCTCTTATCTTTATTCACAGCTTCCAGAAGTCTGGATGAAAAGGGAGATCTATTCATAGCTTTTAGCGAATGCACGGGTTCCTATTTAAAGGCTCTGCTCGAGGTCGAGGAAGAGGCCAAAGGTTGATCTTCTGGTTCCATCATGGGGTTTGGCCGTCCGCCAGCCAGGGAAATGCTCCTATTCGTCGCTGTTGGGCTTAATATATGTAACCCTTTTTAGCCACTTTAACTTTCGCTTGAGAACTTCCAGATGAAAAATGGCCATCTTGCACTTTATCAGCCGACAGAACCCCGATCATCATCCAACGAGAAGTCGGCAGTCACCGTTACTTGTCTCCTGGGAGCCGATTCGGTAGGGATATATAGTATCTGATATACCCGACATCAGAAGACTGGCCTAGCTTCCCTTAGACTCGAGTCTAGCACAAACTAGACGATGAGACATGGTAGTGAATCTGTGAAATATGCTTGTGGTTAATTGCCAGAAAATGTATGCTGATCTTTGATACGTAGGCCTAGCCTGGGAAGTGGTAAATGTTGCCTATCGTGAACCTCCTAGCTAGAGGGTAATATCGCAAATGCACACTGCCGGTTACAGAGGGTGGCAAGTCCAGAAATACGAGTTGAGGATGTCCGGGGAAACCAGCTGTTGGATGAAAACAGGATCTGTCCTTTGCCTCCTGTCCAAATTTTGTGATAAAACGAGCCTCGTATCTACAATTTGTAAATTTTCATGACCAAATCATATACCCTTCAATCTAAGAGAAAGCTATACCACGATCAACTTCTAGAGATTCCTTCCGACTACTATTCACTGCTACACCTCTATCATCATGCAGCTCTCACACTTTCTCCTAATCCTCGCCCCAGCTCTTACCACCGCCTCCGAATGCGTATCATCTGGTCCTCGCCAATCAGTCCAAGCAGTTAAGAACTGCTGTGCTTACTACGGAGGGAAATGGTGCGGAACCACACCGTATCAGGGCATCTGTGTCATTGCGGATGGCAAGCTGGCCTCGTACAAGAGCTGCACAAAGATCTGGGGCGATGAAGTCGAGGACAGGGATTGTATTCCTGGCGATGGGAGTGAATTGACTGCTTGTAAGCCCTTTGCTAATTTGGATAGAAGATCGGGAGGTACTAAGGGTCTGTAGGTTAAATGGTTAACTATTCGAAGCGGCGGTAACGCAGGAAGCTGCGAGGGGCATGAAGGTTAAAGCTTGCAATATCGAGTCTGTAAATTTGATATATTAGGATGGTAAAAGGAAGGTACTAGGATTGTATGGTTGGGAGAAATAGGCAAGGTGTTTGTTGATGGCGAACAGGTGCAAAACTAGTGACATAGGTGTTCAAAAATAACTGAATGGAGCTTTTTTTTCTGAGATCATACTCTAGAGTCAACTTAAACTTACCATGAATCCTGGATTGCAAAAGAATTAAAAAAAAATACACACTTGCATATAACAAAGCAGTCTCTACTGCATGACATAGCTGCAAGGATATCCGAAGCACTTGCTAATTGACAATTCGTTGAATACGTCTACATTCTGTGGTGCCTCACCTCTCCTTGAATTCTGAATCAAAATTCCTAAGTTTATGAAACAAGGCGCTTGGATCACGCATATCGCCCGATATACACATGCATACGCAAATCCTTTTTGATTCACAAGCTAGAGTTCATATATCCCCAGCCGCATGACGAGAAAGCAGCCAAACCCCAACCATATGCAACGCAAAGAACCCAATCCCATTGTAATCCTTTACCGATTGCTCTTGGCCACACGCTCCAACTCGTCCTTCTTCTTGATCGCATAGGAGTTGGAGGATCCCTTAGCAGCGTTGATCAGCTCTTCCGCCAAACACTCAGCAACACTCTTGACATTTCGGAAAGCGGCCTCGCGAGCACCAATGGTAAGAAGGGCGATAGCCTGGTTGACACGGCGGAGAGGAGAAACGTCAACGGCTTGACGACGGACGGTACCTGCGGATCCGATACGAGTGGAATCTTCGCGAGGACCGCAGTTGACAATAGCATCAACAGCAATTTGGATTGGGTTTTGGTCGGTCATGATGTGAATCTGAGATGTGTTAGTATCCTATTCTCCTTGCAATTTATGTGAACGCACAATCTCGAAAGCGTGTGAGACAATTCGCACGGCCTTGAGCTTCTTTCCGTTGTTACGACCATTCATCATCAGAGAGTTGGTGAGACGCTCAATGATTGGGCATTGAGCCTTACGGAAACGCTTTTGCGCATAGCGACCGGCAGAGTGGGAGATGTAGACTGGGGAGCGAATTTGGATGTAATCGCTATAAGTGAGTTAGCTGTGTCCTGGCTTGCGTCTTTTTTGTTCGAATTTCCAGCACATCCTCCAGTTCCAAATATTCGGGCGTCCTTACGTCAAAGAGATATCACGGATCTCAACATCCTCATAAGACCTGTTGTCTTGATTAATACAGCTCTTCGACATTTTGGGGTAGTCAGTTGTCGCATACCACTTGTTGAAAAGCTTGATGCTTCCAATCTCGGAAGTGACATCCTTGGGGAGAACTTCGTAACCGGAGACGGCCTCGACTTCGATATCTCCTGATGCGTCAGACATGTTGGCGGTTTGGTGTTGTGTCGAAGTGGTCGAGTTCGATTGTTGCAGACGATTTTCCAAAATCCTCGTGTGTGGTCCCGCAATAATTATGGGCCAATGAGGCTAGGCCATTTTGGTCGAGCTAAGCGAACCAAAAGACACAATCACCCATCTGGAAAATAAAATCCACCCAAGTCGACGACAAGAAATCTACTTCAGACAATCAAACCGCAATCATGGCGCCAGCAAATACCGGTGCGAAGAAGCAAAAGAAGAAGTGGTACGTAGTCGCTGCACTGCCTGGAGAATTCTGTTCTGCAGCTAGTTTGCTTTGAGCGCAGCTACAAACCCCTCTTTGCAACATCACGACTCTAATGCGCATATCTCTACAGGTCGAAGGGAAAGGTCAAGGACAAGGCCCAACACGCTGTCATCCTCGATAAGGCCATCTCCGAGAAGCTCCAGAAAGATGTTCAATCCTACCGCCTCATCACAGTCGCCGTCCTCGTCGATAGGCTAAAGATCAACGGATCATTGGCGCGGAAATGTCTGAACGATTTGGAGGAGAAGGGTGTCATCAAGAAGGTTGTCAACCACCATGCATTGAACGTTTACAGTATGTTGGAGAGGAATCGGCTACCACTGAGTTACCTGCTAATACATGGACAGCTCGGGCTGTTGCTGCTGCGGAATAAATTTCTCGATACTCTACGATGTCATGGCCACTCTTCCTTCGATCGGGTGACAGTTCAGGTTGATGGGCGTGAAATGGGCATTTGCAATGGGTTTGGGACTTTTCGGTGTAGCATATCAATGAAGTGCTCGTCAAATGCAAACTCTGGTCTCATAGGATGAATGGTGACGTGAAATATGGCCTGCGGGCGATCGTTGCTACTACACATTAATGGGCGGCCAACTTATTTGACTCTTGTTTAGGGATTGTCGTAGCAAATGAAGTTACCATGAATGGAAAAAAGCATATAAATGGTCTATTCAACGTTTGGCTCGACACAAGAAGGACTAAGGATGGTAACTTGTGCTTACCGCAGCTAGACAGCTTACCAGTTGGTGTCAGGCCCATATCATTGCTTCATAGATGGACGGGAAAACCGCCATAAGAAAAACATTCATTTCTGCACCTTCAAATATCCGAAGCCGATCCGACATCCACCCAAAAAACAAATGTTTCCAATGGAAAATATAATTGCTTTTCCTGCATCCAATCGTAGACTTCCAATTCGCAATAGTGTGGCTTTGAGGCTAATATGACGACAATGGGACCCTGCAAGGCTAAACATATCAGCTACATCACTCAGCTCTGAACACATATACCTCCCCTCCCATCCTCCCCTTTCATAACCACAAACAAACATGGCCGAACTCCGCCAAAGAAAGGATCCTACAAAGCCAGACCCTGCTGATTCCGGAGCAAAGCCCATTCCAGCAGAAAAGGCACTTACTCCAAATCAATTGGCAAAGGCAGAGGATAGCTCGTTCTCCCTCCTTGATGTCGCGCGTTTGATTGTCTTCATAATCCTCTCTTCTTCCCTTGTCAGCTATTTCGTGACGCGTGAGAGCTTTACCTGGAATCTTGACAGGCCGAAGTGGACAAGGCCCGACGTGATCAAGACCTGGATTGTATGTTAATAGCCTACTGTCCCCGCATTCCGTTGTACGTCCCTAAATATATTAACACTCGAACAGGCAGGACCGAAACGGCTCACAGACGCTGACCTAGCAGCCTACGATGGCAGTGACCTCACCAAACCCATCTACCTCGCCATCAACGGCACCATCTACGACGTCTCTGCGGGAGCACGGCACTACGGACCTGGCGGGTCCTACCACTTCTTTGCCGGCTGTGACGCCTCGCGCGGATTCGTGACCTCATGCTTCGACGAAGACCGCAATCCGGATCTCCGCGGCGTGGAGCTTATGTACATTCCTAAGGATGATCCGGAGGTGGATAGTCTATATACGAGCGGACAGCTGAAGGCGTTGAAGGAGCAGGAGAAGCGGAAGGCGAAGGAGCAGGTCCACGCTGCGTTGAAGCATTGGGTGGATTTCTTTGCGAACAGTGGGAAGTACGCGAAGGTTGGAACGGTGAAGAGGGAGCCTGGGTGGGAGAAGAAAGGCCCAGTGCCGAAGTTGTGTAAGAAGGCGGAAGATGGCAGGCCGCAGAGAAGAAAGCCGCCGCCAAAGGAATAGAGGGTTGATATGGAGTTTGGATAATGGGCATGGGCGGGAAAAGCTGGATAAGTAGGCACTGCATTTATATTGGAATATTAAGAGGTTTTATTATAGCCTGCTCAGAAATCTTGAGTATTTTACTTCTGGGTCCACAGGTTATTTTCCAACATCCCGTCTAGTAGTGTTACTCAGACCGTGGCTTGTTTATGATGGCATAGAATAGTTTTTCTCCATGTTACCACTAGAGGTTGATGATCAAGTGGTGTCCAAAAGAATTCTGCAAGGCAGAGAATTGCCACATTCCTTCTATGGATCTTCTCACCGGGCTACCAATCTGATAATTTTCCCGTGTCGTCCTCCAGAGAGCCGTCAGCTTCGACATATCTTATGCTGAAATCTTCCATTACCCCTACAAATGCACGCTTGCCTGACATTTAGATCTGGAGAGGTCGCAGCAATGTTACCGATGAAACCTCGTCGTTCTACATATCCGCCCATGATCTATATCCCCCGAGCCATCTCAACGCGCATAGAATTCTCTGTCAGCCTAGTATCGTCTATAGATATGACATTTTGCTCGTCAATTGGCCGTGCTCGCCGATAGTATCCTCCCGGCTTTCTAAAATGAATGTTCTGAAACTGTTCGAATAGTCCCTCGCCTATGTCAGACGCATCATAGTGGGAGTTGAGCAGTTCTTCCAGATGGCTATCATATGGCAAAGGAAACATCACTATCCTTAATAGTATTCTTAGAGGAAGACGCTATAGCTCGTATCAAATAGTCGGACACATGAGCATCAAAACTAATGAACTGTTTTCGTGTCTTGCATGGCTACAGAAATGTCCCGTTGCAATATTGACCGACGGGAGCATTGCGAAGAGCCTGGGAGTGAGCGTTCTTCCATATATAACACCTTATCTCTTGGGAGAGCTTGGAAAAACACGTAAGCTTGATTGAAGAGTGTAGGGTATATTTTTGGGGCTTCTGAGCTTCTGAGCTTCTGAGCTTCTGCATTTTGGGCACGTTGATTATTGGAATATTGTCGTCTCCTCATAGTTCTCATAAGGTACCTAGTATCGCTCAAGGTCTCATCATACTAATCTTCTCCGACCTTCCCACCACTTCTTCTTCGCTTTGGGCAACATAACCTGCTGCATCATGTTATGAAAGAGATGACTATTGGTCGATAATCCTGTCGTTCCCCAATGAGTATATTTAGCAGAGTCAACTGCTGTCGAGTATGGACACTGTCGTCTAACAATAATAGTTTTCTTCGATAACGTTCTAGTACTTGTGATGTATTGGAAATGAAAGGCGCTGATTTGAAGATGAATAAAGAGCAGGTTGGAAAGGAGGCTTCATAATATACACTTATCGTGGAAACGCATTCTCCCGTATTTACATACTTCGGGCAATTCTGCCGTTACCCACTTGCCTTCCTCCTCCTGGGATTCTCAGTTGAATGGTCCACTCCGCAGTGTATAAATGTACGATCCAAAAGGAAGATTCAAAGAGTAATGTGAAAGTCTTACACTGAATACGTGATGACCGATGCCTGGCGAGGTGAAGGTACAGTGGGGTTCCACAAGCAATGGCTAACTTCCGCACTTTCATCACCATAACCTTCATATATCGTACTCTTGCCTACTGATTGTATCGGACCTTTCACGGACGCAAATTCCTCTGGCGGTACCATCAGGGGCTTGAGATTATTTGGGGGGTCAATTAAGAAGTCGCCCTGAAACAAAGTCGCTATGGGGTCTCGTGAAAAAACAATCAATGTTATAGGTCCCAACGGCGCAGAGAAAGCCACTACCATAGGCTGTATGATTTTCAAAGTTAGTCTTAAATGAAGATGTGAGACGCTATGCAATCTAACGGCGTTTATAGTATGGAGGTGTTGACTTGTTAACGATGGAGAGATTCCAGCACAAGGGAATTACGACTTACGATGGAGCAACAAGAAACATGAAAAGCCTCAACATACAGCCAAGTTCTCATCTTCCTAGTTATCACGTGACGATATCAGGTACGGGTCCTGAGGCTTTAAAGGGCTAAGTGGTGACGAAACGAGTAGATACGAGTGTCGGCGAAGCAGATTGTGCTATTCTTGTGCTCTCGGCAAATACTAAAGCAGAAGAGCGAGTTGTGAAGCAGGCCATTGGCGCCGCAAAGCGGCTTATCATACTCGTAAACAAGATGTGCGTTGCGGCTAAAGGCATCTTCTGAATCCGCTTACCAATAAATAGGGATGTAATCAATTGGTCAGAGGAGCGGTTTCGAGGAATCGAGGAGGAGGTTAAAAGTTCGCAGTCAAGTACATGGCCGCAGCGGCTTCACAAGCGTTAGCTCTGACTCCTTTGTAGTATCCCCATCATTCCAATCTCAGCACTGCATGGAGACAACGTAGTCGAAAAGTTATCGAGAAGTCCCTGGTTCAAAGGGTGGGATAATGGAAATCAAAGTGGTGTGACTCTCCTAGAGGCTCTCGAGGTGTCGCTTCAGATTTGATCCTGGAGTGGCTCAAGCCACATATCTAGCTGGAAATTCGGTCTATACGTAGATACAGTAGTCTCACAAAGTCTAGTGAGTCCATTTTCTAGACCCGTTGCAATAATCTGACAACCTCTGGGTGTGGTGCCGCGTGTGATAAAGCGGTTTGCCCATGATTGTCTTTACTTTGGATATCGGTTCCATTGGTGTCCAATAACAGTTTCACAATATCCACATAACCATAGCCTGCAGCAAACGAGAGAGCAGACCGTCCACTCCCGTCTCTCTTATTCACATTGGCGATACCTGAATCAAGTAGTACTTGCACAGTCTTGGGTGCTTGACTAAAGAGGGCCTATGCTAATGGTGTCCAACCATCCGCATCTGATTCGTCAACTCCTTTGTGATCATGCCTAATCAGATACTCAACAATCTTGTGATGACCTCCTGAACATGCCCACGAGAGTGCATTTCGCCCATCCTTATCTCCTCTAGATAGGTCGATGCGTTAGCTGCGCCGTAAGAGGATCGTTGTTTCTAAATGACCACTTCCCGCCGCCCAAGATAACGCAGTTCGTCCATTCTTGTCCGTTTCGTATGCCTTTAGATTTTTTAGACCCACGAGATACTCTACAAGCCCAAGTTTGCCTGCTGATGCGGCTCAGGAGAGACCATTTCGACCTGATCGATCAACATGGTATATAGGGATGCGGTTATCCGTGACAAGTAGCCTGAGAACTTCTAAATGCTTGCCACTTACTGGCCAGAACGGAGGCGTCCAATGGTTGAAATCTGCCACGACAGGCAAAACTTGACTGTGTTGGAGGAGCTGCTCTACGATTTCTATATAGCCATTCCCAGCAGCAATGGAAAGAGGTGTTCGGCCGCCCAGCGCAGCATAGTTAACAAGATATTCGTTGTAGTCAGGGATGAAACCATCATCCTCCAAGAGAATCTTAACCACATGAAGGCGGTTGAAAGACACCGCAGCGATAAAGGCACTTTAGCCATCAATAACCTTGACACCTGGGCTGATATATTCTCCCCAAGGAGTAGCTCCACTGCGGTATTATGTCCCATCCTTGATGCCTAGTACAAACTGAATACCCCTGTTCAATGGGATACCTTTTGTGCAAAAGGGATTCCAAAGACGTTAGATGGCCGAAATAGCTTGCCGTTACCATTGGGTCGAAGTCTCGAGGGTATGGCAGGTTGATCTCTGCGTGAAACCAGTAATATTGCAGCCAATTAAGTCCCTAGAGACTGCGGCCGTCAGACAGCAAGACGGCCGAACGTTGGAGCTCGGATGCGCTAATTGGTGCGGCTAATGAAAAGTGTTCTGCCCAATATCTTGCGGCGTAGTCAAAAAATATAATTTAGTTTCAATGAATGCACAAGCTTCTGCTTCGAGTACTATAGAGTCCTTGAACAAGTTGTCTTCTTCTAGATCAAATGGGTCCTAGGTATATTCTACGTCATCGACTTCGGGGAGACTGCAATGGAGGAAATTGGGGAACTATCGTTATATGATTGATCAGCTGAAAAGAGATCCTGTTTAAAGTCATCAAGCCGCAAATACAAAATACAGATTTCGGCTAAGAGTAGGCTTGCTTTTTTCAGGTCAACACCCATATATCCCCGAAAATGGGTTCTCGGTTTGATGGACAATGGTTTGAAGGAACTCTTTGAGGGACTGATGAACCAGATAGATTCGATTGTTCCAGATTCTTACTAGTGGTCCTAAAACGCCTTCAATCGCCGCCTGGATGTTCGGCTGCATATCGTCCTCGACAGTGGCCAGAGTAGTGTGATCACTCTTCACTGCGATTAGAATCCGCATCTCTTCTAGAGTCAAGGGCCGCGAACTTCCGACAAGGAAATGCAGTAGCTTGGCTGCGAGCGACAGGTATTCTATTGGGATTCTTTGAAGGAAACTTTCATATGTAGCTGTGAGAGTCTTTGGTAATTTGTCGACGATGCGCCTGAAATCCTTCTGCGATGCTAGAAAACTCTTCTCGAGGAGATGAAGCACAAGAGTGACCCATAAAAAGGTACGATCTGCTTTAGAATATAATGCGTTCTCCAGGTAGGTTCTTGCTTCAGGTTTACAGTGAGTTCGTTGGACAATGCCGTCAATCTTTATCCATATCTCTAAGCTTAAATCACGTTCAACATAGTCTTGAGAGGGATCAATTTGGAGGAGGTTTGTGTCATACTGATCGTTTAGCAAAGGGCGGCTTGTGATAAAGAACTTGATATAAGGAGTGTGTGAGCTAGTTAAGCTTGATCGACTGATGAGTGTCATTATATGCCTTAAAAACCGTTCTCTTGTTGTCTCTTCACACTCATCAATAGCGTCGATGATAACACTAACAGGACCTGTCCGCTTGTCGCTGACAATAGCGACGAAGATTCTCCATAACTCATTGAAATCCTGGTCAAAATGTGGGCCATAGATGTCAAACGCATCCTTGACATACTTGATCAGTAATCGACGTCGCACTAAGAGCTGATGAATAAGGCTTCTCAAAATCGTCAAGCCATCCCTCTGCGTGTCAATTTTCTCATCGCAAAAAAAGTAACATAGTGTTGTGCGGGAGCTCGGGGAGAGCTCTCCTCTACTAAGATGCTCCAAGAGATATGCTGACAGTATCGTCTTTCCACTCCCGGGGTATCCAATTATCCAAAGTATACATGCTTCTCTTTTCGAACTCCAGTCACGATACTGCGAATGAGATAAAATCCATTGACAAGTCCCCTCTACACGGATAGGAAGTGAGGACATGTATTCAGCCGCATTCGCCGTATGCTGAGTCAAGAGCGCGAT
This sequence comes from Chalara sp. BL73, assembly GCA_918026815.1. Lineage (NCBI taxonomy): Eukaryota > Fungi > Ascomycota > Leotiomycetes > Helotiales > Chalara > Chalara sp. BL73. The sequence goes on from CAKJVC010000182.1 coordinate 595,774, forward strand.
GCACTTCCTCTCTACATCATTCAAGGCTTGCGTCTTACTCAGCTATGTAGTTCTATAATCAGGGACTTAAGAGATACATACAGTATGGTGTAGAGGCTTTTGTCTGAATCGAGGGTTCTTTTTTACTACTGGAAAGCGCTCTCTCCTGCTCCACTACAGCCTGTTCCATCTTCTTCTGCACACCCGATAGAAGGATCTGAATCTCTCCCAAAATTTGCTGATAGCCCTCATCGTCTCTGCCTGGAAACCGGCACATTGACATATGATCTGCGTTAATGATTTGAGTTGGCTCTGTGGCGATTAAGGAAGAAAAAGGCTCCACGACCTAGAAGGAGGAATGAGATTTCAGCAATAAGTCACGAGGTTTATCAGGAGATTATTACCCTTTCATTCAACTTTAAATAGCTCACGCCGACTACGCCCTTGGCTTCCTGGAAGGTCAATACTTTGAAATGCCGGTCCTTTTGCAGGTAAAGATTCATAAAGAGCTCATGGATAAGCTCGAGTTCGGTGCTGTCAACCTGGAGTGCTCGTATATTCTGATCTGTTGTATCAAATCCTGAAACAGAAACAATCCTTCTTACAACTTCAGCGAGGCCAGCTTTATTACTGCCTCGGTGAGGTGTCCCGAGAAAAAGTACTGCCTCCATGGATGTGTAGATGTCCAGTATCGTGGGGTCTGCATCACTGGCAGCGCGACGAAGCACCTGGCAGAAACGTGAGTTTGACAAAGTTTCCTGGTGGTCACCTCTCTGGAATACTCACATCCTTTACAATTATACCTTGCTCTTGTCAGCTGCGACCTTTCCTTATGGAAGAGAACTTACCCCCAAGAGAATGTGCCACAAAAATAATGCTTCTGGATTGCTATTGCGGCTTTAGTGAGAAAAAGCAAAGGGAACTCGAGGGACTGACGCAATTCAACCGAGATCTCCTCAGCGCGGATAGGAGATTTTTAGCATGTGCGGTGATATTACTCTGGTTTGAGGCCCCATTAAAGAAATGGGAGACTTTTGAATCATAGCCCCATGTGAGAATCCTCGTGTTCACACAATCCTTTGCAAGGAAATCAAGTGGCCAAAACACTTCATCCGTCGCGCGCTTATGTGTATTCTTCGATCCATCTTTATGTTTTCGTGAGAAGAAATTCTTAAACGTGCGATGCGGCGCGCCAGCGGTTTCCCTCGAATGTCCTGGTTCTGTAACAGAGCTCCTTTGGCAAGTCCAAGTACCCCGTGGGTGGCCTTGTAAGCCATGAACGAAAATGATACTGCAAGGTAGATTAGATAGTGGGTCTGGCTCCAGCAAAGGCAAAGTTACTCTGCAACGACATGTTCCAGGTCGTGGAGTACCGATAATCCAGTCGCGCTAATTCTGGGCTGTTGAAGCGACGGTGAAGCTTCGTGTTCCTGATTCTTCATGAGCGTTTCTTTTCGCATATTTCACGTGCGTCTTCAGCATACCATGTTGGATTGTTTGTACGCAACATACGTTCAGCATAAGGAGAGGAGATGCAACAGAAAGAATGGGCGAGTGGCCCAGATAGCCTCGCATCTTGCTAGCCGTTGCGGGGGAATTTGGGGGCCAACAAAACATTATCCACTGTAAGAACATGTCCTGTACTCTCATAGAAGTACCAACAGTACTACCATTAGGAAAAGGGTCCGATGGAGACTAACCCAAACGGGTTACTACCAAGTGAGTAGCGTTTTCGCAAAGCGTTTCGCAGACGCGGATGCAGGTGCATCGAACCGGGCCGCCGTATTAACCCAGTCTATCTCATCACGTGAACTGCTTCTAGTCTTAAATACATGGAAGCCTATTTGAGGAAATAAGTAATCATCATCCTGTTCGATTATCATATAGTTCAAATGCAGCTGATGATTGTGGTTGCAGGAAGTTACTTATTTATCACTGCATAATGAAGAGTGAACCATTTGTACCATTTGATTACAATGTGCCCGGGAGCTGCCCCGACGTCATCAACGCCGTGTCTCGTTTGCATCGTCATTACCCACGTTTAGCCTCACTAACTAAGAGAGCTATTAAGTAATCTACCACTTCTCCTTCGCGATCCCTCCACGAAATTCTCCTTTTACACATATATCCACCAGGATCTTCACATCAGTAGAAGAACAATCGACGTCAAGATGTAGTAAGCACCCTCAACGTAAGTCCCTTCAATATGTACGAAACTGACTGTTTTCTTAGCATTCCAGACTGCCAAACAATCCTGGTAGCAGGACTGGCAATCAGCACCTCCATCAAGCGTTCGTATACCTCATCCCCGCTTCCATCTCTTTCTTAAACAACCACACAGCCGGCAAAACCATCGTATCAGGCAAAGTCCTCGACTACGCCGTCCCACATTGTCTCGATGACGACGGAAACACGCGGTGTACCAAGCCCTTCCTCGTGAAGTCGGACGCGTGCTACCGCATAGAGTGGAAGTCTGGGGGGTTACTCTCGCACACCACGGTGGAGGTACGCGATGCAGGGAGCAATGAGATAGTATTCTATCGGGATACGAATGGAGAGTGGGAGCCCGTGAAGGGTGAGCTTGTTTATCTGGATTTCAAGCCTAAGGTGTGGAAGACGGTAAGTTATGCCGTGGTAAGAGCTGTAAGTGGGATGCTGACGTTAGAAGGGTAATGACACAGTGGAGTACACGGTCAAGACTTGCGACAAGAATTAGAGGCATGGATGCATAGGGAATGGAATTCATGGCTGGCGCTGCGGCTTCGCGCTACGTGTATTATCAGTTGCTGGAATCATACAACTATTGACTGTACTATGGATTGACTTGTTTTTGGTTTTTGGTTTATGATTCATTTTATTTTGATGTTTGATCACTTTGACTTGCCACATCTAATACGGATAAGGAATACTACTTACCGCATCATTCGATCTAAGGCTGCCACAAAAACTTCAGAACCAGAGGCTGCATTGCTGAATCTAACAGACTTATCACCCCTTGAACATTCGCCTAAGAATTATTACCAGGTCAGACGTAATTGTGCTGGTAATTTGACAAGGGGGGTTGGGCTTCCGGTTAAATTGGTCACTATACAGCCCTGAAGAACGCTTTATTGATGATGTAATGCATTAATCACAGCTCGTGGAGAGATAGGGGTAGAGATTGTTAAGCGAGAAAGCTATGGATCACCCCCGTTCACCTAAACGCCATTCCGTCTACATCACAATGGCCACCCAAAACAATCAAACGTATAGCCGCCCTCTTTCCAGGCGCCTTACTCCTTCTTCCCTTCCCAGCCCAATCTTGCCAACTCCAACAGCAGCGCCAACGCCAACCATCCATCCACTCCTCACTACACCGGTTTCCCCTAGTTTAACCCTCATACTTTTTAGCCTCCTACTTCTTTCCAGAGCGCTAATGCCCGCACCTCCAACTGGCACTTCGATTTCAGGGCTTTCTCTCAGAAGTGAGGATACAAATCCGAGATAGTCCGGCGCGAGAATTTGCCTACGTATGATAAGGGAGGCGAGCGCTGCGAAAAAGAGGGTGGTGGAGGACAGAAGCAGGATGGATAGCCATGGCCAATGGACTACGAATTTATCTCGTAAAGTCGTGGTTCGCGCGGTGGTTGTCATTATTCCGCTAGAAGTAGATGAGGAAAAGCCTTGGCTGCTTTGAAGGACCGCGTTCATCACACTGCTTAATCGGTTACCGAAATCGATTAGAGAGGTGTTGAGTAGCCGGGACTCTTGGTTTTGTAAGAATGTGGGCATTGCAGTTCGGATGAATGTGTTGTTGAGTGGGTTGGATAGGTAATTTTGAAGCATGTCCACGCTGCCTCGACTTCTCGTACCTAGATGTGGTGTGTTGTTCCCAAGGACAGTGGATATGGCAAGAAATAGAGAGCGAAAACCAAGAAGTGTGAGTTCTCCGCTGGGATGGTCCTCCTTTGATTCTCGTATCTTCGTGACTCGGCATTTTGAGTTTAGACAGGATACTTCTGACTCGACATAAACTTGTACTGGTGTACAATAAATGCTTGTGACATTTTGCAAACCTGTGAAGTCTTCATAAAGCAGTAATCCGTTATATGATTTTGAGCGTTGAATCTTGTCAGCAATGGCATCCAGACTCGGTGTTGAGTTTTGTGAGGGAGAAAGAAGAGATGTGGTGTCAAGACCTAGGTAGCCCAGAGCCCACGAAGTGGTGGCCGTAACAGTCGAGGTGGTAAAAAATGGACCAGACGGAGA